>OX439375.1:9730664-10930664 GCA_949319445.1 Mythimna lalbum
ATCTATTACCTACAATGAGACAAAATTAAAACAATCTTACTTTGAACGTCATGGTAACCCTGCTGGACACTTGGACCTTTAATTCATGAATCCCCAAGCGACCACCGGTGGCCGCGCATCTATTGTCTTACTATTGTGTCTCTAATTGACGGTATCTGAAGGGTTAAGTCAATGGAAAAATCCCGCCAAAAAAACCGCCCGCCATATTTGACAGGAATAGATAACCAACTCTATGCCGCCAACAGAAAAAAATTCAGGATAAGCTATCAACTATTATACTATTTAACTCAGAACGGATGCAATGTAAGGATTCATCCATAAATTATGTCAGGCATACTTCATAACTAAAGAAAAGTGTATTATGTATGGCTCCGACTATAGTTAACAAAATAACCGATGGGATAAAAATGAGGCTCGTCCCCTTTTTTACCGACTTCACAAAAAGGAGGAGGTACTACGTTCGGCTGTTTGTATGTTTTTTTTTTTTTTTTTTTTTTTTTTTTTGTATGTTTGTTCGTCGATTACTCCGCCAAATGTGGACGGATTTTCAAAATTCTTTTTTTGTTCGAAAGTAGATAGTTCTGAGGTGGTCCCATTATCACCAAATTAGGATCTGATGATGGGATCTTGGAGAAATCGAGGGCAACCTTCAAATTTTATAGGCTCACTTATTGATTTTCGCATATTTTATGAAGTATCTTGTGTGTTTGCGTATGGTCGTCACCATCTCAGGTAGCTGGGCTGATGATGGAAGGTACAACTCCTTAACAGTAAGAAGTTACTCGAACAGGCAAGGACTGTTTTAGTAAATTGTTTAGATGTTTGATACTGTTTTAGTAAATTGTTTTGATGATCAAGTCATGACCTGATGCTGCAGTCAGGATAGTCTGCAGAGTACCTAAGTCCTCGACAACAAACAGCAGATATATCGAGTTTAGGCTCATTGAAAACGGCTCGATGTGTGGATAAACGTACTGCTAATAAAGAACACCGAAGTACATATAGAGACCTGATGCTGAAGCCAGGAGCGTCAGAAAAAGTACAAACCTTGAAATTACAGCACCGTAGTCGTGTTTGGGCTCATTTTAAACAGGACTAAATTTTAAGTTCATTGCAATGTGGACATAAATCTGGCCTGATGCTACAGCCGGGATTATCAGCATCTAGTCTAATGACTGATTGAAAGATTTACCTTTCGGCTTCATCATCAGATCAGTTTGATATATCCTTCCCCTCTCCAGCATCTAGTCTAATGACTGTTGGAAAGAAGAGG
This sequence comes from Mythimna lalbum, assembly GCA_949319445.1. Classification (NCBI taxonomy): domain Eukaryota; kingdom Metazoa; phylum Arthropoda; class Insecta; order Lepidoptera; family Noctuidae; genus Mythimna; species Mythimna lalbum. The sequence goes on from OX439375.1 coordinate 9,731,938, forward strand.
GGGAGAGGATATATCGAACTGATCTGATGATGAAGCCGAAAGGTAAATTAATGTAATCTAACCGTGTTTGGGATTATTAGAACCGTTATGAGATGCGCTCTGACTATAAGGTATTTAAGTTTGACTGAGGGGTACTTTTTAGTGGTGGTACCATAACTAAAAAGTGTAAAATAAAAAAAAACTTTTTACAAAAAAAATATAACCGACTTCAATGATAAAAACACTGAAAAGTATCAAATAACTTTAATTTTGGAAGTCGGTGTTAAATAACGAAGAGACTAAACTATTATAGAAACACCGACTTCCAAAATTAAAGTTATTTGATACTTTTCAGTGTTTTTATCATTGAAGTCGGTTATATTTTTTTTGTAAAAAGTTTTTTTTTTTTTAAATAAATTGACTGAATTATTAATGTAATATTAATGTAAATTTCGGAACTGCGGTTCAGTTCCGAAATTAGTTTTTAGATTCTCCATAAAACAATTTAAATACTTTACTGTCGTACATAAATACGAAGATTTCAATGAGATATTCATTGGAACATCTCATTGCTAGCTGATAGCAGCTAAGTAGTGGAATTTCCTGCCAGAGTCTGTTTCCTCATATCTACAACCTGTTTTTTTTAAGTCAAGAGTGAATAGGTAGGCAAGCGTTCTCCATCGTCGACCACGTCGTCGCTTGCTATCAGTTGCGATTGTAGTCAAGCGCGAGCCTATCAATAATAATAATAATAATAACCCCATCGTCGTATCTCTACGTTGACGTCGTGGTGGGGCTTGTGTGCTCCAACATGCCCTAGGTCTGTATCGGTAGAATTTCCTTTACCGTAACATACCTAGGGTGAGGGGCCAGAATAAGAGAGATACAATCCGCAGGGCAGTTTTGTGGCGAACTGTTGGGTATTAGCGACCCCACGGACCCGATCTCCCGGGAGAATTCCTGTTCTTCATCTCCGGCTTGCTTTTATTGGCCGGTCGTAGTGAACACTGACGAGGAACAGAGCTTCCACCTCTCTCTTGCCTTTATTGGCTGGCTTGAGTGGAGAGTCGCAAGAACAAACATGCTCGGGAGATGGATGCATAATCCAGTAAGGTGCTGGTAGGGATCTTGACCGTACTTCCGGGATTGTCCTGATAGCTGTGGTATGCCTCTCCACTCCTCAAGCGCCTCAGGATATGTTGCCCTCTTGTTGCTACGTCACTTCGTGCTAGCGGCCGTTTTAGGGGGCCCATTTATTGAGTGTGCAAGTCACCCCCTGCCTTTTATCGATGGATATTAATGACATTGTTCAGGCAGGGGCCATAGTCTTAACATAGCTCCATATTACCAGTCCACTTAAGACTCCAAAAATCATAGCCCTATTATTTTGTTTTTCATATTATGTCGCAATAGTTTTTCAAACCGGGGGTTGTCCTTGGGTGCACTAGTATAGCGCGTACAGGGATAATCGTCGGTTGGTATCACGTTCCATTATAGTAACCAAAAGGGCCTCTGCGAGTTGGCTTCGGCCCCTTGTACACACTGTCGTCAGCATTACCTGACCCCCTATTTAAACAAACGAATTAGGACCCTCTATTCGTTATATTAAGGTTTATTCAGTTTATATGAGCTCATCGGACCAGTGCTCGAACACGTAACGTTAAGAGCCACTGGCATTCTATATCATTTTGTTAAGCTATTTTAATCATTATCTCGTTGAAATTAAAGTTGAAAATCTTTTAAGAAACATTATATAATTACAAGCGAATCTTTAATTTGAAGTAAGCGTTACAAGTTCTTGTGGCTAAGCGGTTTGACGTTGGATTGGCAACGAACAGTGTGTGGGTTCGCATCAGCCAAACTATTATCAATTCTTTTTTTAATTTGATGTTATTTCTATAATATTGCTTGCTTTATTAAAGAACTACCAATATGATTTACACTTAATAACATTATCTTGTAAAGAGGTGGGTAACTTAAAAAAACGTATATAAGTCACAGTATTTATAATTACCAAGAATGGGAATACGAAGTAAAACATACATTTGCTTCGTGAGGTAGATAATAAATTTATTTACCCGCTTAATAGCAGTGACTCAGTGACTGCGCACATCAATTGTGACTTAGTGACATATAACATTATAACCGTTCACATTTTAACTCATTAAGTATTTTTATGCAATTTGGTGTAAAAAAGCATCATGTCGCAGCTTGATGACTATACCAAATATAAAATCATATTTTTACATGAGCAGAATGTAGGAATTAAAGAAATTAGTCGTCAACTAAATATAGCAGTAAGTGTTTTTTTATACCTGCCTATTTTATTGATTGTGATTAATGAATGTGTAGTTGGTTGTTTTTACATTCTCTCCTTACAAGTTACATACTTGGTTTCAAATATTGTTTTTTTATGGTTTTAGAGAAATACGGTCAGACTATGGCTAAGACGTTATGGAGAAAATGGAACTATTCAGCGGATTCGTCCAGGAAAAAAACCTGTCAAATATACTCTTGAATTTGAACGCCACCGGGCTATTGTTTCAAGCCATGTTGAAAAACCATTTTTGCCCCTTCGTGCAACCGCAATAAACCACAATATTTCAGTGGAAACAGTGAGAAGGCACTTACACGCTGCTGGGATTAAGAATTACAAACCGGCACAGAAAATTGCAATGACAGCTGCTCATCGTGAAGAAAGGGTTCGTTTTGCCCAGGAATATTTAAATTTTAATTGGGAAGAAAATGTTGTGATCTTCACTGATGAAAAATCGTTTAAATCGGACAAAGATGGCCGTAAAATCTTATGGCGAAGAAAACGAGAACGCTACAATGAGAAATGCTTGCTACCTTGTAGAACCAGCGGTAGAATAACCCTGGGCTACTGGGGCTGGATGTCGTCCATGGGACCTGGTGAATTGGTGGAAGTTGGTGGTAGGTTTAATAGTAGTTTATATTTGGAGATTTTACGTGACGTCATGCTGCCGACTGTGCGAATTGCCTATCCAACGGCACATATTTATTTTATGCACGATAATTGTTCCATCCACCGTGCAGGCATTGTGCAAGATTGGTTAGCTGCTCAAGAAGGTGTGACAGTTATTAATTGGCCATCTAAAAGTCCTGATTTGAACCCTATAGAAAATCTATGGGGTCAAATGGTTTTAAATTGGGACACAACGGAAGTGCGAAACAAACACAACTTGGCTGAGACCGTGACATCAACTTGGGAGCACATGAGAGGCAAAGATTTGTGTTGGAATATGGTGCGCGGCATGCGTAGCCGATTGCAGCAAGTTATATCAGGGAAAGGTGCGCCAATCCGCTACTAATATTCATTGTTCCCCAAGTGTCACCCGGAGGCCGCGCACCTATTGTTCTTTAATTGTGTCTGTGATTTCCAAGATCGAAAGGCTAATTTAGTGTAGGTATTTTTTAACTACCATGTTAGTAAATGCTCAGAGGATTGATTATTTATTGAATCATTAAAAAGTTGCAGATTATGTGGTGATGTTATTGTTATAAATAGTTTTTTTTTTCTATTTAAATAACATGCCTATTCACTACGTATAAGCAGCTATAAAATTGTAAAGCATTTCACAGAATTCATTTTCTCGATAACAAACTTTTAAGCATAGCATAATAATATTATTATGCTTATGCTTAAATGTATGCTTGCTTATGCCTTTTTTATGAATGTTTTTAAATGGTTTTTAGATTTAATTATGCCCATAGAAATATAAAAATATCTATGATTATGGCATACTAATATAAAATGTATATTAATTTGGAAATATGAGCATTTACTTCTACTTCTTCTGCTAATCTAGCTAAATTATCCAAGTCGCTAATATAATTCTTGGTTAATATAGTAAATTTTCCTTTAGTTCTTAAATATTGATAAGTTAATTATTAAGTTGTTTCTTGAGCAAAACTATTTGTTTAAGATTTACTAGTGTTTGATATATGAAACTATTTTGTGTAAAAGATGAAATAAAGATTATTATTAAGTGTTTTAATCCATTAATGAAATAATAAACATTTTAAACTTGCAATTATTTAGTTTTATTTCTATACAAACTGCCCGTTTAAAAATGCAAGACCCTATGTCGTCCATTAAAGAAATGTGAAAAAAAAGTGTAATTAAATACTTAATTATATAAAAAAAAAACACTGAACCAACATCTGTGCAAAATGCTAATTAAAAAGAATCATACTTTAGTTACACAGCGTTTTCGAACCCACACACTGTTGATCGCCAATCCAACGTCAAACCGCTAAGCCACAAACACTTGTAGGATCTACGTGAAATTAAGGATTGGCTTGTAATTATGTAGTGCGTTTCAAAAGATTTTCAACTTTAATTCATGAATCCCCAAGCGACCACCGGTGGCCACGCATCTATTGTCTTACTATTGTGTCTCTAATTGACGGTATCTGAAGGGTTAATGTCAACGAGATAATGATTAAAATAGCTTGACAAAATTATATATAATGCCTCGAGTAGGTCTGATGAGCTCATATTAATTGAATATAACGAGCATAAGGTTCAAATTCGTTTGTTTAAATGGAGGGTCAGATAATGCTGACGACCGTGTGTACGCCTCTCAAAGGCCCAGGACCTCAGGGTCCTGAGATTAATAAACAGATGAAAATAATAATAATAAAAGATATAGATTTAGATTCAAGATTTAAAGCATTTATTATACAACAAACAACAAGCATTCAATTTCATTTATTTCAAGTAAACCATTTACAGTCAATTTTGAATAGTCAAGAATTCAACCAGTCAGAAAAATGATACTAATTGCACTTTACAAAGCGTAAATCTCTATATGTAGAGTTATGTATTACGAATATCTCCTACTTATAATAGCAACTACTTATAATATAAGAACTAAAAAATTAAGAAATTAAAATAAGCCACTAAAAGAGATGTGATGTCATGAAAAATTATGACCCACCCACTAGTAGGATATATAAAATCTTTGCCCACCCATTGTCACACAATGTCACACTTTGTCGACCCCTCCCCCTCCCCTCCAATTAACCCACGACGTAATTTATGGATAGGCCTTTATGCTACAGGCTCCCATTCAACACTGACCTTTGGTATGTTGACGTAATCATCACGTAGCCAACATTATTAAGTGGTGACTAAAAGAAATAACAGAAATCATTCGTCACGTTGTAGTTTTTCGCAGAATTTCCTTAGCAAATTGTTATGGAACTAGGCTTGTGGAATTATGATTGTTTATGGTTCGTCAGGGACTCAACTGTCAACTATTTAACTAAAACTTTAAATTTATAAAAAAAAAATATAGCAATTATCTACAGTAATCACTACATAGTATAAAACAAAGTCGCTTTTTCTGTCCCTGTATCCCTATGTATGCTTAAATCTTTAAAACTACGCAACGGATTTTGATGAGGTTTTTTTTTTAATATAGTGATTCAAAAGGAAGGTTTATATGTATAATAACATCAATTAAATAGTGGAGAAATACTGTTACTCGAGCGAAGCCGGGGCGGGTCGCTAGTAATATTATAAAAACGGATTGATTTTTTTTTTGTTTTTTGGAGGAGTTAATCTCTTAAAGTACTGGTCCGATTATTAAAATTATTTCACCGTTAAAAAGCCTGAGTGACATAGGCTATATGTAAGCGAGCGAAGCTGCGGGCTAAAGCTAGTATCAATTAAACCTTTCGATTAAAGAAATCGATCGGTTAGAATGTTTTTTTTTTTATTATTGATATTCTCGCTTTTGACCAGTATCGATGGAGCACGCTTGCCTAGAAGTAAACTATTCACTCTTGACTTAAAGACTCCTGGCCACGGGCAGTATCAAAATGAGACCCGGTGCCCTGGGACAAAGGCAAAGAAGGAACTGGAGTGGGTTTTAGTCAGTAAAATTCTGCTTTGCTCTGCACACGGGTGGGGAAAGTCATTGGATGATTTTCCCAACAAAAAAAAAAAACCCTTCGGAACCCCACTATCGGGAAACAGCACGGATATTTATTTATGGGAAACACAGACTCCGGCAGGCAATTCCACTCCTTAACTGTTCTAATAAATATCGCGGCATCCAAAAAATTCTGTTTACATATTTCTTGTCCTAGTCTATAATGGTTTTAAAAGAGCATGAACTGTAAAAGTTATTTTAATTTCGTCTAACAGTTTTTAAACCACCAAAAAAAAGTAAATAAACCTGTTAAAAATCATAGAGAAAATATTATGATGCTCATTTTAGTCTTAAGATTGACATTTATGAAAATCGATCGACTCACAGCACCGGTCAGTCGAGATCATTTGCAATTCATATTATGGATGCGATCATTGTGAGGTAATGCGCTTTTTATTATTCATAATTTTAAATGGTTTCAAAACGAAAGATCTCCGTTTAGTCCTTGAATATTTTAAATAAAATTATTACGTTTGGCAAATACAAATAAATTACTATATTACATGTCTATGGTAATTGCGAAAGTGTCTTTCCGAAAAAAACGAAAAAAAATTATCGCCTTATTGGATTTATTTTCTCATATTGTTTTTTTTTATAATCATCTTTCCATTTTGATATAGGTAGTAGTTAGGGCTTACTTTTTCTAATTTATTTTATCACTAGCTGCTCCCAGCGGCTTCGCCCGCGTGATAGCAGAAAATTATCTCAAGGGATCATACTTCCGGGTTAAAAAGTATCCCATGTTCTGTTCCAGGACAAGGTCTATCCGTGTACCAAGTTTCTTCAAAATCTGTTTTTCCATTTAGGCGTGAAGGCGTAACAAACAAACAAACTCACTTTCGCTTTTATAATATTAGTAAGGATTGCTCCCAAAACGAAACAAAATATCGTGAGGAAACCAGCATGTCCTAGAATAAAAAAATTGAAAACATGACTGGTGGATTTAGTTCACTCCCTCTCAATAATAAACTTGCGATATAAGTGTGCGTGGTCTGTTAGTCGCGTAATGCGCGTTCGTATTGGTTCATTGCCTGTAGTGGAGTTAAAGGGTGGGAGACAAGCGGTGATACTTGATGTAGTGCAAATCTAAAAGTATTTCCATTCTAACCTCTTCTGATCTGTGGTTACTGTTTTAGAAAATATATTAGTTTTTTTATGGTGAGCAAAAATCATCCAATGACAACCCCTCTTGGGCGGAGCGTGTCAGACTCTTACTAACTTAAATTCCACTCCGTTCCTTCTAGCCTTCATACTGGGGCTCGAGTAGAGATGTGCCGTTGCCGGCAATCTGGGAATATTGCCACCAATATTCATATATCGGGCAATATTCCTACCAATATTACCACTTTACGGCAATATTGCCGGCTAGCGGCTACGGCACATCTCCTCGAGCTCCCTTTCGGATAACCCTAGCCCCAGTCGGCTTCGACCCAGCTGGGCCCCTCCTGCTGCTAACAACTCCTTGAGGCGCGCGGGAACAGTGCGCGCCGTTGACAAAATATTAGTATTATTTGATGATTTCATACCTTCCCTCCCTCCCCTCTAAAAAACAGCTAGCCGACGACTTGACAATATAACAATGCATTTCTCGCGTCCATCACTTTCTCCGTGTTTACATAAATACATTTATTACTAACGTATGCTAGAAGCGTATCGCTTTTACAAGTTTATCTTGACTTTCTTATGGTTGCAAAATTATTGGCGCTCACCGCTTTTAACGCTGTGGACTCGGCATTATGCTGAGCGTTCGGCCCTTTTGCTCGGAAGTGGCGCATGCATTTTTTTATGCACTTAAAAAAAATTTTGTAAATACTTTTTGGCCATTCCGGCAATTAAAATGTTTTTTTTTTTTATTTCTTTCTTTTCTTAATAGTACTTTTTATTTAGCACTTTTTTTTCCCTTTCCATTCATTAGCAAACATATTTAGTCTAGGATTCAAGGAGAGCGTAGTGTTGATATTAGGGTTCCTTACCTCAATAGGAAATCATGGTGAAATGGCATCAGCGAATATCGCAACCCAGTGCTGGGCACGCCACAATTATGGCGGTAAGTCCCCTCTTTGAGGCGTGGCTGGAAAGGCCTCACAGCGTCCTTACCTTCCGCATGACGTAGCTCGCTGGCCGACCGTCCGGTAACTGTCCGGACCGAGCCCAAGACGTCGACGGCGTGCACTGTTCCCGCCCGCCTCAAGGAGTTGTCAGCAACAGCAGAGGCCCAGCTGGGTCGAAGCCAACTGGGGCCAGGGTTATCCAAAAGGAAGCTCGAGCCTTGGTTTGAAGGCTAGAAGGAATGGGGTGGGTTTTTAGTCAGTAAGAGTCTGACACTATCTCTCGCTCCACCCAAGGGCGGGGGTTGTCATAAGATGATTTTTGCCCACCGTAAAAAAAACCTCAATAGGAAAAAAACTGAACTCTTATAGGATCATTTTGTTGTACGGCTGTCTGTCTGTCTACCCTTTATCTCGGGAACGCTTTGCGGTATCGAGTTGAAAGTAAAACTTAACCCTTCAGATACCGTCAATTAGAGACGCAATAGTAAGACAATAGATGCGCGGCCACCGGTGGTCGCTTGGGGATTCATGAATTAAGGAGACTACATGAGCTAAACGCGAGATTTATAACGCGCAAAAGTATACGACGTGTAACGTTAAATGCGCAAAACCTCAGACACCACAAATGATTTTTAATTAAATTGACCTAATTCTGAGAGAGAGAAAAAACAATTACAACCATTTGTGTTTGTTTACCTACTTAGGCGGGTTTGTGCTCGTGATGGCTTTTTTTATGGTGGGGAAAATCATCCAATGACAACCGCCGCTGTTGGGCGGAGCGGGAGATAGTGTCAGACTCTTACTGACTAAAAACCCACCCCGTTCCTTCTAGCCTTCACACCGGGGCTAGGAGCTACTCTTTCGAAAGCAACCCTGGCCCTAGTAAGTAATGGCTTGACCTATTAATAAATAGGGGGAAAAATTTTAAATGCAGATTTTTTTGAAAAATGTGACCTATATTAATTCATGAATCCCCAAGCGACCACCGGTGGCCGCGCATCTATTGTCTTACTATTGTGTCTCTAATTGACGGTATCTGAAGGGTTAAAAAGTGGTACAATAGGGTAGTTTCTTGGGTCAAAATAACTACATTTTATTTAGTCCGTGTTTTAGATTATAAAAAAAATATTGAACACGTATTTTTTCTTTTTTAGATTAAACAAAAAATAACAAAGATACAGCTCATTAAAGTTACGTGTGACGTCACCCCGTGCGAAAAAATGCCGCACGGCGTGACGTAATACGTAACTTTAATGGGCTATATCTTTGTCATTTTTGGTTTAATTTACAAATAAAAAAATACGTGTCCCTTATTTTTGAATAATCTAAAAGACGGACTAATTAAATTTTTTTTGGGCAACTAGCCCATTGATTGTGCTCGTTATTCTGATCAAAATATCTTCAAGTTTTGCGCATTTATCGTTACACGTTGTATAATCTACTTCCACTGCAGTAGGTACCTAAATAGAATCAGAATAAGTTACATAAAACTTTTTTATAAAAAAAACCGACTTCACTAGAAAATTGAAATGAATTTGAAGAGTTCTCTCGATTTTGCCAAGATTCCATCATCAGATCCCAACTTGGTGACTATGAGACCATTTGGAGAACCCTTTAAAACAAAAAAAGATTTTTTCAAAACGGTAGGCAAGGGTAAAAACATAAACAAAAATACACGAAGATGCCTCTAAAAATTACTTTTAACGACTAAAAACTGGACTTAAAAATACATGCAATAATTCTGATCATTTGTAAGATTATTCTAAGAGAAACGATTTGATTATAAAATTAGAATGCTAACGGGAAAATCCGTTAAAGTGTTTTTTAATTTTTATAATCTTTGTGGATTTTTTAGTAAATCGCTAAAATGATTCATACATTTGCTCAAGTATTGTGTCTTTGCGCAGTCCGAGAGTGACTTTGACAAAACCAAATTGCTAATCTGCAACAGTTAACGCTAGTAGAAAGCTTCAAATGTACGGGAATGACACTCAGTCACGTGGTCAGAACAAAAGAATTGGCGGCAAGGTTAACTCGAAGCGTTCGACGCAAGCGAAACGGTTGTAACTTGGCTAGGGGGGCAGTCACAGAACAGAAAATATAGGTAGAAGTGCCCCTAACGTGGCTAAGCACGGGAACCAGTGTCGCCAAACTCACACATTTGCGTATCAAATTGTACATTACACACATATAAAACAGTAATATGATTGGCTACGAAGCTACGAATTACAAACTTAACTTTTACAAATCATATTCTTATTGCTTTCATAAATTAGGTCTTATTACAACGTAAGAAAGTTGTTATTATTTGACATGACACGAACAATAAAGAAGTTTTAACCAATTTACAACGAGTTCAGCTACTCAACGCTGTAACCCAGCGCTGTAACCAATTTATTCTATTCAGAACGCTAGTTCCTTTGAAATAGATGCCATATTCACCTGCACTAGTATATAATATGTAATAGGCGAATTTCGCCTGCTGTTGACACACGCGCCATATTTAAGAGGCACTTCCTCTACTTTTCTTTATTCCGTGGGGGCAGTCTTGTCTAAAACATAGAAATAGAAAGATATAATAGATATAAGATATAGAAATCGATATTTTATCAACAGCCCTAGCGCCCAGTGTGGGACAAGTCTCAGACGTCGAAGGGAGTGCAGGCCCTAGGTTCTGTAGTCCTCTTCAAAAAAAACGGGCAAGTGCGAGTCGGACTCGCGCACTGAGGGTTCCGCACAAACTTACTTAATTCATTAAACCCCCAGCAATTAAACCCCCTTTCGGTTGTGGGTTTAATTACGGTTCAAATCCCGAATTGAACGAAACGAAGATTTTTCGGAACCGACAGTTCTTTTTTTTGTGTCGTAACTACAAATTTACAGTTTTTAGATTTCTTAAATTTATTTGTGCTATGAGACCTTGCTTTGTGCCAAATTTCAAGATTCTAGGTCAACGGGAAGTAGGTACCTAGTTTGATTCCCTTGAGTGTGTCGAACCTCGAAATGTACGTTTTCTGCTTCATAAACGTCCGTATCTTTTTTTACCGTTAACTTAGAAATTTAATTTTTTCATAGCTTCAAGTGTCTGCAGACCTGAGTATATGGTTTTAATTTCAACTCGATACCTCCACGCGTTCCCGAGATAAAGAGTCTTGACAGACAGACGCAGAACAAAGTGATCCAATAATGGTTCCGTTTTTTCCATTCAAGGTTCAGACCCTTAAAATAATTTAATTATACATGTTATTGTATAATTAAATAATTTTAAGCAATGACAATGATGATATTTCATAACATTATTAATTTTTATGCATGTTGTAAAAATATTGCAAAAAAAAATTTCAACATAATTATTACATTATTATTTCATTATTATGTGTTGAAAAACATTTCATTATACGGAAATCCTTACTAATATTATAAATACGAAGGTGAGTTTGTTTGTTTGTTTGTTACGTTTTCACGCCTAAATGGCAAAAGTAATTATGATGAATTTTGGTACAGAGATAGTTGGGACTCTGGAGACGGACATAGACTAATAAACGCGGGCGAAGTCGCGGGTAAAAGCTAGTTATTTAAATAAATAAAGTATTACTTCAAACATAGTTCCTTCTTTCCTTTTCGCGTTACATATAAGTGAAGTATTCCACATTGTTATCAGTTTCAAGTAAATACTGATAAAGCAAACCGGCCGCTCCTCGAACGATACCTTTGGTAAACATAGCACACTTATTGAATCAGTTCTTGTATCTTTGAGAAGCATAGCATTGTCGACCTTATAATCTTCCCACTGTTGGTCACGCTATCACCAACTCCCTTTTCTTTCATATCACTTCTCACACATCAGCATCCGCAGGAGAACTAAGGTTGCCGACATAGCGCAAAGAATTGCCAAACTTAAGTGGCAATGGGCAGGGCACATTGCTCGCAGAACAGATGGCCGTTGGGGCCGAAAGGTTCTGGAGTGGCGACCGCGTACCGGAAGACGCAACGTTGGAAGGCCTCCAACAAGGTGGTCTGATGACCTGGTGAAGGTTGCGGGAAGCCGATGGATGCGAGACGCGCAGGAGCGTTTGTTGTGGCGACGCTTGGGGGAGGCCTATGTCCAGCAGTGGACGTGTATCGGCTGAAATGATGATGATGACTTCTCACACAATCCATCCATCTTTTCTTTCGATAATGCCCTTTTATACGTCATACACTGCTACTAATCACTAATCAGCCTTTTAACGTTCCCACTGCTGGGACTCAGGCCTCCTCTCTAGGACAAGGAATGTACCGTAATCCAGGAGGGGCCCATCTGGGTCGAAGCCTACCGGGGTCGGGGTTATCCGAAAGGAAATTAGAGCCCCGGTATGAAGGCTAGAAGGAACGGCGCGGGGTTTTTAGTCAGTAAGACTCTGACACTGTCTCCCGCTCCACACAAGAGCGGGTTTCGTCAATGATGATTTTCCCCGTCGACAGAAAAAAAAAACCACTCGGGCCCAGTGTGGGTTGGTGAATGTCACATGTCTTCGAATTTTTTGGTTCTAGGACATGCCGGGTTCCTCACGATGTTTTCCTTCACCGTTTTGAGACCGGTGGTGATGAAATAAATTACACAAAGTAATACGCCTCGCTGGGTTTGACCCGCGACCTACAACTCGGAAGTTGGGGCCATTACCACTCGGCCACTACTGCTCCTATCTTTGAATGTATTGCTTGAATTCTTATCCTATATGCTTTGAACGTGCACGTCCTTCTACATCGTTTCCACATAGCATAGTCCTTATAATGTTCCCACTGTCGGGACTCAGACCTCCTCTCGGAATAATAATAATATTCCACAACTATCACACAACGCAGTCTAGTCCCAAGCTAAGCAGACCTTGTGTTAAGGGTACTAGACAACTGATAAACATACTTATATATTTCTAAATACATACATATTATGGATAAATTACACTTAGACACAGAACAAATGATTATGCTCATCACACAAACATTTGTTCTGGGTGCTGGGTGGGAATCGAACCCACGACCTCCGGCATAGCAGTCAGGGTCACTAACCATTAGACCAACAGGCCAGCTATGACTTCAAAGTTTGGGAAACTCCTGGGGGCCTAGACAACGTTACATTTCATCAACGATAACGAAATTGGATATCTCCGAAATGTATGGAACTGACATAAGCTTTCGAAATGTCACGTGATCGATCGCTAATTGCTAGAGTAGTCTTTCCCAAAGTGGGCGATAACGCCCCCTTGTGGGCGCTGCAGGTCTCAAGGGGGGCGGGAAGAGACCCAGAAAGACCCGTTAATATACATAATATACATATCTAGGTCACAATAATTAATTAATTTAATTTGAAGTTATATTGGTTTTTAAATAGGTGAAAAAATGGGGGCGCTAAAAAATATTTATTCTCAAAGTGGGCAGTAGACAAAATAAGTTTGGGAACCACTGTGCTAGACAATGTCACACTGCGTTACGAAACGACAACGAACTTCGATCAACATAAACGATATTCTCATCTAAATCTGATCTAAATAAAGTACAAGCCTTCAAATGCTGTGATACATAAAATCATTATAGTGTATTGATGCAAAAACTGCATTATCACGACACAATATGTCGTCCGTTCCACATTATTTATATTTGCTGACAACGCGTCCATCGACCCCGCGAGCCGATAACGCAACTAATGCAAGCAGGGGTGTGGCTAACGTATCGATAGAAATTGTATCGATATATTTTTTTTATTAATAATCTAGAACATTATAAAATAAAATGGGTTGTGAGGCTTTCTGGACTGGGACCGCGGTCCCAACTTCCACCTATATATTTTTTTTTATTGATAGTGTTTTGGGACCACTAGTAAAATAAATAGTTTTTTTTGGTAATCCCAAAATAAAGACTTACGACCTAATGGAAAGAGGTCACATGACAGCAATTTTAACTCCTTTTGTTTTTTTTTTAATGTTTGTCCTGCATGTTTACGGTTCTGAATTCTAGTCTTTTGATCTTAAGAATTTATTGCGGCTCAATATTTTAGTGATTTGGAAACAAATTAAATATTCTCAATACGTTTTCTGTAGGTACTAATTGAGTTAATATTAAGGCATTGACTTATTTTACTTGTGGTAATATTACCTGAACAGATTTAGATCGACGATGGCCTAGATTATCCTTAGAGTGATTATTTTTTTTTTGATTTCTGACTGATGAAGCTGCGGCCATAAGCTTGTATCAGCGATCATCAACAAAAATATCGAAAGAAAATAATCGATACATCGATACTTTTACGACAAGCCCAATCGCAAGTTGTAAACGTAATAAAATGAAGTATGAGAGATACATAACTGTAAAATACCGTCTATTTGCATGATACGTATAACAAATACCGATTTACTAGGTAAGTCAGCGGTAGTCAACCTTTCTTTGAGTAGGATATCATCAAATAAATTCTCTCGCTCTGGGTAGTGTTAGAGGGAGTGACAGACTTACACTGAATAAAACCTGCAGTCATCCAGCTATCCTGCAGCCCAATCTTTTCTTGATCTAGGACCACTTTGTTTTTTTAATGGTATTAGGGACCGGAAGTTTTACTTTGTTAATCTAAATTTAAAACATCGTGTGCAAACCGGCATCCTCGAACCAAAAAATCGAAGACATGTGATGTGTCATTCACCAATCCGCACTGGGCTCTCGTGGTGGATTACGGCCCATTCCCACTCCTGGAGAGGAGGCCTAAGTCCCAGCAGTGGGAACATCATAAAAGCTGATGATGAGGAATCTGAAATTAAAAATTTATATTACAAGTTCAAAATCAAGATCATTATTAAAACACAATATTTATGACTAAGTAATTCGACTGTTGATTTCAACAAACAATAAATTGTTTGTTTAAATTAGGTACCAGTCTGATTGGAAAAATCTTTCTGTATATAATAGCCAGGTTCATATATGGGCTATATAATGTCACTCCTTCGCCCCACAGAAGTGGAGCAATAACCAAAGACGCTGCGGGGTGGTACCGGGGATGACATTTAGTTACATATGTAGGTACTTCAAATCAGTTGGCATCAATGTTACCATTCAGTTTGGCATATCAAATCATTCGGGGACCATATTCTAGCTCCTGGGGACCACCATTTGGTCCGCGGAGTACAACTTACAAGTTAGAAACTACCGGTCTAAGCAGAGTAGGTTAAAATTTCGCGCTTTTATAAATAAGGAAAATACGCTTATTTTGATGTTGGTTTCTAGATGTTTTATTAGCGTCATCCTAGGTACCTAAATTAGTTAAGAAGTATACTTTGGTGAATTAATTTAAAATAACTTTGTGAAAAAAAAAATTGAAACCAATCGCAACATTATTTTCTTTATCTTTCTTGAAAACCTAAGTTAATGCTTACTTACTGATTTTCCTATTAAATTATAAGCATCATTATCAAAACTTGGTAATGTTACTTAACTAGCAATTAAACAATAAAAACGAAAACAAAAATACATTAAAAAAAAAATACATTTCTCGCGATAAAGCGCGCACTAATAAAACTGTACGTCATTATCATACATAACAGGCGAGCCGTATCGCGTGGCCACTGACCATGCGACCGACAACGAACCGTAACCGCGCGTGCCCGTGCGATATCTAAATTAAAAAAAAAAATACAACACGATAATTTGAAAAGTACTTCGTGAATACGTTTACGGTAAATTCACAAGATTATGGATGAATTCTTTTGCTTGCGTCTAGTCATTCGTATAGGAGGTTATGTTGTATATTCCACGGTTCAGCCTATTCCTGCGGAAAACCCAGAATAACCCATTTGCTGTAAAGCACCACTGCACCACTAAGATGTCGACGGCGCGCTGTTCCCGCGCGCCTCAAGGAGTTATCAGCAACAGGGTCTAGCTGGGTCGAAGCCTACTGGGGCCAGGGTTATTCGAAAGGAAGCACGAGCCCCGGTATGAAAGCTTGAAGGAACAGGGTGGGTTTTTAGTCAGTAAGAGTCTGACACTATCTCCAGCTCCGCCCAAGATCTCGGGGGTTGACATATTTTTCCCCACCATAAAAAAAAACTACCGCACCACTGCTGTACATGGTAGAATTCCCACCCTTACGCACAAATCGTTTTGTGAACACAATTATTGTGCATACAGCTTCTCGCGTCATTGTTTATACTGCAAACATAGAAAGACAAGCGATGATGTGGCCGACCACATCATCGCTTGTCCATATGGTGAGATAGTGTCAAACGCGAGCCTATTTACACTAATATTATGAAGAAGTAATATAATAATAATATTACAGAACTATCACACAACGCCGTCTAGTCCCAAGCTAAGCAGAGCTTGTGTTATGGGTACTAGACAACTGATAAACATACTTGATATATTTCTAAATACATCTATATTATAGATAAATTGAACCAAGGTTGCCGACGTAGCTCGAAGAGTCGCCAAACTTAAGTGGCAATGGACAGGGCACATTGCACGCAGAACAGATGGTCGATGGGGACGAAAGGTTCTGGAGTGGCGACCACGTACCGGAAGACGCAGCGTTGGAAGGCCTCTAACAAGGTGGACCGACGACCTGGTCAGGGTCGCGGGAATCCGATGGATGCGTGACGCACAGGACCGGTCGTTGTGGCGACGCTGGAGGGAGGCCTATGTCCAGCAGTGGACGTCTTTCGGCTGATATGATGATGATGATAGATAAATTACACCCTGAAAATGAACAAATGATCATGCTCATCACATAAACATTTAACCTAGGTGGGAATCGAACTCACGACCTCCGGCATAGCAGTCAAGGCCACTTACCACTAGACCAACAGGCCAGTCATATTGTAGTAGTAAGTTAGTTTTATTGTTTGTACGAGTCTCTGAAACTAGTCCGATTGCTAAATATTTTTCATCGTTTAAAAGCTGCTTTATTTCTGAGACTGACATACTCTATTTTCTGTACGCAAACGAAGCCGAGCCAAAGCTAGTCAATTAAAAAATGACTGCACTTCCTGGTCCACCTCTGCTTACGATACGTGGTCGTTAGTGTAATGTTATGTGACGCGCTGGTCAATGGCTCGCGACCTCACCGTTATGCTGGTTCACGGTCATGCGTTCAGCACAATGATGGTAGGGCTACCGCGTGTATTGTTGGGTTTCAACAGATTTTGGACCATGAAGTTTGGATGCTGATTAAAAATCAGGCAATATACAACTTTACTTTTATCAGGATAGGATGGTGGGGATGACGGGTCGTGGGGTTTTTTGGACCGGGACCGCGGTCCCAAATTCCACGTATAAAAAAATATTAAAAAAATACAGTTTTTTTAGAAAAAGGGATACAACTCCATATACATTTTCACTGTTTTTCATACAACCGCTCTTACGCGATTATGACGTTATTACACATTTTTCATTAGATATTTTGAAAATACAGTATCTTCTGTGTATTATCTAGGCTTATATCTATTGAAATCAATTTATTTTGTGTAAAACTAATCCAATAAAGACTTCTGAAAATCTGCTATTCTGCATAATTTAATCAAGTAAAAAAAAAAGTTAAAAAAAAAAGAATAGCACTAACAAGCCTGGCAATTTTTATCAAGATTCTAAATGATTTTTTCCAAAAACTCTTAAGGGTTAAATAAACATGTATATCCTGGAACAAGTTTATTTATTTATTTATTATTTATTTATTTTACTATTTATGTACACACAAAACAACAAAAAAAGATAATACATAAGAGACATTAAATAATATTAATAATAATAATAATATTCGAGTAAATCACGGAATTACCGAATACTAACAGAGTTTTTAGGCATTATCTCTTTTTTCGCGCTGCCAATTCGCCAAACATCGCCTTGGATTACGTTAGATGAAGTAACAAGCTTTTAAACCAAACTCGATGTTTACGATAGCCGAGTGGAAAAGGAACCTTTTAAAAAGAAAATTAGCTTGCCTAGAAGCAACCTATTCATCCTTGACCTAAAGATCCCTAGCAGGAAACACAGACTCCAGCAGGGAATAACTCCTTCCGGTCTAAATAAAGCGAAATATTGTCAGGCTAACCTACCCATGCTCCTTCACCATTGTCCTTTGAGTGCTGACCCATTACCTCTTCTGAGGAGGCACTCCCTCGCAGTGAGCACATTAAAAAGCTGATCATGCCATGCAACTGATGACTAAGAAGTTGCGTAGCCACATGACGTTATTACAAACAAATAGTCATGAGCGGAAATCAATGGTTATGTCAATGAACAAAGTTATTGATGAGTGCGGCGATGGTAGCGACATCTTTGTGTAGCGTTGTGAACTTAGTACTGGTTTCTTTTAGGCGATTATCACACTGCCATTGTAAATTCACGCAGGCACGCACTCATTTCATACAAAATCATCGTTGCCGGCAATATGGGAATATTGCTAGCAATATTGCCACCAATATTCATACTTCGGCCAATATTCCCGGCAATATACCCATCAATTTTCCTATTTCACGGCAATATAGCCGGCAAAGGCACATCGCTAGTCGCCCCGCACCCACGCGCGTGGGCGTATATGTTTCTCTGCATGTAGTGCGTGATCTGCATGAACGCGCGTGGATGCATTTTCGGTGTGTTGGACTGTGCGTGTTTTCTATACAAACGGAGATACTTACAAGCAACGCTAAGACACGTATTCACGCACTATGCTGCGGGGTTCGTGGCAGTATGATATCCGCCTTATAGGATCACTCTGTTGTCCGTCTTTCTGTCTGCCAAAGCCCTTATATCTCGGGAACGCCTGAGGGTATCGAGTTAAAATTAAAACCATATACTCAAGTTTGCGGCCCCTTTAAGCTGTGAAAACATTTAGGCAAGTCTTAAATCACTGTTGGCAAAAAGACTGAGTAGTTTAGCAAGAATAACTGATGATTCTCTCTCACCCAAAGTAATTATTTAGTTAGTGTAACTAGATCTAAGAGTGTACGATGGGGTTGACGTATCCATATGGATAAAAACCCCGAATTCAATAAATAGAAATAAAAGCTGTGAAAAAAATCAAACTTCTAATGGCTGTTTATGTCGCAAAAAATATATTTCGACACTGAATGGCATCAAAATTCATAGGGTACTTCCCGTTGATCCAGAATTCTAAAATTTTGCACAAAGCAAGGTCTTATAGCACAGGTATAAGAATAAAATATGAAAACACTAGTTGTTACGTTTTTCTACACACACTTGCTACATGCAGACCAAAAAATAAAGACTTCTTCAAGTGCTCATAAATCAAGACAATCAACAAAAGCATAAATTCACAAATCTATAAAAAAAATAAGGCCAAAAGTATCCAATTATTATAAATTCAAAATAATAATTAACAAAAACAATTTGCTACCTCAGGTTAAAGCACCATTAGAAAAAGAAGTAAAAAGTGTAAAGTGTAGTTTATCTGTGGCGAACAGTGTTGCCAACCTAATGAGAACTTTGTGCTGAGTGTTGCCGCGTCACAAAAATGCAGCGGCAACTGAGTAACGTCAGTGTTTATTCCTATCAGGATTATCAGCCTTCGAGAAAATATGGTAAGTTTACCACTATTTCACAATTAACTCTAAAATCAGGGGCGTAGCTACCGCCGTATCTGCTGTATCAATTATACGGGGCCCCCAAGCTACAGGGGCCCCGACTATGCCAAAATTTGTAACATGTTGTCCATAATCTTAAATTCTCATGGACAAGAATGAATGAATATTGACTACTCACAATATGATACTCTGTAAATAGCTTTTAGCACGCTCCTTTCTTTTTAGCATTTTCTACGTAAAAGACGACAATAAAAACTCAACCAATTTTAGTACGTCCTACTAAGTGATCCATAAAATAAGCTCATTTTCAATTTTAAGGCCTCTCAAGGTACTATTAGTAGAAGCTATTTCGTACGAAACAACTTTTAACGAACAAACTTTTAAATATATTTGATACGGGGCCCCTGAGGGCCTAGCTACGCCACTGTCTAAAATTGTGAAATGTTGGTAGTAAAACTGAATCGTGTGTTTAGAGTCTGTCTAAAAAGTCAAACGTAATTTACTCAAATAAATTATTTAGTAAAAAGAAATCTGATGTAGTCAACACTGGTTCAATAATCAAGGTTGATTAAGAGATCTTGATCATTGTTTACTAATAGAAGAACCTTATAAAAAGTATCGAATATAAGTATATTTTGAATGTTTAAATATTATACAAAATTTCCAAGTCGGTTGACTTCTTTTTCACGGAGTAAGTATAAAAGAGGAGATGTTGTAATAAGATTTCCCTAAGAAAAAAAGCGTGACATTTTTTTATTTGCCATTGCAGGCATTTAATTCATGAATCCCCAAGCGACCACCGGTGGCCGCGCATCTATTGTCTTACTATTGTGTCTCTAATTGACGGTATCTGAAGGGTTAAAATATAGCCCTAAATCACATGCTCTTATAACGCTCCAACTGTTAAAAAAAAAGTGACAAAAAATTATTTACTTCAATAACTCGCAAAGAAATTTTCTAGACTGATCCAATGGTGCTCACTTAACAGTCAAAAAGATAGCCTCCCAACTCCAGAACTTGTCTAACAAACTCTAACAGCCTTCTTCTCTTCCACCAGGGCAACAGTATGAGCCAGGAGGCTACGCCGCGGCTGTGCAGCAACGAACGAACATGACCCAGCGGGAAGACGCCCTGAAGTTCGAGCAGGGCCGCATCAAGGCGCTGCAGGAGGAACGGCTCCACATCCAGAAGAAGACCTTCACAAAATGGATCAACTCGTTCTTGCAGAAGGTAGGAAAACTATGTCTTTAGCTAAAGAATACTGAGTCGTAGAGTTTACTAATTTAGCCCTGGGTGAAGGTACATCAGCGAGGCCTTTTCTTTCATAAATTTGAAAACGATACGTTGACTGTACTGCCGTCCTTATGAAAAGTGCAATAACTCGAGTTTTGCACCAAATTGAGATAAGTACATATTCGGAATTAGCAGAACGAGATCTATATTTTCTTTTTAGACACTTTTTACGTATCTATGACGTAGCCGGTTTTAATACTAAGCCTAACTGCAATATCTAGGTCGATGCTTTATGATTTACATATCAAGACCGAAATAACTATAGATAGGAATAACTTACTTACTCTATTTAGTAATTTTACTAACTATATCTGCAATAAGTATAGTTACTATATTTATAATTAGCATAGTTCGTCATTTGTAATATTGATTGACTAGTTATAAGTGCAATATGTTTGAGTTATTGCAGATATGATACGGATCCTTATTTTTGGTATTAAATAATGTGCTAATTATTTTTGCAATAAGTAGAGTTATAGCATTTATAACTACCATATTTAGTTTTTTGTGATTCTCATTTACTAGTTATAAGTACAATAAGCTTGAGTTATTGCAGTTATCTTAAGGGACCTTACTAATAATTATGGGATGAATACTAAAATTGATTTAGTAAGTAGATATATTGCATTTATTTGTAGGAAGATTAAACGAATACAGTATACCTACGCGAAATAAATTGCAATAAATTCACTATTTATTGCGTTTATAACTAGCACCAGGAGGTGAGGGGGGAGTAAAATATTTCGTACAAACGTCAGTCGCGGCGCTCGCTTACTTCGAGTCGGACGAACACACGCACGTGCGACCAGCTTGGGCGGTAAGTACCTAACGTATTTAATATTACAATATGTTTACATATCACGGATATTAATACGCTATGATGTTATTAGCCAGTGTTACTTTAATTAGTTATTAATTTAATGTACTTAAAAGTTGATATAACTTTGAAGAGCGATGCCACACGGCCGTTGACCACGCTCCATCGTTTTATACACCATTTGATTGGCAATGCAAAATGACCTGTAAATTATTTTGAAGATTCCGACGATAGTGTCATTGATAAAGACTATATCCCAGATTTTATAATTTCAGATTCTGATTCTGATTTACTTGAACATAAAGAAACTAGAGGCAAAAAGACAGAACGTGAACAGACTGAACATGATGAGACTGAACAAGATGAGACTGAACGAGAAGAGGCTGAATATGATAAGACTGAACGTGAGGAGACTGAACGTAAGGAGACTGAACATGAAGAGACTGAACGTAAGGAGACTGAACGTGAGGAGACTGGATATGAAGAGACTGAACATGAGGAGATTGAACGTGAGGAGACTGAACGTGAAAATAGTGAAGTAGAAGAATACGTAATACCTGAGAATGAGAAAGGACTGACTAAAGCGGGCTTTCCAAGGAAAAGACGTAGATTTGATATATCCCTTGCGGATCGACAAAGACAGAAAAAAGAAAATGCTGATGAAAAGCTGTCACTGAAACCACCGTGTGATGGTAAATTTCGTAAAAAATGCACAACTAAGATTTCTGAAGAAATTAGAAGAGAAATACATGATCGGTACATAAGATTAGATTGGGAGTCTAGAGGTTTATTCATTAAAGGAATGGTCGAATCGAAGGAAATAAAAACAAGAACTACTAAGGAAGGTCGAAATAAGAAAAGAGATGTTTCGTATTACTATCATTTTCAAGTCAAACATGAAAAAATTGATGTTTGCAAAACTTTTTTTTAACGACACTTGGTTACAACCCACAAAATAACAGACATATTCACTCGGCACTCAGTAAGGAAATTGATAATCAAAAAGATAAACGAGGATCATACAAACGCCAAAATGTCATAGACAGACACGTAATCAAGGATCATATACAAAGTTTTAATCCAACAATTTCACATTACCGTCGCGAACATGCCCCTAATAAACTTTATCTGCCGAGTGACATCAATGTAACAATGATGCATCAATGCTTCATTGAAAAATATCCCAATATGTCGGTCTCTTTTGAAACATATCGAAAGGTTGTAAAAGAAATGAATATTTCCTTTGCTCATCTCGGGCATGAAGAATGTGAGCAATGTGCTCTCTTTAAATCACATACTGGGTGTTCTCAGGAAAACTGTGACCTCTGTATCCAAAACAGTAAACATAAGTCACGATACACGGAATCCAGAGAGGAATATCAACGAGACAAAGAGCAAGGTCTTACTGACAAAGACTGCATATACTTTTCTGTAGATCTGCAGAAAGTAATCATGTTGCCACGAATGGACCAATATAAAACAGCGATATTTTGTTCTCGTGTTATTACATTTAACGAAAGTTTCGTTCCACTTGGAGGTAGTAATGGTACAAATGTTCCTTATGCAGTGCTTTGGAATGAAACTGTCTCTGGTAGAAGCCAAGAAGATATCATTTCAGCATTTAGATCGTTTTTTATACATGAACGCGACATGAAACATATCGTTGTATGGGCCGACAATTAAAAACAAAAACTGGGCGTTTATGTGTTTTCTGGTCAACATAGTAAATAGTCAGCTGATTGCTGCCGAATCAATTACCGTAAAATATTTTGAACCAGGCCATACGTTCATGTCGGCTGATAGCTTTCACCATCAGGTAGAAATGGCATTAAAAAAGAAAAAGAAAGTTTATGATTTTGATGACTTTGTAGATTCGGTAAAAATGGCCAATTCAAAAAAAAACATAGTAAGAGTGATGACAGTATCTGATTTTTATAGTTATGAGGATGTCTCGTCTCAGCATAAAATTCGAAACATGGAACCCAGAGTCTATCTAAAAGACATCATGGCATTTACCATAAAGCAAAAAGCTACCCACGTGTCTGATTGGAAAGAACTAGATTTTTTACAAGTCAAAATAACTAAAAACAAATGCTTTCCTAATTTTGCAAACAAGAATTCACCGAGAGGAATAACAAAAGAACGAAAAGATAGAATAATAGCCGACTTAGTACCTTTGATGCCAGGAGAGGTTTTTGGTTAAACTTACCTGAAACTTCCCGAGCTTTGAACCTAGACTAAAAATATTTAATTAGTCACAAGTTACACTGAAAAAAACATTGATCTCAAATTGTGTCTTAAAATAAAAAGTAGATTACATTTTTTTACGTTTGTTTTTAATAATAACGATTGTGTACTTTAACTACTATTAAGATTAATTTTGAAATGTTTGATATTTAATTGTAGTAACCGTTGAATTTTAAATGCTGGTTAATAGACCAGAATTAATAAGTAAAATAGCGAAGTGATTGCTACTGTGATTGTACTTTTTTAGTTAGAAATAAAAAAGATTTAATATGATAAATTATTTTTTATTCATTAAATTATAAATATAACCGATTTCACATTATTTTAAAAACACAACTGAACGCAGATATTATGAGTAGACTTAACTTTACCGAAAACAGTTTCATGCTAAATCGGTAAGAGGTAAAATAATGTTTTGCAAACTTCTGTTTATTCATTTTCAGTTTATTCATAGGTATTTGACATAAAAGTGTAACATCTCTGTTTTTGTAATAGTAACAAGTTAAAACTTTGGCGTTTTAAACTTGTCTCTTACTAATGAAAACCGCAATAAATAAGAAACTTAATGCATATTTGGTTAGGAAGCAGTTAAAAAAAAAATGAATTGCTAGTCAAAAATGCATCATGTTGGTTTCCTAACCATTAGTGCAATAAATAGGTTACTTGTTGCGGTTATGACTAGTAAACTTTCTTTCTACATAGTAATAATACTTACCATTATTGTATTTATTGGTTTTTATATCGGGAATAAATGCAGGAACAAACATTAAGTACCACATAATATTCTCTACATTGTTTTACATCGTGTAGTGAAAGTTTCAATCCGATACCATGTATAGTGATGGAGATACAATCAAAATAAAAATAAAATCTTTTCCCGCGTTTATCTCGAAATCAGGTTTGACCTAGTTATTGCACTTTTCGTAGGGACGGCAGTGTAGCAGGCATTGCATGCCATCCCTTACGTTGTTGAAACCTCTACGGTTCGGACTAAGCGTTTCACCTCGTCATTTATTTATACCGCGTACATGGACGGACTAGAATAATTTGCCTGCTGCGGTCTTTCCGTCCGATTATAATTTGAGTGTCTTCAAGCCTAGAGTGAGTAGGCTCTTAATAAACTAGTGCGCCTCACCATCAACGATTGCATCACTGCTTACTATAAGGTGGGATCGCAGTCAACCACTAGTTTATTTGTGACAAAAAAAGCAACCCAGTTGTTCGACCGTCCCTTACCATGATATGATATAGCAAGCTTTTATAGCGGTATAATACGTATATAATTAATACTCATCAGTAGAGATGGGTTTTCTACCCGGTAAATACCGGGTAAATTCCCAAAATACCCAAATGCAGGGTTTTTACCCGGGTAAATACCCAAATGGTGGGTATTTACTTTTTGGACATTTTTTGTTTTTTATACATTTTTAGCAATAAAAAATTGTTTATCAAATATGTTTTATGCATGAAATGTACATGGTGTCGGCTAAGAATAGTTTTCTACTCTACAAATCATGGAAAAAGTGCACGTCCGTATTTTTTTAATATTTTACTTCTGTATGTTATTTGAAAAACTAACACAGACATACAAAATTAAGAAACAATATGTAGAACACTTAAAATAAAATAAAAAATTAAAAACAAAATAATAATAAAAAAATAAAAAAAATCATTGTGTAAGTTATTTGTTGTTACAAACTTGAAAATCAGTTCAAATTTTACATTTATGCAAAAGTTACAGTTAAACTTCATTTAACAAAAATAATAATCAGGCGTTAAAACTTAAAAATATACGAAAGGAGCCGAATTTATAACATGGAGGTGTTCAAAACATGTAAACGATCTAAAATTCAACGAAACTTTATTTAATAAATCATCCAAATAAGTTTTAAAGGTTTATACCCATGGTTTTGGGTATTTACCGGGTAAAAACCCTGTTTACACCCAAATTGGGTATTTACCCGGTAAATACCCGATGGATTTTTACCCACCGCCCATCTCTACTCATCAGGACGAATCATACGAGCCGAAACTCGATGGGGTTGAGTTGTTTAACTACCAAGCTCTTATAGCCACCTTCCGGTTCCATTATCAGATCAGCTTTTGGAAGTAGGCGGAACAGAGAGTAAAGTTCCACATATCTCCGTTGAAAACGGAGGATCCTCCGACCAGACAGGTGTTATAGTCTGGTGGGCTACTGCCCGATGGATGATTTCGGGCTGTTCTAATGTTTTAATCGCGCGGACAACTTTGAGTGCGCGATACAGGATTTCGTATTATCTTCGTAGTTCTTATGTGGCGTCATAGATGTCGCTACAAGCTCTATGTCAATAAATAATAATAATTTTGCATTGTCATCTGATTTACACATGCATGCAAAATTTCAGCTCAATCGGTAACCGGGAAGTGGGTCAAATTTAATTTACAAGATTTGATTACAGACAAACATCGGGAAGGTGAAACTAAATAAAAGCTTGTAACAAACTTTACCTCTAGCTATGATACTAGTGTAGATTCAAAACAATTCTACATAATTTACTTGTAATAAACATATTTCAATTTTAATTCATGAATCCCCAAGCGACCACCGGTGGCCGCGCATCTATTGTCTTACTATTGTGTCTCTAATTGACGGTATCTGAAGGGTTAAAGACCAATTACTCAATTCTGTCACCTGACTTAAATTAGCAAAACACAATCGGACATGACATTGAAGGATATACTCGTATGCATTTATATAAAACAATATCTCTACTGGTTTACAAAAACGTGACTAACCATCACGTCATATTTCACACTAATATTATAAAGATGTTTTGTATGTGTGTATGTTCGTCACATAATATAATAATAATAATATATTCCACAACTATCACACAACGCTGTCCAGTCCCAAGCTAAGCAGAGCTTGTGTTATGAGTACTAGACAATTGATAAACATAGGTACTTATATATTCCTAAATACATACATATCCCTACTAATATTATAAATGCGAAAGTAACTCTGTCTGTCTGTCTGTTACGCTTTCACGCAAAAACTACTGAACGGATTTAGATCAAATTTGGTAGGTAGGTAGAAGAGACACTGGAATAACACATAGGCTACCTATAATTCCACTGCTGGGCACGGGTCTCTGCCCGCGCGATATAAACTGTAGTCCACGCGGGCGAAGCCGCGGGCGGAAAGCTAGTAATAGATCAATTACACCCAGACACAACAAATGATTATGCTCATCACACAAACATTTGTCCTGGGTGGGAATCGAACCCACGACCTCCGGCAATAGGCTCTTAATAAACTAGTGCGCCTCACCATCAACAATTGCATCACTGCTTACCATCAGGTGGGATCGCAGTCAAGCACTAGTTTATATACCTATCAATGAAAAAAAAATCTTCACTATGAAAGACTAGTGATGGCTGTAGCCCAGAGACTTACAAGTTATAGATCAGGTTCAAACCCTGCCAGGCGCATTACTTTGTGTAATTTATTTAATCAACACTGCTCTCAACGGCGCGCACTGTTCCCGCGCGCCTCAAGGAGTTGTCAGCTGCAGGAGGGGCCCAGCTGGGTCGAAGCCTACTGGGGACAGGGTTGTCCGAAAGGGAGCCCGTGCCCCGGTATGAAGGCTAGAAGGAACGGGGTGGGGTTTTTAGTCAGTAAGAGTCTGACACTATCTTCCGCTCCACCCAAGAGCGGGTTTTGTCATACGATGATTTTCCCCATCGCAAAAAAAGACACCCCAAATGATTTTTAATTCGATTGGCCTAATTTGTGAGAAAAAAAAAATTAAAGGTTTTATGAGCAGTTTTAGTTTGTTTAAAATTCATATCTGCATTGAAATGAAATCTTTTATTATCCCGTGTATGAGAAAATTGTGTTTGTTTACCTATTTCGGCGGGTTGGCGCTCGTGATGGCTTGACCTATTCATAAATAGACAGGTCGAAGATTTTGTTGAAAAATGTAACCTATATTAAAAAGTGGTTTAACCCTTCAGATACCGTCAATTAGAGACACAAAAGTAAGACAATAGATGCGCGGCCACCGGGTGTCGCTTGGGGATTCATGAATTAATTGATTCTGCTCGTTATTCTGATCAAACTAATTTCAGGTTTTGCGTATTTAACGTTAACCCTTGTATTAAAAGTATGATAATGTGTGTGTGTATGTTTGTCACATCTTAATAGGCTCTTAATTAATTAAATAAATTCCAGGCGAACGTTTTTCGGGTTCGCTCTCTCATTGTCTTTTCTGTCTCTAATTACGGTTATCGAAAGGGTAAAGTGACCAGCACCCCTAGCCAAGTTGTTAATCTACAATAGTTAACGCTAGTAGAAAGTTGCAAATGTACGAGAATGATGCGCTCTCAACGCTCACTCACGCGAACGTTTTTTTTTTTTTGATTTGAATGAGCCGCAGGTGAGGATGATTCGATCCCGATTTCCGGCCACCGTAGACGGCTTGCGGACGGCGAGCTATGGGTTGCTGTCCGACCGTCTGGTAACTGACCAGTACCCCTAGCCAAGTTTCTAATCTGCAATAGTTAATGCTAGTAGAAAGCTTCAAATGTACGGGAATGACGTCGTCTTAACGCTCAATCACGAGGTCAGAACAAAAGAATTGGCGGCAAGGTCAACTCGAAGCGTTCGACGCAAGCGAAACGGTTGTAACTTGGCTAGGGGGGCAGATGGTTTGCTACCAAAGTGATCTTGCTAGATTCAATTCGTGTAGACATCAGTTGTAATCCAACGCCCTTGTTTGGGAGGCGCGTTTACCCAACGACTCCATTCTGGAATAATTGTAGTTTTCACGGAACCCTCAGTGCGCCAGTGCGCCTCGCAATTGCCCAGTTTTTTTACCACCACACGGGCGAACCTGCTGTCAGAAGCTAGTATGTGCTAAATAATAAACATAATAGATGCTGCAAAGATTCAACGATGACATAATATTCTATTTATAACGAGTGTGTCAAAGATTCGTTATTTACAATATACAAAACAAACTAACATATAACATAACATCATCAGCCTTATAATGTTCCCACTGCTGGGACTCAGACCTCCTCTCTAGGAGAGGGAATGGACGGTAATCCACCACGCGGGCCCAGTGCGGGTTGGCGAATATCACATGTCTTCGAATTTTTGGTTCTAGGACATGCCGGTTTCCTCACGATGTTTTCCTTCACCGTTTTCAGAGCAGTGCTGATGAAATAAATTACACAATGTAATTCGCTTGGTTGGGTTTGAACCCGTTGTAGCGACATCTATGACGCCACATAAGAACTACGAAGAAGATACAAAATCGCGCAATCAAAGTTCTCCGCGCGATTTGAACATGTACGACAGCCCGACATCAACTATCGGGCAGTCGCCCACCAGACCATAACACCCTGTCTGGACGGAGGATCCTCCCTTTTCAAAGGAGGTATGTGGGACTTTACTCTCTGTTCCGCCTACCCTCTAAACCGTGATCTGTGACAAAACTGTTTTCTCTAAGACACGGGGTGCTAGGGCTGTTGATAAAATATCGATATTTCGAAATATCGATATTATAGCAGTACTCAAACACATATAAACATTTTATTTGTAAACCTCTTGAGAAATATTAGTACACATGAATGTTTTATTAAAATTGAAGAATAATTACTGAGAATGTTATATTTATAATTTAATTTGTTTAATAAATATCATGAATTATAAATTGTGTAAATTATTTTTGAGCCGACTTACGATTGTTTTTAAGTCAAAACCGGTAAAATATATTCGAAAAAAAATGACGATATTTTATCAACAGCCCTAGCGCCCCGTGTCATAGACGAAACTGTTTTGTCTAAGAGGTCTTTTTATTTATGGTGGGCAAAAATCATCCAATGACAACCCCCGTTCTTAGGCGGAGCGGGAAATAGTGTCAGAGTCTTACTGACAAAAAACCCACCCGTTCCTTCTAGGCTTCATACCGGGTTCGAGCTCCCTTTCGGATAAGCCCCAGTAGGCTTCGACCCAGCTGGGCCCCTGCTGTTGCTGACAACGCCTTGAGGCGCGCGGGAACAGTGCGCGCCGTCGACGTCTTCGGCTCGGTCCGGACAGTTACCGGACGATCGGACAGCGAGCTACCCATGGCTCGCCGTCCGCTAGCCTGCTTGTCTAAGTCTTCTTGTCTTTAATGAGCGCATGAACGCACTCATCCGGAGCTGATGGTAGAGCTTCTGGACCTCTCTGTAACACGCATCAGTTTCTAGATAACGATTGTGTCACCACGATTAGTCATTGGTTGTTGCTTTATTTTCTCAATGTACCTATCTATGTATATGAGTATGTATTTGTATTTCTGTTATTGTCCACCCACGTTGTCCCATTTACTTATCATTGTGACTGCCAGTGTAAATGGAATCACAAAATATATAGGTACAGAAGTCCATCTCCATACTGTGCGCGCTCTCACAACGCACACATAGACACCGCTCACAGACACGATATCTCGGTAGCGCCTCTGCCCGCTCGTCGAACAGTTTCGGCTCAAACGCTCATTAGTGTGCGTCCACCGAGTGTAGGTGTAAAAAGTGAAGTACATACATGAGATTGTCTTCTGTACCTATCTATTTTGTG
The DNA here is from genome assembly GCA_949319445.1 of Mythimna lalbum. Taxonomy (NCBI): domain Eukaryota; kingdom Metazoa; phylum Arthropoda; class Insecta; order Lepidoptera; family Noctuidae; genus Mythimna; species Mythimna lalbum. Next base: position 9,762,453 of record OX439375.1, read on the forward strand.
ATGGAATGTTCTGTGTACCTTATAACTATTAAAATTAAGAATATAACCCTCTCATGGTATGCGGTCGCCTCCTTCTGCGAAGTAGTAATGCTAGCGAAAGAAGCGGCTGTCCAACCTGCAGTGACAGGAGATGCCCCCGGCATCCGGCGATCTTCTGCCACAGTAAGCGCGGGCTTGTGGACAACGAGGAATCGGTAGCTCGCCGTCTGGCTCTCTGGTGAGGCCCCAACTCCAATCGTTAACGGCGATTAATGTTCCACGCGCTCCTCAAAGAGATGTCAGCAAAACCGTAGGACCCCTGTATGGGTGACTGGCCTGTTGGTCTAGTGGTTAGTGGCCCTGCCTGCTATGCCGGAGGTCGTGGTTTCGATTCGCACCCAGGACAAAAGTCTGTGTGATGAGCATGATCATTTGTTCTGTGTCTGGGTGTGATTTATCTATATTAAATATGTATTTAGAAATATATAAGTATGTTTATCAGTTGTCTAGTACCCATAACACAAGCTCTGCTTAGCTTGGGACTAGACGTTGTGTGATAGTTGTGGAGTATTATTATTATATTATATCTGTGTCAGTGCATTGATTCAACACTCATGTAGAACATTAGATGACATCATTCTTGTTGATCAATTATAGTCTATTACTTCAGAATTATGCCAATCTCAATTATTTATAGACACAAAGAACTCGTCAAGTAGGGATGTTCGATAAAAAAACATCGAGTCAAAAGTATCGATGAAAATCGTCGATATGGCTAAAAACATCAGTGGTTTTTGGTAGCAAATAAAACTATTTATTCTATTACCTACCAACTCTACATAAACTACTAAGTACATAACAGGTCACGGCAGGTCATAGCAGGCATTAGGCGCCAGCAAACAGCTGGGTGTAAGTGCAAAACAACCCCTCAGTCGCCTGGATGGCCCGATGACTATCGGAGGGCACGGGAGTGTCCCCGCCAAAAACGAGCCAAGCGAAGCGCAAGGGCACTACCTACCTTTTCTTGAAGTGTTTCGTCGTTTTTTTTTAACCCTCATAGAGTTGGTTTCCGATGAACCAGATAGTTCATATTCTCAGGATATGATGTCGATAACAGACTAATTAAACATACAAAGTTTCAATTGAATAGCTCGAATAATTTAGATTTTATTGATATCTAAAATACACCGATTTCGTCACTGACACACTTGATACACGGCCTAACTCTACCGAGCCTAACTTCACAAATTCTACACATCAGTAAAAATGTAGAGTTAGGCGGTGTAGATTCAGAAGCTTGGCTCTACATGAGATCTGATATCTTTTTACGGGGCAAACCTTATGAGGTCGTCTTGGCCAAGGCTCGGATACCGGTTAAATTTTCAAACCGTTATTATGTACTTGACGCAAAACCTTTTACATTAGGTTTCGTTCGCATATACCGGTTTTTTTAAACCGATATTTGGAAGAGTATTTATATAAAGGTTTTTTCGGATTAAACGGTTTAGAGCAATAAAAACCGGTTAATACGGCCGCACAATAAAGAAACGACGCGCGCAGTTCAGATTTTATTCAGTAGTAAGTTTACCGACATGCCGTTCGCCGAATAAACTGGTTAATTTAGGTTAAAATAAAGTTCTTAAAACGTTCACGTTCTTAAGAAAAGTTCGGAGGAAAACCGAAATAAACCGGTGTTAACCAGTATTTTTTAAACCGGTTCCGAGCCTTGGTCTTGGCAACATTTTACATGAAATGTTTTTGGGTGGATGTATTTTTGCTGACATAACAAGCTTATAAGTTTGTGATTTTTCATGACACAGTTATGAAATTTTGTACCTATATAGATTCTTTACATAAAAATACTAAACACGTGTTTCGGGTTTCGCATATGCTAAAACTAATGTTTGTATGTTTATTCACCATCGATAAATTTGGATCATCCCTACCGTCAAGTTGATCCTAATCAAGTTTCTAGTAATTGCTATAATTATTGCAAAACAAGGCAATGCCTGCGACCTTTTCGCTATTTTATGGCTATGCTATTCGTTTCTGGTAGCGACTTTACCCACGAGAAAGTAAAACATATATCCCAAGAGAAAATAACCCCGGGAATTAAAAAAATCCTATGTGTATATCGCACCCTTAGAATTATAGAGACCTATTCCAAAAATGTAAATTTTTGGGAAACGTTAAATAAAGTTTTATACACGTAAGTTTTTTTTGTAAATGAAGGTTATTACAATGAAATTTCATACAACTTATACAAATAATAGTTGAATTTGTTTCTTAACTTTGTTGTCTACATGTATTATGAGAAAATAAATTAATCGATTTTGATCAATTAGGTCCCTATAATTCTAAAGGTGCGATATCTTTTTTTTATTGTTGATGGCTCGCGTTTGACCACCATCTCACCTGATGGTAAGCGATGATGTGGTCGACGATGGAACACGCTTGCCTAGAAGCAATCTATTCACTATTGACTTAAAACCCCTAGATTATAGCTATCAGGAAACACAAGACTCCGGCAGGGAATTCCACTCCTTGGCTGATATCCTAAGAAACCTAATCGAAAAACCCTCCATTTGTTTATAATCTTCGCAAGTGAATTAAAAAACGTAGTTTGATACATATTATTTAAAGTCACTGCTGTAGTACTCCATAACACCATTTTTTTAATGAGGTGTCGGACACTTACTGACTAAAAACCCACCCCGTTCCTTCTAGTCTTCATACCGGGGCTCGAGCTCCCTTTCGGATTACCCTGGCCCCGGTAGGCTTCGCCCCAGCTGGGCTCCTGTTGCTGACAACTCCTTGAGGCGCGCGGGAACAGTGCGCGCCGTCGACGTCTTGGGCTCGGTCCGGACAGTTACCGGACTGTTGGATACCGAGCTACCCTCGCCATCCGCAAGCCGTCGGTGACGGGAAATCGGGATCGGATCACCCTCACCTGCGGCTCATTCATTCAGATCATTAGATAATTTCTTATCTCAAAAAAATAAAACGTGCCCGTGAGTCGTAACTATCACAAACAATAAATCATTTCATTAGTCAAATATTATGAATAACGATGTGACATCATCCGAGGTTGACGTGTCGAAGGTTAAAGCTAATTATCTATTATTGTTTATCTAAATTGACGCTTGGACAATTGATTTATTTGATAACTGGCGTCTGGGTGGCTTCGTTCGCGTGGCTGTTGAAATTTGTCATTTGGGACAAAAAGTATCGTATGTGATATTCCAGTACCTATGTGGTCTACCGGTATATTTTTGATACAAATTCGTTTAGCTTTTCGATTTTGCTACCACTATCTAAGAATCATTGCAAGAAAAAAATTCTGCTTTCATATACAAAAAATGCATCTAAATCGGTTCACACGTTTAATAGCTATAGTGTTACAGACAAACACATTTATTAAACACCTCTTTTTTGCGTTAGGGTGGGTTTAAAAAAAAAATCCATCAAACCGTATGTTATATATTTAATTTCTTATTTAATATTCATTATTTTAATTTTTCGACGCCTTATTTATTTATTTATTTATTTATGTACACACAAACACTTAAAAAAGAAAAGAACAAATAAGAATAGAAGAGTACAAAGGATCTGCTTATCTCTAAAGAGATTTCTTCCAGCAGACCTGTGACAGGACAGTTGGATAAGAAACGTAGACACAGTGTGTATAAACTAAAAAAAATAAACAAAATAAGTAATGAAATAGACTATAATTTTCCAGATTAAATATCACAATACATACATATATAACAATAACAGTAAATAAATACACAAATGAATAGATACAATAGGTAAATTATAAAAATACATATAACTATAATAAATATCTTTACGAGATAGTAGAGAGGTAGTGTTCTTTGACTAGCCTTTTGAAGTCAGAAATATTTTTAGCGTCACGGATCTTAGCTGGAAGTTAAAGCCTTACTTTAAATTGCCATTTTTTTTAGTTATTTAGGGTTTTGTTTTTTAAGTTAGTTTTAATTCATTTAAGTTAATAAATTTACGTGTTTTTATCAAAATATTAGTGTCGATTTGTCACCAAATTGTATCGAATTAATGTCAAGTGGAAGTTCAACCATTAGTTAATTATTTGTGTAAGTGAATTTAACGCTGTACGGTCGGAAACGTACTGGTATTTGGTCAAAATATCTTTCCAATCACGAGGGCGAGGCCCCTGTTAGCAGCTAGTATGTCCCTTTCGGTCCATAGCCCTTTACGGGGTGCCGTATCGGCGCCGTCGTTGCGACCGGTGCCCTAGCTGAACGCATGCCAGAGAGTCATGGCCATCCGAATGATAGAGATGGCGAGCAATGGGTAGCACGCCGTCCGGACCGAGCTAAAGTCGTCGATTTTGCGCAGCAAATTGTATGTTCCAGCAGTTCTAAGCTTACTGGGGCCATGGGTTAAGTGAAAATGAATCCCAGGGGCCCTAGAACGTAAGGCAAAGAAGGAACAGTACTCTTAGTCAAGTTGCTAATCTGCAATCGTTAACGCTAGTAGAAAGCTTCAAATGTACGGGAATGACGTCATCTCAACGCTCAGTCACGTGGTCAGAACAAAAGAATTGGGGGCGTGGCCATCTCGAAGCGTTCGACGCATGCGAAACGTGTAGTTGGTTTTATTCAGCAAAAGTACGCTCAAGAGTGGAAGAAGTCATTAGATGCTTTCCCACCAGCAAAAAGCTAGTATGTCAACAGATGTGTTATGTATATTTTCTCATCCAAATCTCATCTCCCCTGTTCTAGGCGCGAATGGAAGTGGACGACCTATTCGTGGACCTCGCAGACGGGAGGCGCCTCCTCAAACTGCTGGAGATCATCAGCGGAGAGCGCCTGCCTCGCGCCAACAACGGACGCATGAGGGTGCACAAGATCGAGAATGTCAATAAGAGCTTGAGTTTCTTGCATACTAAGGTGAGTTGCTTATTACTTATTTATTTTTAAGACCAACGCTGCATGGGCACGCCACGATTATGGCGGTAAGTCCCCTCTTTGAGGCGTGGCTGGAAAGGCCTCACGCGTCCTTACCTTCCGCATGTTGGCACTTTCGGGAGGTTCCTGTATCGGATTCAAGTCGGAAGTGACGCCCGGGTGTCGCCACTACGGAACGCCCGGAGGACACGGTGGAGCACACAGTCTAGGTGTGCCCTGCTTGGGCGGAGCATCGCCGTTCCCTCGTGGAGGCGATCGGCGGCAGAGACTTCTCGCGCCGGGCCTTGGTTGAGGCCATGGTCCAGAGCGAGGAGGAGTGGAAGGCGGTCGTCTCCTTCTGCGAAGCTTGATTGCTTGAAAAGGAGGAGGCCGATCGCATCAGGCAATGGCGCCGTTGCCGCCGCCGCCGGGATTCCGATCCCGATTTCCGGCCACTGTAGACGCAGGCTCGCGGACGGCGAGTCATGGGTAGCTCGCTGTCCGTCCATCCGGTTACTGTCCGGACCGAGCCCAAGACGTCGACGCGCGCCTCGAGGATTTGTCAGCAACAGGAGGGGCCCAGCTGGTTCGAAGCCTACTAAGGCCAGGGTTATCCGAAAGGAACTCAAGCCCCGGCATGAAGAGGCTAGAAGGAACGGGGTGGGTTTTTAGTCAGTAAGAGTCTGACACTATCTCCCACTCCACCTAAGCGGGGGTTGTCATTGGATGATTTTTGCCACAGAAAAATAAAAAAAGGCCAACGCTGCATTAAGCGGGAGAACGCGCGGGCGCCCGCGCGGGCACCTGTCTAGCGTGACGTCGCGTCTGTCGTTTATTTTCTTAAAAAAAAAAAAAATGGTCTGTCTCAACAGCTTGTTGCAAAGTGACAATATTCACTTTCCTTAAAAACAGTACGAGTAGCGATACACCGACCGACATTGTCACTTCGTTTATCTGTCCATAGATAAGATAGAAACATATGTATTATGATATTTCCAGCGATAACTTACGTAATACATTGTCCTTTTAGCTTCTAATTTTAATTTTAAATATCATTAGATATAAACTATAGCTTGCCTTTTTCTTGAATATTATAAACTAGTGCTTGACTGCGATCCCACCTGATGGTAAGCAGTTATGCAATCGTTGATGGTGAGGCGCACTAGTTTATTAAGAGCTTATTTACTCTTAATTTTTTTTTAATTTTTCTATGTATGCGATATAAAATCAATTTGAAAATTCAAAGACGCAAACGCTGCCTTTATTTAAAAGGCTTTTGAAGGATCATTACTTGGCACTGTGATCATGGCTCCATTTCTTGAGATACTCTCTTGCTTTTATATATATATATATATATATTGTTTGTATGTATATGTGTATCTATTTAAGTTTTTAGTTTTTATTAAGTTTTTTGTTTACTTTTATATTTATAGCACCAAGTGCAACCCCATTTTGTGTCTAGGCAATCTCTGTCCATTCTAGGTTGCCTGGAAGAAATCGCCTGGTGCGATAAGGCCGCCAATTGTGTGTTTTCTATTGTATGGTTATTTTTGTAAATTTTTATTCTTGATGTGCAATAAAGAATATATAAATAAATAATAAACAATAACGAAATAGAATATATAAATAATAACCCGTGACATGCAGCTCAACAGCCAATTTCTCAACCAATTCACTAACCATTCTGTCAAAATGGTAGACACTGTTAGATCTTCAAGTACAATATTAAGTTAGCATGGCCTTTTTTATGGTGGGGAAAAATCAGTGGCCAGAAATCGGGATCGGAATCCCGGTGGCGGCAGGGAGAGCGCCGTTGCCTGATGCGGCCGGCCTACTCCTTTGCCAGCATAACTGCTTCGCAAAAGGAAGCGACTGCTGGCCACTCTTCCTCGCTCCGGTCCATGGCCTGAACCAAGTCCCGGCGCGAGGGGTCTCCGCTGCCGATCGCCCCACGAGGGCACGGCGATGTTCCGCCCAAGCAAGACATACCTCGACTGTGCTCAACCGTGCGTTCTCCTCCGGGCGTTCTGCACAGTGGCGACACTCGGGCGTTTCTTCTGCTTGAATACGGTGCAGGAACCTCCCGAACGTGAAGTTGGCATGGCTGGCGCAGTGGTTGATGTGGCTGTTGTGCTGCGTGTTACAGGTTCCGACGCACACTCCCCGAAATGCAACCGTAGGTAGGAAACTGACAGGCTCGGGCTCGTAGCTCAAGTCGGTTTAAATAATACAGAAAGTAGTAGCAGTTTTAGTGTATGTATGTAGTGTATTAATTTAAGCATATATTGTATAATTGTATTATATTTATTCTTTAGTTTATTGGTATATCTATTCTATGATCTATTAGTTTAATTATTCTTATAATCGCCTTTTTCGCACTCTTTTATTGCACCTACCACTACCTTTCTCTGCATCACCCAAAGGTCAACTGGAAGAAAATGCCTAAGGCATTAAGTTTGCCTCTATACATTTGTGCATAAAGTATTAAATAAATAAGTAATATATATTGATATAAGTGGAGAACGTTTCTCATTGTGACACAGTTCACCCGAGCAGCAGGCGGGGGTGTTATGGAGTGACCAATGTGTATAAAACGACTATTTCCAATACATTTGGAAAAAATTGATAAGCGAAGGCTGTTTGGTGACCAGCCCGAAACGCTAAATACATTAAATTATGGCGGGTGTGAGCTCGCGCATTTTTCCGCACTTATGCGGATAAAGTATTAAAACGGTATAGGGCCGAGTTTCGACTAAGTGTAGTGGAAATAAAAATAACTGCAGTTTTATACTGAATCAAGAATTTCCGTCTAGCTATATGATGAAAAGTAAATACCACGTCTATGTGCCTTACTATCTCTTTATACAAGTATTGTATAACCGTCGAAGCCGCGACAAATGCGGCACTTGCAAGACTTCCTGACATACCAGTACATGCGCGCTCATGTTATGTCAATGCATTACGATAATTATCTTTTTACAGCACTTGCTCGATAATGCCCTTTTATATGTCATACAATCATCACTTTAAAAGCAAGTCTATGTAGTATGGCCGATCCCTAGGGAATAATGAGATTTGAATTTAGAACATCAAAAATCGTCAACATTGTGACTTAAAATGTACGTACATCGAACAAGTTGACTCGAAATTCAAACTGGCCATTAACAAAAAAAAAAAAAAGAAAATAGAATAAAACCTGCTTACTGACGGGAGCGTTATAGAAAATTGAAACTATAGAATTTAGGAGTAGTGAAATTTGTTTGTTTGATTAACTGTTAAATATAATACTTACTTATATATCTCTAGTATATGATTTGGTCGACGAAATTGTCTTTTAATTATCTCACAGATGGTGTAAAAAGTAGAATCGCGGGCGGCATGTTGAATTCCTCACTTCACTCAGGTTTCTTTATTAACTCCCTCGCAATGCTCGGTAGTTAATTATATTAATCCCTCACTCACGTTCGGGATTAAAATCAACAACCTTCGTTTCGTTCGGAATTCAAGATGCCGCCCGGACCTAAAGACACTGTTTTATCCCCTAGTCACATAATCTACTATTAGGTGAGGGATGTATGACATATAAAAGAGCAGTATCGAGCAAGTGGTGTAAAATAATAACTATAAATACATATATTTCGCAACACTGCAAGTTTGCTTTTACGTATTAAAAGTACAAACAATAAGAAGTTTTCTGTAGATTTGTCTATTGGCAAGTTTTTTGAAATCGTAAAATTACATTCGGTCATTTAAAATCAAATATATATTTCGACTTTTTAGTGTAAAATTACTAAATAACCTTTTTTTACAGGTCCGGCTGGAGTCAATAGGTGCAGAAGACATAGTGGACGGCAACCCTCGCCTGATCCTGGGTCTCATCTGGACCATTATCTTAAGGTTCCAGATCCAGGAGATCGAAATCGATGTTGTGAGTATCTATATATTATATTACTATTATATCTAGCCTATATATGTGTGTTAAGCAGATGCCTGCGATGAATGTCCGTGGCATGACGTAACGCGTGTGTCGTGTGCGACGGTCTCCGTTGCGGAAACCGGATTATTAACGGTGTGCATGTAGTCGTGTCGATGGAGAACTTAATATTTAATACGTAGCTAGCAAAAAGGGGCGCAGGGCCGTGATGGTTGCTCGCGTGGGTCCGTTTGACGCAGTTTCGGCCCTTACGAAGACACCTTAGTCGTCCCGATATTTCTTTCACCCAAAAATCCGCACTGGGCCCGCGTGGTGGATTACGGTCCATTCCCTCTCCTAGAGAGGAGGCCTGAGTCCCAACAGTGGGGACATTATAAGGCTTATTATGCTTATTATTATTATGTATCAGTTGTTAAACTCTCATCTTCTTCCCCAGGACGAAGAAAACGTATCATCAGAGAAGAAGTCCGCCAAGGATGCCTTGCTGCTGTGGTGTCAAAGGAAGACATCTGGTTACCATGGAGTCCATATACACAACTTCACCGACTCTTGGCGGTCCGGACTTGGGTTCAACGCCCTTATTCACGCGCATAGGTAAGTGTATACGTAGGCAAGAGATTTCGGTGTCATTCATTAAGAGGGTCCTTCTCCACTCGCTTATCGTAAACATCGAAAATGATTTAAAAGCTTGTTACTTCATTTAATGCAATCCAACGCGATGTTTGACGAAAAGGCAACGCAAAAAAGAGAGATAACGCCTGGAAACTCTGTTAGTATTCGGTAATTCCGATATTTATTCAAAAATTTCACAAAACTTGCTCCAGGATATAGCTGTTTTTTTTTAAACCCTTAAAAGTTTTTGGAAAAAGTGAATCTTAATAAAATTTGCAAGGTCTCTAGAGGATTACTTTTTTGACTTTTAAATTTTTAGGCATATTATGAAGTGTCAAAGTTCATACAAAATAGGACATTTTCAGAGGTTTTTACTGGATTAGTTTTACACAAATTTAGAAATTGGTTTCTTTAGAAACCTAGATAATATCCACAAGATACTGTGTTTCCAAAATATCTAATGAAAAATGTATAATAACGTCATAATCAGTTATGAGCGGTTGTATGAAAAACAGTGAAAATGTGAGTCGTGATGCACCACCTTAATTACGTGGCATAGATTTCATGATATTTTGTTCCCGCCCTCGTCTTTGGTTAAGAGCTAGTACATACTGGGCGCTCGGCGTTGCGTTGAGCGCGCGTTGAGCGCGCGTTGGTCGCGTACATACACCGCGCTTAGCACGGCCTTCAGCGCACGTTAGTAGGGCGAACATACTTTTGGATCAGTTCGAAAATGGACGTTGAAGAGATCGCTTGTGTGTGGCTCCTCTACCGTCGCTATAAAAGACAAAGACGAAAACAAAGAGAATATTGGGTGCACCCAATACTAAGATATAGACTGACGCATGGGATGTTTGTTACATTATATTCAAAATTAAGACAATTCGGGCCTAAGTTTCCATACTATGTCATCATCATCATCATTTCAGCCGATACACGTCCACTGCTGGACATAGGCCTCCCCAAGCGTCGCCACAACGAACGTTCCTGCGCGTCTCGCATCCATCGGCTTCCCGCAACCTTCATCAGGTCATCAGACCACCTTGTTGGAGGCCTTCCAACGTTGCGTCTTCCGGTACGCGGTCGCTACTCCAGAACCTTTCGGCCCCAACGGCCATCTGTTCTGCGAGCAATGTGCCCTGCCCATTGCCACTTAAGTTTGGCAATTCTTTGCGCTATGTCGGCAACCTTAGTTCTCCTTACTATGTATTACTTTCCATATCCCAGATAGCTGGTCGCTTTTGGATTTCATCTATAAAGAAATCAGTATCAAAATGCTCGATCTCCATTTTCGAAAAGTGTGTTCACTCTACACGAAAGCGCGCGTTGAAATGTACAACATAATAGCCGCTCATGTATCTCAAAGCGCGCAGCTGACGCCCGAGCAACGCGCGTTCTCACGAAAAAATGTAAACGAGCGATTGACGCGCGCTTGACCAGCAGCGCGCGCTTGCATGTGTACACTTCAATAGAATTCGGGGTTCTCAAAATGCGCGTTAGCAAAGCGCGCGTTTCAAAACGCCCAATGTGTAACCGCTCTAAGTGGTAAAGCTGGATTTAGCGGTGGAACGTTGTCAAATGGTTGAAAGACGAAACGCAACCGGTCTTGCGACGACGGAAGGTCCTCGTCGCGACTGGTTTGAAAATGAATCTATCGTTGAGTGAAGTAGTTGCAGAAAACGTTCGTTGTCGCAAAATCTGTACGCGTCACGTCGTCGTTTCAAAACCAGTTGTTGCAATGAAAAATGGATTTTATTGACATACATATAAAGTTAATTTTTCATTACAACAACATTTTGAAACGACGACGCGATGAGTGTGATAATTGAATCAATAGATTCCCGACCTTATTTTCTAAGCAGTAAAATAACAATTCGTATACAGTTTCGAAGACTCTTTTGTGCAACGAAGACAATTTTGTCTCAAAATGGTAAACGGTTGTTACGCTGCAGAACAAAAAACGGTTTTTGAAAACTGTAAATTGTTGAAACGCCCACCGCTAGCTAGATCTTTTAGATATTGCAATCCGGCGTCTAGAGTCCGTCTACTGAAAGCGTGACCTGAGAAAAGGAGGTTGAAACTCAAAAATTTGAATATGGTATTATTGAAATAGTAGGAGAAAAAAGTTTTGGTACTTGAGTATTTTTTTATATATGACGATTGTACAATAGTTGTATAAGAACTTAAAATTGTGTAGATTTATTTATTGGTAGATGTATGGTAAAGGTTAATAATACACAAAATGTTAGTTATTATTCCAAATTTATTTTATCTGTTCTCTAAAATGCCGTATATAATATTCTTTATTTACAATTTGGCATTTTGGCCTTCCGACAAGAATACCAAGAGCACAAAACTGCGATAGTCAAATAAAATAGTCATCATCATTCATATCGTAAAAATATCTAGTGGTCAGTCAACAATGATCAAGATCATAGTGTCACACTAACTTAAAAATCCAAGATCGTGTATAAACATTGTTGTTTTTCTTAGAAAACAACTTCTTTCTCTTCTTGTTATTGTTTAAACTCACTGATGATAGTGTGTAGCAGCCTTCGCACATAACTTTATGTTGTTTTACCCATGATAAAGCAGTTATTGTTGATAAATAAATATCTGTTTCAAAAAACTGACAATTGCAATCATAGACTTAGACGTGATTTTGGCGGCAAAATAATGTTGCCACTTTAATTTAAAAAAAAAAACTCCAGGTTACGCTTTCATTAGACAGACTCTAGTAGCAATTTAGCCGTGTAAAGAAATAAAAAAAATCTTTATTAACTTCCTCGCAGTGCTCGGGAGTTAAATTAAGTCCCTCACTAGCACTCGGGATTAAAACTTAGCAGTCTCATTTATCAGAAGTCAACATGCTGCCCGCGACTTAAAGACACTGCCTTATCCCCTTCACATAATCTAATATTGGCTACTTAATTAACCACCTCCTCACCTTTCAGACCGGACCTGTTCCGCTGGTCAGAGCTGCCGGTCACGGAGCACGTGGAGACGCTCAACCATGCCTTCGACGTGGCGCACAAACACCTCGGGATCCCGCGCCTGCTTGATGCTGAAGGTAAGAATTCTACTTTATACAACGTGTATCGTTAAATGCGCAAAACCTCAGACACCCCAAATGATTTTTAATTCGATTGACCTAATTATGTGAAAAAAAAAAATCATTAAAAAAAATTTAAGATTTTATGAGCAGTTTTAGTTTGTTTAAAATTCATATCTGCATTGAAATAAGAACTTTTTTTATCCCGTGTATAAGAAAATTTGATTGGATTACAACTATTTGTGTTTGTTTACCTATTTCAGCGGGTTTGCGCACGTGATGGCTCGACCTTTACATAAATAGACAGGTCGAAGTTTTTTTGAAAAATGTAACCCATATTAAAAAGTAGTTTAATTGATTCTGCTCGTTATTCTGATCAAACTAATTTCAGGTTTTGCGCATTTAACGTTACACCTTGTATAAAGAATAAGAAAGAAAGAAAAAAAAACCAGTTTATTTATGCAAAAAAACGCACAACATCAATAGATAGGGAAGATATGCGTCAGCCCTGGTATTTTTTTAAAGTTATGTTTTTTATGGCAAACATCTTTCAAAACGGATTTTCTGGCTCAAAATTTTTTATATGTTTGATGATGAACTTGCATCAATATTTGCATGCCGAAATGGTAGAATGTACAAGGATACTCAAATAGTACAATGTTACACTAGGGGTGAAAGTTACTTATTTCGTCCCGAGAACGGTCGCTAATTCGAGGGACTAAATAAGTAACTTTAACCCCGAGGTAAGCATTGTGCTTTTCATTACGAATACAAGAAGATAGACCTAGTTTTTTTTTTAAATAATTTGACAGTTGTTAGGTGATAGTAAAACTCCCTAGGGATGAAAAGTGTTGTACTTTTCAGCCCGCTCCTCAGGCAACTTCAGACCTACTTTCAGAGTATGAGTAATGAAAAAATTATTTTTATCATCTTATTGTAAATGACCTACATTCTGAGCAAATAAATCAATACTCTATTCTATTCTATTCTAAAACACCGTTTGGTAAGGCGGCGGGACAAGTTTACTAAATTAAAAAATATATATAAGATATGTTATTGAGGATTTTCCAAATAAACCACAAATTGTTTCTCTGAAAATCAAAGTTTTGTTTATTTAATACGTCCTTACTATATTACAACGTTTAACTATGACCATTACACCTATAACTTACCTGAAAATCAAAGAAACGACATTTAAAGTTTACTAATATCGCCTCCTCAATTATATCCCTTTATTTTATCTTTTTACAATAGAATTTTTAACAATAAAATATGCAAAATAATCTAAACATCATCTGTCATTCAACAACGTCAACACGTCACCCCGTTCCACAGAACATAAATTCCATTGACAACTTCAACGCGCGAAGCGCGGCAAATTTGAATTAATGAAATGTCATTTCATTACATATATGCTTATGTTCCTGTTGTCCCTCTACTAATATCCTGTTTCTCCACACAGATGTGGACACCAGCAGACCTGATGAGAAGTCGGTGATGACATACGTGGCGTCCTACTACCACACCTTCGCACGCATGAAGAACGAACAGAAGAGCGGGAAGAGGATCGCTAATGTGAGTATATTTAGAAAGAAAGAAAGAAAAACAGTTTATTTGCTCGAAAAAGACGCAATCTTATAACTAGCTAACAAACATATTATCTACAACTTGAAATTTGTAGGAAAGACTAGCGACCCGCCCCGGCTTCGCTCGGGTAGCAGTATTTCTCCACTATTTAATGGATGTTATTATACATATAAACCTTCCTCTTGAATCACTCTATCTATTTAAAAAAACCGCATCAAAATCCGTTGCGTAGTTTTAAAGATTTAAGCGTACATAGGGATATAGGGACAGAAAAAGCGACTTTGTTTTATAGTATGTAGTGATATGCGCCGCATCCGTGAAAACGGCCGAACGCTCAGCATAAAGCTGCGGCCTCACGCATAATTTAAGTTAAGAGGGAATAGGTTACTTCTAGGCAGGTTTGCTCCATCGTCGACCGCATCATTGCTTACCATCAGGTGAGATCATCTTTGGGATGGAACTGCCAAATATCTGCTTGAGAGTTGATTGAAAAGCGACCCAAGAAGATCATTAGCAATGGTGCATTCGTGGAGTCGAAACTTCATAGTCTTCAGCATCGACGCCAAGTTGCTACTGCTACCCTGTCAGTTTTTATTTTTGTCGGACGTACGGATCGTTGCGCCACCGGTACATGCTAGTCCTCCCACCTATACGTACATAACCATTTATAATATAATATAATATATAATATTCCACAACTATCACACAACGCCATCTAGTCCCATGCTAAGCAGAGCTTGTGTTACGGGTACTGGACAACTGATAAACATACTTATATATTTCTAAATACATACATTTTATAGATAAATTACACCCAGACACAGAACAAATGATCATGCTCATCACATAAACATTTGTCCTGGGTGGGAATCGAACCCACGACCTCCGGCATAGCAGTCAGGGCCACTAACCACCCGACCAAGAGGCCAGTCAATTTGGGAACACATTCATTATGCGTACAGCTAAAGAGTGGAATTCCCTGCCGGAGTCTGTTTCCTGATAGAAAACTTGGGATCTTTAAGTCAAGAGCCAATAGGTTACATCTAGGCAAGCATGTTCCATCGTCTTCCTACTCAACTCGTCTCCATCTCAATTTTTTGTCTCACCTTTGGCCAGTATTAATCATTTCTTTCTTTCCCAGATTATTGGCCAAATGATGGACTGCGACGACCGCAAAGGAGAGTACAGCAAGCTGTTCAGCGTCCTCCTCGAGTGGATTCTGCTGAAGATCCAAGAGCTGAACGGCAGAGAGTTCCCCAACTCTTTAGATGGCATTCAGCGGTTACTGCTGTCTTTCAAGCAGTATAGAACTGTGGAGAAACCGCCCAAGTAAGTTGAAGTAGCTTGGATATTTTGTGAATGTTAGGTGTATTGCGATTGTAGAATGTATCGTGATTGTAGAATGTATTTTGACTGTAGAATGTATTGTGATTGTAGAATGTATTTTGACTGTAGAATGTATTGTGATTGTAGAATGTATTTTGACTGTAGAATGTATTGTGATTGTAGAATGTATTTTGACTGTAGAATGTATTGTGATTGTAGAATGTATTTTGACTGTAGAATGTATTGTGATTGTAGAATGTATTTTGACTGTAGAATGTATTGTGATTGTAGAATGTATTTTGACTGTAGAATGTATTGTGATTGTAGAATATATTTTGACTGTAGAATGTATTGTGATTGTAGAATGTATTTTGACTGTATAATGTATTGCAATTGTAGAATGTATCGTGATTGTAGAATGTATTGTGGTTGTAGAATGTATCGTGATTGTAGGATGTATTTTAATTATAAAATGTTTCGTGAGTGTAGGATCTATTGTGATTGTTGGATTTATTTTGATATTAAGATGTTATGTGATGTGTGATTGTGGAATGAATTGTGAAAATGCATTGACATATATATTACTCATTGTGAAAATGATATAGTGTGATGGTCAAGAATGTCCTGTGTTAACACGGAGTTCTCCGTCTAATCATGCATGCTGCATGAGCATGCTGGTGTTTTGGGTTCGAAACTCAGTCGAGATTGTTTTTATTATTGTAATATTTATGCCATTTTCAATTGTGTCAATGTATAGAAAACTAGTTAAAATATTTATTTAAGTAACCGAAACCAGTCTGTACTTTTATTTCGTTCAATTTACTTTTATGTGTACGTAATTTATTTAATTCAATAAATTTTTGGAGGTAGGCGGAACAGAGAGTAAAGTCCCACAAACCTCCATTGAAAAGGGAGGATCCTCCGACCAGACAGGATGTTATAGTCTGGTGGGCGACTGCCCGATAGTTGATGTCGGGCTGTCGTATATGTTCAAAATGTGCAGAGAACTTTGATTGCGCGATGTAGGATTTCGTATTTTCTTATTAGAAAACAAACAAACAAACAAACAACAAAAAAAAAACAAACAAACAAATTAACTACATTAAATTAAAAATGTATGAGCGACCATTTATATCACTACTAACTCGTATCTTCACCCCTCTCTAGATACAAGGAGCGTTCAGAGATCGAAGCCCTATACTTCGACATCAACACCATGCAGAAGAGCCTTACAGGAGAAGCCTGGGCGCCACTGGAAGGACAGCTGCCCCAGGACTTGGAAAGGGCGTGGCAGCAGCTGGAACAGGTAAGATACTCGGTGATAGGCGCCGGCTGAACTATTTACTGGCGGGAGCATCTTCAACACATTGCCTCATAAGCACAGTACGATCAGCCTTATAATGTTCCCAATGCTGGAATTCAGGCGTCCTCCACCATAATCCACCACGCGGGCCCAGTGCCAGTTGGTGAATGTCACATGTCTTTCGCATTTTTGGTTCTAGGACATGCCGGTTTTTTCACGATGATTTAATTTATAATTTTGATGGTGATGGAATAAATTACACAAAGTAAGACTGGATTTGAACCCGCGGCCATAAATCGTAAATCGGGGCCGTTACCACCTGGCCACCACTGCTCATCTCACTTTTTCTTTCTAACCTGAGATAACTAATCTAATCTAAACTTGAGATTTAACTAAGACAAAAACGGTTTTTTTGGTTAAAAGAAACAAAAAATAAAAACCGGTTTTGATACGCAAATAAATTTTCTATGCAAACCGTACTTTTCAAGTAACATTTGAGTGATTATAACACTTAGAGTAAGGGGATTGTCTAGAAAGTCGTTTGTTCTAAAAAATGCGTATTTTTCTTCCCAGGCGGAGCATGCTCGTGAGATCGCGCTGAGAACCGAGCTGCTCAGACAACAGAGATTAGAACAGCTCAACTACAAGTTTAACACTAAAGTAAGTATCCCGAATTTATAACACAATTAAATTTGACCCTCTTCCTGGTTACCGATTGAGCTGAAATTTTGCATGCATTTGTAAATCAGATGACAATGCAAAATTATTATGACAAGGAGCTGATCTGATGATGGAATCGGAAGGTAGCTATAGGAACTTGGTATTTATGTATATCTTGGAACTACCGAATACTAACAGAGTTTACAGGCGTTATCTCTCTTTTTTTGCGTTGCCTTTTCGTTGAACATCGCGTTGGATTGCATTCAATGAAGTAACAAGCTTTTAAACCATTTTCGATGTTTACGATAGGCGAGTGGAAAATGACCCTCTTAGAGGACTTAGTATCCAAGCCAAAAATATTAACTAAAAAATAAACAAAAAAAAATGGTTGTGTGTAAGCACCATATAGTAAGAACATGACCACGTCCAGGCTCCTAATTTTCACATTTAGAAAATGTCTAGTATGTTTTTGAAACTGATAATCCTTTCTTCCCTCAGTCCGTCCTCCGTAAAGGGTACCTGAAGGAGATGATCCAGGTGCTATCGGACCCGCGCTACGGCTCCAACCTGGCGCAAGTAGACGCCACCGTCAAGAAGCATGAAGCGATATCGGCTGATATACTGGCCAGGTAAGCCATCATATAGGATCACTATCTTGTACGTCTGTTAAGACCGTTTTTCTCAGCAACGCGTGGAGGTCATCTTCACCCTTTCGGTGCGGGCACGCTCGGCGCACTTTGTACTTTTGTTTTTGTTTACTTTGTATATTATCCGTTGTGCTGTGCTGTGTCTGTTCTGTACCGAATAAAAGTATTTCTATTCTATTCTATTCTATTCTATCATTAGCTTTTTTTTAATGTTCCCACTGCTGGGACTCCTCCAGGAGAGCGGATGGGCCTTAATTCATCACGCGGGCCCAGTGCGGGTTGGTACAAAGCTGAAATTGCTAGGCCCTACCACGGGCTGTTAACGCGATTCATTGGACAACCTAAACTGAACTGACTGACTTAAAATGATGGAGTTATATGGGTATGGAGCTATACAGGGTTATTTGTGAACCACCAGCAACCTCTCAGGACTATGGTACTAACATCATATACAACAGCTTTTGTTCTAAGACTTTAAAAAATTATCATATTTTGCTTCCATCAGATTTTCATACAAAAACAAAAATATTTAAATTGAACGTTTTAAATATTACCAAGTCTATGCGAAGCAAGCGCTAGTACAATAGCGGAGGGGAGCGGAGATCGCTTGTGTCACGTCATTCAGACGTCTGTATGATGTGACACAAGTGATCTCTGCTACGTAGGTAGCAAAATACAGAGTTGAAATGTGTTAGATAGTACATCGAAATCTTGAAGGTTTGTTTTTGGTAAATGTATTATGTTTTGTAAAAAGTCATAGATTATTATTATTATTTTTGAAGAAAAGGGGCTATGCATCTCCCATAGTGTAGGAGATGTAGTCACTGCGACCTAAAAGATCTGTTGTGACTCGCCACCTTGTTAGAGTAACTCTTTTTTCCAGGAAGTCTAGAATACTCCTAGCTTTGAGAGTTTTAATTTCCTCCGGGCGAATAATGTGTCGACCCAGATGGATACTCCGTTTATGGATAAGGGGCCCACATTCACACAACAGGTGCTTAGGCGTCTCCCTCTCCTGATTACAGTACCTGCAAACATCAGTAATAATAATAATAATAATAATTAATAATGTTCGTCCTGCTAAGCTCAAGAGTCATAGAACAAAAGTTGTTGTAGTAATACAGTTCTGCAAGGTTGTTAGTTTTTTACAAATAACCTTGTATACTGTATACTTTTATAGCCCTCTTTCTCGCATGCAGGCCTGAAAAAAGAATCGGCATCTCCGTACTAAATTAGAAACTTGATGGAACAGTTTCCGGTAAAAAAAAAAACTTGTGGAAGGTTGTTCAGTTTCGTCTACTGAGCAAGCCCTTAAAGTTTTTGGAGACCTATCGCTTACACCCTGTAAAAGAATGTGCATTATTCCTTTTACATATTGTATATTTATTTTCAATTTACAGAACTGAACGCTTCGAAGACCTATCAGCCATGGCAGCGGAGCTCGTCCGCGAGAACTACCACGGCGCCGAGGCTGTCTCCCGCACTGAGCAAGCCGTGCTCACGAGGTGGAACGAGCTGCTGGAGCTGTTGGAGCGCCACAGGAGCTCGCTGGGCAAGCTGGCGCACCTGATGGCGCTGCTGAGGGAGGCTGACACTGTGGGGCATACTCTCACTGAGATGAAGGTAGCTTTATTTTTGTATTATGGAGCCTATCTTTCGTTGTAGTTGGGGGGGGGGGCGGGGAGGAGTCCTTTGAAAGCGCGTGGAGTTTTAATAGATCAGTGAATGGGTATCGTTTAAAATGGAATTGTTTTAAAGAGTTACTGTGGCCTTAGAACACAATGGGTAACTGAAGGAATTACCACCTGTGTTCCTGTTAGGTGGGTTGGAGTAACTTATTTAGCTTTATTTTTAATGCCAGCCACATTGCTGGGCAGGGTGGACATAAGGAAGCGGCACGCAATATGATTAACACAAAAAATAAAACTAAATAAGTGGTATAATTTATATTTATACGTTCTTACCCCTTATGCCGATCTTACCCCAACATACTCTATTTCCCAATTGAAAAAAGAAAAAAATGGACACATCCCTGACGAGACTGTAGAGGGGAACGTTCTGTGAGTCGCTGTCCCATGGGCTTGTGAGTTGTGATAGTCCAGAAGGACCCCTCCTATCACGACTCAAAGAAGCCACCGCCAGTATAGCTCGCACTACTACTGGCTGAGACCGCGATACATCCGAAGATATTTTACCTACTCCACAAAAAATGCGCGTGTGGCGAGCATGACAAGCGAGCGCAACTAGCCATTAGTTGCAAAAATAAGCTGATGTGACTTTGACAATGAACAAGCGCATTGTATTCGGTTCCATATGGTATTGGGACGAAAAGAATCACACCATCCCATCTCTTCCTGAGGGTGTCGTAAGAGGCGACTAAAGATGAGTATAGACTACAACATTTTCTGGAGCATTTCTGTGTAATGTAACGTTCTTACGAATGACACAATACAGGCAAATGATAAATGATAAATGATAAATGATCTTTATTTTGTAAATAGGTTTTAAAAAAACACTTTTACACGTCATTTTTGTTTTCAGTCAGTTTTAACGAGATGAGGCCGGTGTTTCCTAGCTGACTACCCTGAGAAGAAACACCGAAACAAACTCAGGAGTCAGTTTCCAAAGAATTTCGATGTAATGTAACGTTCCTGCGAATGCTCAGTGTTATGTTACGGGTAAATACTCACAGCGAGTGTGCATTTACTAACATTTCGTTGTGCCTTGCGTTCATTCTTTTTTTAAATGTCGGACCTACAAGTTGCGTGTCACCCCACAACCGCGTATCGCCCGCACTCGTGGCTCGACGAAATGTGCTCGTTGGTTTGTAACAAAGAGGCGAGCGTGCTCGACGTTTAGCTCGTAAAAGGAAGATACACTAGAACATATCATAGAGCGGCTCGTTGTTCTGTTACAAGTAAATGTTGTAGTCTATACTCACCTTAAGGGACATACCAGAGAATGGAGAGCAGCATTCTCTGTGGATTTCAATAACCACACTGCGATCGCCAACCCGCCTGCCAAGCGTGGTGATTATGGCAAAACCCCCTTTCGGGGGAGGTCTATGTCCAACAGTGGACGTCTTTCGGTGGATATGATGATAATGATGACGAAACGCATTGTGCTCACATCCAAAACCTTCAAATTTTGAAGTGTTCTTGACTCATCATCATCATCATTTCAGCTGAAAGACGTCCACTATTGGACATAGGAGGCCTTCCAGTACGCGCTCGCCAAACCAGGACCTTTCGGCCTCAACGGCCATGGGTTTATGGGCCAAATTTGGCAATTCTTGATGCTGTGTCGGCCACCTTGGTTCTTCTGCGGATATCTTCGTTCTTGACTTGACCTTGATTTAACTTCATTCAACCATGATTTCTCTCATCACAGGCCCAATTCCAATCTGAAGAAGTAGGGCGCCACCTAGTCGACGTGGAGCGGCTGTTGCAAGCGCACGCGCTCCAGGAGTTGCAGCTCGGAGCCCTGGACGAGAGCATCCGCAGGCTCGTACGACACGGAGCCCAGGCCGAGGGCGCTGAGGGACCCAAGCAACAGCTGACTACGCAGCTCAACCAGCTGTCACAGGATTATGATAGGTATGTTCAGGGAATACAATAAAGCTATGTGGCAGGTCATGATATTTTTTCAGGTGAACCTTATCGGTTTATATTTCGATGAAATATTTCGATGAAATATAAACCTAATCGGTTTATATTTCGATGACATATTTCGATGAAATATAAACCTAATCGGTTTATATTTCGATGACATATTTCGATGAAATATATACCTAATCGGTTTATATTTCGATGACATATTTCGATGAAATATAAACCTTATCGGTTTATATTTCGATGGCTAAGTTATAAATTAGTTGGCTATTATCATAAGCTTAATCAGCCTTATGTTGTCACTGCTAGGACTTAGGCCTCCTCTCTAGGAGAGTAAGTGAGCTACACGCGCACTGGGCTCGCGTGGTTGATTACGGCCCGTTCCCTCTCCTAGACAGGAGGTCTGCGTCCCAGCAGAGGTAACATTATGAAGTAGATTTTTCATTTTGATTTACAATGAGGAATACTTACAGCTGATAATATTTAGAGCAGTAGATCAAATTAATTATTCATTAATTAATACAATTGTTTTTTTTTTCTAGCCTGGTGGCCGCTGCCAAAGACCGTAAGGCGAGACTAGAAGACGCGAGGAACCTGTATCAGTTCCTAGAGGATCACGATGAAGAAGAAGGTAAAATTACCGTAGTGTAATTTATTTTTATTTTTAATATGTATCAGATATGATCTTAATTCACTCAGGAGAACTGAAATTATAGCCAAGAGCCATAGCTAATTGAGTTTAGATGTTTTTTTTTTTGGCATGTGATCCAGGTGAGTATGAAGAAGTATAACAAGAAGTGTTAAAAAAATGTAGTCTACTGATTTATTTTAACAACATGCATAAAAGTCACAAACATGCAGAATTTGTCACAAATTCGTTTATGGATTTTTTGGTCACAAATCTCAAAAATAGTATGTGATATGGATTTTCCAAATACGGAATCATATTTGGCAAGCTTTTTGTATGTATAGAAGGCACCTAGCGTCAGGTAACTACCGCGTAGTTGTCTGGTATTTTAGCTGGACTGGTCTCTATGGCGCAGGCGCGAGACACAATGATGTTTTCTTCTTTTTTAATCTTAAGGCCTCTTTAGGCCTTTCTGTTGCGCGTTAATCGCATTTGCAACGCGATATCAACGCGCTACTAACGCGCCACAGTATCACGACGATAGCGATGCAAACGTGTGACTGTGACGGACGACATCAGGGAGAAAACGGAAGGAATGAAACATTCTATAAATCTATATACGAAAACTTAATTTTTGTTACTGAATCGCGTTTGCATCGCGACATAAGCGCGACAGTATCGTATTTGCATCGCGACTGAGAATCGTGATTTGGGCAAGGGCAAACAGCTGACGACTGTATCGATGCGAACGCGCGACAGCAACAATAATAGCATCGCTCCAAAATGTCGTCGTGGGCGAAAGGCCTAAGTGTTGTTTCTACATTGTGTGCCAAATAAAACATTTTCTCTCTTATTCAATTATTTTGTTTGTGAACAGGCTGGGTAACAGAGAAACAGCGCATCTGCCGTACCGACGTCGCCGCTAAGGAGCTGCGCGCTGTGCTGGCTCTGAGGCAGAAGCACACCGCCTTACTGCACGAGCTGAGGGCCAGGGACCATGTGTCGCAGAGGCACAGGGCTAAGGGACAGAGGTAGGTCACAGTAGCGTAGTTAGACTCAAGAGGATCCTTTTCCACTCGCCTATCGTAAACATCGAAAATGGTATAAAAGCTTGTTACTTCATTTAATGCAATCCAACGCGATGTTTGACGAAAAGGCAACGCAAAAAAAGAGAGATAACGCCTGAAAACTCAGTTAGTATTCGTTAATTCCGAGATTTACTCGAAAATTTCGCAAAACTTGCTCCAGGAAATAGCTCTTTTTTTAACCCTTAAAAGTTTTTGGAAAAAGTTGTCGTCATTTAGAATATTAATAAAATTTGCAACGTCTCTAGAGGATTACTTTTTTGACTTTTTTAATTTTTAGGCAAATTATGAAGTGTCAAAGTTTATACAAAATAGGAGATTTTCAGAGGTTTTTACTGGATTAGTTTAACACAAATTTAGAAATTGGTTTCTTTAGAAACCTAGATAACATCCACAAGATACGTGTTTCCAAAATATCTAATGAAAAATGTGTAATAACGTCATAATCAGTTATGAGCGGTTGTATGAAAAACTGAAAATGTGAGTCATGATGCACCACCTTAAGCTAAATGTGACCTCGCCTACGGTCTCGGGGGCCTCGCACAAACAAGGGCTCTCCCCTCGAGCGCCGATTGTACCATCAAATACACAGTCATAGAACAAAAGTTGTTGTTTATGATGTTCTTAACTAGCACCTAAGAGGTTGCTAGTGTTTTATAAATAACCCTGTACATATAATGCCTTTCTTTCACAGCCTAATCGACGCCAAGCACCCGAAGTCAGCGGAGATCGAGCGTCGCCTCACGTCGCTGAACAAGCAGTGGCAGATCTTGAGGGAACTGGCTGCGGCCAGGGAGAAGCAGCTTGCTGATGCTGCTGAGGCTCACCAGGTAAGAAGAAAAAATAACTTGTACTTCTACACTATCGTATCCCAAAATCTATTAGTTTTGGGTACTTTTCTACCTTTGCCTTCTGTGAAATAATTAATAAAAGTAGAGTATCTAACACGGGGATAAAGTTGTTTTTGTAGGGTTGAATTCCTTACTTCATTTGGGTTTCTATACTAACTCTCTCGCAACAACTCGGGAGTTAATTATATAAATCCCTCACTGGTGTTCGGGATCAAAATCTTAGCAACTTTCGTTTCGTTCGAAATTCAATATACTGCTCGCGACTGCTTTATTCCCTAGTCACTATCTCCTAGTAATCTATAATTATTTCGTCCGCAGTTCTATGGCGACGCAAACGAGTCTGAGTCGTGGATGAAAGAGAAGCGCCCCTTGGTGGCCACGGACGACTGTGGACGCGACGCACCCTCCGCCGGCGCGCTGCTGGCGCGGCACCGCGCTACTCACGAGGAGATCAAGGCCTACAGCGCCGAGCTGGACACGCTCAGCGCTCACGCTGCCAGGCTACATGCTGCCGGGATTACTTGTCTACAGGTGTGTAGCCAATAGGCAATAAAAACGGAAAAAGAGTTTGCAAAATTCTCCGAAATATGTATACAGGGTTATTTGTAAAACACTAGCAACCTCTTAGAACTAGGTTATGAATATCATAAACAACAAGGTTTGTTCTAAGACTTAAAAATGTATCATATTTTTAGTTCATCAAATTTTCATACAAAAATAAAAATATTTAAATTGAACGATCTAAATATAAAGAAGTTTATGCGAAGCAAGCGATAGTATAATAGCGGAGGGTAGCTGAAGATGAAGTTGACTTATTCACAGGCGACCTTCACTAGTCGATCGGTCGCCTTGATGCGCTTACGTCGCGTGTTCTTGTAGCGAAATTCGGCAGTGCGGAAATAATTATCTTTACATGATGGTATATCAAATGTCAAGTACACGGAAATGGTGCGAATGCTTGCTAGGTGTAATAACCATGTTTCGGAAGCCTGCTTACTATTATTACGAGAACAGTGTGCGGGAGCCGTAAGTAGATACAGCAAAATACAGAGTTGAAATGTGTTAGATAGTACAACGAAATCTTTAAGGTTCGGTTTTGGTAAATGCATTATGTTTTATAAAAAGTCATAGAACAAAAGTTGTTGTTTATGAAGTTAGTAATACAGTCCTGCAAAGTTGTTAGTGTTTTGCAAATAACCCTGTTTATTCTCCTTATCATAAATATATGAAAAAATTGGCAAAAAATACTCGATGAGCGCACTAACTCTGCAGCCAAATCTAGACTAAACATATACGTTCATATAAACGATTATTTACTTATATTTTTTTCTCTCCACAGCTCCCAACAGAAGTAGAATCGACTCCAGCAATCGAAGAAGAGGAGTGGGTCAATGAGTCACGCCTGGTGCCCACTGAAGTGTGGGAGGAGGAACCCGTGGAGCGACTGGAGCATAGAACAGTCACTGAAGAGAGGAGTGTCCCTCAGGTTAGTTGTAGACTATGACGTCATAATCTCCTTTTTACTAGCTTTCGAATCGGTGAAAGTAAACATCGTGAGGCAACCGCCGTGTGATGCTGGGATGCTGATGCTGAAGTTTTTCTTTGTTATGTTTTTATGTATTTTATTATTTTTATTATTTTGAAGATAAGGGGCTATGCATCTCCCGTAGTGTAGGAGATGTAGTCACTGTGACCTAAAAGATCTATTGTGACTCGCCACCTCATTAGAGTAACTCTTTCAGCCCGGAGGCTTCCAGGAAGTCTAGAATACTCCTAACTTTAAGAGTTTTAATCTCCTCCGGGCTCATAATGTGTTTTTTATGTAACTACAATAAAGTATATAATAAATAATAGAATTGACTTTGTTAGCTAAGAAAATAAATCTTAAACAATGGACAATCATTTCCAAACAAGCGTGTCTTCAACGTAGTCTTTACCCTTGATGTGGGTTTGGGCACGCCACGATTATGGCGGTAAGTCCCCTCTTTGAGGCGTGGCTGGAAAGACCTCACGGCGTCCTTACCTTCCGCATAACGCAGGTCCTCACCGGACATGGCAAGTTCGGGAGGTTCCTGCATCGGATTCAAGCGGAAGAGACGCCCGGGTGTCGCCACTGTGCGCAACGCCCGGAGGACACGGTGGAGCACACCGTCGAGGTGTGCCCTGCCTGGGCGGAGCATCGCCGTGCCCTCGTGGGGGCGATCGGCGGCGGAGACCTCTCGCGCCGGGCCCTGGTCGAGGCCATGGTCCGGAGCGAGGAGGAATGGCAGGCGGTCGCCTCCTTCTGCGAAGCAGTAATGCTTGCAAAGGAGGAGGCCGACCGCATCAGGCAACGGCGCCCTCGCCGCCGTCGCCGGGATTCCGATCCCGATTTCCGGCCACCGTAGACGCAGGCTCGCGGACGGCGAGCTATGGGTAGCTCGCTGTCTGATCGTCCGGTAATGGACCGAGTCTAAGACGTCGACGGCGCGCACTGTTCCCGCGCGCCTCAAGGAGTTGTCAGCAGCAGGAGGGGCCCAGCTGGGTCGAAGCCTACTGGGGACAGGGTTGTCCGAAAGGGAGCTCGTGCCCCGGTATGAAGGCTAGAAGGAACGGCGCGGGGTTTTTAGTCAGTAAGAGTCTGACACTGTCTCCCGCTCCACCCAAGAGCGGGTTTCGTCAAAGATGATTTTCCCCGTCGACAAAAAAAAAAAAAACCCTTGATGTGGGTTTCGAACTTCTTCGCTTAGTTGTGTCACGAGTTCAAACCCGTGACAGAACTTAACTGTTGTGTAATTTATGTTTACATCATAAGATTGATATGTTCTACAGCTAACATGTAATGGTCAAATTGGTCGAACCATACAAATTAGTGTCTCAGATGGTCTTTTGAAGAAATAACCACACAGATTTGAGTGGACGTCTAGCCCGATTCACGTAATCAAAACCGTAACGATATCGTAGCGACTTGGGCGTTTTTGTCATTTTTACCGACTTCCCAAAAAGGAGGAGGTACTACGTTCGGCTGTTTGTATGTTTTTTTTTTTTTTTTTTTTTTTTTTTTGTATGTTTGTTCGTCGAATACTCTCCCAAATGTGGACGGATTTTCAAAATTCTTTTTTTGTTCGAAAGTAGATAGTTCTGAGGTGGTCCCATTATCACCAAATTAGGATCTGATGATGGGATCTTGGAGAAATCGAGGGCAACCTTCAAATTTTATAGGCTCACTTATTGATTTTCGCATATTTTATGAAGTATCTTGTGTATTTGCGTATGGTCGTCACCATCTCAGGTAGCTGGGCTGATGATGGAAGGTACAACTCCTTAACAGTAAGAGGTTACTCGAACAGGCAAGGACTGTTTTAGTAAATTGTTTTGATGTTTGATAGGGCATTTGCCACATTTGGTCTCATGATCATCAAGTCATGACCTGATGCTGCAGTCAGGATAGTGTGCAGAGTACCTAAGTCCTCGACAACAAACAGCAGATATATCGAGTTTAGGCTCATTGAAAACGGCTCGATGTGTGGATAAACGTACTGCTAATAAAGAACACCGAAGTACATAGAGACCTGATGCTGAAGCCAGGAGCATCAGGAAAAGTACAAACCTTGAAATTACAGCACCGTAGTCGTGTTTGGGCTCATTTTAAACAGGACTAAATTTTAAGTTCATTGCAATGTTGACATAAATCTGGCCTGATGCTACAGCCGGGATTATCAGCATCTAGTCTAATGACTGATTGAAAGATTTACCTTTCGGCTTCATCATCAGATCAGTTCGATATATCCTTTCCCTCTCCAGCATCTAGTCTAATGACTGTTTGAAAGAAGAGGGGGAGAGGATATATCGAACTGATCTGATGATGAAGCCGAAAGGTAAATTAATGTAATCTAACCGTGTTTGGGATTATTAGACTATAAGGTATTTAAGTTTGACTGAGGGGTACTTTTTAGTGGTGGTACCATAACTAAAAAGTGTAAAATAAAAAAAACTTTTTACAAAAAAAATATAACCGACTTCAATGATAAAAAACACTGAAAAGTATCAAATAACTTTAATTTTGGAAGTCGGTGTTAAATAACGAAGAGACTAAACTATTAAAGAAACACCGACTTCCAAAATTAAAGTTATTTGATACTTTTCAGTGTTTTTTATCATTGAAGTCGGTTATATTTTTTTTGTAAAAAGTTTTCGTATTCACATCCATCAATCGACTTTGAGCGACACCGAGTTTTGAAATCGTTCGATCGAACAGTCGTTGAAGCGTATTCAGCTACGTGAATCGTCATTCAATCGTTGGCTTGAGATATTTTCATAGATAAAATAGATCGTTTAGTTTTGATCTTGTTCAATTGTCGTTCTATCCAATCCCGATTGAAGAATACGTTTTTTTTTTGTCGACGGGGAAAATCATCTTATGACAAAACCCGCTCTTGGGTGGAGCGGGAGACAGTGTCAGACTGTTACTGACTAAAAACCCCGCGCCGTTCCTTCTAGCCTTCATACCGGGGCTCTAGTTTCCTTTCGAATAACTCCGACCCTGGTAGGCTTCGACCCAGCTGGGCCCCTCCTGCTGGAGAACCTGTTGTTGAAGAACACGTGAATACCGGTTTTGGGTAGGACTTCGATCGAACGACTATAAAACTTCAACGATATTTGGCTTGTTTGGTTTTACGTGAATCAGGCTACTGTCCAGTCTGCATAAGACCAGTAACTAACCAATTTTTCAACCCCACAGGTAAAAGCCCTGTACGCCTTCACTGGCCAGGGCATCTCCATGGCGAAAGGCGAGGTGATGTTCCTCATCAACAAGACGAACCCTGACTGGTGGTCGGTGCGCAAGGCTGACAGGACTGATGGCTTCGTACCAGCTAACTACGTGAGGGAGATTGAGCCGAGAGTTGTACCTGTGAGTATCACTACATAGTATAAAACAAAATCGCTTTTTCTGTCCCTATATCCCTATGTACGCTTAAATCTTTAAAACTACGCAACGGATTTTGATGCGGTTTTTTTTAATAGATAGAGTGATTCAAGAGGAAGGTTTATATGTATAATATTGCACCCGAGCGAAGCCGGGGCGGGTCGCTTGTTTTCTATAATATATGACTGGCCAGTTGGTCTAGTGGTTAGTGGCCCTGACTGCTATGCCCGAGGTCGTGGGTTCGATTCCCACCCAGGACAAATGTTTGTGTGATGAGCATGATCATTTGTTCTGTGTCTGGGTGTAATTTATCTATGATATTATGTATGTGTTTAGAAATATATAAGTATGTTTAATTTATCAGTTGTCTAGTACTCATAACGCAAGCTCTACTTAGTGTTGTGTGATAATAATAGCCTGTAGCCTCGACTAATATCTAGGAATTTTTTAACCAATTTTTTTTTATTTTTGGTTTTCTCTACTGCTTAAAAAACGAAAAAGTTTCTAAGTCCTCGCGCCATAGCGCCCCTAAGGCTACACTCCAACCGAGGCTCTCGTTAGGCGGCTGGATCAAGGGGTTGATTCAGAAGGCAATACTCCTAGACATGACACAATCCGATGAACCCATGTGTGATAAATTGTTTAAAGTTGTAAAACAAAAGTTTTCTTTTATGATGTTTTTAATTCATGAATCCCCAAGCGACCACCGGTGGCCGCGCATCTATTGTCTTACTATTGTGTCTCTAATTGACGGTATCTGAAGGGTTAATATAGTCCTGAGTGGTTGCCAGTGTTTTACCAATAATCCTGAATAAGTCAGATCGCTGTTCAATGTTTTAATTATTTAGGCCTAACCTCCATGCATTTATTGATCATCTCCTTTGTTTTCCTCCCTAGGTTCAAGTCCGTCGCCCCGAGAAAGTCCGCACAGTACAGCGCGTCAAGAAGACAGTCTTAGTGAAGCAGGTGGTCCCTGTAAAGCGTAACAAGCCGAGCCAAACCGCGCGGCGAGCTAGTCGCACCACTCTGCCGCAGCAGAGGACTGCCAGCGTCGAGACCAGGATGGCGGAGATACAGAAGGATTACGGTGAGTACAGGATTATATTTCCTCAAATATTTCGGTCACGTTGTTCGTAACGAGTTCTCCATGAAGCGACTCATTGTCCAGAGACAAGTGGAGGGGAAGCGGTCACGCGGGCGCTCACCTAGGTGTTGGACAGACCTCATCACAGCTGTTATACAAACCTCCATAGTCTAGAGTTCTCGAGATGCCGTAAACCGTGACAAGTGGAGACGCGTCGCGGGAGCCTCACTCGCCAACGAAAATGCAAAATTGTCACCCACGACCACTCTGTCAAGAGTGAACTCACTGGAACTCAGTGGAATCACTGGATTCCACCCATACGCACAAAACGTTCATCGCGCGTACAGCTAAGAAGTGGAATTCCACTACCATGAGAAGAAACACCGAAACAAACTCAGAGGTCGCCCTAGCCACTGGGATCCCGACCCCTATTTCCAGCCACCGTAGGCGTGAGCATACAGACAGCGAGCAGTAGGTAGCTCGCCGTCCGGTAACCGTCCAGACCGAGCCCGAGACGTTAACGGAGTGTAGAGTTAACTACCGTAAGGGATCCGCAGGGCCGAAGTCTACTGGGGTCTTGGATTCCCTTCCGAAAGGATATCCCGGAGTCCTGGAATACAAGGTAAAGAAAGAACATGGGAGTGGGTTTTATTCAGTAAAAGTCTGACACACCCTTTTTTTTGTCGATGGGGAAAATCATCTTATGACAAAACCCTCTCTTGGGTGGAGCGGGAGATAGTGTCAGACTCTTACTCACTAAAAACCCCATCCCATTCCTTCTAGCCTTCATATCGGGGCACGAGCTCCCTTTCGGATAACCCTGGCCCCAGTAGGCTTCGACCCAGCTGGAGGTGGACCCTCCTGCTGTTGACAACTCCTTGAGGCGCGCGGGAACAGTGCGCGCCGTCGACGTCTGACACGCCCTCCCACTCCACCCTAGCGAGTTATATGACTCCACTTACTAAATTATTCCTCTTCTTCTCACAGATGAACTCCTGACGCTGTCCGCCGCCAGACGCGCTCAGCTCGAAGACGCCATCAAGCTGTACAGCTTCTTCGCCGAGTGCGACGACTTCGACAAGTGGATCAAAGACAAGGAGAAGATGCTGAGAGCTGATGATGCTGATGACAGTGTAGAGAATGCGAAGAGGAAGTATGAGGTGAGGGAGTTCTTTTATGCAACTTTTTAAACAAAATTGAAAACGGTGGAGGTTCTATGTTCGGCTGAATGTATTTTTTTTTTATTAATGTTACCGATATCTAGGTCAATTGAGGACTGATTTTGAAAATTATTTATGTGATAGAAAGGTTATGCTTCCAAGTTGGTTCCATAGAAATATTGTTATGTTATGGTCATGAACTTCGAAGATGTGGAACAGAACTCTTCAGAGGATCATAGCAGAATTGCTGTAACAATTAAAATTATGATAGTGGTTCAGAGGGTTCTTTTATATATTTTTTGTGTGAACTATTTTTTGCAATAATGAAACAATAAAAAGTTAAATTAATAACTGTCTAGTAGACAGATGTTTAAATTCAACATTAAACTGTATCGAGCCCCGGTATAAACGCTAGACGGAATGGGGTGGGTTTATAGTCAGTAAGAGTCTGACACTATCTCCCGCTCCGCCCGGGGTTGTCATTGGATGATTTTTACACCCCCAAAAAAAAGGTATGAAATAAATGAGGTATTTATTGCCGCGCCTGGACACGCTCGGACAAGGCGGCGCCGAACCTAGCACGATGCACGAAAGTGAATTATACATGATATTAACTTACGTAAGAGCTTCTACAGATGTGTTTTGTGAATGAACTCGTAATTTTCCTTTTCTCCTTTCAACCGAACGCGCCCTTCGCAGACGGTCATCGTTTCCCATACGAAAGAGTGACTATGTAGAGCCCGCTAATCAATCTTTCTTCTTCAAATCGACCTAACAAATAATTCTTCTCCACAGAAATTCGTGACCGACCTCTCAGCGGCGTCCAGACGCCTGGAACACATCGACGCTGCAGCCGAGGAGCTGGTGGCTGCGAAGCACGGCCAGGCGGCCAAGGCGACCGCCCGGAGGCAGCAGCTGCGCCAGCAGTGGGACCGGCTGCTGCGTCTCAAACAGCAGAAGGAGAAGAGCTTGGAAGGCGCTTCTAGGTAAATTATTCTTTATTTTGGAGGGGGGAGGGGAGTAAGCAACGTCATAATTTCAGCCATAAGACTGTAGCGACATCTATGACGCCACAAAAGAACTACGAAGAAAATACGAAATCCTGCATCGCGCAATTAAAGTTCTCCGCGCGATTTGAACATATACGACAGCCCGACATTAATTTTCGGGCAGTCGCCCACCAGACTATAACACCTGTCTGGTCGGAGGATCCTCCCTTTTCAAAGGAGGTTTGCGGGACTTTACTCTCTGTTCCACATACCTCCAAATTGGAGTTGGACATTGGCCTCTCCCAAGTATATCCATTGAAACGTGGCCGCTTACAATGGGTCTCATTAGAAGGCTTACAGTCACCCGAAGGGTAATGGAAAAGGCTATGCACGGAGTTTCTATGCCTGATCGCATCAGGACTGAAGATATCTGCAGAAGAACCAAGGCTTCCGACATAGCACGAAGAATTGCTAAACTTAAGTGGCAGTAAGCAGGGCACATTGCTTCGGAGTCGCGCCTTCCTGAACGGTCACGGTCTTTCAGAGTGGGGACTCTGTCCGCGCTCCATGTGACTTCAGGAAAGACGGTGGCACAGTGATCACGTGCTGCCGTGCACAACGAGGCTCAGGGGAGACTCCTCACAGACTCCTCAGGGAACCCCCTAACAGGCGTTGTATAGAAAGGGTTCCGGGGTGGTCTTTTAAGAGATCACGGAGCTCTCTTCCATGTACTGATGGTGATCACCGTGGTGGTTTTAGTGAGGTAAGAATCCCACTCTCCCTGGTCTTTCCCCAAAAGACCAGAAGCTTTTTGCCACATTGCTTGCAGAACAGATGGTCGATGGGGACGGAAGGTTCTTAATTGGCGGCCGCGCACCAGTGCACGCAGCGTTGGTGTCCGACCATAAGGTGGAACGACGACTTGGTGAGAGTCGCGGAAATGCGGTGGAAGTGAGATGCACAGGATCTGCCGTTGTTACGACACTTGGAGGAAGCATGTCCAGCAATGGACGTCTTTCGGCTAAAATGCTGATGATACATCCCCTGAGTTTGTTTCGGTGTTTTTTCTCAGGGTAGTCAGCTCAGAAACATCGTTAAAACTGACTGAAAACAAAATTGCCGTGTAAAAGTGGTTTTTTGAAAACCTATTTACAAAATAAAGATCATTTATCATTATCATTTATACATTCAAGATTCTCACTAACAATACATTTCTTTTCCAGCGTGGAACTCTTTAGCCGCACCTGTGACGAGGCTCTGGACTGGATGGCGGAGAAGGAGAACCAGCTCGCAGCCAGCTCTGCTCCCGCGTCAGACCTCAGGACCGTCCAAGCGCTGCAGAGAAGGCATGCGCAGCTGGAGAGGGAACTCGAACCTGTCAGGGAGAAGGTCAACACCATCAGTTTGCTGGCTGACTCGTAAGTATCTAGAGAAGTTATTGGCGGGATTTTGACTGGCCTGCTGTTGGTCTAGTTGTCAGTGGCCCTGACTGCTATGCTGGAGGTCATGGGTCCGATTCCCACCCAGGACAAATGTTTGTGTGATGAACATGATCATTTGTATCTGGATGTAATTTATCATAAATATAATATGTATGTATTTAGAAATATATAAGTATGTTTATCAGTTGTCTAGTACTCATAACACAAGCTCTGCTTAGTTTGAAACTAGATGGCGCTGTGTAAAAAAACTAGTTGTGATTTTCTTTTTATCTGATATTATCTGATATATACTTCTGCTTGACTGCGATCCCACCTGATGGTAAGCAGTGATGCAATCGTTGATGGTGAAGCGCACTAGTTTATTAAGAGCCTATTCACTCTAGCCTTGAAGACACCTAAATTATAATCGGCGGTTCCAGTCCTTCGATGTACGCTGTATAAACAACGAGGCGAAACGCTTAATCCGGACCGTAGAGGTTTCAACAACGTAAGGGTGGATACTCGCCGTACGTCTGGTTGTCCGATGGTAGAAATTAGATGGTGGAATCATGTAGCAGAATTGAAAGTTTTCTAAAATGACGTTCACCAAGTGGTAATTGTGCGTACAGCTAAAGAGTGGAATTTCCTGCCGGAATCTGTTTCCTGATAGCTGCTAGGTTCCTTCTAGGCAAACGTGCTCCATCGTCGACCACATCATCGCTTACTGCCAAGTGAGATAATGGTCAAGCACGAACCTACAGATTAAAAAAGATTGATGGTCGTCAAATAGTATTTAGTCTGTTGTCACTTGTTTACAAGTTGTTTTTTTTATTGTTATTTCATGCAGCCTTATTGAGCGATACGAAAATGAAGAGTAAGAAAACGATCAAATATAAGTTTTAGAAAAGCTAGATGTAGGTACCATTTTTATTTTAAGTTCTTTTAGTCCATCCAAAGGCATTATAATAAATAGCTTACCGAGTAAAATGGGGTGAATAGAGACAACACTTTAAAGGGTATTTTCTCGTTCGTAATTTTCTTATTAGATTATTTGAAAAGACTTTATGTTAGACTAGCTGCTCCCAGCGGCTTCAACGGCGTGATAGCAGTTTCATCAAAATCGGTTTTGCCATTTAGGCGTGAAGACGTAAACAAACAAACTCACTTTCGCTTTTATAATATTAGTAAGGATTTAGAATTTACCACACTATTAAAAGAAACCATTTTCTCGTTACTATTATTATTTTGTTGTTTTAAACTGCGATCCCGCCTAATGGTAAGCAGTGATGCAATCTCTGATGGTTAGATATAGCGCGTGTGTCAACAGCAGGCGAAATTCGCCTATTACATATTATATACTAGTGCAGGTGAATATGGCATCTATTTCAAAAGCACTAGCGTTCTGAATAGAATAAATTGGTTACAGCGCCCTCTAGCGTTGAGTAGCCGAACTCGTTGTAAATTGGTTAAAACTTCTTTATTGTTCGTGTCATGTCAAATAACAACTACTTTCTTACGTTGTAATAAGACCTAATTTATGAAAGCAATAAGAATATGATTTGTAAAAGTTAAGTTTGTAATTCGTAGCTTCGTAGCCAATCATATTACTGTTTTTTATGTGTGTAATGTACAATTTGATACGCAAATGTGTGAGTTTGGCGACACTGGTTCCCGTGCTTAGCCACGTTAGGGGCACTTCCACCTATATTTTCTGTTCTGTGGTATCAAATCACAGTTTTGTCTCTATTCACCACGTTTTATGGTACTGGTAAATGCTGTTCTCATTTTTTTGTCTGGTACATGCCCTAAGTTGATGAGAAGAGTGATGTAGATCTACCAATACAACAGGAATGTCAATAACCTCTATCTGTCAAATGTTACTTAAAAAGTATGGTTTGCAAATAAAACTTATTTATTTATTTATTTTATAATTTATGTACACACAACATACAGAAGAAGATAATACAAAAATAAAACTTTGTATAAAGGTACTGCTTATTTCAAAAATAAATTTCTTCCAGCAGACCTGCGAAAGGAAAGATTAGAAGAAATGTAGACAATAGTGTGCAGAAATAAGACATAAACTTATTTGCGTATCAAAAGACAAAACTGAACATCCACTGATTTCATCATTCCACATGTTTTTTTTTTTTCAGGAAACGAATAACAAAATCAGGCTCTCCATACAAACTGTCCAATCAAGTTTTTAATCTTGTATGGTGAGGCTATTGTTTCGTTTCCTGAAAATTTTTTTTTTTTTTTTTTTTGTCGGCGGGGAAAATCATCTTTGACGAAACCCGCTCTTGGGTAGAGCGGGAGACAGTGTCAGACTCTTACTG
This sequence comes from Mythimna lalbum, assembly GCA_949319445.1. Classification (NCBI taxonomy): domain Eukaryota; kingdom Metazoa; phylum Arthropoda; class Insecta; order Lepidoptera; family Noctuidae; genus Mythimna; species Mythimna lalbum. The sequence goes on from OX439375.1 coordinate 9,798,555, forward strand.
ACTAAAAACCCCGCGCCGTTCCTTCTAGCCTTCATACCGGGGCACGAGCTCCCTTTCGTGGAAGGTTGTTCAGTTTCGTCTACTGAGGAAGCCCTTAAAGTTTGTGGAGGGCTGTCCCTTACACCTTGTTTGTATCTTTATTATTATTTTTAAATTTAGTATAAAACCGTGATTTTTTTTATCTTATTTTATTCTTAATTCTTAACGGATTTCAATACTTCATTTTTATATTACGTGCTAAACTTAATTTGTTCTCCAGGGTGAAATCCCAGTACCCCAATGAACGCGGCAACGTAGAAGGTCGCCAAAAGGAGATCCAGCAGATGTGGGAGAGGTGCCAAGCTCAAGCCGCCGAGAGACGCAGTCGGCTGGAGTCGGCAGTGGGACACCAGATCTTCGGCAGGAGTTCCAGTACCCTGACCCACTGGATGCAGGTAATCATCATCTTCCTACACTTGTTCCATATGTTATGACTGCAAATACTCCCAAGACATGAGCAGTCGAACCCCCAGGGGTTCGCGATCTTTACTTTGAGAAAACATGCTCGAATCCATGTGGTTGAAAAATTAGTATAACTTTTTGCACCCTCCTACCCCTTCAAATAATCTATATCCGTACAGCCTAAAAAAAAGTTAAGTTGAAAACCAGCGTCAGCGACACAATTACAACGTAGTTGTCTGACATTATCCTGAACTGGATCGATTTGGCGCAGCCGTGAAACGCAATGCTAATTTTTTTTTTTTTATTTAATTTTCTACATGTTTTTTCATTATGTATGTTTGTGTGTTAAATAAACAGATTTTCCATTTCTTTTCCTTTTTTTCCTTTTCTTTTTTTTACTTTTCTTTTTTTCCTTTTTATTTTCTTCATCATCATCATCTTCCTGCCCTTGTCCCGTTTTATTTGGGGTCGGCGCAACACGTTTTTTTCTTCCATTCTGTCCTGTCACTCGTCATGCTATCACTAACTCCCTTTTCTTTCATATCACTTCTCACACAATCCATCCATCTTTTCTTATGCCTTACTTAAATGGTATCTCCTACCAACAGAAAGTCCGGGAGCAGCTAGCCCAGGAAGCCACCGCTAAGGACGTGGCGACGGCGGAGGCGCTGCACAAGCAGCACCAAGAGCTCATGGATGACATCAAGGCTCATGATGACGAGTAAGTATCGATTAACCCTTCTCCGCAGAAGAACCAAGGTCGCCGACATATCCTGAAGAATCGCCAAACTAAAGTGGAAGTGGGCGGGGCTTATTGCTCGTAGAACGGATGGTCGATGGTGCCGATAGGTTCTGGAGTGGCGACTTCGCACCGGAAACCGCAGACTTGGAAGGTCTCCTACAAGTTGGACTGACGACCTGGTGAGAGTCACAGAGAGAACAGTGGACGTCTGCAGGTTGAAATGATGATGATGAACCCTTCTCTGATGATGAAATTTTCCCGCTCAGGATGGAGCAAGAGGTGTCAGACTTTTATTGACTAAGGCGATTATCACACAGCCACGCATCACGCTGCATGCTGCGTGTCAACGCACCTACGCGCGTACTTGCGGGAGTGCAGATCTGGATCATCGTGCGGGGTTTTTACGCACTCACGCGCGTAGTTGCGTTTTGTGGATTCACGCAGGCTCTGGCTCATGTCATACAAAATCCTGCACGGCGATCTATTCTCGCTCGCGTCTTCCTTTTTTTTCCGGTGGGAAAAACGCTGAGCGGGAGATATTGTCAATCTTTCGAATTAACCCTGGCCCCAGTAGGCTTCGACCCAGCTGGGCCCCTCCTGTTGCTGACAACTCCTTGAGGCGCGCGGGAACAGTGCGCGCCGTCGACGACTTGGGCTCGGTCCGGACAGTTACCGGACGGTCGGACAGCGAGCTACCCATTGCTTGCCGTCGCCGTGGCTGGAAATCGGGATCGGAATCCTAGTGGCGGCTTGGACGCTGTGAGCGCCGTTGCCTGATGCGATCGGTCTCTACCCTTTGCTAGCATTATCTTTTCGTACTCGGAGGTTCGCGCCTGCCACTCTTCTTCGTTCCGGACCATGGCCTGTACCAAGGCCTGGCGCGAGAGTGAGCCGCGGCCGTGCATCCTTCTCAGCGTGCATTGGGGCGAGGGGTGCGGAAGGGGAGGGGGAGAGCGCCGCTTTCATTTAATTGACAGGGCAGCGACGCCACAGCCTGCTCAGAATGATTTTCCCATTCTACAGTTTCCGCCGTTTGAGGTTCTCCGCAGGCCATCATTGATTGTTTTGCTCCCCCTCAGGTACAAGGAAGTGATAGCGCTAGGCAAGCAGCTCCTGGCCAACAACCCGGCGCTCACCGACGTGGCGGACAAGATCAAGAGCCTCGAGACCGACCATAACGCTGTCGTTAAAGGTAACACTTATTTATCTTTTTGGTTTTTAGTGTATAGGAACATTATTAAGTGAAGGGTGGAGGAAATTGTATCCCTGGAATTCGAACATGACTCTAATATTCTACAATAATAAAACGCCAATGGCTTAATAGCCAAGAGCCTCGACCAACACCTTAGGAGGCTCTCGTCAGGCGGCTGGATCAAGGGCTTGATTCAGAAAGTACTACTCCTGGACACGGCGCGTATAGTCAGGAAGTTTCTTTCCCTGGAACCCTGACTGCCGGTGGCTTGGACCCTGTTCCCGATACCGGTGGAGCAGTATTTTTTTAATATTTAAATATGTATTAAATAAATTATGATGAATAATAAAGAGAAAATAATCACACACATTGTTTATGGGTGTTCTTATTTAGCTAACGTAGACTATTTGCATAGACACATCCTTGTAGCCAGAATTGTCCACCAGCAACTATACAATCTTGTGAAATCAGAAGTACCGTACTATAAGTATGTACCAGTGCCAGTGGTCGACAATCAAAGTCAAAATATTTTATTTCACATAGGCCTACATGGGCACTTATAAAACGTCAGAAGCTAGTGCTCGGTTCCAAATTGGTCGTTTCCTATGGAGAAGAACCGGCAAGAAACTCCATGGTTATACTTTTAAAAAATGTGTTTATTACAATATTCATTGATTTATGTAAGAACAGTGTAGACCAGTCAACACCGTACACAAAAGCACAAAATTAATCATAATAAATAAATTTAAAAAAAGTAAGTCATAATAGAAAGTAATCTAAGAATCAATGGCAGCGTCACATTCTATAGGGATCGATCTATCATCACTGACAGGACTATTGTTGCCAATAAGTCTGACATAGTGGTGATAGATCGACTAAAGCGTCGCATAATGACTGTTGATATAGCGGTTCCTCATGACAAGAACCTCGTGAAAGCTGACAAGAATAAACAAACTAAATATCTGGCTTCGATCTTGGATCTTGGCTCGCGAGGTTCTCGACATGTGGGAAGTGGATACTCAATAAATAATCAATGCCGATAGTCGTGACGGCCAATGGCTAATTGCTAAGACCTTCGAGCAACATCTGAGGAGGCTAATCTTGGGCTTGATACAGGAAGCAGTGCTTCTTCCTTGACGCGGCGCGTATTATGAGGAGGTTTCTCTCTCAGGAGCCCTGACACGGGTTCAATTCAAACCCAGCTAGGTGCATTACTTTGTGTAATTTATTTCATCACCACTGTTCTGGTGAAGGAAAAGATCGTGCGGAAACCGTCATGTCCTAGAACCTAAAATTTGAAGACATGTGATATTCACCAAACCGCACTAGGCCCGGAAACCGTTATGTCCCAGAACCAAAAATTAGAAGATATGAGGATTACGGCCCATTCCGTTTAGCCACAGCTTTGGGTAACAAGGCTGATCATGCTATCATTTATATATTAACTCACCTTTTGTCCTTCAGAATGGCAGGATAAAGACGCGTACTTGAAGCAACTGGTACAGCTGCAGAGCTTCAACCGCGAATGCGACCAGATCGACGCGTCCAGCGGCGCGCACGAGGCCTACCTTGAGTACAAGCAATTTGGGGTGAGTGTGCTATCTACCATTTATATTTTTGTTGTACCAGGCGCGACGGGAGGGGTCGTTGCCTCCGATCGGCTCCAGGACACGGTGGTGGTCCGCCCAAGCGGGGCACGTCTCCACCGTGTTTTTTTTTATAATAGGCTTACGTTTGGCAACTATTTCACCTTATGGTAAGCAATGATGTGACCGACGACGGAACACGCTTGCCTAGAAGCAATATATTCTCTCCACTGCTGGTGGTGCCGAGGGCGAGAACAAACCTGCTCAGAGAGTCGCCTCTGACGCGCGCACTTCGCACTCTCAATCTCATACACGTCAAGACAGACCTATTCGTTTGTACTTTGAGTGAATTTAACAGAATGGCAGTTATATGCTTTAATCTATACTTATAATAAATCTGTAGACAGGTCAATTCTGTACATGAAATATATTTCCAAAATAACTATCAGGGGGTGATTAGTGATCGATACTGATGCTAAAAATGCAAACAGTAAATTTTTTGTCTGTCTGTCTGTCTGTCTGTCTGTCTGTCTGTCTGTCTGTCTGTATATTCTTTATAGAAACAAAAACTACTCGATGGATTTTAACAAAACCTGGTACAATCATTCTTCATACTCCTGGGCTGGTTATAGTATACTTTTCATCACGCTACAATCAATAGGAGCAGAGCAGTGAAGGGAAATGTTGGGAAAACGGGAGAAATTACTCCATTTTTTAAGCTTCCGTCGCGTTTGCAGCCTTAATGGTTAAAGCTACACAGAAAACATGTATAACGGAAATGTTCTCCTCAAAATTATATAAAAAATGTCCTACGACAGCATACGTCTATCTTTTATGGTTAACTCACAATAACACGTGTAACTCCCGATAGCTTAGCAGTTCTGAGCTTTCTGTTTATTTTTGTCTACTCTTACGTTTATAACACTGAATGTCGCTGGCATAAGCAACAGGATCCGCGTACGAAGTCGCTGGCAGAAGCTAGTAATTAATTAAAGTTTTAGTAATAAATTGTGTTTGTTTAGGTATTTTTGGCTATACTGTCGCATTAGGTTTCCCTGTAAAGATGGTGTAAGTTTGATAAATAAAAAAAAAATAAAAAAATATTCACTCTCGACTTAAATACCCCTTAATAGCTAGCAGGAAACACAGTGTCCTCCACCTGGTCATCACTTTAGTGACACTGAAACCCAGGTGTTTCTATTGCACGAATGCCGTTCAGGAGCTTCCCAAACTTACCATGTTTGGTGAGGATCTGCATCATGTGGAAGGTGAGGACGTAACGTCCTTCCAGCCACTCCTCACAGAGGGGACTTACCGACACCCCCTTTTGCCCCACCCTCGAGTAGAAGAAATCACTAGATGAATTCCTGCCTCCTAAAAAAACGTTGCCTAGTAGGCAAGGCATATGCCCTGCAATAGTATACATCTTTCGTGTGAAATGATGATGAATTTTTGCCACAACTAATATCCCCCCTTTTCTACCCCTCACAGTCATCAGTAGATGAAGCCGAAGCCCTCATCAAGCGCCATGAGGAGTTGGAGGCACGTCTAGCAGCTCAGGACGAGCGGCTAGCAGCCTTCGTGCAGAGGGCTGAGGCTCTGGAGAAGATACCGCACTATGCTGCTGAACAGTAAGTCACCCAACCATGTCAGTATTTGCGGACGGCGAGTACCATGGCTTGTCGTCCGCAAAAACCGCGAGCAATGGGTAGCTCGCTGCCCGACCATCTGGTAACTGTCTAGACCGAGTCCAAATCGAGTTGTCAGCAACCGTACCCAGCAAACTTTTTACATACACTTTTTACAAAAACAAACCTTCAAGATTTCGTTGTTCTATCTAACACATTTCCACTCTGTATTTTGCTATTTCAATTGTACTATTGCTTGCTTCGGATGGACTTTCTTAATATTTAGAACGTTCAATTTAAATATTTTTATTTTTTTATTAATATTTGATGAACTAAAATATCATATAAATTAATGTAATTTTTAAAAGTCACAGAACAATAGTTGTTGTTTAATAAAAATAAAATAGCCTTTATTTGCTGAAGGAGCTTTACAAATAAAAATACACACCATACATACTCTTTGCATTTTCACGCCTGTATATATCCAGTAGACCTGGAAAGTAATATTACCTATTTTTTTTCTCTATTTTGTTTTTTTTTTCTGAAAAGGTATTTTTTTTATGATATTAGTAATATAGTCCTGCAAGGTTATTAGTATTTTATTATAATAATACTGTTAGATATAGATTATTAACAAATGCGTTATTTTGACAGCATCGCAGCTCGTCGCGCCGCAGTGCTGCAGCGCCGCGACGGTGTGCGTCACGCCGCCGCAGAGCGCCGCCGCGCGCTATTGGCTAGCTTGGCGCACCAACAGGTAAGGATATACAACTTCTACTATAGTGATATACAACGTGTAGCGTTAAATGCGCAAAACCTGAAAATAGTTTGATCAGAATAACGAGCAGAATCAATTAAACCACTTTTTAATATAGGATACCTTTTTCAAAAAAATCTTCATAAAAAATGACCTGTCTATTTATGAATAGGTCAAGCCATCACGTGCGCAAACCCGCCGAAATAGGTAAACAAACACAAATGGTTGCAGTCCAATCAAGTTTTATCATACACGGGATAATAAAAGTTCTTATTTCAATGCAGATATGAATTTTAAAGAAACTAAAACTGCACAAAAATCCTTAAAAATAAAATTAATGTTTTTTTTTTCTAACGTAATTAGGTCAATCGAATTAAAAATCATTTGGGATGTCTGAGGTTTTGCGCATTTAACGTTACACGTTGTTTAAGGCGTCATATAATTTAATTAATACACAAAGTTATTCGAGCATAAATATTGATAAGTTTAACTTTTTTCACAGTTCGTGGCCGCCACTGAAGAGTTACAAAACTGGATTCAAGATAAAACTAGGACCGCCAAGGACCAGAGTTACAGGTACGTAATTCCATGTTTCAATGATCTTTTATTCATTAACCTATTAACCGCCTACGTCGGATATATCCGACAAACATTCTAGTGTTTATTTCACCAGGGTCGCAGATTCACGACCAAATACTCCATCTTGTCAGCTCTTCTGTCACCTATGGGGATTAAACAGCCAACCGAGATAGAGTACCCAGTCGCAAACACCCGGCCTTAGCAAATAGGACGCGAAAACACTCATCTCTCTCTCACTCATAAAGGGTTAATTGTAGTAGACTAGCGTTTACTCGCGTACATAAAATATAGCCTATGTCACTCAGGAATAAAGCAGCTTTCTTTGGGTGAAAAAATTTTAGAAATCGGTCCAGTACTTTCAGAGATTACAAACAAAAACAAATTACCTCTTTATAATATTAGTGTAGATGTGAATTACTCGTATGTGACTAGGAGATAAAACAGTGTTGAATTCCGAATGAAACGACGGTTACTTAGTTTTTTAAGCCCGAATGCAGTGAGGGATTCATATAATTAACTCCTGAGCACTGCGAGGGAAACCTGAGTGCAGTGAGAACTTTTAAAGTGGAAAGTTAGCTGTTGCCATCGGCATCGCCGGTATAAAACTAGAAAATTATCCATTGAAATAAATAATATCCTAGGTCCAATTCCAGGACAAACCTAGACCATGACGTTTAAAGTAGGATTGTTTTAATTTTGTTTCAGTGTGGGTAAGAGACAGAGCTATACAGGTTATCTAGCGCCATCTCTTACCTACACTGAAATAAGATTAAAACAATCTTACTTTGAACGTCATGGCACAAAATAGATAGATACAGAAGACAATCTCATGTATGTACTTCACTTTTGATACCTACGCTCGGTGGACGCACACTAATGAGCGTTTGAGCCGGAACTGTTCGACGAGCGGGCCGAGGGCGAGGAGATATCGTGTCCGTGAGCAGTGTCTATGTGTGCGTTGTGAGAGCGCGCACAGTATGGAGATTTACTTCTGTACCTATATATTTTGTGGTCGTGGTAACCCCGTATGTCCCATGTACCAGGTTCCATCCTAATCCGTTCAATCAGTCTTCTCGTCTTCCAGTTCTTTCCGTCTTTGTAATTATAGTATACGTATTATTTTCCAGGGACCTGGCCAATTTGGAGCGTAAGCTACAGAAGCATGAAGCCTTCGAAAGAGAGTTACAGGCCAATGAGAAGCAGCTCAGAAACGTGGAGAGTGTGAGTACTACACTATATTTGTGGTGGTAAAAGGGAACAATAGAGCGGTGGCCCAGTGAGAATAGGTATTATTGAATTTGTGTTATGGTTAGAATATAAGTATAATTATTAACCTTATAATGTTGCGGGCTCGCGGACGGCGAGCCATGGGTAGCTCGCTGTCCGACCGACCGGTAACTGTCCAGTTCGAGCCCAAGAAGATTCCCGCGCGCCTCAAGGAGTCGTCACTAACAGGAGGGGCCCAGCTGAGTCGAAGCCTACTGGGGCCAGGGTTATCCGAAAGGAAGTTCGAGCCTTGGTTTGAAGGCTAGAAGGAACGGGGTGGGTTTTTGTCAGTAAGAGTCTGACACTATCTCCCGCTCCACCTAAGAGCGGGGGTTGTCATAAGATGATTTTTGCACACTGTAAAAAAAATCCTTATAATGTTTCACTTAGGTTTGTCAAGTTCTCTTGCGTTCCAGGATCACGGCATCTCTTTAAAAAAAAACTCGTTACCCTAACGGGCATCAGCCCTTCTGGGGTCTTACGGTGCAAATACTAATACTTGCTCCTCTTTCTCCCCTTAGATCGGCCAATCCCTCCAGAAGTCAGATCCGACTCGTTCAGCAGAGGTGTCTCAACACCTGTCAGGTCTTCAGACAGCCTGGGAGGAGCTGGTGGCTGCCTCCAGAGACAAGGGCAGCAAGCTACGCCAGGCCGCTCAGCAGAGGAAACATAGGAGGTATGATACTCAAATATAAATGCAGGAATCATTCAATAACGTGTTAAAATGTCAAGTGTGCGAGCGATAAGGAGATATACACCTTAAATAGAGTTATTTGTAACACTAACAACCTCTTAGGACTATGTTACTAACATCATAAACACAAACTTTTGTTCTATGACTTTTACAAAATAATTCATTTACCAAAAACAAAACTTCAAGATTTCGTTGTTCTATCTAACATATTTCAACTCTGTATTTTGCTATATCTAGGTAGGTGCTTAATGCGCTTGCGTCACGTCATAAGTATGTACGTATGACGCGACGCAAGCGCATCAATCACCCCCGCCACTATTGTACTATCGCTTGCTTCGCATAGACTTTGTAATATTTGAAACATTTATTTATTTAATAACCCTGTAGCTCCTTTCAAAACAATCTCGCCAAAAACTTTAAATAATATTTATTTTTTATGTTTTTTTTTTTTGTTTTGTGTTTGTATTAAGTTGGTCATGTAAAAAGGAGAGATGAAACGCATGTTGCTAAAAGAGCTATGAATTTACATGTGGATGGACGGAGAGGGTGAGGGAGGCCTAAGAAAAGATGGATGCATTGTGTGAGAAGTGATATGAATGAAAAGGGAGTTAGTGATAGCGTGACGAGCGACAGGACAGAATGGAAGAAAAAAACGTGTTGCGCCGACCTCAAATAAAACGGGATAAGGGCAGGAAGATGATGATCATGATGTTTGTCTTAAGTTTTTGTTGTCTACAATGTTTTGTGCGTCAAAATAAATACTTATCTTTCTTTTAGATCTGTTGAAGACGCGAAGGCCCGTCTGATAGACTTGGAGCGACAACTCAAGAGTGAGGAGATTGGCACAGACTTGAGGAGCTGCAAACGACTACTGAACCAACACCAGGTTAGTTCCACTGTTTTATTTTAGTACTATTTGAGGGTAGATAGAATATTTTTATTTTACTTTTTGACATTGATGATTTTTGTTTTAAACCTTATTTTACAAGCATTAGGCGCATAATGCCACATTCGCAAAATTACATATTGACGCAAAATACCACATTCGCCAAATAACATTTCGCAATGTGCCACACTAGTAAAATGCCACATTACCAAAATACCACATTACCAAAATGCTACATTACCAAAATGCCACACTATCAAAATGACACATTCTAATTTGATTTAGAACTAAGAAGGTTCTTTAATTTATTTTACCATTTGACATTGATATTTTTATTTATTCCTTTCTTTTTATTTTACGACTCTCTATCTATATCATATATATAGCTTTGTAAAGTGTTACATTTTGTAAATTTTATTTTATTGTTGTGATTATGGGGACTATGCGGATTATTTTTTCCGTTTCTGTAATTATAACATGATGTCTGGCAGTATTGAGTATTTGATGTGGCCTACCCAAATGTCCTATCTTTGGTATTGTTCGTCAAGTCGTTGAGCTCCTTAGTAGTCCTAAGTTGAGCTACACGAATACTGACAAATGCTTGCACTGACTGGACAGGTCCACTCAAATCTGTGTGGGTCTTTTCTCAAAAGATCATCTTATACACTAATCTGCATGGTTCTCATATGATTTGACCATTACATGTTTGCTGTATGGACTTTAGGAGAAAACTTTGACCCCTGAGTTTGTTTCGGTGTTTCTTTTCAGGGTAGTCAGCTAGGAAACACCAGACTTATCTAGTTTAAATGAAAGAGTAAAAATAAATAAATAATATAATCATTTTTCTCCTCACAGGCTCTAGAACAAGAACTTTCTCTCTGGGAGACAAAAGCGACCTCCCTGGCAGACCAGGGCGCAGACCTGGTGTCAGGTGGCCACTTCGACGCCGCAGCCATCGAGAGAGACTCGGCAGCGTTACTGCAGGCCGTCAGAGCCCTGCAACCTCCCGCGGCGAAGAGACGTCAAGCTTTGGAGAGCAGTTTGCAGTAAGTTATCTTCGGAATCATCATATTTTTTTATTTATTAGTTCTGGAGCAGTGACTTTGTACATACAAGTGGATGGGCGGAGAGGGAGAGGGAGGCCAAAGAAAAGATGAATGGAGTGTGTGAAGAGTGATATGAAAGAAAAGGAAGTTAGTGATAGCATGACGGGTGACAGGATAGAATGGAAGAAAAAAACGTGTTGCGCTGACCACAAATAACAGGCAGGGCAGGGGCAGGAAGATGATGTTGGCGCGGACCCCCACAAGGTGGACCTACGACCTGATGAGGGTCGCGGGATCCAATACATGCGAGACGCACAGGACCTGTCGTTGTGGCGACGCTTACGCTCGACAAGAAATATGTTACCAAACATAATAAAAGAGTGTCCATAGAGTTTCTTGCACGTTCTTCTCCATAGAGATCTACGCTTTGGAACGTGCAATTTAGCTTCACTTTTCTTGGACTGACCGACATTTGACTATTCAAAAGTGCCTGCATTAGGTCTATTTGAAATAAATGATTTTGAATTTGAATTTGCTTGGGGGAGGCCTATGTCCAACAGTGGACGTCTTTCAGGTGAAATGAAGAAAAATGAAATGCAATGCGCAATAAAAAGAAAATGCGAAAGAAAGAAGATGAAAAAAAAAAACTGTTTATACGTATAGGTATCGGCACGGATCTTGACCGCTGGCTTCAAGTTGCGCAGAAGTCGGTCTCTTTAGTGGTACGGAGTGAGACGCTCGCCGCGCTATCGCGTCGTAGACGTCACTCGTGATTCGTTCCCTGCGCTTGCTGCATGTATCTAACAACGACGACGATTGGCTCACCAATGATAAAAAACGACGATGATCTTACCATTAGACTCAGCACCTACTCCATTATCTCCATCCGAAGCTTCTCTTCTCTCTTAAGATGTCTTATTTCAGCTGCACCTAGCTCTGATGGCCTCCAAATTATACTTGAATTTTTCTTGCAGACTCCACAAATTCGCTGCAGAAGTAGCTGGCGAGCTGGACTGGCTCTCAGAGAGGTCTGCAGCCGCAGCATCAGAGGTGATGCCCACAGACCTGCACGCGGCCCAGTCGGCGCAGAAGAAGCATGGCAAACTGAAGGCTGAGCTGGTCGGAAGACGACCTTTGATTGAGCGCGTCATCGCGCATGGAAACTCGCTCGTTGAAGAAGGACATCCGCAAAAGAAGAAGGTGAGAGATTGATTGATGGATATTGACTTATAAATAGAGACATATGCATTAGATAAGATATTTTACTATTAAGATAATAGGCTGGTTGCCGTAAAAAATGCAATTAGTCCGTCTTTTAGATTATTATAGTTACGTGTAACGTCACGCCGTGCTACATTTTTTCGCACGGGGTGGCGTCACACGTAACTTTAATAGGCTATATCTTTGTTATTTTTTGTTTAATCCAATAAAGAAAAAATAGGTGTCCAATATTTTTTATAATCTAAAATACGGTGAAAAACAGTAAATTACTTGCCTGAGAGCTGGTTTTCGAGTAAGTGTATTGAAAAATCATTAACATACCCTCTTCATTCCCCAGATTGAAGCCCTCTGCGCAGAACTAGAAGCCGGCTACACATCCGTGTCAGAAGCTGCTGAAACCCGTGGCGCAGCCCTGGAGGCAGCTCTGAAGGCGCAGCAGTTCATGCACGACGCGCTGGAGGTAGACGCCTGGCTCAACGACAAGGCGGCGGCGCTCGCGCACGCAGACCTCGCCAGGGACAGGCACCGGGCCACGCATCTGCTAACCAGGCACAAGGTGAGGCAGCCCTGCAGGCGCAGCAGTTCATACACGACGCGCTGGAGGTGGACGCCTGGCTCAACAACGGTGGCATCTGCATTGGATCCTTCCAACAAATACTCTCGCGTTTATTGCGCCAGGGTCACCACGACCAAATACTCGTATCTCGTCAGCTCTTCTGTCACCTATGGGGATTGAAGAGCTAAACGAGATGGAGTACCCAGTCGCGAACACACGACCCTGGCGCATAGGACACGACAACACTCGTCGGACCAATCTGACCGAAGTGGTTACTAAGCGGAGCTTGATAAACCATCCTGATTAGGTTTCCTGATTGTGTATGTATTTTTATTTATTTTGTTTCGGTTGTCTTGGTATGGTCATGTAAAAAGGAGAGATGAAACGCATGTTGCTAAAAGAGTTATGAATTTACATGTGGATGGATGAAGAGGGAGAGGGAGGCAAAGAAAAGATGGATGGATTGTGTGAGAAGTGATATGAATGAAAAGGGAGTTAGTGATAGCGTGACGAGCGACAGGACAGAATGGAAGAAAAAAACGTGTTGCGCCGACCCCAAATAAAACGGGATAAGGGCAGGAAGATGATGATGATGATGACCTTCTAACATAGTAATGTAAGTAAATTTTTCTGTACGAACTTACTATGGGCGTTGATGCCTGAGTATGAAGGATTTTATTATTTACTAGCTTTTGCCCGCAGCTTCGCCCGCGTACTTAAAATCCCCTATGTCACTCAGGAATAAAGCAGCTTTCTATCGGTGAAAAAATTTTAGCAATCGGACCAGTACTTCTAGAGATTACCTCCTACAAACAAACAAACAAACTTTACCTCTTTATTATATTAGTGTGGATTTATTAAGGGTTAAAAATGTTTTCAAATCTCTCTTTTATCTCTTACTAATTCTTTTTCTACTACCCTATAGGCCGTGGAACTGGAACTCGATACTTACGCCGCCATCATCGCCGAGATGGGCCATGTGGCCACTTCAATGGCCAACGGCGGTCATCCTGAAGGTGAAGCCCTGCTGGCCAGGCACGCGTTGCTGGTGGACAGTCTGGCGCGCTTGCAGAGGTTAGCGGCGCAGCGGCAGAAGGCTCTGGTCGAGAGTGTTTGCAGGTTTGGACCTTATTGATATTACCTTATGAGATGGCTTAACTAAAGTTGCTGACATAGCACAAAGAATTGCCAAACTTAAGTGGCAATGGGCAGGGCACATTGCTCGCAGAACAGATGGCCGTTGGAGCCGAAAGGTTCTGGAGTGGCGACCGCGTACCGGAAGACGCAACGTTGGAAGGCCTCCAACAAGGTGGTCTGATGACCTGGTAAAGGTTGCGGGAAGCCGATGGATGCGAGACGCACAGGAACGTTCGTTGTGGCGACGCTTAGGGGAGGCCTATGTCCAGCAGTGGACGTGTATCGGCTGAAATGATGATGATGATGATGATGGCTTAAAAGACTTAATATCCAAGCCAAAACATTACAAAAAACCAAAAAGCCGTCGAGTACTTGCCAGTTCTGATGGTTGCTTCTCTTCGCAGACACGAATACCTCGCCGAGAGCGCTGAACTGGAGAGCTGGATACAGGAGCAGTATGCCGCCGCCTCCAGCGAGGACTATGGACAAGATTATGAACATCTATTGGTGAGTAAAAAACCTGATTGTTCAGAACTTATAGCGACATCTATCTCCCATAGTAACTAAAAGTTCCATATCCTGCATCGTGTTATATGAGTCGAGATAAGAATACACTACACTGAACACAATTCCGAAATCATTTATGTGGTAGTTACCTGGACTAGACACAACACCCGTCTGGTCGGAGCATTCTTAATTTTACAATGAAGGTTTGTGAGGTGTGGTTTTCCGCATACTCTTTCCAATGATGAATAAATTCCACTTTAACGGTGGACAGCAGCCCAGCATTTTCATAGGTACACATACCATGATGGTATGGACTTTGCAACGTTGCAGGCGATGGGGCCTCCTCATAGGTAGGCCGACGACCTGGTGAGGGTCGTAGGAATCCGATAGATGCAAGACGCACAGAAAATTCGAAGACATGTAACATCCCTTGCGCCCGCACTGGGCCCGCGTGGTGGATTACGGCCTATTCCCTCTCCTAGAGAGAAGGCCTGAGTCCCAGCAGTGGGAACATTATAAGGCTGACCATGCTATTATGTCATAAATTCATCCTGAATTTTAATCTTTCTTTCTTTCTTTTCTTTCCTTTAGATCCTTCGCTCGAAGTTCGACGAGCTCCGCCACCGTGTCGAAAGCGGTGCTGAACGATTCAACCAATGCGAGGAGTTGGCCAAGAAGTTGCTAGCTACTGAGAGTCCCTACATTGGGGATATCGAGAAGAGGCAGGAGGCTCTTGGGTAAGTCTATCTTATATTAGTGATAAAGGATGGGCCATGATGGTTTAGGATGGTCGATGATGGTTGAGGATGGGATATGATGGTCAAGCATGGACCATAATGGTCCAGGATAGATCAAGATGGGCCATGACGGTCAAGGATGGGTTATGTTGATCAGTGATGGTCCATGATAGATCAAGATGGTCACGGATGGGTCATAATGGGCAATAATGGATTATGATGGGTCATGATGGGCAATAATGGGTCATGATGGGCCATGATGGTCAAGGATGGGTCATGGTGGTCAATGATGTCTTTTAAAACCATATGTTTTTGGTTTGGCTATGATTGTCAATAATGGGCTATGATGGCCAATGATAGCTCATGATGGACAATGATAGCCCATGATGGTCAATGATAGGTTAAGATGGGCAATAATGGTCAATGATAGGTCATGATAAGCAATAATGGGTCATGATGGGTAATGATGGGCCAGGATGGTTATGGATTCGCTATGACTTTTTAGGATGTGCCAAGATGGTCCAGGATGGTCTATGTTGCAGAAATTGGCATGTAGCTGAATCTTCTTCATTATTAATAGACTTACGTTTGTCCGCTACCTCACGTGATGGTAAGCGTTGATATCATCGACGTAAGAGCTCGTTAGATCCCAAATACCCTTCCAGCGAGTGGTGGCAGCGGCTGGTGGAGCAGATGGAGTCGCGCGCGTCGCGGCTGCACGCGGCGGGCGAGATCCACCGCTTCCACCGCGACGTGGCCGAGCTGGCGTCGCGCGCGCACGACGCCCGCGCCGCGCTGCACGCGCCGCCGCCCCCGAGGGACCTGCGCGCCGCCACCGCCGCCAGCCGCGCGCTGCACACGCAGCAGAATGATCTACTGGCGATTGATGCGCAGATGCAGGTGAGCTTTTGATGAAGACTCGAAGACAAAGCAAATATAAAACAACATGCGTTTCATCCCTCCTCTTCACCAAAACAAACGATTCCCTTTCAACTTTTCAGTCACTGGCGCCACTTTCAAACTTCACCAAATATACTCATTTCTCACTTTATCCATTCTCGTCTCACCACACATCGATCTTAACATTCTCATCTCAGCTACATGCAATCTATTTTCATCCGTCTTTTTCACAGCCCAACATTCTGATGCATACAGTATGACATTCCAGTACAGTATGACAACTCAAATCCATATAGTATACACAAACAATAATAAAAAACCTAAATAAATGTACCAAGAGTTTCACTATGAGATATTTGCAAACCTATCCTTAATGTCAAGGCACCTCAATTAAACAAACCTTTTTTTTTACTGTCCATTCAACCGATTTTGACTTTTATTACGTTTGTGACAAGACAAATGACGACTGTACAGTGCGTTTCACTTAAGACGTTCCTTTGGCGTAATGTTGGCTCCCCTGTCTGTCTACACAAAAAAGAAGGGAAAAAGGAAAGAGTTGCCTACTCTACCAAAATTGTTCCCCGAAATGCGCAACGAAATCGATTTTAACGGTAGTTTTTGGAGAATTATGAGAGGAATGGGACTTAATTTAAAAAAGCAGGTCTAAAAGGACGGTTGTTATAGAGAGATACGATATTGTGGCATGGCGTTTTCGGTATTTGAAAGAATTGCAAGTCGATCGGAATGGAGCCCAGCGCCTTATACTTTATTCAAAAATAGTGAAAAGAAAAACAAAAAAAAACCGCAATTGTTAAAAGTAACGAAATATAAGTTAATCTCCCTAATATTAAGTAATTTAATTGCTAAAAATATTGCAACACTGTTTTTCCGTATTGCCAACATTACGGCAAAGGAACGTCTTAAGTGAAACGCACTGTAGTCATCATCTTCCTGCCCTTGTCCCATTTTATTTGGGGTCGGCGCAACACGTTTTTTTCTTCCATTCCGTCCTGTCACCCGTCACGCTATCACTAACTCCCTTTTCTTTCGTATCACTTCTCACACACTCCATCCATCTTTTCTTTGGCCTCCCTTTTAAACTCATAACTCTTTTAGCAACATGCAATAATGACTGTAGTGAATAGTTCAAATTGTAACCATTTCTTATTATGAATATTCTAAAACTGACTTCTGTTATTCTAAAAACTAAACAAACATTTGAACTTCTCCTTAAAGTATTTTTTTTTTTTTCTAAAAACAACAATCCAATTTTTTATTATTATTATTATTGATAGGCGCGCGTTCGACCACTATCTCATCTTATGGTAAGCGATGATGTGGTCGACGATGGAGTGCGCTTGTCTAGAAGTAACCTATTCACTCTTGACTTAAAGACCCCTAGATTTTAGCTATCAGGAAACACAGACCCCGGCAGGGAATTCCACTCCAAAAATCAGCATCTTTTCATAAAAATCTAACTCCTATTTCCACCATCAGGTCCTCCAAGAAGAAGGCAACCGTCTCCAGAAACTCTACCCCGGCGGCAACGTCCAACAGATAGAGTTACAACAGAAGGCTCTAGAAGAAGCCTGGACCATGCTCAAACAGGCTTCGGAGGAGAGGAAACACACTCTCCAGCAGTACCTGCAGCTCTACCAGTTCCTGACAGAGGTATGATCTTACAGACAATCAGTGCCTTGCTTGTGCATAGCATCTTCGTGTCCTCGTGGGGGCGATCGACTGCAAAGACCTTACGTGTCGGGCTTTGTACAGGCCATGGTCCGCAGCAAGGAGGAATGGCAGGCGGTCGCTTTGCCACTGCCAACTGTATCCTACTCCAATTTCCAGTCACAGTAGGCGTGGGCTTGGACGTCTTATAGTCGTGCGGCAGATTTCTAGTCGTTGACAGCGCTTAGTGTTGCATGCGCGCCTCAAAGAGATGCCAGAAAAGCCGTAGGAGGGGCCATAGTAGTAGTTGGTCAGGGTGTCATATTATAACTTGAACCTATTATTTTGTCCTGCACAGGTCCGCGACCTAACGTCGTGGTCAGTAGCGCTGCGCACGTCCATGTCCCGCGCGCTGCGCGTGCGCGACGCGGTGTCGGCCCAGGCCGCGCGCGCCGAGCACGACGCCGTGCGCGCCGAGCTGGACGCGCGCGACTCCTCCTTCAGGAACGCGCTGCAGATGGGCAGGGAGCTCACCAACCATCCCAATGCGGCTGTGAGTACTATTTACTTCATGAGAAAAAAAGAAAGAAATCCAATTGTTTTAGTCAAAAGTTGACACTTTCTACTGTAATAAATTAAATATAGCGGATATTTTTTAAAAGCTTGCTTAAAAAATATTTTTTAACATTATCTTGATAAAATACATACGATAGGCCTACTGTCCACGGATGCGTAGCTTCATATACGCGAAACGACGGGACGACGTTGCCGACAGAGTTCCATAGTTTTGTACGTAAGCTTCACGCAGGCGTACAACAAGCGTATGATGACGAATACGGGTCTATGAAGCTACGCGTCCGTAGACGGTAAGACATAGTTTTGTATGTAAGCTTCACGCAGGCGTACACCAAGTGTAAAATGACGAATACGCGTCTATGAAGCTATGAGTCCGTGGACAGTAGGCCATAGTTTTGTATGTAAACTTCACGCTGGCGTAAAAGAAGCGCCATTACAGACGAAAACGCGTCTCTGAAGCTACGCGTCCGTGGACAGTAAGCCCAAATTTATAATATGTTACTAACATGACCTTAACTCATCAATAGGAGGTAGAAGAGAAATGCGAAGCCCTCCTTGAGGAACGCAACCGTCTCCACGGCGCGTGGGCTGCACGCCAGGTGGCGCTGGACCAGCTGATCGACCTGCACTGCTTCCTCAGAGACGCCAAGCTGTTGCACGAGCTGTGTGCTACTCAGGAAGCTGCCTTGAGTGAGTATACCATCATCTTGTTCCTAGGCTTTCGTTGGACCACTATCTCACCTGATGGTAAGCAATGATGTGGTCGACGATGGAGCACGCTTGCCTTGAAGTAACCTATTCACTCTGTAAGCCCGCAGACACAGTGCATGTTGGTGGATGTCACATGTCTTCGAATTTTTGGTTCTAGGACATGCCGGTTTCCTCACGATGTTTTCCTTCACAGTTTTGAGAGCAGTGGTGAACAAATAATTACACAAAATAATGCGCCTGGCTGGGCCATTTCGATTGTCCTGCAATCCTTTCAAAAACTGATAACGCCACGCTACAATATCGTACCTCTCCATTAACACCTTCCTGCTAGTCCTGCCTTTTTTTATTAAATAAAATCCCATTCCACTCATAATTTGCCATAAAGTGGTGCTACTACCATAAAAATCGGTTTCGTTTCGCATTTCGTGCAAAAATTTTGTTGGAGTAGACAACTCTTTTCTTTTCCTTTTTCTTTAGACAGACAGCCCCTGTCGGCAAATAATACGACATAGAGAATTCTTAAGTGAAACGCACTATACCACTCGGCCACCACTGCTTCCACAGATTATTGCTAATATTATGTTATTATTTTCAGGTACTGAAATACCACAAACAAGTAGCGTTGAAGAAGTGGAAAACGCGCTCAAGAAACATGAAGCCTTCGAGAAACTGCTCGCTACACAGGTAAATTGTTGTACCTTGTTGTACGTTAAAATTGTCTTTTTTATCGACTTCGAAAAGGAGGAGGTTCTATGTTTAGCTGAATGTTTTTTTTTTATTTTTATTAGAAGTGTATGCTCCCAAAGTAAAGATGGATGGACTGTGTGAGAAGTGATATGAAAGAAAAGGGAGTTGATGATAGCGTGACGAGTGACAGGATGGAAATGGAAGAAAAAAACGTGTTGCGCCGACCCCAAATAAAACGGGATAAGGGCAGGAAGAAGAAGAAGAAGGAAGTGTATGCTCCTAAATTGTTCCGGTAGGTAGGGTTCGGTAGGGTAGAGTAGGGTAGAGTCCGGTTGAGTAGGGCAGAGTAGGGTAGAAGGGGGTAGAGTGGGGTAGAGTAGAGTAGGGTAGGGTAGAAAAGCAAAAGCTAGTCTATAATATTTATTTATTTAAAAATATATAAGTATGTTTATTAATTGTCTAGTACAAGCTCTGGTTATTTTGGGAGTAGACGACGTTGTGTGAAAGTTGTGGAGTATAATTATTATACTGTAAAACATGGAAGATAGACAAATCACGACCAACATGGCTGGGTAAAAAAATGTAGCGGCATTATTTACTTTCTTCTTTGTCAACAGGACGAGAAGCTCGCGACCCTGAACAGTCACGGCGACAAACTGCTGCAGCAGAACCACGTGGAGAGCCAGCGCATCGCTGATGAGTTGCAGCATATCAACGAGAGGAGGAAGAAGGTAAGGTCACTTCCATCTTGACTCAGCCGATCGCGCGTGGGAAAAAGATATACAAATGTTTGGAGGTAGGTGGAACAGAGAGTAAAGTCCCGCAAACCTCCATTGAAAAGGGAGGATCCTATGACCAGACATGATGTTATAGTCTGGTGGGTGACTGCCCGATAGTTGATGTAAGGCTATCGTATATGTTCAAATCGCGCGGAGAACTTTGATTACGCAATGCAGGATTTCGTATTTTTCTTCGTAGTTCTTATGTGGCGTCATAGATGTCGCTACAAATGTTTCAGAGAATGTGCAAAAAATACAAATAATACAATTACAAATGGGCTAGGTGCCCTTTTAGATTATTTAAAAATAAGGGACACATATTTTTTTATTTGTAAATTAAACCAAAAATGACAAAGATATAGCCCATTAAAGTTACGTGTAACGTCAAACCGTGCTGCATTTTTTAATGGGTTATATCTTTGTTGTTTTTTGTTTAATCTAAAAAAGAAAAAAAATACGTATCCAATATTTTTTTATAATCTAAAATACGGACTTAATAAAATTTAGTTTTTTGAACCTGGAAACTACCCTATTGTCACAAAACTATTATAGAAACACCGAGTTCCGAAATTAAAGTTATTTTGTGTGTGTTTGTGTTTTTAAAATGCAAAAGAGATGCATACGATCGATGTTTGGTTTAAGACGGACTGACAGTTGCATTCCATATTTTAAAAAATACAATATTTTAACCTTTCCTGCTTTGTATATCTTGGAGACTTCTTTGTTTGTAAAAAATAATCCCCACTTATTCAAAAAAATGGCCACAGTAAAGAAATTACCCATACGTGCTCAATATATGAACACATTATGCAATGTTAAATGTAAAACTGCACTGATGAAGAAAAGTTTCTTTGGTATTGCTCCCCAAGTTTTTAATAAATTACCCGATGTAATTAAATGCATGCCAGTACAAAAGTTCAGAAACACTCTACAGAAGCTGTTACTTGAAAAATGTTATTACACATTAGACGAATTTCTGAATGACAAATTTATTTAATGTGAATTCTGGAATTATAATTGTGTTATCATTTAATTTTATTTTATTATAATGCAAATGTAATTTAAATATTTATTACAATTAGCAAAAATTTTTTTTTTTTTTTTGCTGACATTCTATTTTTTTATGACATTTGGATTATTTAAATTATTTTGACATATGTAAATTGCTGACATTATTTTACTTTTTATTTTTTTTTTGTTTCAGTTTTGACAATTTTTATTTGCTGACATTGTATTTTTTTTGTATCACGACTAATTTAACTGTGATCATATCAGCACTATTTTGTATGCCTTTCGGCGGGACATGGGTGGGACCACACACTACCTATATAATTATAAGATCATTGTACCCTGTGTTCACAAATAATAAATGAATTTGAATTTGAATTTGAATTTGAATTTGAATTTGAATTTGAATTTTGTACTTTTCAGTGTTAACACTGAAGTCAGTTATATTTATTTTTGTAAAAAGTTTTTTGTCCTTCGTTCTGGGGGCTGCGGAAAATTCTTCGAACATTCTGCAGCCCTGGTAGAGGGACATACTACCCTGGCTTTCATCTTAACCAATTTTACCGTTTTCCATTCCAGCCGAATTTAGTTATTTTGACCCTGGAAACTACCCTATTAAAGGGGATCCCGACTTTTTTTTTTTGTTTGATTTTAAAATTGTATTAGGGAACCTTTCGTGAGCGAGTCCAACTTTGGCTTGACCCATTTCTTACTTCTGCCTCTACCCTCAGCTATACGAGGCGGCAGCGGCGCGCCGCTCGGCCCTGGTGCGGTCCCGAGCGCGCGCCCAGTTCGCGCGCGACGCGGCTGAAGCCAGGGGCTGGGTGGCCGACAAGCTGGCCAAGTTGGCTGCAGAGCATCAACATGGTAAGACCAGACTGGTTTTCTACTGTAATAATAATAATATGCTTTATTTTTCTTATTACAACATAATATAGTAATCTATATATATAAAAGAAAGTCGTGTTTGTTACAACACTTATAACTCAAGAATGGCTGTACAGAAATGGCTGAAAATTGGTGGGTAGGTAGCTTAGAGCCAGGTGACGGACATAGGATACGGTAGAGCAGTGTAGAGTAGGGTAGAGTAGGGTAGAGTAGGGTAGAGAAAGGTAGAGTAGGGTAGAGTAGGAAAGAGCGGGAGCGAAGCCGCGCGGGCAAAAGCTAGTTAACAAATATTTCATTGAGTATTACAAAAAACACAAACAATAAACCAGTTACAATTATATATTGTAGGAGACTGGTGCCTAAGCTAGACTCTAGGCCTGTGTTTCAGGACACCAGGTTCCCACCTCTTAACTATATGCAATAGTTTACTTTTAAGTAGACTTAAGTAGATTTTGTACTAAAATTATATCATTGGACGAAGCCGCTAGCACTAGCTAGTTATATATACTACCCACTTCTAACCAATATTCTTATTTATTCATTTAAACTTCATGTACAGTAGTGGTACATAGGCGGACTTAATGCAACAAGGCATTCTCTACCAGTCAACCTTTGCGTTAAAAAAAGACAACACTGTGGTAGGTTTGCACAATAAACATATAACAGATACTTCAAACGGAAAAATATAAAATAAGTTATTTATAATAATAAAAAAACATAAATACGCTAAAATAATAAACTAATAAATACTATGAAAATTATCAAATCATTACGATAACTCAATTTTTCTTCTCAGGCGAAGTAACAAACCTCGAAGACAAAATCAAGAAGCTCCAAAAACACCAGGCCTTCACCGCCGAGTTAGCTGCCAACAGAGCTCGTCTGCAAGAGGTGCAGGAGTTGGCCACGCAGCTCAGTCCTGATGCTGAGGTAGACAAGCAGCTGCAGCAGCTGCAGAGCGACTGGCAGCGGCTTGAGACTGCCACGGAGCAGAGAGGTAAGAGAAGGCGTGTTATACGCTGCCTCACTAAGCATCTGAATCTCTACCACAAGCTCTTAACGTGATCCATTTCCCGACCTAAGCTGAAGTCATAAAGAGATGCAGCTATACAGGGTTATTTGTAAAAAACTAAAAACCTAGCAAGGGTGGTTGATGCGCTTGCGTCGCGTCATAGTAGGTAAATATAGCAAAATACAGAGTTGAAATGTGTTAGATAGAACAACGACTGAATACGCTGTATTACTAACATCATAAACAACAACTTTTGTCCTATGACTTTTTACAAAACACAATTCATTTACCAAAAACCAACCTTTAAGATTTTGTTGTTCTATCTTTACTAATATTATAAAAGCGAAAGTGAGTTTGTTTGTTTGTTACGTCTTCAGGCCTAAATGGCAGAACCGATTTTGATGAAACTTGGTACACGGATAGATTATGTCCTGGAATAGGACATAGGATACTTTTTATCCCGGAAGTATGTTCCCTTGGGATAATTTTCTACTATCACGCGGGCAAAGCCGCTGGCAGCAGCTAGTCTAGCATATTTCAACTCTATATTTTGCTATATTTACCTACTATGAGGCAACGCAAGCGCATCAAGCACCCCTGTCGCCCGATACCTACTCCCTTCCGATATTGTACTATCGCTTGCTTGATGATGACAATCATCACTAAACCTTTAATCTTCTCCCACCAGGTCGCGGCCTAGAAGAAGCGCAAGACATCCTCGAATTCAATCAGCACCTAGACAAGATCGAAGCCTGGATCCGAGACAAGGAGATGATGGTGCAAGCTCACGAGCTGGGCAGAGACTACGAGCACTGCGCCGCGCTGCTGCGCAAGCTGGACGATGTGGACAGCGACATGAAGGTGGACGACAAGAGGGTCAAGAGCATCTCTGCGCTGGCTGACAAGCTGTTGCAGCAGGTAAGGAGATATGCTCTTCATCATCAGCTTTTCAGGGTCTCACTGAGCGCGCTTGCGAGACACCAGGACATCAATGTAGAGATAGAGGAGAAAGAGGAATTCCACGACGATAAGTCCTCATCTGCCTATTAGGGACACGGTAGACCTAGTATCCAGAACTGCGCGCGGGTTTGTGGACGGCGAGCAATGGGTAGTTCGCCGTCCGATCGTCCAGTAACCGTCCGGACCGAGCTCAAGTCGTCGACGGCGCATATTGTTCACGCATGCCTCAAGGAGATGTCAGCAAACCGTAAAGGCCAACAGGGCCTGCTGGGGAGTAGGCTTCGACCCTACCCGAGACCCAACTCGGGTAGTGTGAAAGTGAAATCCAGGGCACTGGGACGAAGGCAAAGAAGGAACAGAAATGGGTTTTAGTCACTTAAAAGTCAAGTGGGAGAATTTGATACGATATTGACGTGATAATTATTTATTGACTAAAACCCACACGTGTGTACTTCAGTTGCCTTTGCGTTCTAGGACCATGGTTTCCTTTCAGAAATACCTCGTGGGACTAATGGATATCGGCTCCACTGAGTCCTTACGGCGATGACTCAAGCTCGGTCCTATCCGAACGGCCGGACGGCGAACTACCCATTGTTCGTCGTCTGAAAGCCTGCGCATGCTGTGTCCAGTAATCCGTCTGCGACTTCCGATGCCCGGGACGTGTCCTGTTGCCGTGGCTGGGGTATTTTTCGCACGCATTGATGCCTTCCGTTTCCCCTTGCTCCAGACCATGGCCTGAACTCCAGGGTCCTTACGCCTCCAGTCGCACACTGCTCGCTCCGGCCTCTAGCATTTTCAACGTAACATATCATTATATGCCTAATGTGGTTTCCCCAGGGTCCAACACAGCAAGCGGCGGCCGTGTCGCAGCGCCGCGACGCGTTCCTGGCCAAGTGGCGCGCTCTGTCGGGCGCGCTGCACAAGTACAGGGAGAACCTGTGTGCTGCCGCCGAGATACATTCCTTCAACAGGTAACATAATATAGTGACTTCTATAACGCAATATGAGAATTAAAATTCAAATCTTGCATCCCGTATTAGAGTTCTCCGTGAGATTAGGGCTTGCAGTTCCCCGGACCAGACATAATACCCGTCTGATTTAGGAATGTATGCATCTGATCGGAGGATCCTCCCTTTTTTCAAACGATTGACGAAGATAGCCGACGGCGCCCGAACAATAATATTAAAGAATATATCTTTTGAAAAGGGAGGATCCACCGAACAAACAGGTTTTGTGTCTAGTCCGGGGGTCTGTACGATAGTTGATTTCGAACTATTGTAAACCACGATGTATATAAAACTTTTTTTAGATTCTTTCTTCATCATCATCATCATCTTCCTGCCCTTGTCCCGTTTTATTTCTGGTCGGCGCAACACGTTTTTTCTTCCATTCCGTCCTGTCACTCGTCACGCTATCACTAACCCCCTTTTCTTTCATATCACTTCTCACACAATCCATCCATCTTTTCTTTGGTCTCCTCTCTAGTTCCTTTATGACTGCAAAAAATGATTGTATCTTATTCTAAAATTTATTTTCTCATGACAGGGACGTAGAAGATACAGCAGAGCGCATATCGAAGAAGGCAGCGCTGTTCAGCAGCTCGGAGCGCGGCCGCGAGCTGGCGGCGGCGCACGAGCTGAAGAGGAAGCACCTCGCCCGGGCGGCCGAGGCCGGCGCCATCCGGGACAAGATACAGCAGCTGGAGGGAGAGGGCAACACATTGACGAAGAAGTAAGTCGCTATGAATTTACTTATTTAATCCTTACTAATATTATAAATGGGAAAGTGTGTGTGTATGTTTGTCCATCTTTCATGGCAAAACGGAGTGACGAACTGACGTGATTTTTTAAGTAGAGATAGTTGAAGAGATGGAGAGTGACATAGGCTACTTTTTGTCTCTTTCTGACCCCCCCCCCCACTTCTCGAAGGAACCGTGTTATCCCGAATTTAGCGCGAGCGAAGCCGCGGGCAAAGCAAAAAGCTCAATAAAGCAGTGAGGCCGAATGGTAACAGCCCCCGGTTTAGCTGTAGGTTGCAGGATCAAACCCTAATGTTTTTTTTTATGTAAAGAATACGAAAGAAAAAGTAGCATTCTCTACTAGTCGGCCTTAGGGTAGTACAGTTTAAAAAAATGGCAAGAGAAAAAAAGTGCAATAACATAACTATATCCATCTCCTTCTCCCCCACAGATACCCGGAACGTGCGAAGGAGATAGAAACAAGTCTGCAATCTCTGCGCGAGGGCTGGGAACAGCTGCAAGAGTTGGCGGCCAAGCGTACTGCGCTGCTGGATGAAGCCATCGCTGAACACAAGTTTGATGAAAACCTCAAGGTAAGACTAAGCTGCCGCCGGGATTCCGATCCCGATTTCCAGCCACCGTAGGCGCGGGCTTGCGGACGGCGAGCAATGGGTAGCTCGCTGTCCGAACGTCCGGTAACTGTCTGGACCGAACCCAAGTCGTCGACGGCGCGCACTGTTCCCGCGCGCCTCAAGGAGGTGTCAGCAACAGCAAGGGCCCAGCTGGGTCGAAGTCTACTGGGGCCAGGGTTGGCTCCGAAAAGTAACTCAGTCCCGGTATAAAAGGCACGAAGGAGTTTCAGGTTTCGCATACACTAAAATTAAGGTTGTATATATAAAAGGAGAAACTGACTGACTGACATATCAACGCACAGCCGAAACTGCTGGGACTAGGAGCGTGAAATTTTGCACGAGGCTTCCTTTTATGACGTAGGCGAGCATATTCCAAAATTCAGCCTCTAAGGAGATGACACCGAGGTCCAAAGTTTATATGGAGGAAGCTACTTTCACGCGGGTGAAGCCGCTGGTACAGGCTAGTCTCATAATAAACTAAATTGTCTGTTACAGGAATTGGAACTCTGGGTGTCAGAAGCAGTAAAACGTATGGACGAGACCGGCGCGCCGGAGACTGTGCCTGATGCTGAAGCGCTTCTTGAGCTGCATCATGAGAAGAAGGTGAGATAGTGTTCTTATTTATATTTACTACTAGCTGATCCGGCGAACTTCGTACCGCCTAACAGTCAATGAATGTAGTATATCTTTCGATACAGTCAACCGATTGCGATGACACAAAGCCTAAGTAATATATAAAGTTACGCATAATTTTAATGAATAAGTTGTCAACATTGATTGCGTACATTTTACGTGATGCGCGGACAACTAATAACTTCTACAGATTTATTATATGTATGTATAGATAGTAGATACATCATCATCATCATCATTTCAGCCGATACATGTCCACTGCTGGACATAGGCCGGCAAGCGTCGCCACAGCGAACGTTCCTGTGCGTCTCGCATCCATCGGTTTCCCGCGTAGATACATTTTAGTATAATATTTTGGATGGGAGATGAAATGAAATGCATGTTAATAAAGAAAAGAAGAAAGAAAGAAAGAAAACTATTTTATTTGGCATACACACTCGTAGAAAAGAAAGAAAAGATGGATGGATTGTGTGAGAAGTGATATGAAAGAAAAGGGAGTTAGTGATAGCGTGACGAGTGACAGGACAGAATGGAAGAAAAAAACGTGTTGCGCCGACCCCAAATAAAACGGGACAAGGGCAGGAAGATGATGATGATGATGACACACTCGTAGATACACACAATGTAGTAACAACATGTAGACACTAATATTTTATAAAAGAAAGAGACAACTAACAATGTGTGTCTCGCGGTGGCGCCAAATAGGTCCAGTTCAGCAAAAATAAAAGGAGGTGAGGCATATCCTGTGAAGGGGCTCTACATAGCATAGCAGGCCTTATAATGTTCCCACTGCTGGGACTCAGGCCTCCTCTCTAGGAGAGGGAATGGGCCGTAATCCACCACGCGGGCCCAGTACGGGTTGGTGGACGTCACATGTCTGCGAATTTTTTGGTTCTAGGACATGCCGGTTTCCTCACGATGTTTTCCTTCACCGTTTTGAGAGCAGTGGTGATGAAATAAATTACACAAAGTAATGGGCCTGGCTGGGTTTGAACCCGCGACCTACAACTCATAAGTCGGGGCCGTCACCACTCGGCCACCACTGCTCTCAGGGGCTCCACACTGGCACTGTATTGTTACCAAATTTCTTCTAAAACCACTTTCTCCCGCAGGCTGAAATCGATGGACGTCAGAAAGTCATCGTCACGCTACAGAAGGAAGTGGAACAAGTACCGGAGAAGGTGAAGAGGGTGGAAGTGCTGTCCAGCACCCTGGACCAGGCCTGGCTGAAGAGGAAGCAGTATCTGACACAGGTAAGACTGCATTCACTGTAGACGTGGGCTTCCAGATGTTGAGCAATGGGTAGCTCGCCGTCCGACCGTCCGACCGTCCGGTAATCGTCCGGGCCGAGCCAAGTCGTCGATGGTTCGCATTGTTCCACGAGCGCCTCAAAATGTCCGTAAACCGTATGGGCCCAGCCGGGTCTAAGCGGGGCCCTGGAACGAAGGTATAGAAGGAACAAGAGTGGGTTTTTAGTCAGTAAAAGTCTGACACTATCTCCCATTCCATCCAAAAGCGGAGGATGTCATTAGATGTTGTTTTCCCACCTAAAAAAAATGGTGAGACTACATTTCTCGCAGAACAGATGATCGACAGGGCCGAAAGGTTCTGGAGTGGCGACCGCGTACCGGAAGACGTAGCGGTGGCGTAGCTGAATACAAGGTGGACCAATCCTAGCGATTAAATTCACCAGATTTTTTATAAAAATACAAGTTAATCTATCTCTTTCCCCCTCAGGCACATCAACTACAACTTCTGAAGGAGCAAGCGAGACAGACAGAAGACTGGCTCGCTTCTAAGGAGGCTTTCCTGAACAATGACGATCTTGGAGAGAACTTGGATGGTAAGTCATTCAATTTGGTACTTCACTCTTCTCTTGACTCGCCTTTGAGGTGTGGTGCTGGAGAAGGATGCTCCGTGTACCTTGGACAGTATGAAAGAGTTCGGCTGAGGGGTACTTTTTAGTGGTGGTATTAAATAACGAAGAGACCAATTGTCATAAAATTTTCTTTTATTTTATTTTATTCATTTATTTATTCGGCTCTTCAACAATGAGTGCACTATTACAAATAAAAAAAAACAATACTATCTTAGGTCTAAGTGCCCCATCAAAGAAGAGCACTACATGCACAAATTTATAGGCATTAACACATGAAGAAAAAACACATGAAGAGAAAAGATGGATGGATTGTGTGAGAAGTGATATGAAAGAAAAGAGAGTTAGTGATAGCGTGACGAGTGACAGGACAGAATGGAAGAAAAAACGTGTTGAGCCGACCCCAAATAAAACGGGATAAGGGCAGGAAGATGATGATGATAACACATAATAATAATAATTAAACAGAAAAAAAACAGATATTTGAATTTTTTGAACTTTAAAATAAATTAAATTTGGTGTTTCTACAGGGTTATTAGTAAAACACTGGCAACCTCTCAGGACCATGTTACTAACATCATAAACAACAACTTTTGTTCTATGACTTTAAAAAAATGTATCATATTTTAGTTCATCAGATTCTCATATAATAATTAAAGTATTTAAATTGAATTTTGTAAATATTTCGAAGTCTATGCAAAGCAAGCGATAGTACAAAAAGCGACGGGAGTGGGGATCGGGTGGCGAGGGTGCTTGATGCGCTTGCGTTGCATCATACAGACTTAAGTAGATATAGCAAAGACAGAGTTGAAATGTATTAGATAGAACAACGAAATGTTGGAGGATTTGTTTTTGATAAACGAATTAAGTTTTGTAAACAGTCATAGAACAAAAGTTGTCGTTTAAGATGTTAGTAATACAGTCCTGCAAGGTTGTTAGTGTTTTACAAATAACCCTGTAGAAACACCGACATCGGAAATTAAAGTTATTTTGTACTTTTCAGTGTTAACATTGGAGTCGGTAAAATTTTTTTTGCAAAAAGATTTTTGTCCTTTGTTCTGCGGGCTGCGGAAACTCCTTCAAGCATTCTGCAGCCCTGGTAGGGAGACATACTACCCTGGCTTTCATCTTAACCAATTCTACCGTTTTCCATTCCAGCCGTCGAAACCCTGATCCGCAAGCACGCAGAGTTCTCCAAACTCCTGCACAGCCAGCTGAACCGAGTGGATGAACTACAGAGGTTCGCGCACAGCATGCTGGAGGAGCAGCACTTCGACCGCGAGTACGTCGAGATGAGGCTGAAGACCATTCTCAACAGGAGGGACAAGCTGCAGGTGAGGGCAGAGTATATGTGTGAACAGAGAGGCTGCAGAGGTTCGCGCACCGGGCTCTGGTTGGAGATGGCCTCCGTCCGGAGCGAGGAGGAATGGTAGGGAGTCGCCTCCTTCTGCGAAGCAGTAATGCTAGCAAAGGAGGAGGCCGACCGTATCAGGCAACGGCGCCCTCGCCGCCGCCGGCATTCCGATCCCGATTTCCGGCCACCGTAGACGCGGGCTCGCGGACGGTGAGCCATGGGTAGCTCGCTGTCCGACCGTCCGGTAACTGTCCGGACAGAGCCCAAGACGTCGACGGCGCGCACTGTTCCCGCGCGCCACAAGGAGTTGTCAGAAACAGAACAGACCCAGATGGGTCGAAGCTTACTGGGGCCAGGTTTATCCGAAAGGAAGCTTGAGCCTTGGTTTGAAGGCTAGAAGGAACGTGGCGGATTTTTAGTCAGTAAGAGTCTGACACTATCTTCCGCCCCACCCATCTATCTTACTAAAACTCTCATCTCTCACTCCAGGAGTCGTGTAAGCAGCGTGGAGAAACCCTGGAGCAGTCCCGACAGCTGCACCAGTTCCTGAGGAACCTGTACCACGAGAGGGAGTGGATCTCGCTCAAGATGCAGATCGCTAACGACCAGAACTATAGGTAAGGAAAAACTTGTTCAGTTTTTGATATACAATGACATCTAATCCCACCGTAGGCATTGGCTTGCGGACTATGTGAAAGGAAACGATTTTGGGGTGGTGGCCGAGTGGTAATGGCTCCGACTTACGAGTTGTAGGTCGCGGGTTCAAACCCTGCCAGGTGCATTAGTTTGTGTAATTTATTTCATCACCACTGCTCTCAAAATGGTGAAGGAAAACATCGTGAGGAAACCGGCATGTCCTAGAACCAAAGAATTCGAAGACATGTGACATCCACCAACCCGCACTGGACTCCAGCTGGCTCGAAGCCTACTGGAGCTAGGGTTATCCGTAAAGGAAGCTCGGTCCCGGTCCGAAAGGCAAGAAGGAACAAGAGCGGTTTTTTTGTCAGTAAAAGTCTGGCACTATCTCCTAATCCGCCCAAGAGCGAGGGATGACATTAGATGATTTTCGGTCCGCAAAAAACCCGCACTGGGTCCGCGTGGTGGATTACGGCCCATTCCTCTCTTCTTTCCTAGAGAGGAGGCCTGAGTACCAGCAGTGGGAACACTATAAGGCCGACTATACTATGCATATTATTGCGATTATTTTTTTTTTATTTTTTTTTTTGTTTCTGTTTTCCAGGGAGTTATCAAACCTACAGAGTAAGATTCAGAAGCACGCCGCGTTCGAGTCGGAGCTGGCCGCCAGCAAGGGACGCATCGATGATGTCGCCAACCACGGGGAGACTCTCATAGGTATCTATAATAATAATATTCCACAGCTATCACACAGCGTCGTCTAGTCCCAAGCTAAGCAGAGCTTGTGTTATGGGTACTAGACAACTGATATTATATATTTCTAAATACATACATATTATAGATAAATGACACCCAGACACAGACCAATCATGCTCATCGCACAAACATTTGTCCTGGGTGGGAATTGAACCCACAACCCCCAGCATAGCAGTTAGGGCCGCTAACTACTAGACCAACAGGCCAGTCAACAGTTTATTCATGTATTTTTTTTTTTTTACACTACCTGCTCGATAATGCCTTTTTTCAATACACTTGCTCATAAAGTGACTCTTACTGCACTGCATTTAGGTATATAATGGCACTTGTTACCAAACTGTGACATTTTGATTACCATTACGCACTAGTGCTATAATGTGGTTAAAACCTTTTTGTTCAACCTCTCCCCCGCCATCATTTTATTACATTTATCGTATAGCGCGTTGACCCCCACGAGGAAAAGAAAAAAATATGGGCACGCATATGAAAACAGATTTTTACCGCCACAAAAGTTTACTAATTTTACAGTTATTTTCGATGGATGCGAGACGCGCAGGAACGTTCGTTGTGGCGACGCTTGGGGGAGGCCTATGTCCAGCAGTGGACGTGTATCGGCTGAAATGATGATGATGATGATGACAGTTATTTTATTCACAAGTGTATTGAAAAGCGTCGTATGATATACGTGAGTAATTAATGATTACCGTTCTCGGCTCTCTTAAGACCCTCACCATGGCTCGGGTCTAAATACCGCCTTGACGGTTATCACTAACATTACACACTTATAACATAACTAGCTGCTCCGTGCGGCTTCGCCCGCGTGGTAGCAGTAAATGATCCCAAGGAAATACACTTCCGGGATAAAAAGTATCCTATGTCCTATTCCAGGACATGGTCTATCCGTGTACCAAGTTTCATCAAAATTGGTTTTGCCATTTAGGCGTGAAGACGCAACAAACAACCAAAGAAACTCACTTTCGCTTTTATAATATTAGTAAGGATGTACTATATTATTTCAGAAGCAAAACACTACGCTGCTCAAGAGATCGCGAAGCACGTCGAAGAATTGGAGTACCAGTGGAGAGAATTACAGGTAAGAACCTAACAACTCTATATTTGATACTTTTTACGGCAGCAACAAAGGTCTTACGAGCAGTATGTCCGGTCGTGAATTTAAGAGGGTCTTTTTCCACTCGCCTATCGTAAACATCGAAAATGGTTTAAAAGCTTGTTACTTCATCTAACGCGATGTTTGACTTAAAGGCAACGCAAAAAAAGAGGTAATGCCTGAAAACTCTGTTAGTATTCGGTAATTCCGAGATTTACTCGAATATTTCATAAAACTTGCTCCAGGAAATAGCTGTTTTTTTAAAACCCTTAAAAGTTTTTGAAAAAAGTTGTCGTCATTTAGAATCTTAATAAAATTGGCAAGGTTTCTATAGTTTTAATTTTTTGACTTTTTTTTAATTTTTAGGCAAATTATGAAGTGTCAAAATTCATACAAAATAGGAGATTTTCAGAGGTCTTTACTGGATTAGTTTTACACAAATTTAGAAATTGATTTCTATAGAAGCCTAGATAATATCCACAAGATACTGTGTTTCCAAAATATCTAATGAAAAATGTGTAATAACGTCATAATCAGTTATGAGCGGTTGTATGAAAAACAGTGAAAATGTGAGTCGTGATGCACCACTTTAAGAGTAAAGTTTACTAGCAAGCTCGATAGATGGCGTTGGGATCGAATTAGAAGTCGCTATCGTTTGCTCGCCACGTTTCAGTGGTAAGGATTCGAAGTCAACATTACTGTTACAGCACAATACCATCATGTAGATTATAATAATTTTAATGATATACGTAATAGAGTTGTTTATTAAAGGATCAATTTTTGTAAAACTCTTTCCTACTGTAAAGTAGCGAAGAGTTAAGTAAAATGGGGCTGGATACGGATAGTACATTCGGACGTCAAGACGTACGGCGTTGCGACATCGTTACATGGTTGACATCCCACCCATACGCACAAAGCGTTTTGGGAACACATTTATTGTGCGTACAGCCAAGGAGTGGAATTCCCTGCCGGAGTCTGTGTTCCCTGATGGCTACAACTTGGGGGTCTTTAAGTCAAGAGTGAATAGGTTACTTCTAGGCAAGCGTGCTCCATCGTCGACCACATCATCGCTTACCATCAGGTCAGATGGTGGTCAAACGCGAGCCTATCAATAATAAAAAATAAAATAAAAATATTTCTTATACGAACGACATGATATCCACAAATCTACATTACAAATTTAACTAAACTCGCGGAAAGCGATAAGGAGGCCGC
This sequence comes from Mythimna lalbum, assembly GCA_949319445.1. Lineage (NCBI taxonomy): Eukaryota > Metazoa > Arthropoda > Insecta > Lepidoptera > Noctuidae > Mythimna > Mythimna lalbum. The sequence continues at coordinate 9,832,667 of OX439375.1, forward strand.
CAATTGTATGTTTTAAATATAAGGCTCAAGTGTAATTTATTGTCTTGGTGTTCAATAAAGTATATATATAAATAAATAAACAATTTTTTTAGGACGCCAGGTTTTAACATTCCATAAAATTGCCTTTTTTTCATAATTCACCAAAAAAATAAATAAAAAGAAACTTTTTCTGGATTTTTCTAGAAAAAATAAGATAAAGAAACCATAATTTTGCAGCCAAATAAATTTCGTACGAACAAGTGTATTAAGAAGTGTATTAAGAATTAAGCGTTTTTCAAGGTCATTCAAGTTATACGGACGTATGTACCATCGCTGTCATTTTTGCCTGATCACTTAAAAAAAGTTCTAGGACATGCCGGTTTCCTCACGATGTTTTTCTTCACCGTTTTGAGAGCAGTGGTGATGAAATAAATCGAGCCTTTTTAGGTAGAACATCGTAAGCGACAGTGAGCGTTTTTGCACTACTAGTAGGTTTTCTCTTCCATAATTATAAAGTATTTACGAAAATATGTAGTAGCAACAATTCTATTAGATCGGTAGTTATATGAAGTTATATTTATTTTATTTTATTTATTATCATGAATTAATACTTTTTAATTATGGAAGAGAAAATTTACTAGTACTGCAAAATCGCTCACTGTCGCTTACGATGTTCTTCCTAAAAAGGCTTGAAATTACACAAAGTAATGAGCCTGGTGTTTGAACCCGCGTTCTACAACTCGTAAGTCGGGGGCCGTTACCACTGAGCCACCACTGCTCTTCCTGACTTGCTAAACATTGACGTGACGATTTGACCTCGTGGTCCTTGATAAATTTAATATATAATCATAATTCTGTCTTCACAGGCTGCCGCCAAGCTTCGTCGCGAGCGTCTCCAAGAAGCTTATCAAGCGAGGGTGTACCTGCGAGGTCTGGATGACTTCACCGCCTGGCTAGACGACGTGGAGGCACAGCTGCTAAGCGAAGATCATGGTACGTATATCAACCAATCATGACTGGCCTGTTGGTCTAGTAGTTACGCGACCGCGGACATTAGGCCGTAGTTTTTCTTCACGCAGGCCTACACCAAGCGTATAATGACGAATACGCGTCTATGAAGACACGCGGCTGTGGACAGTAGGCCATAGTTTAGCCCTTCAGATACCGTCAATTAGAGACACAATAGATGCGCGGCCACCGGTGGTCGCTTGGGGATTCATGAATTAATATGTAAGCTTCACGCAGGCGTACACCAAGCGTATATTGACAAACACGCGTCTATGAAGCTACGCGTCCATAGACAGTAGGCCATAGATTGGTATGTAAGCTTGAAGCAAGCGTACACCATGCATATATTGACAAATACGCATCTCTGAAGCTACGCGTCCGTGGACAGTAGGCCATAGTTTAGTATGTAAGCTTCACGCAGGCGTACACCAAGCGTATATTGACAAATACGCGTCTCTGAAGCTCCGCGTCCGTGAACAGTAGGCCTAATAGTATACGCGTCTTCCACAGGCAAGGACCTGGCGTCGGTGACCGCCCTGCTGAAGCGCCACTCGCGGCTGGAGCAGCAGGTGTCGAGCAAGGCGGAGCTGGCGACGCAGCTGGGAGACAACGCGCGCCAGCTCGCCGACAGCGACCACTTCATGGCGCAGGAGATACTCTCCAAGGCTGATGCTGCCGTCAAGAGGTAAGAAGAGGAAAAGAAACTATTGTACCTTGAAAAGGTTTTCACGGTTCATTTCATCATCATCATCATTTCAGCCGATACAAGTCCAGTGTTGGACATAGGCCCCAAGCGTCGCCACAACGAACGCTCCTCTGCGTCTCGCATCCATCGGTTTCCCGAAATCAGCAGGTCATCAGTCCACCTTGTTAGAGGCCTTCCAAAGTTGCGTCTTCCGGTACGCGGTCGCCACTCCAGAACCTTTCGGCCCCAACGGCCATCTGTTCTGCGAACAACGTGCCCTGCCCATTGCCACTTAAGTTTGGCAATTCTTTGTGCTATGTCGGCAACTTTTCGCATATATACTAAAAATTATGTCACGGAATAAAGAAAAGTAGAGGAAGTGCCTCTTAGATATCGCGCGTTTGTCAACAGCAGGCGAAATTCGCCTATTACATATTATATACTAGTGCAGGTGAATATGGCATGTATTTCAAAGGCACTAGCGTTCTGAATAGAATAAAATTGGTTACTAAAACTTCTTTATTGTGTGTGTCATGTCAAATAATAACAACTTTCTTACGTTGTAATAAGACCTAATTTATGAAAGCAATAAGAATATGATTTATAAAAGTTAAGTTTGTAATTCGTAGCTTCGTAGCCAATCATATTACTGTTTTTTATGTGTATAATGTACAATTTGATACGCAAATGTGTGAGTTTGGCGACACTGGTTCCCGTGCTTAGCCATGTTAGGGGCACTTCTACCTATATTTTCTGTTCTGTGTATATAGCACCCGAGCGAAACCGGAGTGAATCATTAGTATGTTACTGAAGTAATCATATTTTGTCTGCAGGTACCGCCAACTGCAGGAGCCGATGCAGATCCGTCGCGACAACTTGGAGGACGCTGCCCTGCTGCATAGATGGGACCGAGACGCAGATGAGGAGTTCCGATGGTCAGTAAACATTAATCTATTCATCATCATCATCATTTCAGCCGACAGACGTCCACTGCTGGACATAGGCCTCCCCCAAGTGTCGCCACAACGATCGATCCTGCGCGTCCCGCATCCATCGGATTCCCGCAACCTTCACCAGGTCATCGGTCCCCCTTTTAGGAGGCCTTCCGCCGCTGCGTCTTCCAGTACGCGGATATAAATCAATTGCATAACCTAATTCCGCCTAGCCCGTTCAATCATCGGACCACCAGACGTATGGCGACGCGCCACCGGTACATGGTGGACATCACCTACACGCACAAAACGTTTTGGGAACACATTCATTGTGCGTGCAGCTAAGGAGTGGAATTCCTTGCCGGAGTCTGTGTTTCCTGATAGCTACAACCCGGGTATCTTTAAGTCGAGAGTGAATAGGTTTCTTCTAGGTAAGCGCGTTCCATCGTCGACCGCATCGTCGCTTTCTATCAGGTGAGATAGCGGTCAAGCGCGAACCTAACAACATTAAAAAAATCAAAGAATTACATGTATTCCGAAAAGCTGCCACTCTAAAGTGGGATTGGGCCGGACACGTTTGCCGCATGTCGGATGAGCGGTGGGCTAAAAGAGCCACTAATTGGGTCCCATTGAACGCAAGGCGACATCGCGGCAGACCAAGGCGAAGGTGAAGAGATGAGCTTGATAAGTACCGGAGGAACTGGCCCGCAATGGCCGAAGACGGACTTGTGTGGAAAAGGGAGAGGCCTTCGCCCAGCAGTGGGACATGAATGGGCTAACTAACTAACATATATTGTACTTTATTGCACGTAGGTGTGGCGATGAAGCGATGTGGACGCTATTATTTGGTTCGATGTTTTCGCGTGATTTCTTCGTGAGATGCGATGGGTTTATTCAAAGACGTCTATTGTTGGAGATAACGACCGGTCCTGTGTGTGTCGCATTCATCGGACTCCCGCAACCCTCAACAGGTGCACGCTGCACCTTGCGGTCATGCGTGCCAACACTGCGTTTGCCGGTACTTGGTCGCCAGAACTGCCCGCCGCTTGATCTTGTGGAAGTCAAAAAAATCTTGTGGAAGGTTGTTCAGTTTCGTCTACTGAGCAAGCCCAGTTTGCGGAGGGCTGTCCCTACACCTTATGATGTGGGTGAAGCGATAACTTCACTCCACGTAGGATAAAGCCGCCGTGTTGAAAAACCTCATCGCTTTGCAACCACATTCGCGTCGCATGCATCGCCCCCTCCATAAATCAAAACACAAAATTGTAATTTTTTCTATATAGGTTAAGTGAACGCGAGGCGGCAGTGAGGCAAGAAGAAGCGGGTTCGACGCTGGCTGAAGCACAGACGATGCTCAAGAAACATCTGGCACTGGAAGCTGAGTTGTTGGCCAGGTATGTTATCGACTTTTACCGCCCAAGGGATATAATTCCAATTTTTATATTATCAGAAAACGAGAAAAGTTAATAGGGTACTTTCCTTTATGTTTAGAAAGAAGAAAAGAAGAAAGAAATTCGTACCGTCTTCAGTTCCGTCTAATAGTCAATGATTATAAATTATTGGCCTTTTAGTTATAAAATGATGACGTCATTTACTGACATTACGAGAACCAGCTTAATTTATTTTAATTAGAGTAACGCCATCTTTATAAAAAAAATAATTTTAAAATGAATTTTGTTTTTTTTTTATTTGGTGAAGATATAATGTATAGATTTTGTATTTACACGTAAAACAACTATTTTTTTCTGAACACGGTTATCAAAATTAGTTATAAAATGAAGGATATTTGTACAACAAAGAGTGGGTGCGTGGTGGGAACATCCCCCTATATCTATTGTAAAAATCAACTTCAAACTATGAAAAATCTTGAGAAAATGTTTTTTCTTTCGAGAATAGAAGACGGGAAGCGAAACATCTTTCACAGGGTTGAAGTCGCAGCTGATAGCTAGTACATAACTAAAGGCATTTCCTTTCCCCCTACAGAGAGCCAATAATAAAGGCGCTCGTGAGTCGCGCGGGCCAGTTGTCCCGGCGCGGGCACTTCGCGGGCGCGGCGCTGGAGGCGCGCGCGCGGGACCTGGCGGCGGCGCACCGCGCGCTCTTGGATGCGGCGGCCAACAGAACGGCGCTTATTAAGGACAGATGTGCTCTGCTACAGGTATGTTAAAATTTGAGGTATATAACACAAAAAATACATTTTGAAGTTAAAGTCGAAAGACTTGAACTTTCTACTTCGACTTTGACTTTTGACTTTGGCTTTCGACTTGAACTTTCTACTTCGACTTTGACTTTTGACTTTGGCTTTCGACTTTAACTTTCGACTTTGACTTTTGGCTTTCGACTTTAACTTTCGACTTTGACTTTTGACTTTAACTATTGAGCATGACGTTTGACTTTCGACTTTGATGATAGACTTTCTACTTTGACTGCCTATTGTACACTTATTTTTTTGTCCTGTGATTAGTTAAGATGTGCAATAAAGGAATAAATAATAATAAATAGAGAGTTTGACTTTGAACTTTTGACCTTTGACTTTCGACTTTGACTTATGACTTTGAACTCTTAGTATGATCTTGATCAATACTATATCGCTCGATAAAACTTATTATAACGAAAATATATTTTCAATTATCTTTTATTCTATCTAATTTCTCTCGTCTCTCCAACAGCTCATCTCCGAAATCTCAGAAGCGGAAGCCTGGCTGCTGGAGCGGCGCATCGTGCTGGTGTCAGGAGACGTGGGAAGGGACGAGGACTCCACGCTGACGTTGGTGCGAAGGTTGGACGCTCTGCAGCGGGAGATCACTGGTTTTGATGCCAGTATCGTGAAGTTGGAGAAGGCGGCTGCGTCGTTGATGGTGAGTAGAATTTTATAGTTTCAAAATAGGCTTAAAAAACTGTACCCTATTTTTGGATCTGCCACAGTCGAGTAATTTTTTTTTATTTTTTTATTGTGGCTCACGTTTGACCACTATCTCACCTGATGGTAATCGACGATGTGGCCGACGATGGCACACGCTTGCCTAGAAGCAATCTATTCACTCTTGACTTAAAGCCCCCTAGGTTATAGCTATCAGGAAACACAGACTCCGGCAGGGAATTCCACTCCTTAGCTGTACGCATAATGAATGTATTCCCAAAACGCTTTGTACGTATGGGTGGGATGTCCACCATGTACCGGTGGCGCAACGCCGTACGTCTTGTGGTCCGATGATGGAACAGACTTGATACTAATCCTTAGTATCGTACAAAACAAATCATAAAATAATCCATAGAATAATAATACACAATAGGCTAGTTGCCGTAAAAACTGTGATTAGTCCGTCTTTTAGATTATTCAAAAATAAGGGACATGTATTTTTTTATTTGTAAATTAAACCAAAAATGTCAAAGACACAGCCCATTAAAGTTACGTGTAACGTCACGCCGTGCTGCATTTTTTCGCACGGGGTGACGTCACACGTAACTCTAATGGGCTATATCTTTGTTAATTTTTGTTTAATCGAAAAAAGAAAAAATACGTGTTCAATATTTTTTTATAATCTAAAAGACGAACTAAATAAAATGCCGTTATTTTGATTCTGGAAACTACCCTATACTAATCATAATCAACAATAATAAACGTGAGCCTCATCATCTTCCTGCCCTTGTCCCGTTTTATTTGTGGTCGGCGCAACACGTTTTTTTCTTCCATTCTGTCCTGTCACTCGTCACGCTATCGCTAACTCCCTTTTCTTTCATATCACTTCTCACACAATCCATCCATCTTTTCTTTGGCCTCCCTCTTCCCTTCCATCCATCCACATGTAAACTCATAACTTTTTTAGCAACATGCGTTTCGTCCCTCCTTTTCACATGACCATACCAAGACAAACGATTTCCTTTCAGCTTTTCAGTCACTGGCGCCACTTTCAAACTTCTCATAATATACTCATTTCTCACTTTATCCATTCTTGTCACACCACACATCCATCTTAACATTCTCATAAAATAATAAACGTGAGCCTATAGATAAAAAAACCCCTGTTTTCAACCAGGATCGCTCCACAATCGATGGCGAGCAACTTCAGAAGAGGATCGACGAGATCAAGGCTACATACGAAGACATGAAGCTGCTCTCCGCCAAGAGACAACAACGGCTGCAGCAGAGCCTGAAATACTTCAAGTGAGTCAACTGGTTCAATCTCCCTTTCTTTATTATATACTAGCTTTTGCCCGCGGCTTCGCCCGCGTTTATTCATATACTTTACTCTTTCTCCCCCTTTTCTCACTTAAAAAAAATTAGCCTATGTCCGTCTCCAGGGTCCCAACTATCTCTGTACCAAAATTCTTCAAAACTGGTTTTGCCATTTAAGCGTGAAGACGTAACAAACAAACTCACTTTCGCTTTTTGTAATATTAGTAAGGAAGGACTAGCTTTTGCCTGCAGCTTCGCCCGCGTGCATAAAATATAGCCTATGTCACTCAGGAATAAAGCAGCTTTTTATCGGTGAAACAATTTTAGCAAACGGATCAGTACATTCAGAGAAACAAAAAAAAATATAACATCAAACTTTACTTCTTTACGCCGCCACAAAAAAACGCTAGAAGCGGCCACAAAACAAAAGCTAGGAGCCGCAAAAAAAAAAACAGCTGAAGTGAGCAACAGCTTGTGGCCAGAGAAGCTTGGAGAAGCTTCAAGCGTTTATTTGTGGGGGCACCGCTGCACACGAGCCACAAAAAAAGGCCGCCTCAAAAAGAAGCTTGAAGTGGCGTTTTTTTGAGGCCCACGTGCGGGGACATTTACAGTCAATGAATGTAGTGTATCTTTACATATAGTCAACTGATTGAACTAAAAATTCAAATTAATGTGATAACCATCAACCCGCACTGGTTCTCTCTCCTGGAGGGAAGACCTGAGTCCCAGCAATGGAAACATTAAAAGGATAACTATGCTTGTTATATTAAGAGTATCCATCGGGGTCGACACATTATTCGCCCAGAGAAGATTAAAACTCTTAAAGCTAGGAGTATTCTAGACTTCCTGGAAGCCTCCCGGCTAAAAGAGTTACTCTAACAAGGTGGCGAGTCACAAAAGATCTTTTAGATCGCAGTGACTACATCTCCTACACTACGGGAGATGCATAGCATAATATGAATACAGTACCTAATTCCTCTCACCAGGTTCGTTCAAGAATGCGAGGAAGTGCAGGAATGGATCAGCGAACAGATGACGACGGCTGCCAGCGAGGAGTATGGTCTAGACGTGGAACATGTGGAGACCTTACAGCAAGCCTTCGACAACTTCCTGGCGCAGTTACAGGGTGAGTACCTCATTGATTACCTAGCCAACTCCTCACGCCCTAGCTGCTAGGACCCTGACCACGGCTTCCAGCCACCGTAGGCGTCGATAGCGCTTAGTGTTCTTTGCACCTCAAAGAGTTGTCAGCAAAACCTTTGAGGTCCAGACGAAGCCTACTGGGGCCAGGAGTTGACTTCTGTAAGAGAAACGCGTGGTCCTAAGAACGCAAAGGGTAAGGTTTTAGTCAGTAACATCTGACATGCCTTCCCTCTCCAATTAATGCCGGTTCATCATCATCATCAGTTTTTTTTTGTGCTCCCACTGTTGGGACATCCATCAAAGTAATTAAAATCTAATTCTTAATTATTTTTTCTTGACAGCGAACGAGGGTAGAATCGAAGGTGTGTGCGAGGCAGGCACTGTCCTTCTAGAAGAGAACACGCCGGAGGCCGACAGAGTGAAGCAGAGGATAGATGACATCAAGGGGCTGTGGGATGATCTCAAGGAGTTGGCTTTGGCGAGGCAGGAGGTGAGGAGATCAGACAATTATTCGTGATTAAATATCCTGTATCTTTAGAGTTCCATATAACTACCGGCACGGATCTTGAGCGCTGGCTTCAAGTTGCGCAGAAGTCAAATATTCGGTCTCTTTAGTCACTAAAGAGACCGAATATTTCTACTAAAGTTTTGTGGTACGAAGTGAGACGCAGGGGCGAAGAGCGTCAGTGATTGGCTCGCCGCGCCATCGCGTCATAGACATCACTCGTGGTTCGTTCCCTGCGCTTGCTGCATCAAAATTTTTTTCACCGATAGAAAGCTGCTTTATTCCTGAGTGACATAGGCCATTTTTCAATACGCGGGTGAAGCTGAGCTCAAAAGCTAGTAGAATATAATAAATAAGATATTCCGTTTAATTTTCTACAGGCCTTAGCTGGCGCCCGCCAAGTTCACGAGTTCGACCGCTCCGCCGAGGAGACGGCCGCCTGGGTGGGCGAGAAGGACTCCGCCCTCGCCAGCGAGACTGCGCCCCCGCGCTCCCTGCACGAGCTGCACGCGCAGAAGCGCAGTCTGCACGCGCTGAAGGCTGATCTGGACGCCATCAAGGCAGCTCATGATAAGTTGCAGGTGGAGGCCGAGAGGTAAGTTTTAAACAGTGGCCGTTTACACACTGGGCCATGGTGGTGCGTAGTGGTTCAAACTGACTGGCCTGTTGGTCAAGTGGTTAATGACCCTGACTGCTATGCCGGAGGTCGTGGGTTCGATTCCCACCCAGGACAAATGTTTGTGTGATGAGGATGATCATTTGTTGTGTCTGGGTGTAATTGATCTATAATATCGATGCTTCCGGCAACAAATGTCGTAAACGCCATTTTGGCGAAAATGAGTTAAGAATGCAGCCCTACTTAATTTTTGGCGCTGCGTCGATCTAAAAATGTGAAAAAAATATTCGCCTAAAAAAAATACTTTTACACCCAAAATTTTTACTAGTATAATCAAGATTTTTTAGAAAAGAGGGTATGTATAACTCATATTGCTTAGAACCGAATAACCGTGCAGGTCGTATAATACAACGTACAAACAGCTGTCGGTCGTAAAAACATGAATACATAATTAATTGTAATTACACCCCACAATCATTTTTAAAACGTAAGCTCTGCTGAGAAACAATTGTCGTAATGTCAGTGAGTCAGGCGGTTCTCTATTAGGCGGTTCTCTATTTGAGACCGCGTAAAACCGTTTCCCCCCCCTCCGATCACCATGTACGGCAAGCCGATCCCCTGGGAAAAGCGAGCCAAGTACCTCGGAGTGATCCTAGATCAGCACCTGACCTTCGCCGAGCACATAAAGCAGGCTCGCTCGCGAGCTGCTTTCGCTCACGGTAGGCTCCACTGTCTGATGACTGCCCGCAGCAAATTGTCACGCAAGTGCAAATTGCGCCTCTACACCGCAGTCATCCGCCCGATCTTGACGTACGCCGGTGCTATCTTCGCACATGCCAAGGCCCGTCACATCCACCGGATGCAGACCCCCCAAAACCGTATCCTCCGTAGGATCCTAGGAGCCCAATACTATATCCGTAATGAGAATATCCACTTGGATCTCAGAGTCCCCACCATACAGCAGTTCATGAAGCGCCTGTGCAAGCGCTTTTTTGACACTGCTGTGAAGCACCGCAACCCCCTCATCGTACGGGCACCCCGTTACGAACCCTCCCGCATCTCCAAGATTCGCCGACCCAAGCATACCCTTGTTAGCCAAGATGACCCCATCACCCTGCTCCAAGAGAGCCGTAGGGAAACCGGTACAGTAAAGAGACCATACAAACCGACATCCTTCAGGCCTCGCCGCCGAGGTCCACCGCGACAATCTCGTAAATGTCCTCCCCGACTTTTGCTCGAGCCAGCCCGCGCCGCTGAGCTGTAGCTTTAAAAATCCCCTAATAATAATAAATATTATTTTGCTCGATCCAGCCCGTCCCTTTGCTGCCCTCCCCCAGCGACGCCCTAAGCCGAGGCTCGTACCCCACAGGGGGTGCCCTTAGCGTTGTCGCTTAATTTTAAAGTAGTTTTTAAGTAAGCCCTGGCTGGAGGCTTTGATTTTATTCAGGGCCGCCACAGGCAAGACCGATTGAGCAGACGACAACCTCCTAGGTTGACCTGCGAGAGGCCACTCAAAAAAAAAAAAAAGGAAGTGAGTCAGTTCTGATTTCGACTGCGAACAAGAGCGATCTACCTAAGTGTGCGAAGTGATTTTATCTAACGACCGAAGCGATAGTATACCGGAACTCTAGTGCTAACTGTGATTTGGATTATTGTTGACTGGACTAATTATTTATTGTTTGTGGTAAATGAGACCTTCCAATGAGGACCTGCCAGGTCCTGTAGGTACAAAAATTTCGAGCCGCGACACAAACAATGATGATGAATGATGATTGATGTACAAATTCCTCTAATGGAAATTTAAGTGATTGGTTTTGACATTTTTTTACTTTGAATTTGTATTAGTGCCTTGCTTAACCATTATTTTGATTAAACGATGACGGTCAATGAATAAAAAACCTTTTTTAATTATGTCAATTTGTGTTTTATTTTATTGGTTTTTATTACAAGTAATGAAAACTCAACTTGCAGTCTTAAATTCATTGATTTGCTTCAGATATTTCCATGTTTGTTACATACCATCGCATCAGATCGTGGTGTTTACACTTATTTTTATTTCAGTATATGGTTTTTAAAACCAAACCCAGAACTATTGTATTTAAAAACTGGTGCATACTTCTAACTTCCGTTAGACAAATCGTTCTCCATTGATTTGTTAGTGGTCTTAAATACCAACTTCTTGAATTTTCTGGGGTGTATGTCCAAGCTAACTTTTAAAATAAGGCTTTGACATAAATAGCAATAATATATTATGAAACACCTTTTAACACATTTTACCTTGAAACACATTTTACGTATTTCTTGTATAGAACACAATTTTACAACTTTTAAAGTTAAAAAGATATAAGCCAAAAACGAAATTATTTTCAGTTTTTCATTGATTACCAAAAGTGCTATTTTGGTGTTTACGACCTTTGTTGTCGGAAGCATCGATATGAAAGAATAAGAATAAAATAAATAAGTAATAAATAAGTAAAATAGTAGTAGTTGAATATATAAGTATGTTTATCAGTTGTCTAGTACCCATAACACAAGCTCTGCTTAGCTTGCGACTAGACGGCGTTGTGTGATAGTTGTAGAAAAAAAAAAATTGGTCCTTGTTGGGCCATGATGGTGCACAGTGGTTCAAGTTTGGCCATTATGCTTCATGTTTGGGCATGATGATTCCATGCAGTTCTATGATAGTCAATATTGTACCAATATGGTCAATGTTGAATCATGATGGCCAATATTGAACCATGGTGGGCAATGTTGGGTGATAGACCTTGCAGTGCTGTAATGGTCTACACTAGGTCATTATGGTGATAGTTATCTTAGCTAGAAAACGACGGATCATGCTTGCCTTGCTATTAACCTATCATGGCTTAGCATGAACAACATGCTAGGCCATTATAGCTCACAATGTCCATGCGGGGGACCATGATGGTATACAGTGGTCAATGATGGTTAGTAGTCTTGTACACAATGGCCCACACTGTGCCAGTAAAAACAAGGTCTTGTGTTATGCAATTTTTAAAAGCGTTCAAATAATATTTGACGTACCTACTCCAAACATGAGGTTTCTTTTATATGAAATCAATTTTATTCTCTTAAATTACTTAATTTTTTATCTTATTTTTGTTTTTTCTATCACAGACTAGGCACAGCGTTCCCGGACGCGAAGGAGCACGTGACCGTGAAGCTGGAAGACGTGACCGAAGCCCTGCAGACCCTGGTGCAGCGCGCCGACCAGTGCAGCCACCAGCTCGAGCTGGCCGGCCAGCTGCAGGCGTACTTCGACACCTACCAGGAGTTATTGTGAGTATCATCATCATTTCAGCTTGCAGACGTCCAAAACGACGACAAGGTGGACTTAAAGAACTTAAAGTTGGTAGCTATCAGGAAACACAGAAAATCTGCTTATTGTACCATACTAGCCAACTGCGTAAGCTGGCACCTCCTTCACCCCGCACACACCCACTCACTCTCTCCCATTCACACCTACACTGACACATACACGCTCACACACACTCGCACTCACATACTCACGCACATACACGTAATTACTCACTTATTCAAATTAGTTCCTCTCACCCACTTTGTACCCTTATAACAGCAACAATCACACTTCAACTTGTTTAATCCCCTATATTTATTACTTCTCACTGATGTTGTATACAGCCGTCACCTACTTGCCCGGAGTCTGGAGAGGCTGGTAATCTGTCATACAGGTCTCCTAGTACAGAAACCAGTCTCCAGATCACAACAATGATAGCTAATGTTTTTGTTTATTTGCTTTATATACTGTTGTAATATTCTATGTGAGAGAAGAACAATAAACTTTATTACTTATTAGCTTTGCCCGCGCGGCTTCGCTCCCGCTCTTCCCTACTCCACCCTACTATACCCAACTCTACCCTACTCTACCCTACTCTACCCTACTCTACCCTACTCTACCCTACTCTACCCTACTCTACCCTACTCTACCCTACTCTACCCTACTCTACCCTACTCTACCCTACTCTACCCTACTCTACCCTACTCTACCCTACTACTCAACCCTACCCTACCCTACTCTACCCTACTCTACCCTACTACTCTACCCTACTCTACCCTACCCTACCCTACTCTACCCTACTCTACCCTACACTACCCTAATTTTTTTTTCCATGAGAACCTTCTCCTCACAATAACAATCACAACAAAAAAAAAAACAGCCAAATCGGTCAAGCCGTTTTCATGGCAAGTCGTGACAACGGAAAACGGGGGTCATTTTTATATATATAGATTACTTTATTACAGAATCTGGCAGAAAATTGAAGTAATCTGTTCACTCTTGACTTAAAGAACTTAAAGTTGGTCGCTTTCAGAAAACACAGAATACAGGAAATTCCTCTTGCTGTGCGCAAGATGAAAATGCTCAGAAAACTTTTTGTTTGATGGATCGCATTGCTAATGCTTTGGTTATAGACCCACGAGGATCTTTTTCCTCAAACCTACTGGTTCTTAATTCAACTATCTTCCTCCAGAGCCTGGACCAACGAGACCCTCGCCCGAGTGACAGCCCCAGACCTAGCACACGACGTGTCGGGAGCTGAGCGGCTGCTGGCGAGGCACCAGGACATCAAGGTGGAGATAGAAGCCAAGGAAGAGGCGTTCCACACGCTTTACAACGACGGTGAGTCTGGCCTGTTGGTCTAGTGGTTAGTGGCCCAGGGTGAATTGGGTACTTGACCAATTTTTTTAGGGTTCCGTAACTCAAAAGGAAACAAGCTTTTAATGAAAATATTTTTTTCATAGCAAGCTTTTATAGCTCGGTATTATTTGAAGCAAGGTCTTATAGCACAGATATAGAAATAAAAACAGTAAATTTGTTGTCACCAAACACAAAAAAAAAATACAATTCGAAAAAATCTTCGTAACTCAATTCAGGAATTGGATTTTTTTCATAGATAGGTAAGTTTGTACAGAATCCACAGTGTGCGATTCCGACTCGCACTATGCCGGTTTTTTTATATTATTGTTGATAGGTTTACGCTTGACCGCTATCTCACCTGATGGGAAGCGACGATGCGGTCGACGATGGAACGCAATTACCTAGAAGAGATATCAAAATTAACGTCTTCTTTCTCCCGCAGGCGAAAAACTTGTAAAAGAGGGTCACTTCATGTCGAACGAGATAGAGGAGCGCATGTCCCTCCTCCGCAGCCGCCGCGCGCACCTGGACGGAGCCTGGAGCAACCGCGAGAGGATCTACACCCAGCACCTCGACGCTCTCGTCTTCAAGAGAGACGCTGATGCGCTGGATAACTGGATCACCAACAGGTAACCAAGGCGAGATCAGCTTCCAGGGATGTTGGAGAATGATTATATACATAATGACTCATAGTCATCGGTGTTGAATAATGGTCATGTACACAATGGCCCACAGTGGTCGATGTTGGAAAATGATCATATACATAATGGCCCATAGTGGTCGTTGCTGGTCAATGGCTATGTACACAATGTACACAGTGGTCGATATTGGACAATGGCCATATACATAATGGCCCATAGTGGTCGTTGCTGGTCAATGGCCATGTACACAATGTACACAGTGGTCGATATTGGACAATGGCCATATACATAATGGCCCATAGTGGTCATTGCTGGTCAATGGCCATGTACACAATGGTACACAGTGGTCGATGTTGGACAATGGTCATGTACACAATGGTCTCTTGTGGTTGATGGTGGACAATTGTCATGTACATAATGGCCCATAGTCACCGATCTAAGATAATTGTCTGTACACAATTGCACATAATGGTTGATCATAGATCAATGAAAATAGATAGTGGCCGTATACAGAATGATCCTTGCTGGCTGATGTTGGTTCATAGTGATAAGTTGGTAAATGGCCATATATGTAATGGTCTTTTATATGTTATTATTTAATTTCTAATGGTTTTCGTTACCTTCCAGAGTACCACTGGTCCGCGACGGTAAATACGGCGAGAGCGTCGCCCAAGTGGAGGAGCTGATCAACCGGCATCGCGACCTGGAGGAAACCATCGACGCGCAGCGAGACAAGTTCAACGCGCTCAAGAGGATCACCCTCGTAAGTTAAATCATATTACTAGCAGTCCCCACAAGTGTTGTCTTGTCTAAAAACTGGCTTTTGCTCAGAAAAAAAAGATGGGAACCCGATCACAGAGACACCTACTGGGTCCAAATTTATTTTCAAACCCATATAGAGACCAGAATGTTGAGATGGATGTGTGGTGTGACCAGAATGGATATAAAATGAGAAATGAGTATATTAGAGGAAGTTTGAAAGTGGCGCCAGTGACTGAAAAGTTGAAAGATTTTCGGTTGTCTTGGTATGGTCATGTGAAGAGGAGGGATGAAGCACATATTACTAAAAGAGTTCTGAGTATACGTGTAGATGGATGGAGAGGGAGAGGAAGGCCGAAGAAAAGTTGGATGGATTGTGTGAGGAGTGATATGAAAGAAAAGGGAGTTAGTGATAGTTAGACGGGTGACAGGACAGAATGGAAGAAAAAAACGTGCTGCGCCGACCCCAAGTAATATGGGATAAGGGCAGGAAGAAGGAGAGACCTACACAAATATACATACAAAGTTTGAAAAAGCTAAGCTTTGTTTTTTTGTGCTCACACCATTTTAATGCATTATAATGTCTATACGTGAGGACTAATGACTATAGTTTCTTTTTTTTTAGTCTGGTTTTATTAGCTGTAAGTCATAAAATACAAGTGCACACGGACCCCAAAAAAAAAGCCGCTTCAAGCTTCTTTTTGAGCCGGCCTTTTGTGGCTCGTTTGCGGTGGTGCCACCACAACAATACGCTTGAAGCATCTAGCTTTTTTTGTGGCGGCGTTTTTATACAAGGTGTAACGTTAAATGCGCAAAACCTGAAATTAGTTTGATCAGAATAACGAGCAGAATCAATTAAACCAGTTTTTAATATAGGTTACATTTTAAAAAAAAAAATCTTCATTAAAAACTTCGACTTGTCTATGTATGAATAGGTCGAGCCATCACGCGCGCAAACTCGCTGAAATAGGTAAACAAACACAAATAGTTGTAATCCAATCAAATTTTCTCATACACGGGATAATAAAAGTTCTTATTTCAATGCAGATATGAATTTTAAACAAACTAAAACTGCTCATAAAACCTTTAATTTTTTTTTAAATGCTTTTTTTTCTCACGTATTTAGGGAATTAAAAATCATTTGGGGTGTCTGAGGTTTTGCGCATTTAACGTTACACGTTGTATAATAATGAGGCCGCCGCATGCCATTCACGTTTTTAATCCTTCTTCGTCGGAGTCCATTATGATGCTGCACGCATGGCCACTAGCTGATGCGCGCTTCAGGTTTTCTTGTGGCCGCTTCTGGCTTTTTTGAAGCCCATGTGCGGGGCCACTTACTGTTAAAAATAAATTCTATAAATCATCTTCCTATCCAGGTGGAACAAGCGTTCCAAACACAGCGTGATGAAGAAGAGCAAGCGCGCCGCATCTCAGCGGAGAGGCAGGAGGCTGAGAGGCTGCAGCAGTACCGCAAGAGGGAGATGGAGAGGATCACCGAAGAGCGGAGACGGGAGACCGCGCCTGTGCCTATGACCAGAGAGGTGAGAAAGAAACAATACAATAATAATGTTACGTACGTGGGTAACCAAATGCCGATTTACCAATAGAGAACTTTATTCACCACAAACAATAAGTAATTAGTCCAGTCAAAAATAATTCAAATCACAATTAACACTAGAGTTCCGTTACACTATCGCCTCGGTCGTTAGATAAAATCACTTCGCACACTTAGGTAGATCGCTCTTGTTCGCAGTCGAAATCAGAACTGACTCGCTTCCGGTCGGGGGGCTCGTATTTATATGCGGAGCAAGGAAAATCCTAGATACCGACGTCTCAAAGATAAATCCAGAACAATAGAGTCGGGTCACGGGGCCATAAATCATTTTTATAGCTCAATCCATCGCGAGTCACTTTCACGCGAATTTCGACTCTATTGTCAATGGCGGAAGTACCATTTCCCTTATCTATCCACATACCTACCTACTATTATTATTTGAATAATAATAGTGGTAGCTACTTGTGGTAGATTTTTCCAGGCTTAGGTACGTACCTCCATTCTAGATCTTTCGAACAGCAATGCGTTTTAATTATTCGTTGCTACTCTTTATTCGTCGAAGATCATCGTTAGTAGACACGTCATCGTGTTGAAGTTTAACGGCGTAACAATAATATTCCACAATTATCACTGTAGCGACATCTATGACGCCACATAAGAACTACGAAGAAAATACGAAATCCTGCATCGCGCAATCAAAGTTCTCCGCGCGATTTGAACATATACGACAGCCCGACATCGACTATCGGGCAGTCGCCCACCAGACTATAACACCCTGTCTGGACGGAGGTATGCGGGGCATCACCCCGACTCACTGGGGCATCATCCAAACTGGTGACCCTCGACAACGCCATCTAGTCCAGAACACGGAAAAATACCATATATTTGTATACTATCGTGGATCCGATATGTGATGAGTACTGCAGCCACATATGGGCTGGTGCTGCAAAATGCCATCGCAGCTTTGGATTCGATGGAAAGGCATGCGAAGAGGCTGATTGGTAATCCAGATTATGTTAAGTGCAATATACAAAGCCTAGAGCGCAGGTGTAGGGCAGCCAGCCTTTCGGTATTTTATAGGGTGCATTTTTGAGTGTGTGCGGGATTTACTGCGCGTTCCAAATGAGAATAGGATCGATTTTTAGTTGTGACGTCACGATTTACTGTCAAATCTAAGAAATTTGGTCAAAATTGAGGAACTTGGAGATGAGTAAAATTGAAGAACTGAATTCTGATTAAACTTTTTTCGTTCACAGTTCGTAAATAAATTAAATTTTTCGTAAAATAGCTAAAGTTTCAAAATTTCTTTCCTCGATTTGACAGTAAATCGTGACGTCACAACATGTAATCGGTCCTATTCTCATTTGGAACGCATTGTACAAGACTTGATTTCGCCATCACCTTTCTACTATTGGACAACCCGACGTTAAAACGAAAAGAAAACATTTTTTTTTTTGCTTTTCGCCCTCGCAGTTAAAACTGGGACGGTGGGTCAATTTATAATTGTCATCATCATCATCATATCAGCCGAAAGACGTCCACTGCTGGACATAGGCCTCCCCCAAGCGTCGCCACAACGACCGGTCCTGTGCGTCCCGCGACCCTGACCAGGTCGTCGGTCCACCTTGTTGGAGGCCTTCCAACGCTGCGTAATAATTGAAATAGTGTGTATAATTGTCACATAATTAAAAATTGATAAATGGATTCAATATTGTGACGTTGCAGTCGGAGCGCCTACAGACGTCGGTGGCGCCCGCGTCGTCGGAAGAGGCGCTGTCCCCGGCGCCACAGTTCGAGCGCCTCCCCAAGAACGAGCAACACGTTAAGCGCGCTGAGAGCATGAGTGTGAGTATACCTTTCAAATATCATTACCCCACCGCCGATAGCGCCGCGTGTCTAACGAGCTGTGGGCTCGTAAAACGCAAGATTGATGCCTCGACACAGCGACGTGGAGTCGGGGTAGACCACAAAGGAGATGGCGAGACGAACTGGATATCTTAAGTATTGGAATAAAAAATAGAGGAACCGTGATCATTGGAAATAATGGAGGCTTTTGCCCAGCAGTGGGACAAGACGGGCTAGCTATAATAATAAATAATATCATACAACCCGCACCTAAAGCCAGTTAGCAGTCAGATTTATTTATGTGCAACCCTCTCTGTGTTCGGGATTAAAACTTTATTGTTTATTTTTAAATGAGGGTTTTGAGAGGTTTTGAAGGACGTTTCGTTCTGAATACAAAATATGGATTTGTAAGAC
This sequence comes from Mythimna lalbum, assembly GCA_949319445.1. Taxonomy (NCBI): domain Eukaryota; kingdom Metazoa; phylum Arthropoda; class Insecta; order Lepidoptera; family Noctuidae; genus Mythimna; species Mythimna lalbum. The sequence continues at coordinate 9,851,601 of OX439375.1, forward strand.
TGCTGTATCCCGTAATCTCATGATCTACTATTATTTATTTAGTCAGTAGTAGAGTCGAAGCAACACGATTTTTTTCTTCCATTCTGTCAGTTAATCGTCCCGCCATGTCCCAGCCCACGAACTATTATGGTATTAAAACTACATTGTGACAAGATTATTCTGAGAAATACGTCTCCTAACGATGCTATGTACTGTTAGAGATTGGTATCTTCTAATATGTACAACTGGTTTTTTATCGTCAGGTGGTAAAGACTCCGAAGCGCACTCCGTCGTTCACGACTCGCAGACGCACGCAGAGCTTCAGAAGACATCGGCGCGGCGACATCGCTGAACTGCCGCCCGTCGAGATCGAAGGTAACACTATAAATATACCACACACACTACACTATCTTGTCTATATTTCTTCTCATGTCTCCTTTCGCACTTAGAATAGAATAGCATTTATTCGGAGCAAGAAACACAATATACCACAACATAAAATAATAATAAAAACAACAAAAAAAAAGAGTACATAAATACAGTACAGTTGCATTGAATGTGCCCGAACCGAAAGGGTCACCAACTCAGCAATTGCTGGGCGTCAAACACCCAGCGCTGATCTTCAGCTGGCACCCCGCAGTGACGCAGTTCTGCTGAAAGAAATTCTCTTTTGAAATAAGCAATACCTTTGTATAATCTATACTGATATTATAAAGAGGTAAAGTTTGTGTTTGTTGGAAGTAATCTCTAAAAGTACTGGTCGATTGTGTTAATTTTTGCACCGATAGAAAGCTGTTTTATTCCTGAGTGACATAGTTATTTCAGTCATGGAATAACTTCCATTCCATGCCATACCATTCTTCCACTTCCAGTCATGGTTACTTTATGTATGCAGGTGAAGCCGTGGGAAAAACTTTTTATAACGTCGTAATATGTAAATAAAATGTGTATATGTAAATTATAAAATACAGTAATAATAATCTTCTTATATCTATATATATATATATATATATTATAATAAATCTGTAGAAGTTTGTAGTATTGCGCGCATCGAAATTATACGAAATTGATGTAGCTAACTTTTATACATTAAAATTGTGTGTAACTTTTTTTCAACGGCTTTATTTCGTCGCAATTGGTGGACTATATCGGTAAATATACTATAGTCATTTAGATCTTAAAAAATATACTGGTCTGAAAATATTTTCAAACTAGCATTTGCCCGCGCGGCTTCGCTCCCGCTCTTCCCTACTCTACCCTACTCTACCGTATCCTATGTCCGTCACCTGGCTCTAAGCTACCTACCCACCAATTTTCAGCCATTCTTGAGTTATAAGTGTTGTAACAAACACGACTTTCTTTTATATATATAGATTGTATGACCCCCAATTTTCGTAATTTCAAGCGACGTTTATCGGTCCCCAGGCTACCTGGAGCGCAAGCAGGAGGCGGGCTGCGGCGGCAAGCGCGCCACGGTGCGCTCGTGGCGCGCGTACTACTCCGTGCTGTGCGGACAGCTGCTGTGCTTCTTCCGCGACGAGCTGGACTTCGCCAGCGCCAAGGCCGCCGCGCCGCCTGTCGCTATACTCAACGTAAGTCGAATAATCACTACATAGTATAAAAAAGTCGCTTTTTCTGTCCCTATATCCCTATGTACGCTTAAATCTTTAAAACTACGCAACGGATTTTGATGCGGTTTTTTTTAATAGATAGAGTGATTTATATGCATAATATTGCACCCGAGCGAAGCCGGGGCGGGTCGGAGTAATCTAATAACGACCAACACCTCAGGAGGCTCGCGTTAGGCAGCTGGATCAAGGGCTTGATTCAGAAAGCGGTACTCCTGGAAACGGCTCGTATAGTCAGGAGGTTCCTTTCTATGGAGCCCTGACCGCCTGTAGCTTAGACCCTGTTCCCGATGCTAATGGGCTACTATTTTTTATATTTTGTATAACTTTTTATGACGAATAAAAAAAAAAATAATCTCCGGCCGGCCGTAATGAACACTGACGAGGAACAGAGCTCCTACCTCTCTCTTGCCTTTATCGGCTGGCTTGAGAAGAGATTCGCAATAGCAAACGTCCTCGGCAGATGGATGTATAATCTAGTAAAGTGCTGGTGCATCTTGACCGTACTTCAGGAATTGTCCTGATAGTCGTGGTACCTCTCCACTCCTCAAGCACCTCAATATAAGTTGCCCTCTTGTTGCTACGTCACTTCGTACTAGCGACCGTTTTGAAGGCCCATTTGTTAAGTGTGCAAGTCATCTCCTGCCTTTTATTGGTGGAAATTAAAAACATTATCCCTTTCGCAGGCCCGCTGCGAGCCGGCGGGAGACTACACGAAGCGCGCCAACGTGTTCCGCCTCGCGTGCGCTGACGGCGCCGAGTACCTGTTCGCCTGCTCCTCCAAGGACTTGATGAAGGTGAGACTAAGAAATAGAAATAATAAAAGATCTTTAATGACATAAATTATACAAGCATTTTTGTGAATTTCCTAGCTCCTACGCTTGAGAACACATTATTACAGGAGCTTCAAGAATTCGTGGTTCTATCTAACACATTCTACTCTGTATTTTGCTATACCGACCTACGTTTTTTTTTATGAATATTTGCTACTAAATTCTGCCCTTAACAAAAATTCCACAAAAACCTAAGCCGTATTTCTTCACACCAGGAATGGGTAGCCAAGCTGTCGTTCCACGCACAGCTGCCGCCAGAACTGCAACTGACGCCCTACTCCGCCGTCCCCCCTGGAGAGTCCCCCACAGCCGAGATCAGGAGAAGATTACAAGAGTAAGTACATAAACAACATTCGTTATAGTATATGCAAAACCCGAAACACGTGTCTAATATCTTTATATGTGAAGAATCTATGTACAAAATTTTACAACTGTATCATGGAAAATCACAGAGTTATAAGCTTTTTAAGTCAGCAAAAATACATGGTCACTGGGCCATTCAGGCGACTGAGAAGTTGTTTTGCTTTTTTTTTTTTTTTTATATTCCACAACTATCACACAGCGCCGTCTAGTCCTAAGCTAAGCAGAGCTTGTGTTATGGGTACTAGACAACTGATAAACATACTTATATATTTCTAAATACATACAAATTATAGATAAATTACGCCCTGCACCCTGCAGTGCGCTGTCGTTTCATGCCCGCTATGACCTGCCGTGACTTGTGTTGTACTTAATCTCGGTGGTGTGAACCTTTTAAAAATATATATCCAGCAGTTTCTTCAACAAAAATGGTCGTATCAAAATTCCACCACAACAAACCGGCCCCAAACCTTGGTCCACTACCACAGCCGTAACCTCGACCCTCAACTCCTCAGGAACGCGGAGTCTTCATCATCAGCAGGGTCTTCCCCCGAGCCTGAGCGCCGACCGCGCACGCAGGCGGAGATCCTACAGGAGCATAGAAATAGTCAGCAGTCGCAACGAGTGTCTTCTACTACTCCTGAGAGAGTCATAGGTAAGACAACCTTCTGCCCGTGGATTCGCCCGCGTAACGGTAGAAAATTATCCTGAGGGAACGTGCTACCATGACATTCCACACACACGACTATCACACAACGCCATCTAGTCCTAAACTAAGCAGATCTTGTGGTATGTATTAGTACTTGACAACAGATAAACATACTTATATAAATAAAACCAAATTGCAGCGCCACCCATCAAATTGTATTTTCAAACAATCTAACCCTTCAGATACCGTCAATTAGAGACACAATAGTAAGACAATAGATGCGCGGCCACCGGTGGTCGCTTGGGGATTCATGAATTAAGACTCCATTTAAATATACACAGAAAACTTCATCCCAATCGGTCTAGCCGCTTAGGAGGAGCTAATTGACAAACATCCGATCAGAAGAACTATATATTACTAGCTTTTGCCTGCGACTTCGTCCGCGTACATAATATAGCCTATGTCAGGAATAACACAGCTTTCTAACGGTGAAAAAATTTTAGCAATCGGACCAGTACTTCCAGAGATTACCCCCTACATACAAACTTACAAATTTTACCTCTTCATAATATTAGTACAGAAGTACAGATATATAAAAATTGACGCGCTTATCTTTGGAACTACCAAACCGATTGGCAAATATCTTTTTACACCACCTGCTCGAAAATGTCAAATTATATGTCAAGCAACCTTAACCTAAAGTGAGTCATTAGTGGCCGGGGCATAGAAATATATTATATCTATGGGCCGGGGGCACAGCCGGTCAATAATGTTGTACTGGATTTCATTATGACCCGCTGGTCAATAATGTGACTATTATTTTCTCACAGTAGGTGTAAAAAGTAGAGTATCCTCCTCTGGGCTAAAGGTGTCTTTGCCTTGGGCTAGCTTGAATCCCTCGCTGCGTTCAGGATTCTTGTATTAACTCCCTCGCTTTGCTCGTGAGTTAAATCCCGAATCCTTCATTGCACTCGAGATTCAATATGACGCCCGTGACATAAGACATAAGTTTAGCCCCTCGGTGCATAATCTACTATTCTGTGCAATTTATCCGGGTTCATAACGAATCGTATAGGCTCAATAACATCACGCTACGACCCACGAGAGCGGAGTAGTAACCCAAGAAGTGGGCGCTAGTACAGTGTAATCGATTTATAATGGAAACTGTCTGTGATCTCAGAATCTACGGTGTTACCGTCTCTCCCACCGAGACAGCCGCCTCAGGAGGAAGATGCAACCGAAGTTGTACTCAGGTAATTATTCTCCATAATTTTATTTCTTAAGTATTTTGAAAAGATGGATGGATTGTGTGAGAAGTGATATGAATGAACGCTATCACTAACTCCCTTGTTAGTGATAGCGTGACGAGTAGTAGTGACGAGTAGTAGCGTAGCGAGACAGAATGGAAGAAAAAAACGTGTTGCGCCGACCACAAATAAAACGGGATAAGGGCAGGAAGGTGATGGTGATGATGAAGTATTTTGAGTTTCTTGCTCATTGTTCTTCATTGAGATCAATGCTTTGGAATGTGCAATTATACTCCATCTGTTTAAGTACCTAGTTAAATGTAAACAATCTTAACATATCTTTTATCTAAAAAATTGTCTAAAAACCTTATCTAAAAATGTTTATAATTAGGTATTTACCTAAACCTATGTTAGGTAATTAACTAAATTTTAATAATCTCTGTATGTCTTTTATACGATACTAGCTTTCCGCCCGCGGCTTCGCCCGCGTGGACTACAGTTTATATCGCGCGGGCAGAGACCCGTGCTCAGCAGTGGAATTATAGGTAGCCTATGTGTTATTCCAGTGTCTCTTCTACCTACCTACCAAATTTGATCTAAATCCGTTCAGTAGTTTTTGCGTGAAAGCGTAACACAGACAGACAGAGTTACTTTCGCATTTATAATATTAAGTAGGGATTTTAAATATAAAGACAAGATTGTTTACATTTTGTTAAGAGGCATTCGGCGTTGCGTACTAACTACCTACAGGTCATTGGACTCGCTCAGCTGACGTTTTCTTAAAGAAATTAATTTCATACATGTGTAAATTAATACGAGTTTTTTAAAAAGGTACTTTATATTTTAATTTTATCGTTACAAATCGATAGTGTTCCATGTACCGGATCGATCCTCCACGAGATTAAAACGATCAAAAGGATGATCCCAGAGTTTCTATGTAATCTGGTTCCACCTTCCAATAGCTATGTGTGTTACATCGTTGGATAGGTATTTTTGAGCTGAATAAAAGTTATGGCGCCAAGTTCCAAATCTTCTTCATGTAATATAACCGTATTTGGGATTATTAGAATCGTTATGAGATGCACTCTGGCTATAAGGTAATTTATGTTTAGCTGAAGGGTAGATACTTTTTAGTGGTGCTACCATAACTAAAAAGTGAAAAATAAAAAACTTTTTACAAAAAAAAATTAAACCGACTTCAAAAAGTATATTTATTTATTTATTTATTTATTAAGAAATACATTACAAGCTTACAGTACTGAAACCAAAACGCTTATAACTAGTATACAACAGAAAATGAATTAAAATCAATTATCGTACAATTTTGATACAAAATAATAATAAAAGAAAGCAAATCATACAAAATAAAATGTCATATAAAAAAATAAAAAAATTGTCACATAGAATTAAATTGTTATTTAAAATAAAATGGTCAAGTAAAATAGAATTGTCATAAATAATAAACTCGTCACAGATAATAAAAAAAAAACCTCATATTAAATAAAATTGTCAATAGTTGTCATATCAATACACAGTCATAAAAAATTGCATTAACGATTAAATAAAACGCAAATCACAAATTACATACAAATCAGATATCACATTTTATTAAGAAAGGTCATCACACCTTTCTTAAGCACATTTAAGCTATCAACAAATATGTCAGCATTTGGACTGTGGTCAAGATATTCGTTAATGAGAGCAACCGCTCTTGCTGTTGGGCTGGTATTGGTCTGACGAATGTTCCATGTCGGGGGGCATGCTAGGAGCTGATGACGCCGCCGTCCTGCGCCACGTAGGTATTGTTGTGGAACATAAAAATGAATATGCTCTCGCACCGATGAATTGTCAACTTTATTATTTAACAATAAATAATAATGCATGATATGTATTAAATTTCGCCTGAGCTGCAAAGTGTCCAGGCCAACCATTCCAGATACAAATAATGAAGGATACAGAAAAGGATAATATCCGTAGGTACGTTTATATACATATCGGCAGAATTTCCTTTGAATTTTCTCCACCATAAGTATATATAATTTTTCCTGGGGATCCCACACAATTGCATTGTATTCCAGTTTGCTGCGCACATATGCGTTGTACAGTAATTTTACAACTCTGACACCATGAAATTGGGAGGAAGTTCTAATTATGAAGCCCAATGCTTTGTTTGCATCTTTGCATACATTCTTTATATGCTCGTGAAAATTGAAACCACTATCCAACGTGAGCCCGAGGTCCCGTATGGTTGAAACTCGCTCAAGCTCGTTATCGGCCAGTCTGTAGGTTGTGGTTACTGGCGTACGAGACCTAGAAAATGTGATGGTTTTACATTTAGAGACATTTAACGGCAGCTTGTTTCTCTCACTCCAATCAACAACTGCATCGATATCTCGCTGAAGAACGAGACAATCTTCAGCTTTTGTTATAGACAAAAAAAGTTTCAAATCATCCGCAAACATAAGACATTGTGCCCTAGATAGAACTTCTGGCAGATCATTAACCATTATTAAAAATTGTGGAGGTCCCATTGTACTACCCTGACTGACACCTGATCGAGTAAAATATTCTGGTGACTGATAGCCGTTTAGTCTTACAAATTGTTTCCGATCCCTGAGATAATCAGCCAAAAACTTAAGAAGTTGCGGACTAAATCCAAGAGATGCAAACTTCATCAAAAGAATGTCGTTATCAACTAAATCAAACGCCTTTTTAAAATCGAAATAAACTGCATCAACCTGACAACCTGCGGTAATTTTGGTCTTCAAATAGTCAGCAAAGTAAATGTGGTTGGTTAAAGTAGAACGAGCAGGACGGAACCCATGCTGACAATTATCCAACCGATTGTTTATTTGCTTGGAGATACAATTGTTTATAATAGATTCGAATACCTTCCCGAAAACGCACAAAACTGCAATGGGTCTAAAATTTTTTATGTCCATCGATGATCCACTCTTTGGAACCGGTGTGACCCTGGACACTTTCCAACAAGCAGGATAAATATTTTGCTGGAGCGACAGGTTATAAATATATAAGAGAGGCTCCTCTAGTACGGAAAGACAATCCTTCAGTATAAAAGCCGGTATAGCGTCTGGTCCACTAGCAGAAAAAGCTTTAAGCCTACGGACTGCTCGGCGCAACTCAGAGATATCAACGTAGTCAACACTAATTATCGGCATACAGCCTCTATCAGTTGCAGCGCGTTGAGCCGCCTCGGGATCTAACTGTGGAGGTTCGCTATGAAAAACGGAGCTAAAGTAGTTCGCAAACGCATCGACTGCCTCTTGTCCTGCCACTGTCCTATTTTCAAATTCAAATTCGTTATTTTGTTGTCTATTTTTTCTTTTATCTTTTACGTATTTCCAAAATGTTGAGGGGTCATGACTTATATTTTTTTCCACATTGTACATATAATTTTTAAAAGCTGTATGAGAAAGATTTTTAATTTTAGTTCTGTAATATTTAAATAATTCTCTATTGAATTGTAGTCCGTATTGTTTATATTTTTTTAAGTTAAAATACTTTAATTTAATGTAATGCTTAATTTCGGTAGTATACCATATAGGATATACGTACTTAGACTCTAAGCTAGGCGCCTTTTTTTTGGGAACATTATCGTTTATGACGCTGTATATTTTGTTGTATAATGTGTCGACAGCACCATCAACATTCGTCTGTTGTAAAAGGTCAGTCCAGTCCATTTTAGCAATATCAATGTACAGCCCTTGCAAATTTGCCGTTCTAAAATTCCAATCAGAACGGTTATGTGCTTCAGACGGTGGGTTCCCAACTGATTCACACCTAGATAGAGTTAATATTATTTCCAGGGGCGGATGGTATGCATCCACAGGCACCAGGGGGTCGATATCTGATGTCACACCTACACTATTACTCTCAAAAGTTGCTAAGACCAGATCCAAAATGCCGCCATATTTATTACTGATATTGTTAAACTGTCGCAGCTTACAATAGTCTGTGAAATAATCGAACTGAGTTACAACACTGTTATTACATGACTTTAAATTGAAATCACCAACCAATAAGAATCGATATTCTGAATATTTACAAATAGCATTCTCTATACAATCTATAACATCTAGATATTGTTTACTACTATAATTAGGAGGTAAATAGGCTACACAAATCATAAACGCTACGTTTTTCCAAGATATTAGTGCAAATAGCAACTCTTTGTCATCAGTCAAGCCATCTATATCTGTTATTCTTTTGACTGTATAGCTATCCTTAACCGCCAGAAGTACCCCGCCCCATCCGACGTCACCCGGTCGATCTTTGCGCAATACCACATATCCAGGAGGGAAAAGTTCAGCATCATTTACCGAACTATTAAGAAACGTTTCCGTCAATGCTATTAAATCACTGCAAGAAAGAGCTACATTGTTGCAAAATGTTGTGGTTTTAGTACGAAGACCTCTCACATTCTGATATACTATCACGATTTTCTTAGACAGTCTTTTGTTCCTGAAATGTTTTTCTCCGAAAGTTCTGTCTCCAAGGCTTAATGCATACATCTTCTGGCCAGTATTCCGGGTTGACCACACTATTCGCTAACTTAGACGGTACGCCCAATTTAAACGAAGCATAGTTTCCACGCGATTTTAGGCTCTCTACTGTATATCCATCGCTATCACAAACTGATTTTAAATGGCTAAGTACTTGTTCTTCTGTAGTACCGGTCTTTACATAGTAGAGATGCAGATATCGAGACCGTTCGGAAGCCTCTAGTTGCAAGTGTCCAGGAGTGGCAGTGCCTCTTATAATGCTATTATTAGGTGATACCCTTTGCGTATTTTTCTTCTTAACCTCTATCCATTCACCATCCGATACTGATATTGAAGCATCTTGATTAGAATTACTGTCATGTTGGTCTTGCATACCTCCGTCGCCTACACTCAAGGAGAGCGTTCTTTGAGAACCATCCTGAGCGACATTCGCCTTTTTTCCGCACTGGCTTGTGGTCGTCATATCACATGTATTCAAGGTAGTCGTGTTTGAAGTAGGCATTTTTGTCTGTGATTTTTTATGTGGTTTGATCGCATTTTTATGTTGGTTAGGCACTGGTATAGTAGAAGAGGCTAAGATACACGATTGCTGAGGTTTTTTAGCGAAAATAGGAGTATCTATATTGCTGATGTCAGTACTTGTGCTCAAATTCTTAGTACTTGGCAAGGAGTCCCTCATATTATTGGAAACGGTATCATATGTCATCTGCTTTAGTTGATTTTCGAGTCTAATTATTCGATCACAAAGTTTAGAGATGCCATTATCAACGATCAGAGTAACTTGCTTTGTCACCATATTGCTAATCATATCGGTCAGGCGCTGACTTATACCATGTTCAAATTCCTCTCGGATCATAGTCCGAAGATTATCAAAATATGTCTCATCCGGGTGCATATACTCATCACAATATTGTTCAGTACTACTTTGATTTTGACTTGGTTGTAATTTACGAATCGTTACATTCGTGTTCTGGTTTCCGCAATTGGTTTTATTGATCTGATCAGTGTAGGAGTGTGAGCGCTCGGGACGACTGTCATCCTTTTCCAATCTTGTAGACCGAACTGGAGTATTAGAGTTGTCGCCTCTAGGTTGTTTGCATCTACACTCAAGACATATCCATTTTTCCTTTTGTTCTGTACTCATCGCACTATGCGTAACTTCTGGGACGTTAGCGCAAAGTAGATCGTACGGTTTTTTGCATAAATAACAGCTAAGGTACTGTTCACGTTCAATAAGATTCATACAACCACCACAGAAATGTATAATCTGCTCTAAAGACATTTTTAAATATTTATTTATAATTTTTTATCTTCCAAGTTGTTATTACTTTTGCTAAATATTTTGTTTGTGATAATTGTGTGCAACAAATAACACGTTCCAAAAAGTCAACGTTGTTGGCTGGAATCGAACTCGGACTTCACTGTGTGAAAGGTAGCATCAATCTTCATTAAGCCAAAGTGACTATTAATTTACGCGTTAAAATATGAGCTCGCTTCATAGAGTTCTATAGACGTTATTAGAACGTACATTCAAATCATACGTATTAATTGCAACCACCGTCAGTTTTTGTAAACACTTTTTTTTTTTTATAGTCACAGTCACAATTTAACCCTTTATTTTAACTAAAATTGTTGTTGATTGTTCCATTCGCACTAGATGTTAATACTCGTAGCACTGCACTGATAGTTTTAATTTTCTTTAGAGTCACATAGATGAAATGAGTAAATGTAAACAAACTGTTTTAGCACTGCATGTTGAAAAAGTTATTTTAAGCGTTTTCCTCGAAGATATTGCGGAGATAACGCTTACACTTGGTTATTGGGCGATTATACATATACTGCACTGTTGATTTGCGAATAAACTGTGATTTGAGTAATTTTAATCAATAAAAATAGACAGAGCTGATCTTACGCGTGGCACTAGCGCCATCTATCATCATATCATCATCTATTTATAAAATAACTTTAACTTCGGAAGTCGGTGTTAAATAACGAAGAGACAAGATTAGGTATCTATTATAGAAACACCGACTTACGAAATTAAAGTTATTTTGTACTTTTTGAAGTCGGTTTAATTTTTTTTTTTTGTAAAAAGTATTTACGTTATAATTGCATTTGAGCTTTATACATGTAGTGTAGATACTAGCCTACGGTTATCAATTGCGTCACTGAGTCGCAAACCTTATGACAAAAAGTTAAACAGATGTCAACATTTACAAAATGCTTTTTTCATACAAACAAAACACGATTGCGTATTTTTTTATTTTAGCGGTGTATATATTTGCAGATGTAAAAAATTTGACTTAAAATGTCATTTAATTCTTAACAGGAGTCAGGAACAGATCTCCGGGTCCAGCACGTGGGGCCGGTCGCGGTTCTCAAACGGGCGCGATATCAACGCAGAGTTCATTAGGTCACAGCAAAATGGTGAGTACCTTCACATACTCTATTATGGTCTATATAACAGCGAAAACTAGCATAACATACCTATTTTTTTTGAGGTGGTTATCATCAAATGTCTTTTCCCTCTGTGGGTTTATTTTTTTTTTGTCGTCGGGGAAAATCATCTTTGACGAGTAATGCTTGCAAAGGAGGAGGCCGACCGCATCAGGCAACGGCGCCCTCTGTGGGTGGAGTGAGAGGGTGTGTCAGACTTTTGTCTGCTGTTCTTTCACTTATTCCAAGGCTATGGTGTTCTTTCAAACAATTCCAACATCTTTGGAAGCATAAGTATGTAGAGGTAAGCGGAACAGAGAGTAAAGTCCCGCAAACCTCCGTTTAAAAGTGAGAATTCTCCGACCAGACAGGTGTTATGTCTAATGAGCAACTGCCCGGCAAATGATTTCAGGCTGTTCTATATTTTCAAATCGCGTGGAGAACTTTAATTGAGAGGCAGGATTAGTTCTTATCTGACGCCATATGTACTCTCTCTCCACCCAGAGAGGGAAGAGTTATTTGATGATTTCCTATTACAGTGTTAAATGTTATTGCACACATTTTTTTTTTATTTGAAGGGTAATTTTAATCAAATGGCTAGAATCTATATTTTCGTGTTGTGTTGTCTATGCACTGTGTTTTGTTATTGTGACTGTCCTTTAGAATCTCACTTGCGCAAACTAGGGTTAACTTATCATGAAAGAAAGAAGAAAGAAAGAAAAACATTTTATTTACGCTAAATAGACGCATTATGCCCGCCTTTGTACTTTTATCTTGCATGAAGTTTTAATAAATAAATAAATAAAAACAAACATAACATAACATCAGTCGATAGGGAAGATATGCGTCTAAAACGAGGTTAAATAACAAATATTTTATACATGTCACCGGAATATAAAAAACGCTGTAACTGTCCCAGCATACGGGCTTCAAAAAAACGCCGTTTCGAGCTTCATTTTGAGGCGGCCTTTTTTGTGGCTCGTGTGCGGCGGTGCTGCCACAAAAAAACGCTTGAAGCGGCTTCAAGCTTCACCGGGCACAAGAAGTGTCGGGAGCTTCAGCTGTTATTGCTGGCGGCTTCTGGCGTTTTTTTTTTTGTGGCGGCGTTTTTTTTTGAGGCCCGTGTTTACGTTTTTTTTTTTTCTAAATAATATAAGGTTATGTTGGAATCTAATGAATTTGGATGTGATTTATCATATACAAAACCATTTTTTTTATAATATATCGAAAAATTATAATCTACATCCAATAAAGACATATTACATTCGATTGGAGTTTGTTATTTTCCGGTGAGTTCGCAACTAAATCAGATTTTGAAAGTTAACCCTGGTTTAACGCAAGTACGTCGTAGTAACTTAATCGAAATAGTGTATTTTGAAAGTTAATTGTGTACGCTATTTAATGAGAACCCATTGTTTTCACTCAGTAGGTTTATGACCCCTAACTCGACTATCTTATGAATATTTAACTTCACAGTTTATATTTGCTAATGCACAAATTAAATCAATTTAACAGTAAAACCTTACGCAACATTTCACAATCATATTCCACTATAACATCATAATTGACCGATTTTACCCTTCATTTAATAACATTTACCCTACCCACAACCAAAGGTAAAACTCGCCAATGCAAATCTAACAACTAATTCCTAATAGCCGACATCGGAGCACCACCATTACCTCTATCGGGTCCTCCAGATCGTCCTCCATTACCCGAACGAGCGCCGAACTTAGCCGAACGCGCGCCGAGTCTACCCGACCGTGGCCCGAACTTACCCGAGCGAAACCAGAATCTAGAACGGACAAACGCTCAGGGAGAAAAGCAGTCAGTGTCTGCTCTGGTGAATAGCTACCAGCAAAGAATGTCAGGTGGAAACTGGCAGGCCAGAGAAGGCAGAGATGCGAATGCGAACAGAAATACGACGTCGTGGCAAGGATACTCAACTGGTCCGAATAACAACTGGCAAAGTGTCGAAACTACTTCACACTTTTACTCGACGAGTGAAACTGGTCAGTTGGTTTGAAATATGCGTCCCGTGGTACTTTGGAAATTGAGTTGGATGGTACTTTTAGGAATTTTTATTTTGACAAACAGCGTAGAAATTTGATTATTTACTATATTGTAAAACTTTCGAATTTTCATCCGCGTATTCGTCATTATACGCTTTGTATACGTCTGCTCACAGCTTACATACAAACTATGAAAATCTGTCGTTGAAACGCCAACGTCATGCGTTTTTGCGGCTTCATACAGTTATAGGCTTACTCGTTAACATACTAGCAGAACCCTAATATAAAAGAAGAGCTTTTCAGCACGACGTTGCCGCTTTGTCGTCAGAGTTTCATAGTTTAGTATGTAAGCTGTGTGCAGGCGTATAATGACGAATACGCGTCTATGAAGCTACGCGTCCGTGGAAAGAAGGCCTAACGCAGCACGACTGGAGAAAGGTACTCGAAGGCGCGACGCAAACTTGAGAGGATGAGAGGCGCTGGTCTTGAGAAGCGGCGTTCTACTTCTTGGGACGGCCGGCGTAATGCGCTTCGAAGTTTCACGTCCTCTGATCGTACCTTGTTACACTCAGTTACAGTAAGCAAGAATCAAGAATGAAAGCATTTACTGCAATTAAACTATTTACAAGGTATCTTCAAGGCAAGAGTGAATAATCTCTTAAAAAACTGGTGCGCCTTACCATCAACGATTGCATCACTGCTTACCATCGGGTGTGATCGCAGTCAAGCACTAGTTTATATCAATTAAAATATATATATAAACATTTACAGGCACTTTTGAAATCATTCAGAAAAGTCTTTGGAAAAGAATGTACAAAAAACTTCATGGACACTTTTCAATCATGTTATGGATTACAAATATCTGAGTTACTTGTTTCTTACCTTTTGCCAGTAGTGGGAAAGTATAGGCTAAATAAAAAAAAAAAACTTGTCGCTTGTAGTAAATACTACATACTACAGAATTAAGTAGTGCTTCTGCGATGTAGGGGAAAGGAGGGGCTCAAGGAAACAACGTGGTTTGTACTACTCCATGAGTCAACTGATCATAGGCCTTTAATTGGTAAAATATATTTATATACATAGTAAGTATGGGCCTATGCTATGAACACAGCTTATCTATCATAACTTAGGCTACGTGATGTGCAAACGTACGTGCTTTCACACCACACTTCTATTTATGTAGTACCAAGAAAACTCAATTCCCGAAAGTACCACTTTTCAGCCTTCAAGTACCCAAGCAGCCGGGGTGTGGAGCTTGAAACACACTACTAACATTTAGCTCATTACTTACTGTATCTAGGCAAAAATAAATACTGTATAAAAACATTATTTTAGTAATGGCGCTCTATAACAAAGTGTTGAGACGTGAGTAGAGATGTATGTTGCTGGCAATATTGCCGTAAAGTGGGAATATTGGTGGAAATATTGCCCGATGTATGAGAATTGGTGGCAAAATTGCCAGCAATATTCCTAGATTGCCGGCAACGGCACATCTCTAGACGTAAGACACCAAAAAAAAAGTATATTTGTGAACAAGGTTTTGTTTAAATGCTTTAAAAGGAATATAAAAACCATTAATAAAAAGAATAACCGACTTCACTAAAATATTGAATTGAATTTGAGGAGTTTTCTTGATTTCGCCAAAGTTTCATCTTCAGATCCCAACTTGGTGAATATGGGACAATTTGGAAAATATACCCTTTCCAACAAAAAAAGAATTTTTCAAATAGGTTTTCAAGCGACGAAGTTATGCGCGAACAAACGTAAAAAAATACAAAAATCTGAATTGAGAACCTCCTTTTTCAGAAGTCGGTTAAAAATTTACTTTAAATTAAATAAAACCTATCAATTTCTTACATCATATGATATTACAAAAGCTTGTCGCGAGATTGACCTCTATAGATCTATTTCATGAAATGCGAAGATTTTTTCTTAGCATTCCTTGTGTCCAAATAAAGTTACATATTATATTTTGTGTGCCATCGCTAAAATAATTTAATGTTGAGTACTCGAGTACGTCAAAAAACTCGCTCTGGACCCTCTGTACTCATTGTTTTCTAAACGTAAGCTTTTGAAAACAGCTTCCTACACTTTTGCTTTGTTTTGCTTAGTTTTTTCTGTATTCTGCCTATCACAGTTTGCTGGCAACAATAGGCTAGTTGCCGTAAAAAATTTAATTAGTCCGTCTTTTAGATTATTCAAAAATAAGGGACACGTATTTTTTTATTTGTAAATTAAACCAAAAATGACAAAGATATAGCCCATTAAAGTTACGTGTAACGTCACGCCGTGCTGCATTTTTTCGCACGGGGTGACGTCACACGTAACTTTAATGGGCTATAGCTTTATTATTTTTTGTTTAATCGAAAAAAGAAAAAAACGTGACCAATATTTTTTATAATCTAAAATACGGACTAAATAAAATGTAGTAATTTTGACCCTGGAAACTACCCTATTGCTAGCAAACACTAATAGGCAGGTCTTGCCTTTTTTTCTTGGGTCGCTGCAGCCGAATGCATTATTATTTTTATAATGAAATTTGTTTTTTTTTTCTGTATTTATATTCAACTGTACGTGTAGAATATGTCTATGTTAAAATCTATTTCAAATTATTTTTCCTTCATAAATATTATTGTATCTAGCTACTTTCATCTTTGAAATAACCTCTGGTTTCTGAATTGATAAATTGAAGTCCAAACTCTAAAGCTGAAAAGTTGTCAACTTCGAATTCTCAATTAAGAAACCGAGGTTAAGTCTTTAATATATTATGTACTGTAATTATTTTCAAAATTCTGTAGTTATGCTATTTTATAAATCTAAATATTCTCTTTCTGTTTATATTTTCACTGTACTTGTAGTCTTGTAGTCCAGGCTTGTACCCCTAAATACTTCGTTAGCTTAAGTAGCTTAGCTTTATCTAAATGTAAATAGGTATTACTAATTTAGTTTATAAATTTATCTGTACAAAAAGACCAACTTTTCTTACATTGCGATTGTATCTACTGGGGCCAGGGTTATCCGAAAGGAAGCTCGAGCTTCGGTATGAAGAGGCTAGAAGGAACATGGTGGGTTTTTAGTCAGTAAGAGTCTGACACTATCCTGCTCTTCCCAAGAGCGGGGGTTGTTATTAGATGAGTTTTGCCCACCGTAAAAAAGTTTCTTTTAGGATAACCCTGGCCCCGATCATTACAAAGGTGCAAGTCGGTGTTCCTTTAAAAGAATATTTGGTCCTTTCGTATAAAACCGATGCTTTATGATGCGTTCACACGATACAGACTTGTGTAGATTATACTCCGACATTTGAGCTGTTATGTTGCAGAGATACAGGATCCTACCCTCTATTGTGATCTCTCTTATTGCTGTAATTAGGGCGGTGCCAGCAGAGCCTAGGCGCAGGCGCTGTCCCTAAAAAAAAAGTCCGTAGAGGGGCACAAACATTTTATATCAATTTTTTTTTTGTTTATTAGTTTTTTCTCGGAGCGAAGTTATAAAAGCTCGCACCTGGTGTATAAAAGGCCAATTACGGCACTGCTCTCTCTATCACTTTTTGGTTTCCTGGAAAAAACTCATTTTTAGTTGAACTTATACTTATGTACCTTTTTTATGGTGGGGAAAAATCATCTTATGGCAACCAAGATAGATAGTGTCAGACTCCTACTGACTAAAAACCCTCCCTGTTCTTTCTAGCCTTCATACCGGGGCTCGAGCTCCCTTTCGGATAACCCTGGCCCCGGTAGGCTTCGACCAAGCTGGGCCCCTACTATACTTATGTCCCTGAACTCTGTTATTCACATACATTTGAACTCGTTCTAGTAAACAATAAAGAATTAATGACATAATTCTATAGAAATCTACGCAAGTTTCTACCGTGTACAAAATTCAAATTTAATCTAACAATTGTTTATATTTCTCACATGCAATCAGGAGCCAGCCATCTTCTCTACATACTGCATCGCGTGCAGTGTATGATTATTATATTTAATCGTATTCATAATTATCTAAATTGGACTAATTACGTAAATGCGTTTTTAATAAAAATAGGATGGTCATTGACCTCGATCTGTCCAATGTTGACTAAAACGTACGTCTTGTAAAGAAAATTTATTTGTTTATCAATCACGGTTTTTTCTAGTCTTTGTTAAATCTAGGTGAAGGTAAAACGTTATTGTTTTATTTAAATTAGCTTAATATATTGTTTGAGTCATGATTAGTTAAAAAAAAAAAAACTGTTTTTCTTCTCATTTTTATTGTTAGCAACGATTCGTCTTCTTCCATTTGCCACTACTCTGACACTTCACGCAGTGACATAGAGATGAACAAAATTAAAGAACTGGATTCTGATAACCAGAGATCGGAATAGGTAGGGCTGTTAGAATAGAATAGAATAGAATAAAACTTTATTGTACACCAAAAGTCATCATCATCATCATCTTCCTGCCCTTGTCCCGTTTTATTTGGGGTCGGCGCAACACGTTTTTTTCTTCCATTCTGTCCTGTCACTCGTCATGCTATCACTAACTCCCTTTTCTTTCATATCACTTCTCACACAATCCATCCATCTTTTCTTTTGCCTCCCTCTCCCCTTCCATCCATCCACATGTAAACTCATAACTTTTTTAGCAACATGCGTTTCGTCCCTCCTTTTCACATGACCATACCAAGACAAACGATTTCCTTTCAGCTTTTCAGTCACTGGCGCCACTTTCAAACTTCCCCTAATATACTCATTTCTCATTTTATCCATTCTTGTCACACCACACATCCATCTTAACATTCTCATCTCTGCTACATGCAATCTTTTTTCATCCTTCTTTTTCACAGCCCAACATTCTGATCCATACAGTACGACAGGCCTTATCACGGACTTGTGTGTTTACCCTTCAACTTGAGGGGCATCCGTGGGTCGCAAGTGGTTCCCGTGACCTGTCGCCATTTCATCCACCCTGCGTTGATCCGATGTGTTACGTCCCGGTCTACCTCACCATCCCCTTGGACGAGCGATCCTAGGTACCTAAAGTCGGAACAGATCGGTATGGGCGTTCCGGCGAGAGCTAAAGGCACATGATTGGAGAGACCACCGAAATCGCAGAACAAGTACTCAGGTTTTTTTACACCAAAAGTAACACAGCTTATACATAAAATTAAATTTATGGGTACAATGGCGGTCTTATCGCTGAAAGCGATATCTTCCAGACAACCTTAGGATGGACAAGAACTGTTTTATGTACTTGCCATAGGTTACAATAATATGGATATTTCCTGAGTACCGGGATTTGGTTTTAAAGTAGTAAAATTATAAAAAAAACTATTCTTGTCTTCAGGATTAATGAAAGATTACATTTCGTTTCTGACGGGTAAATATAAGAAGGACGGCATTAAAGATAGTATAATAAACAGATAAACTTGATTCTGATGTTGACGTAAAGTTTACTACGTCGGATATCATGCGCTTATTGGCTTACATAATTTTTTTATACATATTGACAAAAATAATGAAATTCAATTAAATTTCGTAGTATCAGCCGGCATCCCGTGGAATATCGATATTAACATTAATCTTTGCGGTAAATGAACTTAAATAGCCTTATTTGTTCCGATCTTTGCTAATAACTCTTTTCTCGACAATGATTCGTGAAAAAATTTTGCCCATGCTACCCGATTTCTTCTATTTGACATCTGTGATGTCACAACGTGGTGCAAAACCGATCCTATTTTCAATTGAAACGCATAGTACTTATATCAATATTTGTAGTACCTATCTACCACAAAATATATAGGCACAGAAGTCAATCTACATACAAAGCGCGCTTTCACAACGCACACATAGACACCGCTCACGGACACAATGTCTCGGTAGCGTGTCGGACTGCTCGTTGAACAGTTCCGGCTGAAACGCTCATTAGTGTGCGTCCACCGAGCGTAGGTATAAAAAGTAAACTACATACATGAGATTGTCTTCTGTACCTATCTATTTTGTGTATCTATACCGTATTATTTTCATCAATCAGTTTAGAAATAAAATAATAACAAAATAAATTGTCATATAAGCAGATTTTCAGTACCAGCCACATTTCTGATTGTCTAAAAGATTTTTGATGTCCAAAATAGAAAATTATGCTAACCTTATATTTTTTTATGCAAAATAATTGTATCGTAATTTAAGTATGTAATTTATGCTAAATATGCTTTGTATAACCTAACCTATACATATATTTGTAGTCAGTATTTTACAGTAACCCTTAACCGCTTGCGTCGGATTGGTCCGACGTGTGTTTTCGCGCCCTATTCGCCAGGGTCGTGTGTTTACGACTGGGTACTCCATCTCGTTTAGCTCTTCAATCCCCATAGGTGACAGAAGAGCTGACGAGATACGAGTATTTGGTCGTGGGTGTGCGACCCTGGCGGGATAAATGCGAGAGGGTTTGTCGGATATATCCGACGCGGATGGTTAAAAGGGGTAACTAATGAGGGGTAATTTTCGTTAAATCGGCTTCCTTAGTGTGTAAGTTTAAAACTAGTTTTTTTAAACTAGTTGATGTATGTGCTTTTCTGTGTTTTGTAGAATTTATGTATTTCTAATTTTGTTTGATTTTGTTTTGTTTTCTGTGTGCTTTTGTTTTCTTTGTTGGTGTTGGTTTTCTATTTGTTTTTAAGTCAAATAAGTTATATTTTGTTGTCAAACAGAAGTCGTATTTTCTACAGATTTTATCAATTTATTAACTGATCCGTTGTTTTGTTACAATATAGGTTTTCATGACTGTTTAAAATCATTTTAACATTCATCTACAAATTTTAAAGCGTTAAGGCCTAGGCCACGGAACCGTACGCGTAACTTCATAAACTCTGTCGATGATGCGGCAGTGTCATGACGTCATATCGTTGCCGCTTCGTCAACACTGTTTCATAGTTTTGTATGTAAGCTTCACGCAGGCGTACACCAAGCGTATAATGACGAATACGCGTCTATGAAGCTAAGCGTCTGAGGACTGTAGGACTTACACAACAAAATACGACTTATTTGCAGTCATCTTTCCTCTACAATCCTGCACACGTGCAGGATTGTCTCATCTGGATGCTAAAGTTGTGCATAATTTTCTAGCGTACGGCGGCAGCAGTGGAGGCAACACGCGACCAGCGTCCGTCGCTGGCAGTGGAGGCTCGCCCGCGTTAGACCAGAGACCCGCTTCTAGGTGAGCAAATACTTTATAATGAACACCATTTTTTATGATGGGTAAATCATCTAATGACAACCCAAGCTCTTGAGTGGAGCGGGAGATACTGTCAGACTGATTAAAAACCCCACCTCGTTCCTTTTTGCCTTCATACCGGGGCTCGAGCTATTCTTTCGAACCCTGGCCCCAGTAGGCTTCGACCCAGCTGGGCCCCTGCTGACAACTCCTTGAGGCGCGCGGGAACAGTGCGCGCCGTCGACGACTTGGGTTCGGTCCGGACAGTTACCGGACGGTTGGATAATGAACCAATATTGAAAAGGAATCTTTCATGTTTTAGGGTTTTTTTAGGGTGAAGCGATAGACTTTTACAGACTAAAACCACCTATGCTCTCCAGTTGCCTTTTGCATTCTAAAACCACGGTGACTCCTTCCAACGCTCCAGCAATGTGATTAACACTGGGGTCCACGAAAAGATCTTTTCGCTTGGAAGACATCCAAGATCCCGGTCCTAAAAAAAAAAAATGTGCAGGTGAAATCAATAGTTAACAGATGTAAAAAAGGGTAAAACTGGTTAATTTGGTTGACTGGTTGACTGGCCTGTTGGTCTAGTGGTTACTGGCCCTGACTGCTATGCCGGAGGTCGTGGGTTCGATTCCCACCCAGGACAAATGTTTATGTGATGAGCATGATCATTTGTTCTGTGTCTGGGTGTAATTTATCTATAACTAGCTTTGCCCGCGCGGCTTCGCTCCCGCTCTTTCCTACTCCACCCTACTATACCCAACTCTACCCTACTCTACCCTACCCTACCCTACCCTACCCTACCCTACTCTACCCTACTCTACCCTACTTTACCCTACTCTACCCTACTCTACCCTACTCTACCCTACTCTACCCTACTCTACCCTACTCTACTCTACTCTACCCTACTCTACCCTACTCTACCCTACTCTACCCTTCTCTACCCTATTCTACCCTACTCTACCCTACTCTACCCTACTCTACCCTACTCTACCCTACTCTACCCTACTCTACCCTACTCTACCCTACTCTACCCTACTCTGCCCTATTCTACCCTACTCTACCCTACTCTACCCTACTCTACCCTACACTACCCTAATTTTTTTTTCCATAAGAACCTTCTCCTCACAATAACAATCACAACAAAAAAAAAATCAGCCAAATCGGTCAAGCCGTTTTCATGCCAAGTCGTGACAACGAAAAACGGGGGTCATTTTTATATATATAGAATATGTATGTTTTAGAAATATATATAAGTATGTTTATCAGTGGTCTAGTACCCATAACACAAGCTATGCTTAGCTTGGGACTAGACGGCGTTGTGTGATAGTTTAAAAAAAAAAATTATCCCTTTTTTTCTCACTCAGGTCATCTGGCGAGTCCGAGCTTTCAGTAAGCGGCGTCACAAAGGACAAGAAAGACAAAAAGGGAGTCTTCGGAGGCCTATTCAGTAGGAAGAAGAGACCACAGAGTCATATGTAATGTCACTGTCAATCTGACAGCTGTCAAATTATTGACAGCAAAAAAAATTAGACATAGTTGTTGATTGGGAAAATCAATTTCTTTTTAATTACGTGTGCAGAAAAATGCAAGCATTTTAAAACATTTTTTGACAGTTTATTGCAATCTGTTGATTTTTTTATTTTATTGACGTATTGTAAATGTCAGTAATTTGACAGCAAACGATTTGATAGTTTGTATATAAGTATAACGCGAGTATATACATAATTAATATTTTTTTTTGGATTAAGTTTATTTGGAGTAGTTGTTAAAAATCGTGCCTTTTTCCGAAAATTTATGTGAAAATACATTTTTTTGTCGTTTCTTGTGATTCCTTTGTATAATGGCTTGTTTTTATGGCATTTTGAATTTGACGTAAATTTAAAAATTGCCGACCATTTGTTTTTTTTTTTACGTTTTTTGACAAATACGGCTATAGACATGACGTGAATACAAGTCATTGTATGATGGCATTTTTTCATCATGAGTACATATTTATATAGGATAGTTTCTACTCTTTTTATTGTATTTTTATATATATTTATATATTGTTAAACATTCCTTGCAACACGATCTTAGTCGAAAAAAAAATAGATTAAAAAAAAATTTTTTTTTTTCTTAATTCCAGACAATAAAGCTTGGGGCCAATTTTAAAAGTATTATTAGATAAATTGTTTCTAAAAAAAAAAAGTAATAAATAAAATATTTTTATTCGTCATGCAACTTGTTATCAACGCACGAAGAATAACGTTTAAAAAGTCATAATTGTTATTCTATTGAAGTTAAGCAACCGCAGCGCGGTCGCGAATCGGATGGGTGTGCATTCTAAGATCGTGAGAACTCGTCACAAATTAGGGCCAAATAATTAAGTTACGGTCCAATGTTTGAGTTGTGATTTTAAAATGTGACTTGTAGCTATTGTCTTTTACGGGCTAAGCAATGAAAACTATCTTTATCTTTTTAAAAATATATAATGGAATACTAATTCCATACAAATTGAACAATAATAAGCAACCTAAGTCAATTAAAAAAGTTTTCGTTTTATAATCACGACTTAAAAATCGAAAGCAATCTTTTAAATAATATTTTACAGTCTTAGCGTAAGAAATATTTCTTTTAAGAATCAATTTATTATTCATCGTATTTGGGGAAGAAAACTCAAAAATGAAACGCTAAACTCATTTCAAGAGTGAGTGAGAAAGTAATTGGCTATTTCATTCGTTCATCTCAAACAGAAAGAAAAGGGCGAGTGAATAGAACTATAATTTTGATTACAATTACACAAATCAGTTAGTTCACTCATTCATTACAGTATTTTGATATATTAGTCCGTCGGATTTTTCCGACGAGTGTTTTCGCGTCCTATTCGCTAGGGTCTTGTGTTCCCGACTGGGTACTCCATCTCGTTTAGCTCTTCAATCCCCATAGGTGACAGAAGAGCTAACGAGATGCGGGTATTTGGTCGTGCATGTGCGACCCTGGCGGGATAAACGCGAGAGTGTTTGTCGGATATATCCGACGCGTATTTTTGAGTTTTCCTCTCGGAGTATATTTCATAATACTGTTAAAAATTTTATGATAGCATAATGTAAGTTATAACATCTTATTTTTTTGTTCTATACCGTCAGAGTTATAATAAAACATCACTATAATATGAAAAAGTCGTTTTATTTTCGTTTAAATGGACAAAGCAGACAGAATGCAGGTTTTTTTAAATAAAATACATCAAAGTTGCGTTCAGTGGAGTCTTAACAATTATATTATTTACTAGCTTTTGCCCGCGACTTCGCCCGCGTACATATCGCCCCAGCGAATAATATCGTAACTGGAATCACCAAATTTTACAGGAAAAATAAAAAACCGTTTTTTGATTATAACTTCTTAACAGGTTTACATAGCGAGATCGTTGAATAAATTTGTAATAACAGTTTACTGGGAATGGGAAATTTGTGAGGAGTCAGTATTAATCTATTGTGATGATATTCGTCATACAAAAAAGTTTTTATTTAGAAACGAATAGTACAGGTAAATTCATTACAAAATGTCTAACTCGAAAAGTAATAGCACGAATCACGTGAAGAAAATTCACAGGGTGTAATCGCACCTCTAGAACAATAATTCCTCATAAAAGCACTTCTATCGCAATAGTCGATTACGATATTATTCGCTGGGGACAGCGATTATATGTCACTCAGGAATAAAGCTCAAAAAGTTAAAGTTAAAGTCCAAAAAGCTTTTCTAAGGTACCTTTATAAACGATTATTTGGATATTACCCATTTATGTATCCTACTAAGTTCATCTTAGGATGCTTAAATTGCAACTCATTAAAGGTTAGGCGTTCTGTGGGCCAAATTACAACAGCTTACAAAATTATTAATGGTTACACTGAGGCGTCCGATTTGCATGCGGAGTTGTGTCAATTATTTGTTCCAAATAATTACAATCGCTCTAGAAAACATAAACTACTTAATGTCCCATTCTGTCGCACTGTAGCTAGATCCACCTCCCCTATACCGCGTACGCTAACGATGCTCAACGCGCTCGTGGAGACCAACCCTGGATTGGATTTGTTTGCTGATGCTTGGAAGACAATATTATTAGAAAGTTTGCAATTCTGTGAGAAGACAGAGTGAAAGGTTTTAAACATAATTTAGTGTTAATGGCTATTTTGCTGTACTAAATAATAATAAAATAAATAAAGCAGCTTTTTATCGGTGAAAAAATCTTAGCAATCGGACCAGTACTTCCAGAGATTACCCCCTACAAACAAAAAAATAACAAAATCAAACTTTACCTCTTTATTAAATTAGTGTAGATTTATATTGATAATAAAAAGTGGAGTTTTTTTATATCAATAAATAGTTAAAAAAAAAGACGTGTGGCACTCGGAGACTGCCGCGGTAAAGCTATTGCATAGCATTTTTTATCAACTTATGCAATTATAATTATAAATTTATTTTAATTCATGAATCCCCAAGCGACCACCGGTGGCCGCGCATCTATTGTCTTACTATTGTGTCTCTAATTGACGGTATCTGAAGGGTTAATTGAAGTTGACAAGTTGCCATGACAACCATTTAGTGGGGGGTGTTAGGTTTTTTTCGTTACGGAATTTCTGGATTCGGTCTCCACGCTCAAGGCCCGCGATAGAAGCTATGCAATAGCTTAAAATAATTTTTCTTAACAAAAAGTAAGGCAGAGGTCGCCCACCATTGACGTGGTGTCATCATTTGTTTTTAGAACTACCCACAAAAGAACAATATAGGGGTTTTGAATATTTTATGGAGGATTCTTAGTAGCGCCAACAGCACTTTGTAAATGCTACGAAAAATAAGTTCCAAATTTAGTTCATATAAAGAATATTTGCTGCGTTAATGTCGAAGTGACAACTTACAACATTTCCTATCTTCTGTCCTTTTTCCTCGCACTACCGAAAGAGAGACAGAAGGAAAAACGTAGACGGTTGAAATCTCTCGCAACGCAAAGACGTCGACTGCGCAATTTTACTAGAAAATTAAATATTGTTGAAGTCTAACCGTTTCTGCCTAGACCGCTAACACTTTGTGCTTATGAACCGTGCAGTGTTTATTTACCACCAATTCTACTCGCCCCTGGACTCAAGAGTTACTAAGAACCTAGAATCGCCCGCTGAACCACGTGGAAGTCTTGTCTATGAGTTCAAAAGGTCAGTAAATTCCTTCTCTTTGAGCTGTTTCTTCTGTATTTTCCTAGTCCTGAAACGACTCCATCTGTATCCATCATGCATTGCAAGGTGTCAAGTACATGATGGGGTAGTTTCCAGGGTCAAAATTATTACATTTTATTTAGTCCGTATTTTAGATTATAAAAAAGTATTGGACACGTATTTTTTCTTTTTTCGATTAAACAAAAAATAACAAAGATATAGCCCATTAAAGTTACGTGTGACGTAACCTCGTGCGAAAAAATGCAGCACGGCGTGACGTTACACGTAACTTTAATGGGCTATATCTTTGTCATTTTTGGTTTAATTTACAAATAAAAAAATACGTGTCCCTTATTTTTGAATAATCTAAAAGATGGATTAATACATTTTTTACGGCAACGAGCCTATTGAATTTCGATAACCCGGAATACAGTCTTCAAATTTTATACTTGGTGGCATATTTGCGCCACTAATTCTTATATCTTGGGTTAATAAACTTGAAACTTTAACAAGTTTTAATCAAAATACTAAGTGTTAAAGGTTTTTTTTTTATTGAAAGTCTCACATTTGACCACTATCTCACCTGATGGATAAAAATATACTCGCAAACGTTGTTATGACTCTGCGCATATCTTTTTTTTTTTTAAGTCCGGCAGTGATGACAGCTACAGGCCTTAACTCCACAAAAATACTATTAAGATTCTAGGTTTTTAAAATTAGTTATAGAAAATACGTGAAAACCTTTACTATATTTTACAAATATTATAATATGAAGCTAAGAATCAGCCAGACCGGCCAAAATACCTGTGTAGAACGGTGCAGGGTTCAGAGGATTATAATTGGAACCAAATCGCCTAACGACCTCAATGTTGCCAGTTTGGAAAACCTGTTCAAGACCTAACCTAACTAGCCCAGCTTGGACCAAATCCGCATTATAGTTTGTTCCTTCTCTATTCTTAATGTAGTAACTTATATCGCGTTGTGGGTCTTCGGATTCGCGTGGCAAATACATATGTGAGTATTTCAAAGATCTTTTCGCAATTTTGTGTATTTTTTCCAACTTTTTATGTTTCAAATCGTGAAGTTTTCGCAAATGTGTGAGCAGTTTTGGTTTGTGAATACTGTGTTTATGATTGTGCTTGCTATCGTGTATGTATGTTCGCACTACTTGCAAAGGCTTCGGCACATGCACGTGAACTACTTTTTTCTTAAATAGAGATCTTTTGTGTATTGTTTTAGGTTTGTTCAATTGGTTTTTTACTTCGAATACCCCAGATTTTTTATTGAAATTCTTTTTTTGTTGTATCGGGTTTGAGTTGTCCCAGACTTTGTATTTTATATAGTAGTTAGCTAACTTCGAAAATGGATCATCTGTGAAACGTTTCTTTACAGATTTGAGCTCTGATTTAGAATATTTAGATGCCCGTTTAGCTAATTTTGTAGGTGACAGAAAATGTTCAAACTTTTTTCTATTTGACGGTACCTTTTTGACAAGTTTGAAAACGGATTTAAAGTTCGACAATCGGTTAATATGATTAGAAGTGACTCTACGTTCATCTATTGAACGTTTTTTAAAAGATTTCGTGTTTATTACTGAAACATCAGATACTGGGTAATTTAAAAGCAGAGATGAAACATCTAACGGTCGTTTTTCGACAGATTTGACAACTGGTCTAGGGTTATTTGACAACGGATTAATATAATTTGAATTTAGAACGTTAGTATCATCTATGGAACGCTTTTCAAAATGGTGTTTTTCCTCTTTCTTTTCGGCCAGATGTTGTATTCGTCTTTCGACAATCGTTTTGACGATTGATTTGATATTTGACAGGCGATGTTTTATCAATTTGACAATAGGCACAGGATATGACAATTCGTGTAGAGGTTTTGCAGGGTAGTAGTAAGTATAGTCTGTTGATCGTTTTGATATTCGAGATCCGAAATTATTTGGTGAAGAGTTGTCAGCTGTGACGAGGATCTCGGATGATTGGTCTGCGAAGCTGTCCGAGGGTCTGTTCATTGGGACCACGCTATCGGAGTCTGATGGCTGGGTTGATTCGGTGGTACCTGTAATGGAAGTTGGAATAAATCCAGGAATTCAATAATCATCATTACCATTCGCGTATTAGTCCGTATTAACTTTATTTCATGAATCCCCAAGCGACTACCGGTGGCCGCGCATCTATTGTCTTACTATTGTGTTTCTAATTGACGGTATCTGAAGGGTTAAAATTGATTTTATTTGTAAAACTTTTGTCCGACTTCATTCCACCAGACCAGACGCTGCCTGGTTGTTTTTTTTTTATTGGTTCACTGTCATCACATAATTTCTCCCGCTCTAGTTGGAGCGAGAGGAAGTGTCAGACTTTTACCGACTAATACTGTGCGGTGGTGATTCTTCCAGCAATCTCTAAAGGGATAATTTTCCAAGATGAAGGTTTAGGATTCAGGTTGGACCTTAAAAATGCCATCTTACCACCCATCATCCGCCTCATCAGGTCAGGTATCTCCCCAGTGTACCGGCACCGCTCGGTGGCTGCCTCGGAAGAGTTGCCCTTGAGGCAGTCCATCATCTGCTGCGTTAGCTCGTCTGATGAAGGCACCAGGGTAGGAGGAGTGGGGCTGGTGGTCGGGTTGCCTATGTAATATAAAACCAGAAAAATATTATTATACTAGCGACCCGCCCCGGCTTCGCTCGGGTGCAATATAATACATATAAACCTTCCTCTTGAATCACTCTATCTATTAAAAAAAAACCGCATCAAAATCCGTTGCGTAGTTTTAAAGATTTAAGCGCACATAGGGATATAGGGACAGAAAAAGCGACTTTGTTTTATACTATGTAGTGATAATATAGTTTATCACAACTATCACACAACGCCGTCTAGTCCCAAGCTAAGCAGAGCTTGTGCTATGAGTACCTACTAGACAACTGATAAACATACAATTCTAAATGCATAAGCATAGCATAGCATAATCAGCCTTTTTAATGTTCCCACTGCTGGGACTGAAGCCTCCGCTCCAGGAGAGGGAATGGGCCATAATCTAGCACGCGGACCCAGTGCGGGAATGTCACATGTCTTCGAATTTTTGGTTCTAGGACATGCCGGTTTCCTCACGATGTAATGAATTAAATTAAACAAAGTAATGCCCATTCCCTCTCCTAGACAGGAGGCCTGAGTCTCAGCAGCACAAAATAGATAGGTACAGAACACAATTTCATGTAGGTATATAGGTACTTCACTTTTTATACCTACGCTCGGTGGACGCACACTAATGAGCGTTTGAGCTGGAACTGTTCGACGAGCGGGCCGAGGGCGAGGAGATATCGTGTCCGTGAGCCAAAGAGAATAACATTGCCGTGAGCGGTGTCTATGTGTGCGTTGTGAGAGCGCGCACAGTATGTAGATTGACTTCTGTATCTATATATTTTGTGCCAGGAGTGAGAACATTATAAAAGCTGATAACGTACGAATCCTTACTAATATTATAAAAGCGAAAGTGAGTTTGTTTGTTTTTGTGTTACGTCTTCACGCCTAAATGGCAAAACCGGTGTTGATGAAACTTGCTACACGGCTAGACCATGTCCTGGAATACGACATAGGATACTTTTTATCCCGGAAATATGTTCTCTTAGGATAACTTTCTGCTATCACGCGGGCGAAGTCGCTGGGAGCAGCTAGTATAACACAGAATCCCTTACGCTGAGTTCCTCTCGGCTCGTAATAGTTGTAGTCCTTATACTCCGGCTCGTAGCCGCTGAGGTAGGCCAGGCGGTCGAGGAACCACGCCAGCTTGAGGATCAGCTCGTTCTCCTCCTGCTCATCTGTCTGCGAGGACAAGAGAAGACACAAATGAAATCCTTACGAAACTCCCTATACCAGGGATGGCGAGCCTGAGGCGCGCGTGTTAATGGTAGCACGTGGTCCAAGTATAGTCATCATCTTCCTGCCCTAGTCCCGTTTTATTTGGGGTCTGCGCAACACGTTTTTTTCTTCCATTCTGTCCTATCGCTCGTCACGCTATCACTAACTCCCTTTTCATTCATATCACTTCTCACACAATCCTGGATGGATTGTTCAATTCTTTTCTTTGGCCTCCCAATTCCCTAAATCCCCAATTTTTTTTTTAGTGTGGTAGTGATACCCAAAGCCAGGGCCCTGGGTGCTGGCGCCCTGGGACGAAGGTAAAGAAGGAACAGGAGTGGGTTTTACTCAAATGTCCGGCTAATTTGGCTGCCAAGGTCTGTCCGGCATTTCTGTTTGAAGACCTGGCAACCACAACGTATATGTGTGACCCATAGAAATATAAATAACTCCTTTCTTATATCTATGGTGTGACCTTTGTTTATTAGTACGTATATCTATTCTTGTATTCGCCTTTTACTCATTCTTTTATTGCACCTACCACTACTTTTTCTCTGTATCACCCAAAGGTTGACTGGAAGAAAATGTCTAAAGCTGCTTTCAGACTACGCTATAGCTAATACCACAACAATATCGTATACATTCATTATCCTTACTAATATTATAAAAGCAAAAGTGAGTTTGTTTGTTTGTTTGTTACGTCTTCACGCCTAAGTGGCAAAACCGATTTTGATGAATTTTGGTACAGAGATAGTTGGGACCCTGGAGACGGACATAGGCTATTTTATTTAAGTGAGAAAAGTGGAAGAAAGAGTAAAGTATATGTACTACTAAACGCGGGCGAAAACTAGTATTAAACAAATAAATAATCATAAAATAATACATGTAGGAACTGAACTACCGGATTCAGTTATTGCTTGTAAATCAAGGTTGGAGAAAACAAGTCCGTATTTTCGTAATTAATTTCATACACAATAAATTATAAGTAGTCAGTAGAATCGTTGAGTTCATACTATCGGCTCTTTGTGTAGTTATCATATCATCATAGTTTTGTATAAGTGATCTAATTCATTTGAAGAGCCGGTACAAGCGGAATGACACATATACAACGTGTAACGTTAAATGCGCAAAACCTGAAAATAGTTTGATCAGAATAACGAGCAGAATCAATTAAACCACTTTTTCATTACTCATACTCTGAAAGTAGGTCTGAAGTTGCCTGAGCAGCGGGCTCAAAAGCATCACACTTCATCCCTAGGGAGTTTTACTTTCACCTAACATCTGTAAAATTATTGAAAAAAAAAACTAGGTCTATCTTCTTGTATTCGTAATGAAAAGCACAGTGCTTACCTCGGGGTTAAAGTTACTTATATAGTCCCGAGAAGGAGTTGGCGGCCGAGCGTAGCGAGGTCGCTAATTCGAGGGACTAAATAAGTAACTTTCACCCCTAGTGTAACAATGTACTATTTAATATAGGTTCTGAAAAAATATTCATAAAAAATGTCGCCCCGTCTATTTATGAACAAGTCAAGCCATCACGTGCGCAAATCCGCCGAAATAGGTAAACAAACACAAATTGTTGTAGTCCAATCAAATTTTCTCATACACGGAATAGTAAAACTTCTTATTTCAATGCAGATATGAATTTTAAACAAACTAAAACTGCTGATATAACCTTTGTTTTTTTTTTAATGATTTTTTCTCACTGTTTTATGTCAATTAAATTATAAGCATAATTAAATTATAGGATAAGCATTGCCATTCAGCGTGGCAATGCCGCCAGTCTTTTGGGTACATTACCAGTCGACAGCGATGCGGAGGAATTTTTCGAAGCCTTACTTTAAATTGCCATTTTTGTTTTTAGTTCTTTAGGGTTTTATTTATATTTTTTAAGTTAGTTTTAATTAATTTAAGTTTATATCTATAACTATATTTAACGTTATTTTATAAATAAATTAATGTTATTAAATTATAAATCATTTGGGGTGTCTGATGTTTTGCGCATTTAACGTTACACGTTCTAGTCTAGAAGCACAAATGAAGCCAGCCTTTCGGTATTCTATAGAATCTAATGGCTGAATATACGCTTTTTTTTTAATTTTTGTTTTTGTGGTTTTTTTTTTGGTGGGTAAAAGTCACCCAAATGTCATCCCCCGTCCTTGATAGATATAGTAGTAGTGTAGTAGTAGCGGATAGTGTCAGACTCTTACTGAGTGAAAAACCCACCCAGTTTCTTCTTGCGTTTCATACCGGGGCTGAACTTCCTTTTGGAGCTAACCCTGGCCCCAGTAGGCTTCGACCCAGCTAGGCCCCTGCTGTTGCTGACAACGCCTTGATCAGTTTTGATGGTGAAACTTTTTCTTCGGTGGTCGTGAAAATTTGCGACCCAGGTTCCTAATTCTTGCGAAATCCGAGATTAAACCTTTCTCTCAGTTTTCGTGAAAATTAGGGACCTGAGACCCCATTTAAAAAAAAAAATGGTGAATGCCGAAGTAACAGTATCGCCACCAAAATTGAAAAACATGATAATGCATTGTGAAGAGTGTGCGAAGGAATTACATGATTTAATTCCGCCATCAACTTTCTACCATCGGACAACCTGACATTAGGCGAGTAACCACCCTCAAATGTTTATCTCTACGGTCCGGACTAAGCGTTTCGCCTCGTCGTTTATAACGCCTACTTACTTCATCATCTTCGTGCCCTTGTCCCGTTTTATCTGGGGTCGGCGCTACACGTTTTTTTCTTCCATTCTGTCCTGTCACTCGTCACGCTGTCACTAACTCCCTTTTCTTTCATATCACTTCTCACACAATCCATCTATCTTTTCTCTCCATCCATCCACATGTAAACTCGATTGAAACAACTTGCCTGCTGCGGTCTTCCCGTCTGATTACAATCGGTGTCATCAAGTCTAAAGTGAATAGGCTCTTAATAAACTAGTGCACCTCACCATCAACGATTGCATCACTGCATACCATCAGGTGGGATCGCAGTCAAGCACTAATTTATATCAATTAGAATCGAAGAGGCATCTTACCTTCTGATACTTTTTAGCATACGCGAGGTCCTGGAGTCTCTTAGTCGCCCACATGGCCAGAGCTGCATACCTCCTCACCAGCTCACTGGACTCCGTGGCCTCTTCACAAGTCATTCGCCTGTTAGTCCTGTTTATTTTATATAGTACATTATTATTTTTAGTTTAATGCGAAACCTGAATATAGTTTGTTCAGAATCAGTAACTGAATAGATTCCAATAGTTTTTACACCATGTTATATTATTTCCCAAAAATATTTAACAATTTGGACAAAAAAGTCGGACATCACCAACACCAAGTACAACACAAGTCACGGCAGGTCATCGCGGGCATTAGGCGCCAGCAAACAGCTGGGTGCAAGTGCAAAACAACCCATCAGTCACTTGGATGGCCCAGTAACTGTATTGCTGACATAACAAGTTTATAAGTTTGTGATTTTTTATATGATTCTTTACATAATAATACTAGACACGTGTAGGTACATACGCATATACTAAAACTAGTTTTGTGTTGAATTAGACTAAGCAGGATACCTACACAGCACAGTAAAGTCACCCTAATATATTATGGCAATGGAAAGGGCTATACTATAGCCCATCATGGATGCGTGACGCACAGGACCGGTCGTTGTGGCTACGCTTGGGGGAGGCCTATGTCCAGCAGTGGACGTCTTTCGGCTGATATGATGATGATGATGATGATGATAGCCCAACATTCGTACTGTATGGATCAGAATGTTGGGCTGTGAAAAAGACGGATGAAAAAGATTACATGTAGCTGATATGAGAATGTTAAGATGGATGTGTGGTGTGACAAGAATGGATAAAATGAGAAATGAGTATATTAGGGGAAGCTTAAAAGTGGCGCCAGTGACTGAAAAGTTGAAAGGGAATCGTTTGTCTTGGTATGGTCATGTGAAAAGGAGGGACGAAACGCATGTTGCTAAAAAAGTTATGAGTTTACATGTGGATGGATGGAGGGGGAGAAGGAGGCCAAAGAAAAGATGGATGGATTGTGTGAGAAGTGTTACGAAAGAAAAGGGAGTTAGTGATAGTGTGACGAGTGACAGGACAGAATAGAAGAAAAAAACGTGTTGCGCCGACCCCAAATAAAACGGGACAAGGGCAGGAAGATGATGATGGAAAGGGATATACTCGGTGTTTCCTTTCGTGATCTCATCAGAAATGAAGTTCAGCCGAAGTAGCATCCACTGTTGGACATAGGCCTCCATCAACTGTCGCCACAACGACCGGCCCTGTGCGTCCCGCATCCATCGATTCTCGTAGCCCTCATCGGATTATCAGTCCACCTTAAGGAAGACATATCAACGTGTTACAGTACGCGGTCGCCATTCCAGAATCTTTCGTGCCCATCACCATGTTCTGCGAGCAATGTTTCTTACCCACTGCCACTTAATTCATGAATCCCCAAGCGACCACCGGTGGCCGCGCATCTATTGTCTTACTATTGTGTCTCTAATTGACGGTATCTGAAGGGTTAAGACGTAATACCATGTTGTTTTTAAACGAAAGTATAATCCCACGAAAAAAATCAAACCTGCCAAGTGCGAATCGGATTCGCACACGATGGGTTCCGTACCTTCCGTAGCAAAAAACAGCAAAAAAATCAAGTTTGTGGTAGCCCTCGTAAAAAATAAATTTCTTTCAGTTTAGGCGACCGCCTGCCATTCCTCGGACCATGGCCTTAACTAAGGCCCAGCGCGAGAGGTCTCCGCCGCCGATCGCCCCCACGAAGGCACGGCGATGATCTTATTTATTTATTATTTATTTATTTAATACTTCATGCACACAAAAGTACAGAGGCGGACTTAATGCCTTAGGCATTTTCTTCCAGTCAACCTTTGGGTGATGCAGAGAACAATAGTGGTAGGTGCAATAAACGAACGAGAATAAGGTGAATACAAGAATTGATATACTAATAAACTATAAACATAATATAATTATATACTAATATATACTCAATCTAATAAACTACATATATACACTAATATTGTCAAACAATTTGTTCAAATCAACAATTGGAAAACCTTAACGCTGTGATGATACCACTGCCAACCTCTTATGAATTATCTCGCGAACTTTAGATTTGAATGCTAATCGGTTTGTTGCCATCCTGATGATCCGCCCATACGGTGCACACCTCAACTGTGTGCTCCACCGTGAGGTATAGAACCTTAAAGAACTAACCTGCTCCTCGTGATATTAAACCTGCTCCGACTTTCGGTAGAGTTCTTCGGGCGCAATGGTATAGTGGCATTATTGTAGTCGTTGAACGTCATCATCGGTGCCGAGGAGCCGCTGGTGGGGGAGAAGGGGGGGGAGCTGGAGCCGTTCGAGGGGGGGTCGTACTGCGGACGCCATGACGACGAGTTCCAAGACGTGCTTGAGTTTTGCTAGAAGAAAAATTTATAATTTGCAGTTGGCTTGCTGTGGTCTTATCGTCCAAATATAATTTAGCTGTCTTCAAAACTAGAGTGAACAGTCTCTTCTAGTGAGCCTCACCATCAACGATTGTATCACTGCTTACCATTAGGTGGGATCGCGGTCAAGCACTGGTTTATACAGGGTTATTAAGCTATTGCATAGCTTCTATCGCGGGCCTTGAGCGTGGAGACCGAATCCAGAAATTCCATAACGAAAAAAACCTAACACCCCCCACTAAATGGTTGCAACTTGTCAACTTCGATCACAATTTAATTGCATAAGTTGATAAAAAAAAAAGTGCTATGCAATAGCTTTACCGCGGCAGTCTCCGAGTGCCACACGTCTTTTTTGTAAAACACTAGCAACCTCTTAGCTTAAACAACAACTTTTGTTCTATGACTTTTTAAAAAACATAATACATTTACCAAAAACAAACCTTCAACATTTCGTTGTTCTATCTAACATATTTCAACTCTTTTTGTGTGAAAATCTGATGAACTTAAACATGTTTTTTTTTTTAAAGTCATAGAACAAAAGTTGTTGTTTATGATATTAGTACCATAGTTCTGAGAGGTTGCTAGTGTTTTACAAATAACCCTGTATGATAAAAAAAAAATTAAAAGCGTCCTAGAGGGTATATTCTCATTTACGTTATTAAGTACTCATTTTTCTGTAAATATTAAAAATTATTAAAAATAAATAATAAAATAAATAATAAATAATTATTATTTAAAATGTTTGTCCTATGTATTTGTTTATGTGGTGTACAATAAAGAATATAATAAATAAATAAATAAATAAATATTTTGGAAACACAGATTCTATGTATATCTTATGGAATCTAGGTTTCTATAGAAATCAATTCCTAAAGTGGCAAAAAATTTATTAACCCAATAAAGACCTCTAAAAATCTGTTATTTTGCGTGAACTTTGGGCCTTCATAATGTATTCTTCCTTCTGTACTAAAATTTTTCTTGGATGGGAATCGAACGCACGACCTCCGGCATAGCAGTCAGGGCCACTGTACTACTTGACCAATAGATTACTTAGATACTGTATGATTCCTCCGTTCTGTGAATAGGCCAGTCAAAAAACTTCTAAGTCAGCCAAAAAAACACGTGAAGCCAGGGGGGCTGGGCTTTTCTTCGGTCAACGAATCAGCATTGCCATCCAGCGTGGCAATGCTGCCAGCGTTCTGGGGACATTTCCCATTGACATCGATGTGGACAAATTTTTTGACGCCCTATAAGTTCCTTTTGTTTTTTACCCGTTTGTACATATTTTTTCTTTAAGTGAAGCTAAATTGCACGTTCTAAAGCCTAGATTTCTATGGAGAAGAACATGGAAGAAACTCCATGGTCCCTCAATTAAATCACGTTAGATCTTTGACAACTGCCAAGCTAGTGTAACTTACCGTGGTCGAGTTGCGTCGGTTACAGCTTTCTAGAAACCTGCTGTAGTCTTCCAGAGATAGGCGAAGTCCCTCCAGGTACGAGCTGCCGTCTCGCACTATGTTTTGAACCTACAATCATAATGTCATATCAGTAACTGGGTTGTGAGAGCAGTGATTTTTCTTTCAGTGGGTAAAAATCATCCAAATGACATCCCCCGCCCTTTGGTGGAGCTGGAGATAGTTGCAGATTCTTACTGGCTAAAAAACCCACCCCGTTCCTTCGTTGCCTTTCATACCGGGGCCGAGCCTCCCTTTCGGAACTAGACTTGGCCCCAGTAAGCTTCGACCCAGCTGGGCCTCTACAGTTGATGACAACTCCTTGAGGCGCGCCGGAACAGTGCGCGCCGTCGTTGACTTGGACTCGATCCGGACAGTTACCGGACGGCCAGACAAGCAAGCTACCCATAGCTCGCCGTCCGCAAGCCCGCGCCTAAGGTGGCCGGAAATTGGGATCGAAATCTCGGCGGCGGCTGGGGTGTGAGCGTCGTAGCCTGATGCGGTCGACCTCCTCCTTTGCTAGCATTACTGCTTCGCAGAATAAAGCGTCCGCCTACCACTCCTCGTCGCTCCGGACAATGGCCTGTACCAAGTCTTGGCGCAAGAGATCGCCGCCGGTAAGAGCAGTGGTGGCCCGACTTACCGAGTCGTAGGTCCTGGGTTCAAACTCAGCCAGGCGCACTGCTTTGTGTAATTTATTTCATCACCACTGCTCTCAAAACGGTGAAAGAAAACATAGTGAGGAAACCGGCATGTCCTAGGACTAAAAATTTGCAAACAAGTGACATTCACCAACCCGCACTGGGTCCGCGAGGTGCTATAAATTGCTCGTCGTCCACAGGCCCACGCCTACGGTGTCAGGAAATCGGGAACAGGATACCCAGCTGGGGGCGTGAGGAAGTCCGTTTCTTCCAAAGCGATTAAATAGATACAATAGAGCGGCCATCAGAAGAAATGTCTTAGAAAAACTGTCATCCTATGCTTCAGTGAAGACGAAAAATGTTTACAAAAATAAACTTAAGTTAAGTCCAGTTGTTTTGCCATAATACGATTTACAATGGTACAATGCGAAACTCAGCATATTTTGTTCAAAAAAATATTTTCTTTTGGTGCGTATAGCGGACACAAACGTGACTTGACAGGTACAGACTGAGCGACTTGTTACTACTTTAGTAACAACTCTCGGATTAGGATTTTGTTCGCTATGTCCTGTCTATTGGTAGTATATGTTTAATGTCTTTGGTTTCTTCACGCGTTTTGCTTAGCTGAAGGAGCGACCGCCTGCCATTCCTCCTCGTTCCGGACCAGGACCTAAATATCTTAAGTGCTTGATATTCTTTGAAGAATTTAGTGGTGATTAGGTAAATACTTACTTTCTTCTCCATATAAGATGTGTGGTAGCCGTATTCGTCGGCGTATTTCTCATTTTCTTGGGGATAGTGTTCATGTGTTTTGTAATCCTCAGAGTTATGCTTACTATTCCCCTCTATGTTGCTATAAAACTTCTTGTCGCTGTTCAAATAATCTTCATATTCATTCTTATTATATTTTTTATACTTTTCATTTTTCTCGAATAAAAACTTTCTTACTTCCGGCAAATCGATCGTCCATGTCGCGACTTCATTGAACGCGACTGTTAAAATTAAAAAATTCACGAACGCATTTTTTCGTAACGTCATTTTTCCCGCTTATTTTTGACAGTTTAATTTTTTTTCTTGAAAAAAAAAATGTTTACGATTCAGAAAATCATTATTTTATTTTTAATATTTCTGATAAAAATGAAGGATTTTAATAACAAAAATACGTGGTTTTTCACAAACACTTCGTTAAGTACTGTGTAGAAACAAACGGATGGGATTTTTTCTTGTAATTACGTGTTTCCCGCGGCATATATTGTTCGAGGTTGAATTGAGCAATATCTTCGCATCGACTGTTAAATGCTTAATGCCTTCGCCTGTGTATTAGATAATTATATACATACAATTTATTTATTTAAATTATAGGTTAAAGTTATTTTTCTCTAAGCTTTTGTTTCATTTGGCTACCAAGCAGTTTTATCAGTGTATTTATCTTAATAAACAGGTGTTGAAAGTTTTAAATGTTAATGTATTCTCTTGAAAGTATCTAGTACGTACAATAACGATTGTAAACCCTTTTTTAAATATATACCTACATTATTATACAAGTCGTAACGTTAAATGCGCAAAACCTGAAATTAGTTTTATCAGAATAACGAGCAGAATCAATTAAACCACTTTTTAATAATAGTAAATTTTTCAAAAAAAATCTTCATTAAAAACTTCGACCTGTCTATTTATGAATAGGTCGAAGTAGAGAAACCCGCTGAAATAGGTAAACAAACACAAAAAGTTATAATCCAATCCAATTTTCTCATACACGGGATAATAAAAGTACTTATTTCAATGCAGATATGCATTTTAAACAAACTAAAACTGCTCATAAAAAGTTTTTTTTTTTTCAAATGTTTTTTTTTCTCACGTAATTAGGGCAATCGAATTAAAAATCATTTGGGGT
Source organism: Mythimna lalbum (assembly GCA_949319445.1). Lineage (NCBI taxonomy): Eukaryota > Metazoa > Arthropoda > Insecta > Lepidoptera > Noctuidae > Mythimna > Mythimna lalbum. The sequence continues at coordinate 9,890,980 of OX439375.1, forward strand.
GTCTGAGGTTTTGCGCATTTAACGTTACACGTTGTATAAAATGTTGTTGCACACCATGTATTTACCTCCTGTATCGTGGGTGCGTTCACAAACATGAAAACTCAATACACCCAAACCCGGTACATATCTGTAAAGGGTCTAATACACTACGCTGAATATCGCTTACGTTATTCAGACTCGTCTTATTTTTCTTCCCGAGTTGGACATTCTGACCCTTATTACACTACGCGATAGGTCTAACCATAGACTAAAACGGTCTGCATATCGCGTAGTGCTTTAGGCCCTTAAGTGGAAATATTTGTACCGGATGGGAATCGAACCTGTCAGACAGCGTAGCAGCCAATCGCTCGATCACTGCTCCAGCCGTGCCGTCATGATGCACTGATTGAAAGCTAACAATAACTTTCAGTTTCATTTGGATTAGTCTAGCCAATTTGTATTTTAATAAAAAATCTGATATGCAAGAGCAAAAGCGGATATTGGGGCATGCGAAATGCACCAAGTGCATTGCCCATCTTCCTCCCTCCCCCCTCCCGGGCTGCCGACGTTTACACTCAAGCTATTTAATAATAATAATATAATAATTTAATTTAAAGACAACTTTTGGTCCATATTATATGTTAGAGTCCCTTATTACTTAATTCATGAATCCCGAAGCGACCACCGGTGGCCGCGCATCTATTGTCTTACTATTGTGTCTCTAATTGACGGTATCTGAAGGGTTAAGTTAGTTCAGACGCTCAATAATATAACACTGTTTTTGTATTCTTCCCATAACATAACATAATTCTTAAAATCCATACCATTTTAATTCAAATAAAAGCTTCAGGCACATTCAAAGTCAATCACAAAAAGATAAAACAATTTGCGTTTCCAAAGCGTAGATCTCTATGGAGAAGAATGCGAGAAACTTCGTTTTAAATCAATTATAACTAAATTATGGTTAATATTTAAATCTGAAAACGAAAAACGAATGTGGTCGAACACTTAGGGGTGCGACAGTCGCTGTCTCGGTTTCGAATTCATGAAAGAAAAAGGGATGTCTTCGCCCACGTCTAAATTGGTTCACGCTTCGCCTCTGCTGGACTGGTAAATGAAAAAACAGCTTACAAAGTGACTCTTATTGCACTGCACTTAGGTATATATTGGCACGTGTTACCAAACTGTGACATTTTGATGACCATTACGCACTAGTGCTATAATGCAGTTAATTCATGAATCCCCAAGCGACCACCGGTGGCCGCGCATCTATTGTCTTACTATTGTGTCTCTAATTGACGGTATCTGAAGGGTTAAAACCTTTTTGTTCAACCTCTTCCCAGCCATTATTATATTACAGTTACCGTATCAGAAAGAAAAAATAATGGGCGCGTAAATATATGAAAACAGATTATTACCGCCACAATAGTTTACTAGTTTTACAGTAATTTTCTTCACAAGTGTATTGAAAAACGTTGTATGATGAGTAATAAAATTAATTATCACCGCCCTCGGCTCTCTTAAGACCCTCGCCATGGCTCGGGTCTAAATACCACCTCGACGGTAATCACTAACATTACACACTTATACGAGTATCATAATGTACTATTCCAACAGTGGACTTTATCTTTCCAGCGGAAAGATGTCCATAGCTGGATATGGGCCTCCTCTAAGTGTCGCCTGAAAAACAGGTCCTTATACACGTCGCATCCATTGAAATTCCTGCGACCCTCACCAAATCAACTGTCTGTCTTTTTAAGAGGCGTTCTAACGCTGCATCTCTGCCGTAAATCGGAAGGATACAAGCTTACACAACTGGACATGGGCCTCTTCTAAGTGTCACCACAACGATTGGTCCCCTTCACCTCGCATCTATTCGATTTCCCGGTCCACTTTTTGAGAGGCGTTCTAACGCTGCATCTCTGCCGTACATCGGAAGGATATAAGCTTAATTGTACGTTTAAAAACGATATGAATCTCGATGAATTAATATATAATGAGTTATAATCATGTAATGAGTCTGTTCTAATCGCTAAATTATAAACTGCAATACCGTTTCGATGTACCGGTCAAGGTAACTTGTATTTACGAAGTTATCTCGTAAGTATAGTTTAAATAATGTATTCAAATTGCTGTTATTTAATCTATCGCAGCTATATATCTAATTGCGTGTACAGTATTGCGGGATTTTTTTATTTACTAGTTTTTGCCCGCGGCTTCGCTCGCGTTAAATTCGGGGTAACACGGTTCCCTTTCGGCTTATTTTTTACCGACATCTTCAACAAATATCGTTAACTAGCTTTCCACCCGCGGCTTCGCCCGCGTGGACTACAGTTTATATCGCGCGGGCAGAGACCCGTGCTCAGCAGTGGAATTATAGGTAGCCTATGTGTTATTCCAGTGTCTTTTCTACCTACCTACCAAATTTGATCTAAATCCGTTCAGTAGTTTTTGCGTGAAAGCGTAACAGACAGACAGACAGAGTTACTTACGCATTTATAATATCAGTAGGGATAGGGATGTACACAAAAATAAATACAAAAATTTTACAAATCACTACATACGAGTAGTATAAAAAAAGTCGCTTTTTACGTCTTAAATCTTTAAAACTACGCAACGGATTTTGATGCATTTTTTTTAAATAGATAGAGTGATTCAAGAGGAAGGTTTATATGTACAATATTGCACCCGAGCGAAGCCGGAGCGGGTCGCTAGTTATATACTAAAACCTTCCTCAAGAATCACGCTATCGAATGGTGAAAACCGCTTGAAAATCGGTGCAGTAATTTTTGAATTTATCGCAAACAGACAGACAGTCAGACGCGGGGGACGACTTTGTTTTATAATATGTATTGATACAATCACCTATGATCAACTTATTATTTTCGGTTGGTACAGTAATCGGGTCTAGGGATCGAACCTCAAAATTAAGTTTGTTTTTTATTGTATACTAGCTTTTGCCCGCGCGGCTTCGCTCCCGCTCTTCCCTACTCCACCCTACTATACCCAACTCTACCCTACTCTCCTACTCTACCCTACTCTACCGTACTCTACCCTACCCTACCCTACCCTACCCTACTCTACCCTACTCTACCCTACTCTACTCTACTCTACCCTACTCTACCCTACACTACCCAAATTTTTTTTTCCATAAGAACCTTCTCCTCACAATAACAATCACAACAAAAAAAAAATCAGCCAAATCGGTCAAGCCGTTTTCATGCCAAGTCGTGACAACGGAAAACGGGGGTCATTTTTACCGACTTCACAAAAAGGAGGAGGTACTACGTTCGGCTGTTTGTATGTTTTTTTTTTTTTTTTTTTTTTTTGTATGTTTGTTCGTCGAATACTCCGCCAAATGTGGACGGATTTTCAAAATTCTTTTTTTGTTCGAAAGTAGATAGTTCTGAGGTGGTCCCATTATCACCAAATTAGGATCTGATGATGGGATCTTGGAGAAATCGAGGGCAACCTTCAAATTTTATAGGCTCACTTATTGATTTTCGCATATTTTATGAAGTATCTTGTGTATTTGCGTATGGTCGTCACCATCTCAGGTAGCTGGGCTGATGATGGAAGGTACAACTCCTTAACAGTAAGAAGTTACTCGAACAGGCAAGGACTGTTTTAGTAAATTGTTTTGATGTTTGATAGGGCATTTGCCACATTTGGTCTCATGATCATCAAGTCATGACCTGATGCTGCAGTCAGGATAGTCTGCAGAGTACCTAAGTCCTCGACAACAAACAGCAGATATATCGAGTTTAGGCTCATTGAAAACGGCTCGATGTGTGGATAAACGTACTGCTAATAAAGAACACCGAAGTACATAGAGACCTGATGCTGAAGCCAGGAGCATCAGGAAAAGTACAAACCTTGAAATTACAGCACCGTAGTCGTGTTTGGGCTCACTTTAAACAGGACTAAATTTTAAGTTCATTGCAATGTTGACATAAATCTGGCCTGATGCTACAGCCGGGATTATCAGCATCTAGTTTAATGACTGTTTGAAAGAAGAGGGGGAGAGGATATATCGAACTGATCTGATGATGAAGCCGAAAGGTAAATTAATGTAATCTAACCGTGTTTGGGATTATTAGAACCGTTATGAGATGCGCTCTGACTATAAGGTATTTAAGTTTGACTGAGGGGTACTTTTTAGTGGTGGTACCGTAACTAAAAAGTGTAAAATAAAAAAAACTTTTTACAAAAAAAATATAACCGACTTCAATGATAAAAAACACTGAAAAGTATCAAATAACTTTAATTTTGGAAGTCGGTGTTAAATAACGAAGAGACTAAACTATTAAAGAAACACCGACTTCCAAAATTAAAGTTATTTGATACTTTTCAGTGTTTTTTATCATTGAAGTCGGTTATATTTTTTTTGTAAAAAGTTTTTTTTATAAATATAGAAGATACTTTTCTGGAATAAAAAGTACCCAGTGTGGTGCCCAGGATATTAAAGAATAATTATACCAAGTTTCATCGTAATCGAACCGGTAGTTTTTGCGTGATGACTGAACAGACAGACAGACCTTGCCTTTTGGTTTTCCGGATACAAAAAAACTAAAAATCAAAACTCGCACTATTTTAATGAATACATATTTATTATCGAATTACATAATTACTTTTGCTTTTTTTTTTCATTTAGTAAAGGTGCGTACAGACTAAGGGAAGGTTCATATCTGACGTAAAATACGCCGAGCGTATCATCATCAGCGTCTATTCGGTCGAATGTGTCACTTCATCAAACGGAAAATGCGTCGAGCGTAACATCCGTCCTGCTACTCCTGCTCCTGCCACATGTCAGTTTCTGCGTTTAGCATCTATAGAGCGGTTGTGTTGTGTGATACGGCCTGTACACAAACGATCTCTGCTGATGTTACGCCTAGACTGAATGCATCAATCAAAATACAAGTAGCGCGTGGCGCGCGCGACGTTGCCGCTCTTACGTCGACCGACAATGCGTTGACGGAAACGGAATAGACGCTGTACGCTCGACGCACTAACGTATCATCGGTTGAGTGTGAACGGTCAAGTGTTTTTCTACACATTTGTCTGTTCTGGCGTTACGCGACCGATACTACGCGACGCATGTTCCGTCAGATGAACCTTCCCTATATAACATAACATGTTATACAACATTGCTATATAACATGTTGCAGATAATGTGGACACCGCATGTTATAAAACATGTTATAATAACATGTTATTGATACGTACAACAATGTTATATATCGATAGCACTGAACGACGACAATGGTTATATAAATATTGTTATTATAATGTGTACAGTATTGTTTTATGTTGCAATTTTGAATAACAAGGTTACATGTAGACACGTTATACAATACAAGTTATATATGTTACAAGTTTGGGAAAATACAGTTACACGAAAATTACTATAAATAATAACCTGAGTGAACAACAGGTTTTCTAAGGATTAACATACATTTCACTTTTTAATTGGTTAAGTGTTTTTATTTTTCATGTCCTCATTTCAACTACTGAACCGAATTCATTAAACCCCAAGCGAACGCACGCGTTCGCACACCCATTGTCTTTCTATCGTGTCTCTGATTATCACGATTGAAACTTGCACCCTTGATTCCATTTTCCAAGACAGATGATGTTATCTTCTTCTTCTCGAATCGATGGTTTTCTGCACAGAATAGAAAGGAAATACTTTCCGATTTGTATTACTACGAGTTTCGCCGCTTGTCTCCCACCCTTTAACTCCACTACAGGCAATAAACCGATACGAACGCGCATTACGCAACTAACAAACCACGCACACTTAGATCGCAAGTTTGCTATTGGTAGTTGAACTATGAGCATGGCTCTTGTGGCACGCCTGCCCTTCCCACAAGGCCATTCTAGCCTCTTTCATCTGTTCAGCCCGTCTAGCCAAGTTACAACCGTTTCGCTTGCGTCGAACGCTTCGAGTTGACCTTGCCGTTAATTCTTTTGTTCTGACCACGTGACTGAGCGTTGAGATGACGTCTTTCCCGTACATTTGAAGCTTTCTACTAGCGTTAACTATTGCAGATTAGCAACTTGGCTAGGGGTACTGTTTTTTTCTCTTCCCTCAAAATTTTTGGGTCCAGTATGTTGCCATGATTACAGTAGCGTCACTGACGTTGTTGAGTCCCTTGGTGGTGGTGTGAGGATGTACGTGTAGTTTGGTCGGTGTAGCCTTGTGAACGATTCTAAGTCACAGCGGAAAGTTATATGGCTATTTATTGGTTCGGTCCACGTTATGTTTTACCAATATTGTTCTTGTATGTTACGTACGTGATGTTCCGTATGTCCTTACTTGTAGACATGTTTGCACCACCACTGTGCGTAAGGGACTGGCGCTCGAATACTCGAAACTCTTGGCAACTACACATTTTGTCGCGTATGCATGTGTGGCGTGAGCCCCAACAGCGTTTTTTTAAATCCTCGCAAAGTACAGATGTTGGAACAGTTTGGGCACTCTGGGCTATCGTATGATCAGCCCCCCCTAGCCAAGTTACAACCGTTTCGTTTAGAGTCCTTGCGTCGAACGCATCGAGTTTGCCACGCCTCTGATTCTTTTCTTCTGACCACGTGACTGAGCGTTGAGATGACGTCATTCCCGTACATTTGAAGTTTTCTGCTAGAGTCAACGATCGCAGATTATCAACTTGGCTAGGGGTGGGGTACAGGAGTATCGCACTCGCACTGGTGATGTCATATTTTCTATGTTATGAATTTTCTGTTGAAGATTTTTTATTTAAGTTTCTTAATTAACTTTCGCTTCCGAGGTGTCATTGGGACAGGTGGTCTATCCTGATGTTTTCTTGGAGACAGTAATGGTGCTGGAATATAAAGAAAATCGGTGTTATGAAGTAGTCAAAAATCAAGTTTTTTTTTTCACAACTATCACACAACGCCGGCTGTCTAGTCCCAAGCTAAGCAGAGCTTATGTTATCGGTACTAGACAACTGATAAACATACTTATATATTTCTAAATTCATACATATTATAGATAAATTACACCCAGACATAGAACAAATGATTATGCTCATCACACAAACATTTGTCCTAGGTGGAAATCGAACCCACGACGTCCAGCATAGCAGCCAGGGCCACTAACCACTAGACCAACAGGCCAGTCACTCAGTCAGTTATTAGGACGTTGCTGTCTTAAATCGAGAGCAGCGGTGGCCAAGTGGTAACAGTCCTAACTTGCTAGTTGCAGATTGCGAGTTCAAACCCAGCCAAGTGCATTACTTTGTGTAATTTATTTCATCACCGCTGCTCTCAAAACAGTGAAGGAAAACATCGTGAGGAAATTGGCATGTCTTAGAAGCAAAAATTCGAAGACATGCGACATCCACCAATCCGCACTGAGCCCACGTGACGCGGCCCAATCCCTCTCCTAAAGAGGAGGCCGAGTCCCAACAGTGGAAACATTATAAGGCCGACTATGAAAACCTTTTTATTACTGTCCGTTCAACCGATTGTGACTTTTATTACGTTGGTGGCATGACAAATGGCGGCTGCAGTAAATAGTTGGTATTGTAACCACTTTTTGTTTTAAATGCCATCCTTATGCGTACGAAATAGAAGTTAAAATCGATTGAATCGAGAGGAAAAAAGGTTTCTTTAGATTTAGGGTACTTGTGAAACATTGGCATCCTCTCAGGACTATGTTACTAACATCATAAACAACAACTTTTGTTCTATAACTTTTTAAAATGTATCATAGTTTAGTTCATCAGATTTTCATTTTTTTTTTAATAACCGGTGCTGTCCCACTGCTGGGCAAAGGCCTCCCCCAACTTCTTCCAAGTTTTCTTTTCCTGAGCTAAATCAAACCAGTCCCCGCGGTAGGCATCCAGGTCGTCTCGCCACCTCTTCCTAGGTCGACCTCGGCGGCGTCGTCCATCTTCAGGTACCCACTTTGTGCAAACTCAGATTTGCATACAAAAATAAAAATATTTAAATTAATAATGCAATAACGGAGGGTAGCTGAACATGAACTTGACCTATTCACGGGCGACCCTCACTAGTCGGTCGGTCGCATTGATGCGCTTGCGTATATATAGACTAGCATCCTATCCGTGATATTAAGGTTAGTGGAGAATGCCACTGTGCGCAACGCCCGGAGGACACGGTGGAGCACACAGCCCTGCCTGGGCGGAGCATCGCCGTCCCCTCGTGGGGGCGTGAGGTGGCGGAGACCTCTCGCGCCGGGCCCTGGTCGAGGCCATGGTACGGAGCGAGGAGGAATGGCAGGCGGTCACCTCCTTCTGCGAAGCAGTAATGCTAGTAAAGGAGGAGGTCGACCGCATCAGGCTACGGCGCCCTCGCCGCCGCCGCCGGGATTCCGATCCCGATTTCCGGCCACCGTAGACGCGGGTTCGTGAATGGCGAGCCATGGGTAGCTCGCTATCCGATCGTCCGGTATTGGACCAAACCCAAGACATCGAGAGCGTGCACTGTTCCACTGAGTTGTCAGCAGCAGGAGGGGCCCAGCTGGGTCGAAGCCTGCTGGGGACAGGGTTGTCCTAAAGGGAGCTCGTGCTCCAGTATGAAGGCTAGAAGGAACGGGGAGATGGGGTTTTTAGTCAGTAAAAGTCTGACACTATCTCCCGCTCCACCCAAGAGCGGGTTTTGTCTTAAGATGATTTTCCCAATCGAAAAAAAAAAAGTTTAGTGGAGAATAAATAAGTGGATAGTGCCTCACCTCTGTTGTTTGTAACTTCACTTCTCCAGAGGGAGTGATGCGCGTTCGAGTTGGAGTCTGTGCAGATGATCAGGAGAAGAGAAGAAGAAGGTGCAAGTTGTCGCTCTCGCAGTGCTGGTCCAAGTGTGTCACTTGTTGTGGAGGGCTCATCGTCGCCTGGCATGTGCGACGAGCCTGGAGGACTGGGACATCGTCACCGCACCGGAGCCTGATTGCCGTCAGGGCTCTGGAACAGAATTATGGTGTGTAGGTAAGTCTTGGGGTGTGTATACAACATTATTTTTAGTTTATGCGAAACCTGAATGTCGTTTGTTCAGAATCAGTAACTGAATGGATTCCAATAGTTTTTAAATTTAAAAAGGTCGTAAGTATAACACAAGTCACGGAAGGTCATAATGGGTAGGTATTAGAGTCAGCAAACAACTGGGTGCAAGTTCAAAACAACCCCTCAGTCGCCTGGATGGCCCGGTGACCATGTATTTTTTTGACATAACAAGCTTATGACTTATAACTACTGACTGGCCTGTTGGTCTAGTGGTTAGTGGCCCTGACTGATATGCCGGAGGTCGTGGTTTCGATTCCCACCCAAGACAAATGTTTGTGTGATGAGCATGATCATTTGTTCTGTGTCTGAGTGTAATTTATCTATAATATGTATGTATTTAGAAATATATAAGTATGTTTATCAGTTGTCTAGTACCCATAACACAAGCTCTCAAGCTTGGGACTAGACGGCGTTGTGTGATAGTTGTGGAATATTATTATTATTAATTATTTTTCATGATACAGTTATGAAATTTTGTACATAGATTCTTTACATAAAAATACTAGACACGTGTTTCGGGTTTCGCATATACCATAACTAATGTTGTAGAATTGTATTTTGTCTACTGGATATATTTACCTCCAATGCCTCCAAGTCCGTATATCTTGTTTTTTCTGACCCACGGCTCTTGGATCAGAGCGATAGTTCAGGGTTACATCTCCAGCACCCTGCGTAAGCTAGCCGTGGCAGTTTGGCTGTGCTGGAGGTTTATGTGATACTAGCTGCTACCAGCGAAAGAAAATTATCCCAAGGGAACATACTTCCGGGATAAAAAGTATCCTATGTCCTATTCCAGGACATGGTCTATTCCTGTACCAAGTTTTATCAAAATCGGTTTTGCCATTTAGGCGTGAAGACGTAACAAACAAACAAACTTTCGCTTTTATAATATTAGTAACAATATTAGTTTGGTATATCGGGATGGGTTTAGGTGTGGTCATCAATATATATGTACATTATGTACTACGCGCTAGATTAGGCGTGTCGTACACTCACTTCAGTCGACTCAGGTTTAATGTCGACTGTACACCTTGAACATTACACTATGTTGAACGAAACGCTTAAGTGCCACGAAATTCATGGCGCTTAAGACATTTTGATTGCGAAAAAAGTATCCTCTAAATGCTATCTTAGCGCTGTATGTTTTAATTTAGATGACGTAATGCCAATGTAGCGCTGTAGCGAACTTTAGTTTTAACTTTTTAGTATTTGGCAAACATTTTTATCTATCACTAGAATATTAGTCGATGGGTGTGTGAAAACCCACCCTGTTCCTTCTATGCAACGAAGGACGTGAAAGTCCACTACCGCGACAGGTCGAGGTATGGCGGACAGAGCTCCGGCGGGATCTCACGGTGAAATGGCGTCAGCGACTATCGCAACCCAGTGCTGGGTACGCCACAATTATGGCGGTAAGTCCCCTCTTTGAGACATGGCTGGAAAGACCTCACGGCGTCCTTACCTTCCGTATGACGCAGGTCCTCACCGGACATGGCATGTTCGGGAGGTTTCTGCTCCGGATTCGTGCGGAAGAGACGCCCGGGTGTCGCTACTACGGAATGCCCGGAGGACATGGTGGAGCACACAGTCGAGGTGTGCCCTGCTTGGGCGAAGCATCGCCGTGCCCTCGTGGGGGCGATCGACGGCGGAGACCTCTCGCGCCGGACCTTGGTTCAGGCCATGGTCCGGAGCGAGGAAGAGTGGCAGGCGGTCGCCTTTTTTTTTGGATGGGGAAAATCATCATATGACAAAACCCGCTCTTGGGTGGAGCGGGAGATAGTGTCAGACTCTTACTGACTAAAAACCCCATCGCGTTCCTTCTAGCCTTCATACCGGGGCACGAGCTCCTTTTCGGACAACCCTGTCCCCAGTAGGCTTCGACCCAGCTGCTGACGACAACTCCTTGAGGCGCGCGGGAACAGTGCGCGCCGTTGACGTCTTGGGCTCGGTCCATTACCGGAGGATCGGACAGCGAGCTACCCATGGTTCGCCGTCCGCGAACCCGCGTCTACGGTGGCCGGAAATCAAGATCGGAATCCCGGCGGCGGCGGCGAGGGCGCCGTAGCCTGATGCGGTCGGCCTTCTCCTTTCGCACGCGGAGGCTCGCGCCTGCCATTCCTCCTCGCTCCGGACCATGGCCTGGACCAGGGCCCGGCGCGAGAGGTCTCCGCCGCCGATCGCCCCCACGAGGGCACGGCGATGCTCCGCCCAGGCAGGGCACACCTCGACTGTGTGCTCCACCGTGTCCTCCAGGCGGTCGCCTCCTTCTGCGTAGCAATTATGCTAGCAAAAGAGGAGGTCGACCGCATCAGGCTAGGCGCTTTCGCCGCCGCCGCCGGGATTCTGATCCTGATTTCCGGCTACCGTAGACGCAGGCTCGCGGACGTCGAGCCACGGATAGCTCGCTGTCCGGCCGTCCGGTAACTGTCCGGACCGAGCCCAAGACGAAGCCTTCGTCTTGGGCCAGGGAAATCTGAAAGGGGGCTCGAGCCCCGGTATGAAGGCTAGGAAGAACGGGGTGGGTTTTTAGTCAGTTAGAGTCTGACTCTAGTCTGACACTGTCTCCCGCTCCACCCTAGAGCGGGGATTGTCAATCAATGACCCAACAAAAAAAAAAACTGGGGCGGAGTTAAGAGGTGCCAGATCCATCTGAACCTTCACCTCCGTCCTCCGTCCCACAGTCGTCACTGGGAGGGGATGTGAGCAGCTGCGTCGTCCATGAGGGTAATGCAGGAGCAAGATCTTTCACGTCTTCGATCGCTGCTCGAACCACCTCTTCCATCACGTCAGTGTCAGTCGGTGTCGGTTTCGGAGTCTCCGTACCATCGGTCCTGGCGTCAGCGGGATGTGCCCTGGGGAAAAAGCGGACATATATCGACCCAAGTAGGTACGCTATACGGCGATCCCGAGCCATGATCTTCTCAACTTCATCGGACGGGATTCCCAGGGTCAAATATATCCCGTTGTTAACCCCACCGACGCTCGTTGCCCTGTACAGTGACCACCTACGTATGTCGTACCAAGCGTTCTGACGAATCAGAAGGCTCTGGAGCGACGCTATGTCCCCTTTATACCTGGGAACGAATAGCGCCACTCGGACACGAGTAGATATGTCAGACTGTGGTATGACGGTCAGGGTCAAGTCGGTGTCGTGGAATCGTATCTTTGCTACATTCTGGGTCAGCCAGGTCAGGGAGTTCTCGTCCTCACACCACATCTGCACCGTACCGTCCGACACCCGAGGGTATCCACGGAAGGCCGGAAGGTATGTGAGGTCAGACTCCACGAGCAGTCGCTCAAGCTCCGTCTTTATACATGTCGCTTCATTTAGTGTAATTTCTCTGAAGGGGGAAGAGAAGCAGATTGCTACGGCAAACCGCGCCGGAATGTCCTTCGAGGCCCGCGCGTAGGTTTTCTGGTCCCCTGGAGTAGTCTGAAGCCTTGCCCGCTTCGGGTTCTCCTGCAGCGCGCTCGGTGGAGCCGTAGCATCCGGGTGCACCCTCTTCACCGTCCCCGAGCCGCTTGGCCCAGGTTGTGGTTCGGAGGTGTCCGGTGTAGCACACTCAGCAGAATCCCGAACAGGGCGCGGGCGCCGACCCCGATTCCTCCTCGTCTTCAAAGTCTGTGCGTCTGGTAGGTCCTGGTTCAGACTGCCAGTCTCAGTGGATGTTTGTGGCTCGCGTGTTTCCGCGTCCGGCCGGTTTTCGTTCGGGGTGACCCCTTCCCGTACTTCAGGCTGGTCGCGTACTTCAGGTGTGGCTTCCGTTTGCGCGTCACGCCGGCCGAGGCCTTCGCGAACCCTACGCATCAGGTTGCATAGCGCCCTTTCCCTGGCGCAGATTTTTTCGTGTCTGATAACCAGTTTACGTAATTCGTCTGCCGAGATCGGGGCGCGATCACCTGAGCCGTCAGCATTCCCCGAAGCTTGGTCAGCGGCCCTCAGTTTTATCTCTGTTTTCCGCCGCTGGCGCGCTAGTACACGCAGCTTCTTACCGAGGGCAGTCAAGTTGACCTCGCCAGGGTTGTGTGTCACGCTCGTCCGAACGATGCTCTGTTGCCAGGAAATGACGGAACGAGTAGTCTGTATCGATCTGGTGGTAACGTTAGTGTCATCAGGCGCGTGAACCGCAGCCTGGATAGAGCCAGGGTTTGGTGCTCTTATAACCAAAAGCTGCGCAGAAGGCGCAGCACCAATAGGCAGGTTAGTGCCCCCTCCCAGAATACGCTGGGGGCTGACCGATAAATCGGCATGGGATTCCCCGGCTTGGCCGGGACCCACCTGGGTAGTTTTTTTGCTAGTCTGCTTCATGGTTATTGGTTGGGTGGGCTTTTGGAGAAACGAGGTTACCCTTCCTCAGGACCGACGGGATATAAGGATGAAAGGAGGGAGGGATCTGGGCATGAGGATCATGGGATTGGGGTGCTGGGTTATCCCTAAGCCTGGGATTTGACTTAGGGAAACTTCTCTTGTCCGGGGTCTCGCTCGAGACGCTCCGACCAGAGGATCGTCCTCAGGCAGTGAGGAGGTGGTCCTCCGGCCGGAGCTGGGTTATCCGCAACCTGCCCACCCGCTGGGTTGCAAGAGAAGAAGTGCCTGGCGGTCCGTGCCGACCCGGCGCGGAGGCACGTGTGCCTCCGTGTCGAATCAACGCAGCCAGCCCCCAGTTTAGGCTTCACTACAATTTGTCTGACTAATTAAATATAACTTGTACATAATGGAGTTATCTTAATAACATATGAAAATAAGTAAAGTTTATTTATTTTTTGTGGAGCTTTAGAGCGTCTGACAAAAGTTTTGGTCCATGGAAAGTTTTTTTTTTATTATTATTATTGATAGGCTCGCGTTTGGCCACCATCTCACCTGATAGTAAGCGATGATGTGGTTGACGATGGAGCACGCTTGCCTAGAAATAACCTATTCACTCTTGAGTTGATAGTACTTTAGAATAATATTCTACAGACATAAAAATCAGCCATGAAAATTTAAGTAACTCTTATTTTTCGGTCCCTTTCTCCCCTGATACCTGCCCAGGGGCCCCGAGGGGGAGCTCCACAAGCCCACAGGTTTTTTTTTTTTTTTTTTTTCTCTCGACGGGGAAAATCATCATTGACGAAACCCGCTCTTGGGTGGAGCGGGAGACAGTGTCAGAGTCTTACTGACTAAAAACCCCGCGCCGTTCCTTCTAGCCTTCATACCGGGGCTCTAGTTTCCTTTCGGATAACCCCGACCCCGGTAGGCTTCGACCCAGATGGGCCCCTCCTGTTGCTGACAACTCCTTGAGGCGCGCGGGAACAGTGCGCGCCGTCGACGCCTTGGCTCGGTCCGGACAGTTACCGGACGATCGGACAGCGAGCTACCCATGGCTCGCAGTCCGCGGGCCCGCGTCTACGGTGGCCGGAAATCGGGATCGGAATCCCGGCGGCGGCGGCGGGGGCGCCGTTGCCTGATACGGTCTGCCTCCTCCTTTGCTAGCATTACTGCTTCGCAGAAGGAGGCGACCGCCTGCCAATCCTCCTCGCTCCGGACCATGGCCTGAACCAAGGCCCGGCGCGAGAGGTCTCCGCCGCCGATCGCCCCCACGAGGGCACGGCGTTGCTCCGCCCAAGCAGGGCACACCTCAACTGTGTGCTCCACCGTGTCCTCCGGGCGTTCCGCACAGTGGCGGCACCCGGGCGTCTCTTCCGCTCGAATCCGATGCAGGAACCTCCCGAACTTGCCATGTCCGGTGAGGACCTGCGTCATGCGGAAGGTAAGGACGCCGTGAGGTCTTTCCAGCCACACAAGCCCACAGGTAGTCAAAGAACATGAGACGCTACTGAGGACCTAAGGTTTCATCCATGTGAAAATAAGTTAATATGTCGGATCGCTCTGAGATCTTGGACTGTCATTAGAGTTTCGCTAGACTGAGTGCAGTTTTGACGTTCACGTAGTGTGGGCGCGCTATTAGGGTTTTACCACATCAGTCGATCGATGCCACCGATCGATGGTAGAATGGATTAGTCGACGTCGATCGACAGATCAATAGATCAACAATCGATAGATTGGTCTGGTAGAAACTGTCGATCGACTATATAATAATATAAATAAAACACATCAATAATAATGAAGCGCCTGCACAAAATGTAACTGCAAGTTTTTACCTGACGTAGTTTTGGTCGTCAAATGAATCAGGCGTTGAACATGTCAGAAATAAAAAACCCTTTTGTAAAGAAACTAATAATATCTCCACCTATTGTTGATTTTCGGAAGTACTAAATCGAGTACTTCAGGTGGTGCATCATGACTCACATTTTCACTGTTTTTCATACAACCGCTCATAACTGATTATGACGTTATTACACATTTTTCATTAGATATTTTGGAAACACAGTATCTTGTGGATATTATCTAGGTTTCTAAAGAAACCAATTTCTAAATTTGTGTAAAACTAATCCAGTAAAAACCTCTGAAAATGTCCTATTTTGTATGAACTTTGACACTTCATAATTTGCCTAAAAATTAAAAAAGTCAAAAAAATAATCCTCTAGAGACCTTGCAAATTTTATTAAGATTCTAAATGACGACACTTTTTCCAAAAACTTTTAAGGGTTTAAAAAAAACAGCTATTTCCTGGAGCAAGTTTTGTGAAATTTTCGAGTAAACATCGGAATTACCGAATACTAACAGAGTTTTCAGGCGTTATCTCTATTTTTTTTCGTTGCCTTTTCGTCAAACATCGCGTTGGATTGCATTAAATGAAGTAAAAAGCTTTTAAACCATTTTCGATGTTTACGATAAGCGAGTGGAGAAGGACCCTCTTAAAAACCTTTTGTAAAGAAACTAATAATTTATGTCCGTCACTTATTGTTGATTTTCGGAAGTACTAAATCGCGTACTTAATACAAGTTTTATCAGAATGATGCAATTCGTTATAGTTATGGCGTTCAGTGGCCGAGGCTAGTGATGTGATGTAAAATTGAAGCAGTTTTGTATCTATGTTAACGGAAGTGTATGTAATCTATATATAAAACTCCTAGGAAATGTGTACCATTCCAAAAACTCCAAAGGATATGTATGAAATATTTTTTAATTAACACTTTTCCTAGGAAACCTATACATTTCCTAAACCGTGATAGGAAATGTATATCAGTAGTCATCGCCAATCGCTATTTTCATACCCAGAGGCGTAGCCACTGCCGAATCAATTATACGGGGCCCCCAAGCTACAGGGGCCCAGATTTAGGCCAAAATTTGTAACATGTCCATAATCTTAAATTCTCATAGACTGAATGAATATTGACCACTCATAATATGATACTCTGTAAATAGCTTTTAGCACGCTCCTTTCTTAGCATTTTCTACATACGAGACGACAATAAAAACTCAACCAATTTTAGTACGTCCTACTAAATGATCCATAAAATGAGCACATTTTCAATTTTAAGGCCTCTCAAGGCACTATTTCTATATTAGTAGAAGCTATTTCGTAAAAAAAAAAAACAACTTTTCAAATATATTTGATACGGGGCCCCTGAGGGCCTAGCTACGCCACTATCATACCGTTTAAACTTTTTCTTTACTTTAGGCCATACATCGAAGCAAAGGCTCAACTGGCTGCAAACAAGCTGGGTGTCCTCGCAAAGGTCTGACAGTACTTCACGCAGGAACAGCTGCTCAAACGCAAGTTCGATCGTGGAGTTATGCTCTCATCTTTGGGACGGATCTGCTCGATACCAGCTTGATGCACTTGAGGCAATTGAGAGGCAAACAAGAACCTGTCGGTTTTCTACCGGTTGCATTTCGGGGAGTGTGCATCGGAACTGCATAACCTAATTCCGGCTAGCCCGTTCCATCATCGGACTATCAGACGTACGGCGATGCGCCACCAGTACATGGTGAACTTCCCACCTACACGCACAAAACGTTTTGGGAACACATTCATTGTGCGTGCAGCTAAGGAGTGGAATTCCTTGCCGGAGTTTGTGTTCCCTGATAGCTACAACCCGGGTTTCTTCTAGTCTACCGCATCATCGCTTTCCATCAGGTGAGATGGCGGTCAAGTGCGAACCTATTAACAATAAAAAAAGCTAAACAAGTTCAAGTTTGATCGATAATAAATTGTAACTTAAGAACTATGTGATGAGAAATAAACAGACCACCAGCCATTCTGACACCCAAAGAAATTGTGTATAATGAAAATTTGTTAAAATCTTTTCGGCAAAACGGCAGGCATCCACTCTATAATAGCATTATAGCTTATAGTTCATAGCACAACAGTATCATAGTATTTATTAGTTTATTATTTTAGCATATTTATTATTATAAATAACTTATTTTATATTTTTCCGTTTGTAGTATCTGTTATTTGTTTATGGTGCAAACCTACCACAGTGTTGCCTTTTTAACCCAAAGGTTGACTGGGAGAGAATGCCTTGTTGCATTAAGTCCGCCTATGTACCACTACTGTACATGAAGTTTAAATAAATAAATATCGCGCTCGCCATACATTTATTTAGAACTCGTTCACGCTTTGCTATATATGGTTATATGGGTCCACATGCGAAACTCAATGACCGACACAAAATTCTGTCCTTAGCACACAGCCAATGCGAAACTACACTAACAAAGTGGCTTCTTACTTTAGAGTTTATTAGCGTAAGTAATAAACTCGCGGAGCACATCGCACCTTTGGTAGAACAAGGGCACAATTGCAGTTTTTGCAATTTTACAGGAGAGTCATTTTAAGATATTTTTTGTATTTAATGTAGTCTAGCTCCGTTAATAATGTTCTAAGGTTGTTCTGCTTTGTATGACAAACTATATACTATATTCTTTTAGGTGTATCGTTTACAAATATTAAAAACTGTTAATACACAATTACAATTATGCCCTTGTTCTACCAAAGGTGCGACATATTGATAATTCACACATTAATATATATTTATATTCAAACACTCACATAGGTACACTCACATTTACGTTGATAAAATACATTTATTTTACCTAACATCATTATACACACTCATTCAGTAACCATTCTTTTGTATTCCTTCTTAAAATTAAGTTAGCTTAAGAGACATGTTCTGAAGTTGACAAAATTGTAAGGTATGGAAGGAGCCTGGATCTCCTAGTGAGAGTTCCAGGAACCAACTTATATATATGTATCTGCTGTAATAATAAATTATGAAATATAGAGTCACGCGCTATAAATGTATGGTGCGCGATATTGTCGTGCTATGAGCTATATACTTATAGCGTCTGAAAACAGCTTAATACACCAAACACGATCCGCGCCTTTTCTTGCGATATTCGTATCGTGAAAATACTGTTAGGGTGCTACCACACCAATCGATCGTCGATCGATACCATCGATTAACATCGGTCGACGTTGATCGATTGGTGTGTTAGCTTTAATTGATTGACGGTTACCAGTCGACAAACCAATCGATCGATTGCCGGTCGACGTTGATCGATTAACCCCGGCTAAATGCCAACAGTTTCTTTCGAAATGTATTTACAAGAGGACGCATTCTACCATCGATCAACGATCGATCGACTGGTGTGGTAACACCCTAACACTTGGATATACAAGAAAATATGAAAAAAAAGAAAATCATAAATAAAACAAAAAAAACTTTGTATTAATAGTTATTATTAATATAATTAATAGATAATACTATATTAACTTAGTACTAAGCGTGAAGTGACCAATCTTTCGTTTAAACAGTTAAAAACAATCAATTTTTTAATCTTATTGTTACGTAAAATAAATGCGTGAAAAACTTTTGTTTAAATACCCTCTTTAAACGAGAAAAAAATAACGGAAACGCTAGCTTTTCTAACAATCCATTTTAAACGTTCGGAGAGCGAACGAGCCGGCGTTCGCTTGGGATTTAATTAATTAAAAGCCTATTCATATAGCCTT
The DNA here is from genome assembly GCA_949319445.1 of Mythimna lalbum. Taxonomy (NCBI): domain Eukaryota; kingdom Metazoa; phylum Arthropoda; class Insecta; order Lepidoptera; family Noctuidae; genus Mythimna; species Mythimna lalbum. The sequence goes on from OX439375.1 coordinate 9,909,908, forward strand.
AAAGACACCAAAATTATAATCGGACAAGACCGCAACAGGCAAATTGTTCCAGTCCCTCCATGTACGCTGTTTACACGACAAGGCAAACGCTTAGTCCGGACCGTACACACGCGGGTAAAGAAGCTAGCAAAGACTAGTTCACGTAATAAATATAACTAAATATTGTTAAACGATAGAGATTGGTCATAAAGGCGTTTGATAGTGAGTAGTGTGTTGTGTGTGGTGTGTGTGTGCTCAGCCCATCCGCGGGCGGCCCATCCCGCGGCCCATGGGCGCGCCGGCCGTCGGCATGTCCTGCCCCTTCACGTTCTTTATCGTCTCGTCGACGGACAGGATCTGGAAATAACAGAAAGTATATAGTAAGAGTTTTTCTAGCGTTTTTAGAAGCTTTTATTTAATATTTGCTTTGCTTTAGGACTTGCGGACGGCGAGCAATGGGTAGCTCGCTGTCCGAAGCGAGGGACAAGGCCACGCGCGATAGGACGATCCTTCGCCACGCCGAATCCCTCCAGGGGGCTCTTGACGCCTCCCTCGAGAAGAGGGTGACAAGGATCCGGAGCGAGCTCCGGGCGGAGCTCCAAGCTAAGCTCCGGGCTGAGGTCCGGGCGGAGCTCGCAAGAGCGCCGAATGGACGCCGCCAGGAGCCGATGGACGAGAGGCGCGAGCAGGAGCAGGGGCAAAGCCGGCCCCGGCCCCAGCCCCAGCCCGAGCCAGAGAGTCAGCTGCTGACATTGATGCAGCGGTAACTCGCAGCTTTTCAGCAGGGGCTGCAAAAGCAGCAGCTGGAGTTCCAGCAGAACATCCAGCAGCAGCTGTCTCTCCTGGAGGGCATTGTTCTGCGCCCTCCACTGGCAGCCTCTGGCCAAAATAAGGCGGCGTCTTATGCCGCTGCCGCTGCCGCGGCCGCGGCTACTGCGCCCGAGGCGGGCCCGTCGGGGCGGGAAAAAGAGGGGCGTGACGTACGACGACGTCATGGAGAAGGCAAAACAGGCGGTGTTGCCCCACCTTGGCGAGCTCGGAGCCGCTGCGGGCTTCCGCTTGAGGCGCACGATCACCGGGGCCCGAATCCTCGAGGTCCCCGGTGCGGCCAGCGGCCCTGCAGCAGATGCCTTGGCCGCAAGGATCAGGTCGTCCCTCAGTGTGGAAGAGACCAGAATGTCCAGGCCCACAAAGTGCATCGACATGCGCATCATGGGCCTGGACGACTTCGTTAAGGTGGATGAGGTGGTGGCCGCCACTGTCAGGGCGGGCGGGTGCACCATCCACGCTGACAGCACGGGCATGCGAGCCGCTACGGTGAGCTGCCCCGTGTCGGCGGCCAAAGCCTTCGCGGCGGACTGGGTTTCAGCCCAGGTCAAGATGCTGGAGCCCAGACCTCCGCGGTGCTTCCGCTGCCACGTGGGAGCCCACTGCACCGCGGAGGATCGCAGCGACCGCTGCCACCAGTGTGGCCAGGCAGGTCACAAGGCTATGTGACCTGCCTGGCACGGCGGCCGGCAAGCCACCACAATCACCGCCGCACCCGCCACCGCGGCAGTACCCTTTAGGGGAACTCGGGAGAAGACCGTAATGGAGTGTCAAACGGCCCCATTACGTCTCCTCCAGGCGAATATCAACCACTGCGCCCCGCTCAGGATCTGTTGCTCCAGAGCATGGCGCAGTGGTTGATCAACATCGCCGTAGTCACAGAGCCGTGACTGGGTTCAGGACCTGGACGGCTCGGTGACTTTAATTTCGTCGGCCACCGCCGGTACCCCCGCCCCCCGGGTCCTTCACGAGGGGGCGGGGTTGCGTGACAGCACGGTTCGGAGAGACATCGCCGTGGTAGGCGTCTACCTGTCCCCGAGCAGATCTCTCGACGAACTCCACGTCTGAGGCGGCGGAGACCTCTCGCGCCGGGCCCTGGTTGAGGCCATGGTCCGAAGCGAGGAGGAGTGGTAGGCGCGAGCCTCCGTCTGCGAAGCAGTAATGCTAGCAAAGGAGGCCGACCGCATCAGATCTCGATTTCCGGCCACCATAGACGCGGGCTCGCGGACGGCGAGCCATGGGTAGCTCGCTGTCCGATCGTCCGGTAATGGACCGAGTCCAAGACGTCGACGGCGCGCACTGTTCCCAGTGAGTGAGTTGTCAGCAGCAGGAGGGGACCAGCTGGGGCGAAGCCTACTGGGGACAGGGTTGTCCGAAAGGGAGCTCGTGCTCTGGTATGAAGGCTAGAAGGAACGGGATGGGGTTTTTAGTCAGTAAGAGTCTGACACTATCTCCCGCTCCACCCAAGAGCGGGTTTTGTCATACGATGATTTTCCCCATCGCAAAAAATAAAACCAAAAAGGTACAGAAGGCAGGTGTACCTGTGCGGCGGCCTCGCAGGCGGCGGTGATGGCGTTGGTCTTGACGAGCGCGGGCTCCCACACGCACGACTCGTAGTTGTCGCCGATGTCCTCCTTCTGGATGTCGATGCCGTACCAGATGTCGCCTGCAAACAATTTGATAAACGTTTATAACTTGATGACGAGCTTATGCCTAAAGAAATAGTTTTCTAAAGGTTGGGGTTACCATCCCGGATATACAAAATACTTGGAAGGTTGACGGCTGCTGCCGCCCGATCCGGAGACGAGGATCACTCTTGAAGGTGGAGAAATACTCTCGTAGATGGGGACATACTCCCAAAGAGTGGAAACAATCCTGCAGGTGGGTAACACTCTCGTAAGTTCTAGGACATGCCGGTTACCTCACGATGTTTTCCTTTACCGTTTTGAGAGCAGTGGTGATGAAATAAATTACACAAAGTAATGCGCCAGGCAGGGTTTGAACCCGCGACCTAGACAGAAGTCGGAGTCGTTACCACTCGGCCATCACTGCTTGGGAGACAATACAACGTGTAACGTTAAATGCGCAAGACCTCAGACACCCCAAATGATTTGTAATTAAATTGAAAAAATATGGTTTTATGTGCAGTTTTAGTGTCTTCTTTTTTTAATATCTAACTACCACCATTTGTGTTTGTTTACCTATTTCCTTACCTTATACATAAATAGACAGGGCGACAGTTTTAATGAAGATTTTTTTGAAAAATGTAACCTATATTAAAAAGTGGTTAAATTGATTCTGCTCGTCATTCTGATCAAACTACTTTCAGGTTTTCCGCATTTAACGCTACACGTTGTATAAAGTGTAAATATCACCAAAAAATGGAAGAAAACTAATCAGGTGGGAAACGGTCCATCAGCTGGCAAAGTAGACCTAACACAAAATAAACTGTCTCAAACCAGGTAAAATTCCACATATATATTATATATTAATATTCCACAAACTATCACACAACGCCGTCTAGCCCCAAGCTAAGCATAGCTTGTGTTATGGGTACTAGACAACTGATAATCATACATATATATTTCTAAATACATACATATTATAGATAAATTACACCCAGACACAGAACAAATGATTATGCTCATCACACAAACATTTGTCCTGGGTGGGAATCGAACCCACGACCTCCGGCATAGCAGTCAGGGCCACTAACCACTAGACCAACAGGCCAGTCAAACTACCGCCAACTCACCGTTATGATGCTTGTTCCTCAGCTTGTTGAGCAGGTTGGTGGCGTCGAAGCCGGCGTTGTCGCACAGCTGGCGCGGCACGGCCTCGAAGGCGCGCGCCACCGCCGCCACCAGCAGCTGCTCCTTGCCGGCCACGCCCTTCGCGTACTCGCGGAGGTGCTTCGAGATCTCCATGTCGATGGCTCCACCACCTGGAGGTGGGAATGGTATTAAAATAAATGTTTATTATGGCGCCTCAGGGCGACTACGTACTGGAAGACGCAGCATTGGCGCGGCCTCCCACAAGGTGGACCAATCCGGGTCGCGAGGATCCGATGGATGCGAGACGCACAGGACCGGTCATTATGGTGACACTTCGGGGAGCCCTATATCCAATAGTGGAAGTCTTTCGGCTAAAATATGCCTATAGCAGTTCAGCTTAGGTCGTGAAATTAATTTGAAAGATAGAAAGAAAATTTATTTGAAACTCGCGCAAGACAAAACAGCAATGGATAAAAATGGGCAAGGGCGAGTCGGACTCGCGCACTGGGGGTTCCGTGCAAACAAAATTCCCGAATGTGGAGTCTCGAAGATTTTTCCGAATGGCAATTTTTTTTTGTGACGTAGGTAACAACAAATTTAGTATTTTCAAAATCATCTGACATCCCCCACTCTTGGGCGGAGCGGAAGATAGTGTCAGGTTTTTACAGACCTAAAACCCACTCCGTTCCTTAGTGCCTTTATAACGAGGCTAAGCTACCTTTCAAAACTAACCCTGGCCCCAGTAAGCTTCGCCCCAGCTGGGCCCCTGCTGTAGCTGACAACTGCTTGAGGCGCGCGCGAATAGTGCGCGCCGTCGAGTATTCTAATAAGGCCAGGAGAATCGCTTTAAGCCCTCATGGTAGGGCCACTTTTCTGCGAGCAATGTAAACCGCCTATATATTTTGCCCCAGATAGTTAAAATGATGTATCTAACAAAGACGAAAAAAAAAATTTTTTTAATGCATGAAACGGGGAAATCAGGCCTTTTTTCCTTGTGTTAAAACCGCACTGGAGAAAGTCAGCAAAATATAAAAAACTAGCGACCCGCCCCGGCTTCGCTCGGGTGCAATATTATACATATAAACCTTCCTCTTGAATCACTCTATCTATTAAAAAAAACCGCATCAAAATCCTTTGCGTAGTTTTAAAGATTTAAGCGTTCATAGGGATATAGGGACAAAAAAAGCGACTTTGTTTTATACTATGTAGTGATACAGGCAGATGCGCCATTATGTCCTAATTCCGGCATTGTATATAAAACTCAACTCTGGAAAAAATGTTAGATGCGTCTTTTTTACTAACGGGCGCAGTATCAATAAACTCACCAGCAACCACAGCATCATTCTTGATGGTGCGCCTGACGATCATGATGGCGTCGTGCAGGGAACGTTCCGTCTCCTCGAGGAACTGTTCGGCACCTCCTCGGAGGATCAGCGTGCAGGTCTTGGCGGCAGGACAGCCTGGGGGGAGAAGTAGTGGTTATAATTAGGGATATATTTATAAATGGAGGAAGATTTACTTTATAGAAGCTAAGTGTTTGTTTAATCGAAAACTTGAAAAGGGGTCATTGCTGTGTAAGGCCGCGTTCCCGTCCCGCGTTGTCGTAACGGCTAATTTATCGTCGATCGAATACATTAAACCCCAAGCGAACGCCTATTGTATCTCTAATTGACGGTATAATATAATATTGTAAAAGCGAAAGTGAGTTTGTTTGTTTGTTTGTTACGTCTTCACGCCTAAATGGCAAAACCGATTTTGATGAATTTTGGTACAGAGATAATTAGGACCCTGGAGACGGACATAGGACCTAATTTATTTATTTTTTAAGTGAGAAAAGGGGGAGAATCGTTTGTCTTGGTATGGTCATGTGAAAAGGAGGGACGAAACGCATGTTGCTAAAAAAGTTATGAGTTTACATGTGGATGGATGGAAGGGGAGAGGGAGGCCAAAGAAAAGATGGATGGATTGTGTGAGAAGTGATATGAAAGAAAAGGGAGTTAGTGATAGCATGACGAGTGACAGGACAGAATGGAAGAAAAAAACGTGTTATGCCGACCCCAAATAAAACGGGACAAGGGCAGGAAGATGATGTGAAAAGGGGGAGAAAGAGTAAAGTTTATTAGTAAACGCGGGCGAAGCCGCGGGTAAAAGCTAGTTAAGAGAAACAATAGAAAGACAATGAGAGAGCTAGCGCCAGGGGCGTTCGCTTGGGGTCTAATGAACTTATAGTATCTAGTTTTTTTTTTTTTCAATATTATTAAGGATAAGCGACGATAATAATATGGCCGACGATGGAGCAACCTATTCACTCTTGACTTAAAAACAACGACCCCTGTCAAGATTTTTACATTGCAAGCCTCATTTCTACTATCAAGATCCACACAGTTCTTCAGAAATTGGATCCGTTTGTTTTAATCATTGGCTTACAACGTCATTTCATAGTGGATTTAATCAACTTTATAATGTTCCCACTGCTGGGACTCAGACCTCCTCTCTAGGAAAGAGAATGGGATGTAATCCAGCACGCCGGCCCGGTGCGGGTGCAGGTGATGTCACACGTCTTCGTATTTTTATTATTTGTATGTTTATAGCGACATCTATGACGCCAGTCGCCACATAAGAACTACGAAGAAAATACGCAATCCTGCATCGCGTAATCAAAGTTCTCCGCGCGATTAGAACGTATAGAACAGCCCGTAACCATCTATCGGGCAGTCGCCAGACTATAACACCTGTCTGGTCGGAGTATCCTTCCTTTTCAACGGAGGTATGTGGAACTTTATTCTCAGTTTCGCATACTCCCAAATGTTACATATTGTATAGCCTGCGCCAATTAAATGCTATTCTATTCTAAACTAGCTTTTGCCCGCGCGGCTTCGCTCCCGCTCTTCCCTACTCCACCCTACTATACCCAACTCTACCCTACCCTACACTACTCTTCCCTAATCTACTCTACTCTACTTTTACTACCCTAATTTTATTTTTTTTCCATAAGAACTTTATCCTCACAATAACAATCACAAAAAAAAAATCAGCCAAATCGGTCAAGCCGTTTTCATGCTATGTCGTGACAACGGAAAACGGCTTTCATTTTTATATATATACGATAAGATAAGATATAATTCTAAAATACAAACTAAATGCGCCTGACTGGGTTTGAGCCCACGACGTATAATTCGCAAGTCCGTGTCGATACTACTGTTCCAACACTACACAACTACTTTTAAGTAATAATATCTTACCAGGCGGTGCATTTTCTTTTTCATAACCTGTAGCAAAGGAGAGGAATAGGATCAAGGACTTGGGAATATTATGAAGGAGAATAAAAAGTATATATACAGGGTTATTTGTATAGCAACATAGCGCGATAGCTCCCCGTCCGTAGCGCGTCGGGTGAACTCGGACTGTAGTCGGCTCGCGTCGTGCGTGATTGTTGCGCCCGTTTAGCGCGTTACCGAATAAAATGATAACGTCTCCGCGTTCAGACTACTGTCAAGTTTTGTTATAACGTGTTATAATTATAGCGTTTAAAATAGCGCGCTATAAAAATATATTCAATAGTCTATAGAGCGTCTACAGTTTATTGTGGAGATTGTGTGAGAAGTGATATGAAAGAAAAGGGAGTTAGTGATAGCATGACGAGTGACAGGACAGAATGGAAGAAAAAAACGTGTTGCGCCGACCCCAAATAAAACGGGACAAGGGCAGGAAGATGATTATGATGATGATGATGAGTTTATAGCGGTATTGAACATCACTAGTCTTGAGACACTGTGGTATGTTGGACGAGAAGATACCGCGCAGCTTCCCGAGCTACGCTTGTGACCAGAACTAAGCACGTCTACTCACCAGTGAAGATGTTGTACCGCTCGCCACCGACCTGCCTCTCGGTGAAGTAGGCGCAGGAGCCGAAGGCCTCGGGCACCAGGTCGCGCACCGAGCTCAGCACGGCGCCGCCGCACGCGCGCTGCGTGCGCCGGAGGTCCTCCTCCGGCACGCGGCCCGCGCAGAACATGTCACTGTCGACAACATGTGGGGCTCGTTATAAACTAATAATAATATTCCACAACTATCACACAACGCTGTCTAGTCCCAAGCTAAGCAGAGCTTGTGTCATGGGTACTAGACAACTGATAAACATACTTACTAATATTATAAAAGAGAAAGAGAGTTTCTTTGTTTGTTACGTCTTCACGCTTAACCCTTCAGATACCGTCAATTAGAGACACAATAGTAAGACAATAGATGCGCGGCCACCGGTGGTCGCTTGGGGATTCACGAATTAAATAGCAAAACTGATTTTGATGAAACGTGGTACACGGATAAACCATGTCCAGGAATAGGACATAGGATACTTTTTGTCCCGGAAGTATGTTCCCTTGGGATAATTACTGCTATCACGCGGGCAAAGCCGCTGGGAGCAGCTAGTTCTTATATATTTCTAAATTCATACATATTATAGATAAAATACACCCAGACACAGAACAAATGATCATGCTCATCACACAAACATTTGTCCCGTGTGGGAATCGAACTGACATCCGGCATAGCAGTCAGGGCCACTAACCACTAGACCAACAGGCATGTCTAAAAGAACGTTGCAGCATTGGAATTAACAAGTAATCGGAACAGTCTTATTAACTACCCTATGTCTAGCCAAATAGGTAGGAACTATAGTTCACAATCTTTCTTCTTAGCGTATCGATGGAAACTAATATTAACCCTTCAGATACCGTCAATTAGAGACACAATAGTAAGACAATAGATGCGCGGCCACTGGTGGTCGCTTGGGGATTCATGAATTAATAATATTGAACTGGACCTATTTGGCGCCGCCGTGAGACACATATCGTTATTATCTCTTTTTTAACCCTTCAGATACCGTCAATTAGAGACACAATAGTAAGACAATAGATGCGCGGCCACCGGGTGTCGCTTGGGGATTCATGAATTAATCATGTTGTTACTACATTGTGTGTATCTACGAGAGTGTATGCCACATAAAATAGTTTTCTTTCTTTCTTAGTTTTAATCTGTGTATGTATAAAAATAATACCATTGCCTCCTGTGCCATCTATCATTGTAAAATGTGTTTTAACAATAAAGCGTTCAATATGTTCAACACTGCTACACGAGTTTTATTTAAGAGCATTGAACCCAAATCGACAAGTATAGATACCGGCACGGATTTTCAGCGCTGGCTTCAAGTTGCGCAGAAGTCAAATATTCAGTCTCTGGGTTTTAGTCAGTATAAGTCTGATAATCCCTCTCTCACTAGACTCAGAGCGGTACAATTTATTCAATGATTTCCCACGAGCACGCGAGCTACCTATAGCTCGGCATCTACAAGCCCGCGTCTTCAATGACCGGTAATCGTCCTACGACTCCCGAGTGTTGGGAGGGGGGCAAAGAAAACAGCTCTAGGCAAAATACTGTGTAGCGACGTCTCCTATGAGCAGCTTGCTCAGCACCACGTTGGCCCCGCTAGCTTCTCGCACAGGATCTGTCCACGCTACTCCTAGCATCTGTCTCCAGCTCATCACTCACCGGTCAGCAAAGTACTGTGTAGCCACGTCTCCTATGGGCAGCTTGCTCAGCACCACGTTGGCCCCACTGGCGTGCAGGGCTGCCAGCTTCTCGTACAGAATCTGCCATTCAGCGTCAACGACCTTCTGGTATTCCTTCACGTTGTCTACGCGGACCTGTAAAGTTGATGCTGTTTAGTGACCGTCCTTTAAACTAATATTATGAAGAGAAACTCGATGAGTTCGTAAGGTTAGCTGATTCCATTTTTTTTTAAGCTGGAAATGCTAGTTTCTTTTAGAAAGAAAACAAGATTGTGACTTACTCAGTACAGGGAAACACAAAATAAAATAATAATTAGCTTTTGTCCGCAGCTCCGCCCGCGTATGACCTATGTCACTCAGGAATAAAGAAACTTTCTATTGGTGAAAAAATGTTATCTACAAACAAAAAAAATAAAAAGTTGAAACCTAATTTGACGCGTGCGAAGCCACTGGCAGAAGTTAGTGAAAAATCTAAATTATCTACCAAAGAGCAAGATTTTTGGAGCTTGCTAGTAAACGGCCTCATAACACGTGTGATCCTCACTAGCATTCAGAAATTGGATCCGTTGTTTATAATCATAGGCCAAGTACATTTTTAACACGCTTTTATTAGTTTCACCTACAGGTCATACATACACAAACATACACACATACACGTTTGCTTGTAACCACCACATTTGAACTCGATTTTGCTCAAATTTAGGTGATCAGATTTTCTTTAAACTTTGCATACTCATCAAAGACCAATGACAATGCAATAATCCGTTTTTTACTATTTATCCCCTTAATATTTTTATCACATTCACTAAAAAGTGAAAAATTTAAATATAGTTTAAAAAAACTAAAAAGTGTAATAGTACATTGTTACACTAGGGGTCAAAGTTACTTATTTCGTCCCGAGAAGGAGTTGGCGGCTGAGCGTAGTGAGGCCGCTAATTCGAGGGACTAAATAAGTAACTTTAACCCCGAGGTAAGCATTGTGCTTTTCATTACGAATTTTTAAATTTGACAGCTGTTAGTTGAAAGTAAAACTCCCTAGGGATGGAAAAGTATGATACTTTTCAGCCCGCTCCTCAGGCAACTTCAGAGCTACTTTCAGAGTATGAGTAATGAAAAATATTTTTCAATATAGGTAGAAAATAATAATAATGAACGAAAAATATTAATATTATTGTGAAAAAAAAAACATGGGGTTCTCGATTTACGAAAAATACGGCACAAAGCGCCCTCACGCTTTTGCTCTACAAATCTAATTTCCATATAAAATGAATGGAGAGCAACGTACCCAGATAGGAGTGCATCGTTCTAGCTTAAAATGATACCTCACCTCAGCATTGTCCCTCTCAGCTTTCAACTCAAGCTCGATGTTGAGTAGAGCGATCTTGCAGTTCTCATAGCTCTTGGGCTGCATCTCGAAGCCGGCGTACGAGAACGTCTTCTTGAAGGCGACGCCGGCTACCAGGAACGAGTCTTCTAGGGCTCCACCGGAAACTTTCTTGATTCCTGGTTGATGGAGGGCATATTTAATGTCATGGCACATTATACCGGCACGGCAACAGCACCGGTCCAAACCAGCACTTAACTTGTCATTCAATTTAGAGCATTAAATCGTGTGTAGTATAATATACTAGCTTTTGCCCGCACGGCTTCGCTCCCGCTCTTCCCTACTCTACCGTAATCTACCCTACTCTACCGTACTCTACCCTATTCTACCCTACTCTACACTACTCTACTCTACACTACTCTACTCTACCCTACTATACCCTACTCTAGCCTACCAAACTTCACATAAACCATCTACTAAATAGTCCGAACAAAGCCTAAAAAATTGGTTTGGATAGGTGAGCCCGTTCTTGAGTTATAAAATAACAACGAAAAGTGGCATTGATTTTTATATATATAGATTCCATAATGTCAATATGAAAAAGGCAACGGGGCGGGCAGTCAGCGCGCTTGCCACTACCACACAACTCAATTTGCAGCCCGCATGCTGCAAGCGAGCGGACCATATGCTTACAGCGCGCCGACCGCATGCTTATTACTCGCCGACTCCGAATCACTAGCGAAACAACGTGATTGCGCCGTCACGCGTCGACATTATGAAAACGTGCAATTTCCAGACGTGTTCAATCATAAATCTATATATATAAAAATCAATGCCACTTTTCGTTGTTATTTTATAACTCAAGAACGGGCTCACCTATCCAAACCAAATGTTTAGGCTTTGTTCGGACTATTTAGTAGATGGTTTATGTGAAGTTTGGTAGGGTAGAGTATAGTAGGGTAGAGTTGAGTAGAGTAGGATATAGTAGGGTAGAGTGGGGTAGAGTAGGGTATGGTAGGGTAGAGTAGGGAAGATCGAGAGCGAAGCCGCGCGGGCAAAAGCTAGTGCCATATATATTGAGTTCGCGGTGACAGCAAGCTTGCAACTCGTGGCCACCGTACGGACTGAAAGCTTACACGTCGCGGCCGGCGCGCGGACTGCGAGCTCGCACCTTGCGGACAGCGGGTAGTTAGTGCGCTGGCAGCTAGCCGTAGCCTGAATTCGAGGCGACGCCGTGCTGCAGCTGTGCAGTTTGCGGTGCCGGTATAATGTGCTATACCGCATAGGAGTAAATTTTTTTTTTCATACGGCGTCACGCGGTACACGGTTGATATATTACGGCGCATGATCGCCATCGGAGTCGACGTCACACGAAATAGGTACACAGTCACAGTGACAACAGGAAATGTAAAGTGATAGTAAAGAAATTCATTACTCCAGGGCCTCAAGTCTGCTATTACAATAGTGTCAGAATGGTCTATCATTGTTTTCATAACAACTTTTGGTAATCTGCTAATATAATGGCGTCATTATAACTTTCCAATGGTCAACCACTGACAATCCATTGAAAGAAATGGTATAGAATGGTAATCTCGTACAAAATAACAAATCAATGTCTGACGGCTCGAACAAGGCCCTAAGTCTGCTATTTTTATAAATTCGTCATTCCAACACGATCCCATTGTCATTTTGCTAAAAGTTCGTAATCTGCTAAATCATAATGATCGATCATTGATCGGTCAATGGTCTCGTAATAGACTGGTGGTAGCATGACAATATCGAGCTTATTAAAACCAATAACTGCACAATCATGTTCAAATGGTAGGTCACTGATCAATACAACTGTCAAAAGTTTTGTAAATTCCCACATACGTCAAATATTCATTTGTCATTATGTACGAGAGACTTGGTGGAATTAAATAGGCTAGTTGCTGTAAAAAATGTAATTAGTCCGTATTTTAGATTATAAAAAAAAACCTTTTTATAAAAAAAAAAAATAACCAACTTCACTAAAAAATAATAATTGAGTTTGAGGAGTTCCCTCGATTTCGCCAAGATTCTATCATCAGATCCCAACTTGGTGGCTATGGGACCATTTGGGAAGTATACCCTATGTAATAAAAAAATAAATTTTCAAATCGGTTGGCAAGCGACGAAGTTATGCGCGAACAAACATAAAAAAAAAACATACAAACAACCGAATTGAGAACCTCCTCCTTTTTTAGAAGTCGGTTAAAAATATTGGACACGTATTTTTTCGATTAAACAAAAAATAACAAAGATATAGCCCATTAAAGTTACGTGGGACGTCACTCCGTGAGAAAAAATGCAGCACTATGCAGCAAATGGAGGAGGCCGACCGCATCAGGCTACGGCGTCCTCGACGCCTCCGCCGGGATTCCGATCCCGATTTCCGGCCACTGTAGACGCGGGCTCGCGGACGGCGAGCCATGGGTAGCTCGCTAACCGACCGTCCGGTAACTGTCCGGACCGAGCCCAAGACGTCGACGGCGCGCACTGTTCCCGCGCGCCTCAAGGAGTTGTCAGCAGCAGGAGGGGCCCAGCTGGGTCGAAGCCTACTGGGGACAGGGTTGTCCGAAAGTGAGCTCGTGCCCCGGTATGAAGGCTAGAAGGAACGGGATGGGGTTTGTCGTCAGTAAGAGTCTGACACTATCTCCCGCTCTACCCAAGAGCGAGGTTTGTCATTAGATGATTGTTGCCCACCGTAAAAAAAAAAAATGCAGCAAACAAAATGTAGTTATTTTGAGCCTGGAAACTACCATATATATGCAATATGGAATATGGTAGATTTACGTTTACGTTTTAGTTGTGGTGGTTTTACGTTTTTTGCCTGGCCTCATAAAACGTGTGATCCTCACCAGCATTCAGAAATTGGATCCGTTGTTTATAATCATTGGCCAGGTACAATCAGTTACAATTTTCCTGTCAGAGTCAAGAAATAGTTCTGACTCCCACCTTCTTTTTTTGTTGGAAAATCATCCAATGACATTGTGTGGTACCCACTTTATAATTAGCCCATGATGCCCCACTGCTGGGCAAAGGCCTCCCTCGCTCCTCCCAACGATCACCTTACTTCGACCCACTTACTTAAAAAAAATCCTGTCAAATATCTTACTAAACTTACCAATCATGTCCAGAGGTAGGAGAGGAGCGTCCAGAGACAGTACAGCATCGACCACCATCTTGGAGAAGTGTCCCTTCTGCTGGTGGATGAGCTTCGAGGACATGGCTGTCGACGCGCATTTGGTTAGCAGCTCCCTGGAGAAGACGTATGGTTATCAGCTTTTGACGAGGTAGAGTTTGAAAAGAGATATATGTCGAGGTAAAGTTGATAAGGATTATAGTATGAGGTAAAGTAGATAATGGATTGAGGTAAAGGCGATAATAGTAGCGTAATATCGATAATGGTCTGGGTAAAGTTGGTAATGATCTGAGTAATAGTCTTGGTAAAGATGATAATCTATATATATAAAAATGAACCCCGTTTTCCGTTGTCACGACTTGGCATGAAAACAGCTTGACCGATTTGGCTGATTTTTTTTTTGTTGTGATTGTTATTGTGAGGAGAAGGTTCTTATGGAAAAAAAATTAGGGTAGTGTAGGGTAGTGTAGGGTAGAGTAGGGTAGAGTAGGGTAGAGTAGGGTAGAGTAGGGTAGAGTAGGGTAGAGTTGGGTATAGTAGGGTGGAGTAGGGAAGAGCGGGAGCGAAGCCGCGCGGGCAAAGAAAAGATGTTAAGTAATCTTGATAAAGATGTTAGAAGGCTAAGAAAAGATGTTAATAGTTTGGGTAAAGTTGCTAAAAGTCCAGGTAAAGGTGACAATAGTCCAAGTTAAGATGACTGCAGGAGTCGCGACCGAAGTGGTATGGACTGCTATGCTATTAAATTGAATACTTTAATAACTTTAAAGATTTATTTATGAACGATATAATTATGCTGTATGTTACGCTAAATGAAATGATATGCTAATGAGTACGAAAGCACCCGGTTTGCTGTCCGAATATGTACTGATGGCGCGCTGCACTTAGCGCGGCGTAATTGTGTAGCTAGATCAGCAAAATGTGTTCGATCGTGATGATTGTATCGAACAATGATAATGGTGTTAGTAAAGCTGCTGGCCTGTTGGTCAAGTGGTTAGTGGCCCTGACTGCTATGCCGGAGGTCGTGGGTTCGATTTCCACCATGATGAGCATGATCATTTGTTCTGTGTCTGGGTGTAATTTATCTATAATATGTATGTTTTAGAAATATATATAAGTATGTTTATCAGTTGTCTAGTACCCATAACACAAGCTCTGCTTAGCTTGGGACTAGACGGCGTTTTGTGATAGTTGTGGAATATTATTATTATTAAAGATGATAATATCCAGGGTTAAGATGATAATCATCATCATCACCATTTCAGCCGACTGACGTCCACTGTTGGACATAGGCCTCCCCCAAGCGTCGCCACAATGATCGATCCTGTGCGTCCCGCATCCATCGGATTCCCACAACCAAATAATAATAGTGAGAGTGAAAATGATAATATTCTGGGTAAAGATGATAATAGTGTGATGATGATAATAGGGTAAAGGTGATAATAGTGTGATGATGATAATAGGGTAAAGGTGATAATAGTGTGATGATGATAATAGGGTAAATGTGATAATGGGGTAAAGGTGATTAATAGGGTAAAGGTGATAATAGGGTAAAGGTGATAATAGTGTGATGATGATAATAGGGTAAAGGTGATAATAGGGTAAATGTGATAATAGGGTAAAGGTGATAATAGTGTGATGATGATAATAGGGTAAAGGTGATAATAGTGTGATGATGATGATAATAGGGTAAAGGTGATAATAGTGTGATGATGATAATAGGGTAAAGGTGATAATAGTGTGATGATGATGATAATAGGGTAAAGGTGATAATAGTCTGGGTTAAGATGTGCTAATAGTCTTGGTAAAGGTGATAAAAGCCTAGATAACGTCGCCAAGGTATAGAAAAGATACTAAGGTTAGGTCGGAAAAGTTATTGTAAGCCTCATTTCTACTATCATGATCCACACAGCTCTTCAGAAATTGGATCCGTTTGTTTTAATCATTGGCTTAAAATACAAAAGAAAAAAAGACGAATTTCTTGGATATGTCCTGTCCTGACTAGAGATGGGCGGTGGGTAAAAACGCATCGGGTTTTTACCCGGTAAATACCCAAAACCATGGGTAATTTTAACATAATTTGTAGAGTAGACTATTCTTTGCCGACACCATGTACATTTTATACATAAAACATATTTGATAAACATTTTTTATTGCTAAAAATGTATAAAAAACTAAAAAAAAGTAAATACCCACCATTTGGGTATTTATACCCATCTCTAGTCCTGACTAGTCAGCATTTGTGAAAATTTCAATTTGATTATACTCATATTAACAGATATGCGTTAAAAATTACTGGAAAGAAAAAAAGCAATCAACTTGCATCATTTGAACATACCTCTGTTCCTCGGGGGATTTGTTATCAATCTTGACCGCCAGTTCCTTGACTCTATCGACCGCCAACTTCGCAGCCACGCGGATGGCGCGAATTATGATGCGGGGATGTACTCCTGAAGACGAAAGAACAATATTTCATATGCATACTATTACGGTAGTACTACACTGCGCACACGTGTGCCTCACACGCAAAACTGGGCGCGCCGGTCTCCATACATTTCATATGGAAACTAGGCTTGTAGAGCTACACTAGATCCAAGCCACGCGACGTAGTTGTAAGGCGTGGCCCAAATTTTTTTTTTTTCTTTGGTCAAAAATTATCTTATGACAACCCCCGCTCTTGGTTGGAGCGGAAGATAGTGTCAGGTGACTCTTACTGACTAAAAACCAACCCCGTTCGTTCTAGCCTCTTCATACCGGGGCTCGAGCTTCCTTTCGGATAACCCTGGCCCCAGTAGGTTTCGACCCAGCTGGGCCCCTCCTGTTGCTGACAACTCCTTGAAGCGCGCGCGTGCAGTGCGCGCCGTCGACGTCTTGGGCTCAGTCCGAACAGTTACCGGACGGTCGGACAGCGAACTACCCATAGCTCGCCGTCCGCGAGCCCGCGTCCATGGAGGGCGGAAATCGGGATCGGAATCCCGGCGGTGGCGGCGAGGGCGCCGTTGCCTGATACGGTCGGACTCTTCCTTTGCTAGCATCACTGCTTCGCAGGAGGCGACCGCCTGCCATTCCTCCTCGCTCCGGACCATGGCCTCAACCAAGGCCCGGCGCGAGAAGTCTCCGACGCCGATCGCCCCCACGAGGGCACGGCGGTGCTCCGCCCAGGCAGGGCACACCTCGACTGTGTGCTCCACCGTGTCCTCCGGGCGTTCCGCACAGTGGCGACACCCGGGCGTCTCTTCCGCTTGAATCCGGTGCAGGAACCTCCCGAACTTCTCTCTCTCTTCTCTTACCGCGTCATGCGGAAGGTAAGGACGCCGTGAGGTCTTTCCAGCCACGCCTCAAAGAGGGGACTTACCGCCATAATTGTGGCGTGCCCAGTGGTCCACGTGTGCGTCGGTCTAATGTAGTTCTAGCTTTATTGTAAGCAATGGTGGAAAATGGGGTGAGGGGAAATTGCCTCATAGACCACGTGTGATCCTCATTGAATCTCAGAAATTGGATCCGTTTGTTATAATCATTGGCAATTAGTTCTTTGTAGGGTTCTGCATTGAGCCCAAGGGTAAAAACGGGACCAACTAATACTACTACTATGAGCCCGTTGTGTCCCACTGCAGGGCAAAGGCCTCCCTTCCGTTATTCCACTCTTTTCTGTCCTTAGCCACTTCTGGCCAATCCTTAAGGTAGGAGTCCAAATCGTTACGCCATCTTCTTTCATCAATAGAAAGATAATTTTATTCCTGAGTGACATAGGCTATATTTTAGATACGCAGGCAAAGTCGCTGGTAAAAATTGGATTCAATATATTTAAATACCTTCTTCAACAAAAGGCTTCAGCCTCTTCAAGAGTTCTCCAGCCAAGATGACGACTGAAGTTGTACCATCACCAACCTGGACGTAGAGAAACAATACCATTAATTTCAATAAAACCATTTACAGACTTCTGAAGGTAGATCAGTCAAAGAAAATTAAGCTTTTGTATGTTCTATAATATGGATATCTGTCTCTAACCAACTTCTCGGAAACTTTTTTTACATACTCATCATCTTCCTGCCCTTGTCCCGTGATATTTAGGGTCGGCGCAACACGTTTTTTTCTTCCATTCTATCCTGTCTCCCGTCATGCTATCACTAACTTCCTTTTCTTTCATATCACTCTTCACACAATCCATCTATCTTTTCTTTGGCCTCCCCTCCCTCTCCACCCATCCAAATGTATACTCATAACTCTTTTAGCAATATGCGTTTCATACCTCCTCTTTACACGACCAGTCCGAGACAAACAATTCCACTTCAACTTTTCAGTCACTGGCGCCACTTTCAAACTTCCTCTGATATACTCATTTCTTAATTTATACACTAACTAGCTTTGCCCGCGCGGCTTCGCTCCCGCTCTTCCCTACTCCACCCTACTATACCCAACTCTACCCTACTCTACCCTACTCTACCCTACACTACCCTAATTTTTTTTTCCATATGAACCTTCTCCACACAATAACAATCACAACAAAAAAAAAAACAGCCAAATCGGTCAAGCCGTTTTCATGCCAAGTCGTGACAACGGAAAACGGGGGTCATTTTTATATATATAGATAATAATATAAATTTTTGTAATACTAGCCTCATTTCTACTATCAAGATCCACACATCTATTCAGTAATTGGATCCGTTTGTTTTAATCATTGGCTAATATATATATATATATTTTTTTTTTTTTGTAAATTGTTTGCGCCATACCATAAACAATCGAGGATATAACTAATTTTCTTAACTGCCAACATCTGACAGACCCTCGCAATTATTCAACCAGGGTCGCACATCCACTATCAAATTCTCCATCTCACCAGGGCCTCAAGTCTGCTATTACAATAGTGTCAGAATGGTCTATCATTGACTTCATAATTGTAGATTTTGACAAGTTTTGGTAATCTACTAATACAATGGCGTCATAATGACTTTCCAATGGTCAACCACTGACACTTCATTAAAAGAAGTGGCTTATAATGATAATTTCGTACATAATGACAAATGAATATCTGACGTATGCGGTAGTTTGCAAAATTTTTACAGTGCATTTCACTTAAGAAGTTACATCGGCGTAATGTTGGCTCCCCTTTCTCTACACAAAAAGAAGGGAAAAAAGGAAAGAGTTGCCTACTCTACCAAAATTGTTCCCCGAAATGTGAAACGAAATCGATTTTAACGGTAGCTGCAACACTTTTTGGAAAATTATGAGAGGAATGGGATTTTATATAAAAAAAGTAGGTCTCAAAGGAAGTTAATAGAGAGGAACGATACTGTGGCGTGGCGTTTTCGTTATTTGAAAGAATTGTAAGACAATCGGAATTTAGCCCAGCGCCCTATACTTTATACAAAAATAGTAACAATAAAAAAAGGCAATTGTTAAAGTAACGAAGTATCAGTTAATCTCCCTCATATCAAGTAATTTAATTGCTAAAAATATGGCAACATTATTTTCAATACTACCAACATGACAGCAATGTAACTTCTTAAGTGAAACGCACTGTACAGTGCGTTTCACTTAAGAAGTTCCTTTGGCGTAATGCTGGCTCCCCTGTCTGTCTACACAAATAAGAAGGGAAAAAAGGAAAAAGTTGCCTACTCTACCAAAATTGTTCCCCGAAATCCGAAATGAAATCGATTTTAACGGTAGTTGCAACACTTTTTGGAGAATTATGCGGGTAATGGGATTTTATTTTAAAAAAAGTAGGTCTAAAAGGAAGTCGTTAATAGAGAGGTACAATATTGGGGCGTAGCGTTTTCGGTATTTGAAAGAATTGCAGGACAATCGGAATGGGCCCAGCGTCCTAAACTTTTTACAAAAATAGTTTAAAAAAAAAAACAAAATAAGGGAATTGTTAAAAGTAACGAAGTATAAGTTAATCTCCCTAATATTAAGTAATTTAATTGATAAAAATATTGCAACACTGTTTTTCCGTATTGCCAACATTACGGCAAAGGAACCTCTTAATTGAAACGCACTGTAACAGTTGTTTTGATCAGTGACCTACCATTAGAATGTTATGGTGCAGTTATTGGTTTTAATAAGCTCGATATTGTCATTCTACCACCACTCTATTACGAGACCATTGACCGATCAATGATCGATCATTATCATTTCAGCAGATTACGAACTTTTAGCAAAATGACAATGGGATTGTGTTGGAATGACGAATTTATAAAAATATCAGACTCGGGCCCCTGCAATTCTGTCACCTACAGGGATTGATGAGCTAAACGAGATGGAGTATACAGTCTTGAACACTCGACCCTGGCGAGAGCACTCATCACACATTAAATAATCAGCAAATCTCACCTCAGCATCCTGAGACTTGGCAATATCCACCAGCGTCTTGGCAGCAGGGTGCACGATATCCAATAGCTTCATGATGGTGGCTCCATCGTTGGAGATGACCGCTTTGCCATTGTGGTCTACGATGAGTTTGTCCATGCCACGAGGGCCCAGGGTTGTGCGGACCTTAAAAAAATAGTTGTTCCGTGTTAGGTCAATTTTCGTTTATTATACTCAATACTTATGTAGGTTTTGTCTCCAGGTAAAGAGAGCAGTGGTGGCCGAGATCAGCCTTTTTAATGTTCCTGCCTGCTCTCTAGGAGAGGGAATGGGCCGTTATTCACCAGTGCGTGTTGGTGGATAATATATATATATATATACATATAATATATTCCACAACCATCACACAACGCCGTCTAGTCCCAAGCTAAGCAGAGCTTGTGTTATGGGTACTAGAAAACTGATAAACATACTTATATATTTCTAAATACATACATATTATAGATAAATTACACCCAGACACAGAACAAATGATTATGCTCATCACACAAACATTTGTCCTGGGTGGGAATCGAACCCACGACCTCCGGCATAGCAGTCAGGGTCACTAACCACTAGACCAACAGGCCAGTCAGGATGTCACATGTCTTCGAATTTTTGGTTCTAGGACATGTCGGTTTCCTCACGATGTTTTCTTTCACCGTTTCGAGAGTACTGGTGATGAAATAAATTACACAAAGGAATGTGCCTGGCTGGGTTTGAACTCGCGACGTACGACTCGTAATTCGGGGCCATTACCACTCGGCCACCATTGCTCTAAAAAACACACTAGTTTTTTGATAAAATTTGATTATAGGCCTCATTTCTACTATCAAGATCCACACAGCTCTTCAGAAATTGGATCCGTTTGTTATAATCATTGGCTTACAATGTATTTTTTGATGAATAATGTTCTATAGTTGTATTTTTTTAGGTTAGGCGATCCAACTTGACATGAATACTACCATCAGACACGAGGTACGACGAATCTATATATATAAAAATCAATGCCACTTTTCGTTGTTATTTTATAACTCAAGAACGGGCTCAGCTATCCAAACCAAATTTTTAGGCTTTGTTCGGACTATTTAGTAGATGGTTTATGTGAAGTTTGGTGCGGTATATAATAATAATAATAATATTCCACAACTGTCACACAACGCCGTCTAGTCCCAAGCTAAGCAGAGCTTGTGTTATGGGTATTAGACAACTGATAAACATACTTATATATTTCTAAATACATACATATTATAGATAAATTACACCCAGACACAGAACAAATGATTATGCTCATCACACAAACATTTGTCCTGGGTGGGAATCGAACCCACGACCTCCGGCATAGCAGTCAGGGTCACTAACCACTAGACCAACAGGCCAGTCGAATAGTAAATATTAGGGTATAGTAAGGTAGAGTGGGGTAGAGTAGTGTAGAGTAGTGTAGAGTAGTGTAGAGTAGTGTAGAGTAGTGTTGGGTAGAGTAGGGTAGTGTAGGGTAGAGCAGGAGCGAAGCCGTGCGGGCAAAAGCTAGTATAATATATGTTGTTAAAACCTCTACGGTCCAGGCAAGCGTTTTGCCAAATCGTATACAGGGTTAATTGTAAAACACTAGCAACCACTCAAGACTATGTTACTACCATCATAAACAACAACTTTTGTTCTATGACTTTTTACAAAACATAATACATTTACCAAAAACAAACCTTCAAGATTTCGTTGTTCTATCTAACATATTTCAACTCTGTATTTTGCTGTATCTACTTACGGCTCCCACGCACTGTTCTCGTAATAATCGTAAGCAGGCTTCCGAATCATTGTCATCACACCTGCCTAGCAAGCATTCGCACCATTTTCGTGTACCCATCACACTAGAAAATTGATATGCCAGCATAGACTTCGTAACATTCAGAACTTTCAATTTAAAGACTTATGAAAATCTGATGAACAAAAATATAAAAAAAAAAATTAAAGTCATAGAACAAAATTTGTTGTTTATGATGTTCTTAACATTCCTAAAAGGTTGCTAGTGTTTTACAAATAACCCTGTATACCGCGTACATCGAAGGCCTAGAACAATCTGCTTACTGCGGTCTTCTTGGCTCATGAACTAGTGCGCCAATCGCAGTCAAGCACTAGTTTATATCAATTTAAAAAGGAAACTAATAGGTAATAGGTAGTAGGTAAAACGGGCTGTTTTCCGCAACTCCACGCATCGAAAAAAAAAAAAAAAAAAAAAAAGAAAACTAAAATTCCAGCCACAGTTTTATGGGCCATGATGTTATATGCTAAAGTATCACTACATAGTATAAAACAAAGTCGCTTTTTCTGTCCCTATATCACTATGTACGCTTAAATCTTTAAAACTACGCAACGGATTGTGATGCGGTTTTCTTAAATAAATAGAATGATTCAAGAGGAAGGTTTATATGTATAATATTGCACCCAAGCGAAGCCGGGGCGGGTCGCTAGTTTAAATAATAATGAACACTAAAGACTTACTGCATCGACAACCAGTTGGCAGGCATTGATGTTGGAGATCAGCTGCGGCTTGCCTTGCGACTGGTCCGTCCCCTCCTTCAGTACTAGGATTTGTGGTTGCTGTAATATAACAGAGAAATCTCTTTTAGTTATCTCTTCAAATTTGACATGACTTAATCTGTAGGTTGTTTGTAAAAAATCGAAAAAATAAATAAAAATTTTGGTGGTCAAAATTCATCCTATGACCACCTGCTCTTGGTGGGAGCGGGAGACAGTGTCAGACTCTCATAGACTAAAAACCCCACCCCATTCCTTCTAGCCTTCATACCGAGCATAAGTTCCTTTTGGATAACCCTGGCCCCAGTAGGCTTTGACCCAGCTGGGCCCCTCCTGTTTAGCTATAAGACCTCCCATGCTAAAGATGTAAAATCTAAATATTTGTACGGCTGAAATGCTGAATATAGTGAGACCCCATTAAATGTCAAGAACATGTTACATTCATTCATTCATTAATTTTAAGCACCTACTATAATTTTAACTAAAGTTCGAGAGCTAATTCGTAAGAAGTTGGCAGTAGTATCATCACAACATTAATGTTCTCCAATTGTCGATCTGGACCAATTGTTTGACTATATTAGTTAGGTATGTAGTTTATTAATTTAAGTATATATTGTATAATTGTATAATATATATTATATGGTTTATTAGTACTTATGTTAATTCTTGTTCGTTTTCTCTTTCTCATTTATTGCACCTACCACTATTTTTCTCTACATCACCCAAAGGTTGACTGGCAGAAAATGCCTAAGGCATTAAGTCCACCTCTGTACTTTGTGTGCATAAAGCATTAATTCATGAATCCCCAAGCGACCACCGGTGGCCGCGCATCTATTGTCTTACTATTGTGTCTCTAATTGACGGTATCTGAAGGGTTAAATAAATAAATTTTATTTATGGCAACAAAGAGTATATCAATCAATCAAACTCTTAAATTAACACAATATCATTTATCACACTGTAGGTACTTAATTTACTGTTACTATTTAAATATTTGGTCACTGGGTCATCTTAGGGGTTGTTTCTCATATAAATGTGTAAGACACAAATCTGGAAATCTAATGGATGCAGGATGCACATTGTGGTGACACTTGGGGGAGGCCTATGTCCAACAGTGAACGTCTGTCAGGTGAAATGATGATGATGGAGACACAAATAGACATTTTTTGTTTTATTTTCTTTTGTCTATGGATTTTCAGTTGCAGATTCTATGTATTTTGGTGTTCTATGGTCTTATTACTAGTACTTGTAATATCTGGAATAGGATGGACTCAACAATAATAACTGAGTACCTATATATAAAGTAATTCTCAACCATACACTCGAAATAAGGTTCAGTTGACCCAGAAACTAGTGTCAGGCAACTACCACATAGTTGTCTGGCATCCGCCCCTAAGATGACCCACTGACCCATTTTTGCTGAACTGCACCTATTTGGCACCACCGTGAGACACACCTAGTTAGTTGTCTCTTTCTTTTTATATAATTAGTGTCTACATTGTGTGTATCTACGAGTGTGTATGCCAAATAAAATAGTTTTCTTTCTTTCTTTCTAACAATAGTAGCTGAATAATTTTATAACTGGCACAATTTTAAATTTAATTTGATGTGAGCTGATATGAATATGGAGTATTAAAATAGTATTTTTTTACTATTTTAATAACTGTATTGAATCAATTAAGAACTTTTTAAACTATAGGACTTAGTAAAAAAAAAAATTTAGGTTTTATTCCAAAATATTTAGAAAAATACAAGAATTTTAAGTTATTTTAAATAATTTACAAGTTATTATGTCCATTTAAGTGGAGAAAAAAGGTTTAATGTGATTATTTACAGGTTTTATCACGGGTCACATGAACAGTTGCGTTTCTGAAATCATTCTTTCATAGACAATGACAATTGAACATCGAGCAAACGCCGGAATTATTATCATTTTTATGAATCAAATAACACTATTTTACATTACTCATTATGATAATAATCATGAAGATACTATTTCATACCCATATCAGATGATTTTTAGCAGATTTTAGTCAGAATCCACAAAAAATCAATACTTCTCGAAATTTAACCCTCTAGATATTGTATCACTTTTCCACAAGAAAATACACACAAATCACACGAAATAATGATGTAGCTGTATCGTTCACACAATGCTCTTCAAGCAAGTTATACTTATAAAACGAAATTACCACGGATTATGCTAGAAATTATAAATTAAATTACCATTTTGATTTTTGCACAAACTAAACCGAATGAAATAGGAGTAGGACTGACTTTGACAGCTAACTTTGGGTTGCCATTCTTTGCATCAATACCTTAAATCGGGTAAAAACATCATTTAGGTTTTATTAAATCAATTTTAAAGCTCCAAAAACTAACCACATTAAAGACACAATAAGTTTTCTCGCTTGGTATATTATAATCCAATTTATTTGGATTAGGTTGAAAACTATTATTTCTTGAAAACAATGACCAAAAAAAAATACGACATGGGTTAGATGGGTATTAAAAGTTTCAGTGTAGTAACTAAACGTGGATCTGATTGGCTGCTGGAGAGAAAAGGAACGGTTTCTTTTAGAGGAGTAACCTACTCAGTAAAATCAATTGAATTATGAAATGAGTGTAATCGACATTTTTTTTGTATTATGACTTTATGACTTTACTATGTTAGTTGGCTGATGTTTATTTGAAACGACATACGCTTTAATGCACGTTTTAATGTTATTCTTCTACACAGTAGTTATAAAACGACAAAAATATTGAAACAAGAAAAGTATTAGATATAAACTATTCTAAAGATCAACAGTTTTAATTTTCCTTATTAAAAGCTGCTTTATTGCTCACCAAGAGTTGAATACAGGCTTCTAAATTGGATTAAAGTTTAAAACAATTATTTAAAAAAAATACTGAATATTTAATTGCCCTAGTCTGCCTAAAAAGTCAAACGACTTGGGTAATCTAATCTAACAATCAAATTCTTGAAATCTAATGTAATCTACACTGGTCGAACAATCAAGGTTGCAAAGAGACGATAACGGTTTACTAATAGAATCTTATAAAAAGGATTATATGTAATATACAGAATAACAGATTTTTTTATTCGTATATATTTATATATTTGCGTCGTTTGCTTTTTAGACGGACTATATTAGATATTGTTGAGGTTCACTTTCATTTTTTGGATAGATAGGGTCAGTTTTTTATATCCTTAGATACTTTTCGTAAGAGTCGATCGTAGCCAAACATAAAAAAAACAAGTAATCTACATAAAATTTCTCAGAAGAGTTTAGCTAGAGTCCGTCTACTGAAAGCGTGACCTGAGAAAAGGAGGTTGAAACCCAAAAATTTGAATATGGTATTATTGAAATAGTAGGAGAAAAAAGTTTTGGTACTTGAGTATTTTTTTATATATGACGATTGTACAATAGTTGTATAAGAACTTAAAATTGTGTAGATTTATTTATTGGTAGATGTATGGTAAAGGTTAATAATACACAAAATGTTAGTTATTATTCCAAATTTATTTTATCTGTTCTCTAAAATGCCGTACATAATATTCTTTATTTACAATTTGGCATTTTGGTCTTCCGACAAGAATACCAAGAGCACAAAACTGCGATAGTCAAATAAAATAGTCATCATCATTCATACCGTAAAAATATCTAGTGGTCAGTCAACAATGATCAAGATTATAGTGTCACACTAACTTAAAAATCCAAGATCGTGTATAAACATTGTTGTTTTTCTTAGAAAACAACTTCTTTCTTTTCTTGTTATTGTTTAAACTCACTGATGATAGTGTGTAGCAGCTTTCGCACATAACTTTATATTGTTTTACCCATGATAAAGTAGTTATTGTTGATAAATAAATATCTGTTTCAAAAAACTGACAATTGCAATCATAGACTTAGACTTGATTTTGGCGGCAAAATAATGTTGCCACTTTGATTTAAAAAAAAAACTCCAGGTTACGCTTTCATTAGACAGACTCTATCTACGGCATTATTTTAATAAAAGTGAGGTACCCATTTTTTTTTAAATTAAGTACATGAAAAAGCCAGCTAAATTGATCGATCCGTTCTCAAGCGTTACTCAATAACTAATGATTATTATTTATAGCGAAGAAAAAGTCATTTTACGACAAGATAGCGTTTTTTGAAAGTAACACTTCAAGACAACTTTTCGTTTATCATCTTTCATTAGTCATTTGGTATAAAATCAGAGCCAGTCAGTAATTTCAAATTAGAAATTTGTAGAACAAACTTGACTTATTCTAAGTGCTATATCAGAAAAGTGAAATGTGATGGAAAACCTTGATTTAGTGCTCATAGTGGAAAATAATAAAAACATTGTAAAGACTCAGATAATATCAAACGTAACTAGTTTTTTTTTTTACAGCTAATCGAGTATTTAAGAATCTGCTTATCAATCGATTGACGTACCTCTCTATTAAGAAACGTCAAATAATTCACGTCTTTCACACACACAGCCGCGCATGTGACGTACCTACTGCATTCAGAATTACTGAAAAAATATTGAAAAATCTGCAAGAATACCTTAATTTATTGTGAAGAGTACGAAAAATGAGCCGGCAAGTGGATATAAAGGCGTTAGTGTCTCATATAGTGCGTGGAGACGGATCAGATAGATGCCGAATATGTATGGGCGATACAACAGAGGGGCAAGTTCATTTAGAAGACACGGTTATGATGGACGGGGACAAGCCTGTAACGCTTGCTGAACTGCTAGCAGTAATCACAGGAGTCGAGGTACGATATTTTTGGCAGATCTACAAGCTCAATATCAAACGATTTGTTTATTTTCTGTGCAAAACGGAACGGCGTCTTCCCTCCGCGGTTGTCGCAAGATGGCGGCGAATGAGAATTTGTTGAAATTTACAATTAAAATTTTTGCGTTCATCTCGTTTGATTTTGATGCTTGATTATTATTAAATCTTTAATTTGTACCTAATAATGATCTCGATCCATTCTGAATATTTAGAAATATGTTTTGAATTCTTCACCTTCCTTTTTTATGCGTTTACGGGGTCAGCTATGATGACGTCACATTATTACTATCGGTTACAACGTTAGATCATAGATAATTTGATTATGACTATATGATAACCATTACAATAATTACTATAAACTACAATGTTAAAATCGTATCAATAAGTAATTTGTAATTAAAAAAAAAAAAATACTGTAACTAACTTTGTAAATTTTATTCAAGAAACGAATTTTAAATTTTTTTTTTTTAAATTCATGACCTTATCTATTAAAAATCAACAAATACTAAATTACTTCATACGGTACCAAATATTTGAATGTCTAACTCCTAGTAGCCGTTGACTAACTTGACTCACCTCAGCAATTATTTTGTTGATTATACAATCCTATTTTTTTGTATGTATTAATAATAGATTCTTACTTGACCACTATCTCACCTGATGGTAAGCAATGAATGTGGTCAATGGTGGGCATTTATTGATGCAGTTGTTTTGCAAACTAAGAGAGCAACAAAATAAATTAGTTGGTCCTCGTAACTCGCATGGCTGAAAATAAGTTTTTCATACCTGATGTGCCCTTCTATTAAAATTGGTCTTTTTTTATTCTTGCAATTATCCAATAGAATATTTTCGCTGGGGGTTTAATGAATTAAACCCTAGAAACATGCAATATTACAAGCTTTTATTTAGTTTCACCTGTCCTGATGTTTGTCTGTCATCAAATCTTGTAAATTACCCCACTTCCACTGCCGATTGAGCTGAAACTTTGCATGCATGTGTAAATCAGATGACAATGCAAAACATGAAGCTGATCTGATGATGGAAACGGAAGGTGGCTATAAGAACTTGGTAGTTAAACGGACACAACCCCATCGAGTTTGGGCTCATATGATTCGTCTTGACGAGTATGTAATGAGCTATAAAAGCTTGCCATAAAAAAAAATTTCACTAAGGTGATGCATCTCAACAAACATTTTCAAATTTTTTCATACAACTGCTCATAACCGATTATGACGTTATTACGCATTTTTAATTAGATATTTTGGAAACATAGGATCTTGTGGATATTACCTAGGCTTCTATTAAAATCAATTTCGAAATTTGTGTAACACTAATCAAGTAAAAACCTTTGAAAATCTGTTATTTAGCATGAACTTTGACACTGCATAATTTACTTAAAAAATTAAAAAGTCTAAAAAGTAAAACTATAGAAGCCTTGCAAATTTTATTAAGATTCTAAATGATGACAATTTTTTTCAAAAACTTGTAAGTGTTAAAAAAAACAGTAATTATTTACCGAATACTAATAGAGTTTTCAGGCATTATCTCTCTTTTTTTGTGTTGTCTGTCATCAAACATCGCATTAGATTGCGTTAGATGAAGCAACAAGCTTTAAACCATTCTCGATGTTTATGATAAGCGAGTGGAAAAGGACCCTCTTAATATTACACAGAACCACATATACTAGGGTAACTGCTACAGTTATTGGACCCTAGACAGTAATTGGCTTTTGGAACTTTCAATTCAATCTTTAGTTCTGTGGTCAACTTTTAGTTGGCTTCAGACCCTCCCACAGCACAATAGAACAGGTGCACAGAATAGTAGGAAAAAATTATCAAGACCTTTGAAAATAAATGGTGGTGCTTTGCTGCCTTTCTGGACATCTCACAGGCCTTTGATCAGGTCTGGCACGACAAACTTCTATTTAAGATCCTGAAGAACATACCATTGAACTATTATCTCTTTATAAAATCTTACCTCCATGACCGACATTTCTACATCAAACGTAGTGACAGCGTTACTAAGCTGTATGAAATAAAGGCCGGGGTCCCTCAGGGCAGTGTGATGGGTCCAATACTCTATCTGATCTACACATCTGATCTACCGAATACAGTCCGTCCGTCGTCAGTCTATCCGTTCTAATTGGGACATATGCCGCTGATACGGCGGTGTTAGCAGTCGACAAAACAGCAGCTGAAGCGATTTTTAAAGCAGTCCAATGTTTTTACGAAAATGACTCGAAAACAACCAATAACAAAAGCGTTGAGCCCTAAGTAGATATAAATACACGAGGAATACAGCTTATTGGCCGTTTAACTAGTGCGGTGGTTGCAGGTGCGGCTGGATGATGACCTGCCTCTAGGCCTGTGCGCCGTATGCTCAGTGTCCGCTCTCCAAGCGGCAGACTTCAGGACCCAGTGCCGAAGAGCAGCCCTACAGTGGGAGACCACCCTGGAACTGCTAAACAGCATACCAGAACAGACAGCCCATAATAATAGAATCATAGCTATAATAACTGAGGACTCCATTAGTATTACGAAGCAAAAAAAAGAGGAACAGAAGCCGGTTTTCGCAGAATCTCCAAA
The DNA here is from genome assembly GCA_949319445.1 of Mythimna lalbum. Classification (NCBI taxonomy): domain Eukaryota; kingdom Metazoa; phylum Arthropoda; class Insecta; order Lepidoptera; family Noctuidae; genus Mythimna; species Mythimna lalbum. The sequence continues at coordinate 9,939,800 of OX439375.1, forward strand.
GTTGGCCAAGCAGAAAAGTAGGTGTGAGAATGTTAAGAGTTCGAAGTGCCAGTGTCCAAGCTGTGGTAAGCGGTTTTCAAATGCCCAACATTTGTGCCAACATTTGAAGGAGTCGTCCAACAACCAACATGCTTGTCACATCTGTGCTAAAATTATGACGAGGCAAGAGTTGATTTCCCACTTGATTGAGACGCATAAAAAGGAGCCGTATGACTGTAAGAAATGCCCTGCTATGTTCCGTACTTATATGCAGTATAAGGTGCATCTTTCGAAGGCCCACGCGTCTGGAGCGTGTACTTGTGGTGAATGCGGCCGGAACTTCCAAAGCCAACAAGCGTACTATGCTCATCTTTCAGTCCACACCCCGAAAATATGTCCCGGCTGTGATGACCTGTTCCGAAACCAAAAGTGCTACCGCTACCACGTCAAACGTTGCTGTAATCTTGACAAAACTCGCTTGGACATTCACAAAACGAAATACAAATCAACTATTACAGTCAAGAAGAAGAATAAGAGCATCAAAGTTGGTATGCGAGGAAGTGCCGACTCAGAATGCTATTGCGATTACTGCAAAAAGAAGTTCGCTGGCAAGAAGTTTGTTGCAGCTCACATACAAATAGTGCACATGAAAAATACACACCGACCTTGTGTTTACTGCGGGAAATTGCTCGCAGCAGCTCACATGACCACTCACGTCAAAAAACACGAGTCGACTGAGTCATTTCAATGTGGACATTGCGGCATCATGTTGAAAACTAAGCTTGGTTACATCCAGCACGTGCGCTTACACACAGGCGAACGCCCCTACCCCTGCAAATTCTGCGGAGAATCCTTCTCAGCGTCTTCCAGACGGTCAGAACATATCAGGAAATGTCATAGAGAGACTGAGATCATTCTGAACCACGCTTGCCAGTTCTGTCCAGCGAGATTCAGATTGCCGTACAGGCTGAAGAAACACGTTAGTACGGTTCATAGCGGGCAAAAAGGGCAGTTTGAGTGTGTTGATTGCCTACAGAAGTTTAGCAGTTGTAGGGGATTGTTGCATCATAGTAGAAAACACCTCGCTGCTACACACTTGATTGAAGGTAACACTCCTGCGAAAACCACGAGATTGAAGGAGGTTGCTTTGTCTTAAATATTAAAATGTTAGAAAGTAGGGTATATTTTAATACAAGTATTTAAATAAATTATTTATATTTGGATTTGTATGTCGTATTTGTTCTGAATCTATTATTTTTATTAAGTGTTCAATACAATTGATCAATTAACTGTCATGTCAATTTGCTTCACAATATTAACCGGTTTTTGAGACAGGTCGTCAGTTTAAAACTTAGGATTAACTAAGAGATGTACAGCGTTGTGTTTAACTTACGCTGGCAATGCCTAGGCGAAGTTACTAATAACTTTTAGGTAGAACTGATTGTCAGACGGGATTCTGAACGATTTAATATGTTTTAATGTAGGCGGGAAATGTTACGGAACTGACTTTAGCAAGAAACGGTTTTGCTTTGCAACTGTGTACTTACACCCTGTATCAGACACATTGAAGACCAGGAACTCGTTGTTTTAGGTCGAGCTCACAGGACCGCTGCCTAACAAAGTCTGCCTCCGATGCAATAAGGACCTAACATCAATACTACCCTTCATAAAACGATGCAAGGAGTCCGCAAAACATTGGAATCAGATCACAGACTTCTTAATCACCTTCTCACCCCCAATGAAAGCTAAGAATGTTTACATACAAATCGGTGATGATATACAAACGTATCAAGATACTTCTAGATGTCAATCTGGTAAAATTACAACAAATGTAGAGGCTCTGCAGCGTTTCAAATTGCGGCTTCGTCAACATATGATATACCAAAGTCGATCAGGAATAGTAGGTCAGAGTAGTAAAAGAAAATTGGCCAAAGGAAAGCCCAAAATGTCATGTCCTTACTGTGCTGCCCCATTTTATTGTTTCTTCAAATTCAATATGCACTTACGTGAAATACGTAAAAAATTCTGCAGAATCTGCTATGAAATATTAGATTATTCGGACTATGTAGAACATAGTAAGGGTCACAATTTGTCGGTTTTTGCTTGTCCGATTTGCTCAGAATGTTTCGAAAAAGACAGCGCTCTTTTATCGCATAAGTTGAAACACGCTAAAGGCCGTGAAGAATGCCACGAGTGTCATGAAACTTTCGCAAATTCTGGACATTTAAACAAGCATATGAATATTAAACACAAACCAATCGTCTGTGGATGCGGGAAGAAAATGCCAAACCGTGTTTGTTTCTTCAAACACAAGAAAATCTGTGACCGACACAAAGATATAAATTCTAAATTCATTTGTGACTACTGCGATGCCGAATACAAAAAGAAGAATTGTCTCAAAATGCATATAAAGTTAAGACACACTGTTGGTTGGGTCTTCCAATGTGACATTTGTGGAAAGAAATTCTCAAGTCTCGCGCATTTGGTTGAACACGGTACTACTCACGACAAAGTCACTGATAGGCATGTTTGTTATTGCGGTGCCAAGTACAGCTCAAGGAGGGGATATGAAAGACACTTGAAAACACATGCGAAAAGAAATACGAAAGTGAAAAAACTTAGGACTGCGAAAGGAAAGAACAAAACCAGGGCAACTGTCTCGATTACTGCAGAAGTATGATTTCAGAATCAAGAAAGCTTCAAGAAGGGCACTTCACCAGTGTTTTGTTAGCCTTTTAGGGTCGAAACTGCGTTAAGCAGACGCCCGCGACGGACAGCCGTCGCGTGACAAAGCAATAGTGTCGTGTACGACAGTCCCAGTCGAAACTGGATTATTGCCTGCGCAGTGTCGCTCGTCCAATTTATCTGTGTGTACATAGTTGTAGTCATTTTGATGAAGAACTTGATATTTATTACGTGGCAAAAAAGAGGGCGCGTAGCCCGCTTCCCCGCGACGGATGCCCGCACGGGTCCCCGCAACGGAGCATTTTTGTATGGGACCGCACGGGCTTCCGCTTTACGTAGTTTCGGCCCTAGCGGAAGCCAGCTTCCGCGCGCACTGCGATCACGTAGTAAACGTTAAAACGAAAATCAAATTTGCAGTGCATAGATGATAAAAAGAAATTTGTCCAAGAACGTAAATAATCAAACTTCTTCATACTAAAATAAGGATCGAGGGAGAGAGCGGACGCCGCGAAACGCATAAGTGGGCGATTAACGTACGAGCCAAGACCGCGGTTTTACAATCTTGACGAACCGCGAGCCGGGCTTAAAACCGCCAGTAAAATCGCCAGTGCATCGAAATACGCGGTTTTGTGCCAAAACCGCGTATTTCGATGCACTGGCGAGCTTTACCGATGGGATATAAGACCGCGGTTTTACTCGCCTGTCGGCCAGGGGCCTTTAGGAATCAAAATGCTAGGTGGGAGTTATTTGATAAGTGGCAGTCTGGTTTACTATTCTATCTTCTATCAATGGAACATTAATTTGATAATTCTAGTTAGTTAGGCACAAAACCGCGTATTTCGATGCACTGGCGAGCTTTACCGATGGGATATAAGACCGCGGTTTTACTCGCCTGTCGGCCAGGGGCCTTAAGGAATCAAAATGCTAGGTGGGAGTTATTTGATAAGTGGCAGTCTGGTTTACTATTCTATCTTCTATCAATGGAACATTAATTTGATAATTCTAGTTAGTTTAAAATTGTTTTGGGATATGATCCAACCACAGTGTTAGGGTACTAGTATGGCCTTTAGGAATAAAAATGCTAGGTGGGAGTTATTTGATAAGTGGCAGTCTGGTGTACTATTCTATCTTCTATCAATGGAGCATTAATTTGATACTTCTGGTTAGTTTAAAACTGTTTTGGGATATGATCCAACCCCAGTGTTAGGCTACTAGTATTAAAAATTATGACACCAATATGTATGACACTTTTTTGTTAATTAAAATTGTTAACGAGTTATTTTAGAATTCTTCTGAGACTTTGAGATGCCTTGATCACACGTACCGAGTAAACGGGCGAGACAGTGCTCTCGGCCGAGTACTCGGTACGTGTAAACACAGCGCCGAGTGCTCGGCCAAGCACTTATCTCTACAACTCGCTAACATAACTGTCTCGGCCGAGCAACATTTTACTGTCTCGCCCTTTTACTCGGTACGTGTGATCAAGGCTTACGAATCACCTGTTTAAATAAAAGATTTATCATTATCATTAATTATGTTCAGAAACTCACTGGGTTTTAAAATAATGGCAATATCTCAGAGTATCTAGTGCGAGTTTGTTCTCCATTAATGCAATCGACGCGTTTATGACGTAAACTCACCTACGAGCCGTAACTGTAACCGCTGCAGATACAGTAACTAAATTTTATAAGTGAGCACATAAATCGCGAGCCCGTTGTGGTTTGACGCGAGCCAGTCGCAGCAAGTCGAAGCTTGTCGGTTATCCCGCGAACACAAAGGAGCTCCCAGTGAGCTCTGTAACCACAACGAGCATACGTCTATACGTGAACTATGTAACTGTATCTGCAACGGTTACAGTTACGGCTCGTAGATGTGTACCCGGCTCTAGCCGCACCGATTGCTTTTTTTTTAGCCAATCAGAGAGTCAAACGCTGTAAACGTATCGATCGCGTTACCGATCTTGAACTCGGCTCACAAAACGCCTTATGGCATGTCCTTTTTTTTACCCGCGATCGCTTGTACTTTCGAATAATTGTTCTTATGTGAACCAGTATTATATAGGGTTATTTGTAAAACACTGGCAACCTCTCAGGACTATGTTAGAAAGAAAGAAAGAAAGAAAGAAAGAAAACTATTTTATTTGGCATACACACTCGTAGATGTTACTAACATCATAAACAACAACTTTTGTTCTATGTTAGTTGTATTGTTAAGATTTTAGTAATACAGTCCTGCAAGGTTATTAGTGTTTTACACGGGTTTTTTACAAATAAACCTGTATATTGGACAAATTCTTCATAATTATTAACTAAAGGGGTGACCAGAGAGTTTCAAACTAGCGTTCCAACCAAGGTCACCTTGGTTTATGTGTTTGATTTGTGTTGCAGCATAATGCATGTAAACCACGCGCCAACACGTTTGGTGGTTGGGAAAACCCGCCTCCCAACCAAGGGCGTTGAAGGTCATGATTTACAACTGCTGTTGTAAAGGACGTTGGTATGCAACCATCTATCTGGTCACCCGTTTAACGTAACGCGACAGTAGACGTTCCACTTTCTGACCGATTGTCGGTAAAAAAGAAGATCGAGCGTATGTGTTATCTGTTTTATATCTTTAAAACTACGCCTTTAAATCACAAATATATTTTTTTTAAATAAAGACAAAAAATGTAACAGTGCATTTTACTTTCTGATTTAAAACCACAGAATTGTCTATACTCACGAACCAATTATCGAACCGAACCGAATACTTTTATTTTTTCTTGCATATCAGGTCAATAAACGATTACTTAGTGATAAAATGAAGTATTCTTACGCATTCACCGTTACAATCAACTAATCTAAAGCTACCTAGCAGAATCTTCAACCATTCTAAGCTTAAGTTATAATTGCCAATATGGGCAAACACTGAACTCATCCAAAGACTGGCCAAGTTGCAACCACACAATTAAAACAAGAGGAGCGGACTGATTGAAAACGTCATTTCAGATGGAGTTGGACCCTGCCCTCCCCTGCGGCTTATGCCGGAGCTGTTCAGACAAGACCCTCGCTGCCATAACTTTCAAGAACCTCTGTGCAATGTCGGCACACCATTGGGCGGAAGCTGCCAACTATATCTCCCAACCTCCTACCCCCACAGAAGACGATAAAGCCTTCTTCATCTTCTATAACAACGAAAAAACCATAGTGAAAGACCAAATAGCTAGAGTCCCTACCACAAAGGATGCTGAAGACAGGCTTAATATGAAGTGGGTTAAACCTGTAAAAATTCGAAAACCCAGACGACATGGCTTGATAAAAGAATCATGTAAATGTCCCGATTGCGGCAAGAAATTTTCAACGCCTGATTATTTAAATTACCATCTTAGAAACACGCTCAAGAGGGCTTGTCAGGAATGTCGAATGGTCGTATATAAGAAAAAATTGGCCAAACATTTGCTGACCAACCATAACATACAATTATTTGAATGTAATATCTGTAACAAACTGTTTGAAGAGGAAGAGTCTATGAGACAGCATTGTGACGAAGCTCATGGCAAACTTATGCACACATGCAGTCATTGTGGTAACAGTTTTGTAAATGAAAGAGCACTAAGAGCCCATATTCACTCCCACTCGCTATTCCATTGCAGTTCCTGTAACATGAGCTATGACAACGTCAAATGCTTCAAATACCACCAACAAGTATGCGAGTTCTTGCACCGACCGTCAGTTGAATTCAAATTCTTTACCTGTGATCACTGTGGTGTTACATATAACCGAAAACCATCGCTAAGAATAGGGGAGGTGGGCCCAAAACGGGTACGTTAAGGGACACGTACAATAAAAAAGTCCTAGAAAAGAAAAGTAAACTTCTGTTTTTACTTTTCAAATATATAATTAATAAAGAATCTAAAATAAGAACAAACATAAAAATTTTCTTCATAATTCGATCAAAAACAAAAAATAAAACAAAACCTTCAAACTACCCGTTTTCCCCCATGGGGTGCCTATAACGGGTACGCCGGGTGGGGCATAACGGGTATAGGGTCATTATCGAGATCAATAGACATTACAAGGAAATTTTGTTAATTAACTAATTCTATATTAATACTATTAAGTCTTCATTTTCATTGCAGTCTTCATTATTAAACTTTTTGTACTTTCTTGGATCATCATTCATCATAAATCAACTTTAACGTCTCAGTTATCCCTACTAATATTATAAATGCCAAAATAATTCTGTCTGTCTGTCTGTTACGCTTTCACGCAAAAACTACTGAACGGATTTAGATCAAATTTGGTAGGTAGGTAGAAGAGACACTGGAATAACACTTAGGCTACCTATAATTCTACTGCTGAGCACGGGTCTCTGCCGCGCGATATAAACTGTAGTACCACGCGGGCGAAGCCGCATTCCTGACAGCCGTCACAGTAATAGGAACCTCTACCAGAATATGTTGTGCATGCCTCATGCCATTGCCCGTTTCATAATATCCTCGTTCCAGGAAGCATTTGTAGTTTTTCTTTTATATTTATTTACCATCTAAAAAAAGAAGAAGCAATACCTAGGTCCATTAACAAGCATCATTTTAATTTTTCATTCATTTATGAATTAAAAACTAAATAAAGTAACTCCTGCCAACCCATGAAGGCATATTCTAGGGTAAAACGGGTAAGGGCAAAGCAGGTACCCGATTTACCCCTACCCGTTCTGCCTAAGAGCACGTTTTAGTTTTTACACTTCATAACCTTAAAATTTAAACAAAGGTAGCAACAAGTTTTCGAAGATAAAATAGCACAATACTAGTAAAATCATAACGTAAAACTTTTGAGAACATATCATACACCATTTTTAAGTAAACACAACTATACCAAACCAATATTTTTTAGTGGAAATAGCAAAAAAACATTTTTTTATATTATCCCGAAAGCGCTTGTATCACTGTAGCGAGTCGACTGCATATGATTGTATGATGTCCGAGACACCGCACTGCACGCACGCATTTGAAATTTTACTTACGGCGCGCAAATTTAAAAGCCTACCTTCTTTAGGCGGGGTACCTGTTTTAGGCCCACCTCCCCTACATATCATACAAAAACATCTGAATGTCCTGCCTTATGTTTGTCAAACTTGTGGAAAACGAACTTCTACATTAGCTCATTTGAGGTCTCACGAAAAAGTGCATAAAACTGAACGTAATATCTTCCAGTGCGTTTGTGGTGCTCAGCTAACCACGGAACTAGGTTACCAGTTGCATCAGAGAATACATACTGGAGAGCGACCTTACAAATGTGAGCACTGTGGAGATAGATTCCTGTCTTCTTCGAGGAGATTAGACCATATTAAGAGGCGCCATAGAGGAGCGAAAGACTTCAAGCATGGGTGCGAGCAGTGCTCAGCTCGTTTCGTGCGACCGTGTGAATTGAAGAAACATTACTTATCGGTGCATTACTCAGTGGTTGAAGTGAAACCTGCGAAAAGAGAGATCAATCCTATTACTAGACGTCTAAGGAATACGATTGAGAAAGATTGATAAGTTCAGTTGCAAGTCGGATAGAAAATAGATGCGTTTTTGATGAGTGAGTTGAAAATCTTCTGTTAGTGTATTTGTGTAATATTGGTTTTATAAGCTGTGTTTGAATGCTTGTATCGAGGTGAAAGTTGCGGGCTTAAGCGTGGCCGTGTCGCTAGAGGGACCTGAACTTAAATTTTTTAGTTAATTTTATTTTTAGTAGGTAGTAAGGCAGTATCAATTAAGTCAAGAAATAACACATTTTGTTACAAATGAAGAAAGTTTGTCTTCGCGACTGAGGCGGAATTCGCCCATTAAAGTTACGTGTGACGTCACCACGTGCGGAAAAATGCAGCACGGCGTGACGTTACACGTAACTTTAATGAGCTATATCTTTGTCATTTTTGGTTTAATTTACAAATAAAAAAATACGTGACCATTATTTTTGAATAATCTAAAAGACAGACTTTTTACATTTTTTACGGCAACTACCCTATTTGATCAAATTGGACGAAGGAGACTCGATCTTAGCAAATATCATTTTTTTTTAGTTCAGACCATGGTCGCGCTCGAGCCCAAATCTTTAACCTGAAGTTAGTTAATATATACATTACTATGCCTTACTATTTAGTATATTGATATTATGTTATTAAATTAAGAATAGAATATACTGTTTATTATTAAGAATGCGTAAATTATTTTGGTGAAAGACTAGAGTGGTTGTTTGTACTACGTGGTTTAAACTACCGATGTGACGAAAGTGGTTACTTCGAAATTGGGCTTATCGGAACGGAAGTGTCAAATGAAACACAACTAAAACTAATCAAAAACTCAGTTAATATTATTTCCCATCACCCAAGAGTTCCATGCATATCATATACATAAATCAAAATTTCATTTATGATTTAGCTTTTTTTCAATCACTAACATTTTGTTGGGTAGGAACCTCACTTAGGGTATAGACATCCTCCAGTTTTCTCCGCTTATCTGTGTCTTCAGCCTGCTTAAAAACTCGATCAACTAAGCGTAACTGAAGTGGAAACTTACAAGAGGGAGGAAGATTTCCCTAGCGACAAGTTCAGCGCTCGGCGAAAGAGCGGGGTTCGCTTTGCGTATCGTATATATATAGGAGAGCTAGTCACTGTACAAGGATTGCTCTCCCCGCCCCCGCGTCTCACTTCATACCACTAAAAAGACCCGATATTTCGTTTCTGCGTAAGGGAGAGGCCATGCCCGTATCTTATCTGTATAGTCTGGTTTGTACCTCCGATATAAGTTCCTATTAAATTATCAGAATCTAAGGTCCAAAATCAATCGGAAGTTCCGAACTTTTGAGACAGGACCGAACCTCCGTTACATCTTTGGTTTAAACTAGGCTTATATTTGCCACTAGCTCCTTTCGAGAGCCTCGCTATCGTATGACTAGCCCAAGGAAATAATCCAAATGGGGCCGTATCATCCAAATTCGAAGAGCATGAATTAGTCAAATACATACGCACATAAGTTCTGTTTACTTAGAACGTAATTTTGATTGATCAAAACGAAATAATTTACCTAGATGAAAAATTGTCTGAAATTAAAAAAAAAAAACATTAGAATCTTAATAATAAACTCCACAGATTATCCAACCCCAAAAGAACAATTTTAATTAATCATAATGTTAGTCAAGATTAACCTAAGCAGTATTGTGTAGCAATTCAATATCATCCCAAAAGATAAGCTTTCCATTTCTACTCTATTCTCTTTTTCTCTTATCTTTCTTGGCTAGGTACCGCTACTTGAACAATGTTACTATTCCCTTGTTACTTTTTTACAGATGCATGAAGAAAACCTAATACCACTCGGCGCGTGCGTCACCTGCGCCAGCACAGCCCTCGCCGCTCAAGAGTTCCGTCTTTTTGTCAGGAGCTCAGATAAACTATGGCGCAAGGCTCTCGTCAACCTCACTACTTTACCAAACACAGCGGCCCCACCTGCTAAATCAGTCTTCGCATTCGTTAAACCATCAGACCTCTCGATACAAACCTTCAAGGACTACAACACTAATGACCCTAAAGCAATCCTAAATCGATTGAAAAATCGAGTCACGAAAAAACCAATCGAAAGGAAGCCTAGAGGAGCTCGGACGGGACCGTCTTGCTGTTGCCCTGACTGTGGAAAGGGCTTCTTAAGTCCTTACTACTTAAATATGCACTTGCGAAATAGTGGGCATAAGGAGGCGTGTCTTACTTGCGGATCAGTCTTCGTAAGAGGCAAAGACATGCAAGAACACCTGGCTTCAGCACACAATGAAATTGTATTCCTATGTAAAAAATGCCCAATACTATGCCCAAATGAAACACAGTTGAAAAAACACGTCCAAAAAGCTCATAAAGCTGGAGCGTTTACTTGTACAGATTGCGGCAGGACGTTCCCTAGACATGCGTCCTTCGAAACTCATTCACAAATGCACGCAGTTAGGACTTGTCGTGCTTGCGGCGTTCAGTTCACCAATCGAGGGTGTTACAGAGAACATAGAGCTCAATGCGAACCAGATGCTAAGCCTAATGCGGCAAATGTACCTCGAAATAGACGATCTAACATCCGCGACCCTGCGACATTTACTTGTGACCATTGCGGCAAAACTTATAACTCTAGACCGCAACTCAAGAATCACATTCTCTGGATTCACATGGATATACGACCTCATCAGTGCACATGGTGCGGAAAGAGGTTTTACACTCACGCGCGATTGGCAGAACATAACGTTGTCCATACCCGCGCTCGAAATTTCGAATGCGATATTTGTGGCGCGAAACTCGTTTCCAAAATGGCTGCCGTTTACCATAGACGAAGGCATACAGGTGAAAGGCCTTATGAATGTGAGGATTGCGGGGAAAAGTTTATTTCTGCGTCTCGTAGATCGGAGCATGCAAAGCGGAGACATAATAAGGGATACAGGCTGCCTTGTCCAAAGTGCCCGGCGAACTTTGTGAGGAGACATGAGCTGAATAAGCATTTAGAAAAAGCGCATAAGGGGCCAGAAAATGTTCTAAGCTGGGCGCAACCATAGTTCCTTTATATATAATTTAGCCAATGGTAAGCTACCTTCTGTACTTTGAATCAAAGTACTAATGAAGGTTGTATTTGACGCCATATTGTCATATTTTGTTAGTGACTGAAAAATTGAAAGGGAATCGTTTGTCTTGATAGGGTCATGTGAAGAGGAGGGATGAAACTAATATTGTTAAAAAGTTATGAGTTTACATGTGGATGGATGCTAAAAAAAAGGTGGATGGAGTGTGTGAGAAGTGATATGAGTTAGTGATAGCGTGATAGGGCAGAATGGAAGAAAAAAACGTGTTGCGCCGACCCCAAATAAAACGGAATAAGGGTAGGAAGATGATGATGATTGTCTTATTTTGTTAAGTGTGGCATGGAGTTTCGCAACCTCTATTGAAAAGCGAAGATTCTCTTACTAGACGAGAGATGATGTCTGGTGGGAAACTGCCCAAGGTTTATTGAACTGATACAAAGTTGCAGGACATGTAGAGAATGTTTGTCATTGTGACAAGTGAAGTAACATACGCCCAAGCTGTAGGCGAGTGTTATGGAGCTGAGGACACAAATTTCCACGTGTATCAAACGAAGTTTTTCAATACGAAGACATAAATAAATGGGGTGAGAGGCTCGACTCGTGGGGGTTGACGCGTGACTATAAAATTATGAGATAGGCGAGCACTCACTTTTCCGCACTAGTACAAAAAACAGAAAAACGATCAGGGTAAGATTGGGTTTTCGAGTAAGTGTTAGAAAAATAATAATGAATTAATAGGAATCCTTTTTTTATACTGCTGTTATGTAATGTATGTTTATAAATACTTACAATTTTATCATTGTTGAGTATTTGGTGTTTTCGTCGAAGGGATGCTCCAAAGTAATTCGCGGAATTCATATTTTCTCAACTTTTTTTTAAAATTATTTATTATATTAATTAATATGCAAGAGTTCAAGTTGTATGTTAATTAACCTATTAACTGCCTATGTCGGATATATCCGACCAACACTCTCGCGTTTTTCCCGCCAGAGTCGCACCGCACATCCACGACCAAATACTCGCATCTCGTCAGCTCTTCTGTCAGCTATGGGGATTGAAGAGCTAAACCAGATGGAGTATCCAGTCGCGAACACAAGACCCTGGCGAATAGAACATGGTAACACTCGTCGGACCAATCCGACGCAAGCGCTTAATAGTACATTGTTATTGCCGACCGAGGTGGATTTCGCACGAGTCGTAGAATATGCACGTGTATCAAACAACTTTTTTCAATACACTTAGAAATTTAATAAACGGGGATTGATCGGCGCTTCGGGGGGGTCGTCAAGCGCGCCTGCTTGGTACGATAAATTTAGTAAAATTTTTGGCGGGGAGAGCACGTGCATTTTTCTGCACTAGTGCAGAAAATTATCTATCGGGTAAGTGTACTGAAAAGGGTTTTGCGTCAAAAGCCATTGTAATGAGTAGGTACATTTTAAAACATACTTTGGAGTAGCTCACCTGCTTTTCTCCACTATCGAAAAAGCCAGTCATTTTAGTTTTAGAATTTAAATGAATTTAGGGTAGATAGAAATTATGTTACTGTCCAGTCAATCTCGAATACAATAATGTTTTAATTTAAGTTTGGAATATTAAAGTATTTTTTATATATATTGGTTTTGTTTATCCTGAGTATTTTGAAAATTCCTCGAAAAGGTGCCATATTTAACCTTTTCGACGCCCATCTATGAAATACGCGATGTGTCCTCCAGCGCTACGCAACAAACGTAAAAAAATATTTTCTGGCGTTTTTGTTTCTATTGAATATAAAACAAACAAGAACTTATTATGTGTGAAAAGTTTAAAATAGGCTTATAACAGGGCAATTTTCTATAAAAACAAAATAAAAGGTTTTGTAAAAGTCGTAAATTTATTTTATACTATTATTACTTCTAATCAAGTAGTGGCGCTGAGGGCACGAAAATCTCGAACTTGTATACAAGTGATTGGCGTTCAAAAGAATAAACCCTCACAGACAAGACGCCCAGACCCGGCACACCTATCTGTAGGCTACAAATACAAATATTTGTTCGGTGAGGAGATCGAACCAGCGACCCGCAGCGCAGCAGCCAATCGCTCAACCATTGCACCCACCGGCGTCATACCTATAGCCGGTACTATGGTCATCATCATCATTTCAACCAAAAGACGTTCACAGTTTGACTTAGGCCTCCCCCAAGCGCCGCCACATCGTCTGATCCTGTGCGTTCCTCATCCATCGGATTCTCACCTTTTTTTTTACGGTGGGCAATAATTATCTTATGACAACCCCCGCTCTTGGGTGGAGCAGGTGATAGTGTCAGACTCTTACTGACTAAAAAACCCACCTCGTTCCTTCTAGCTTCTTCATACCGGGGCTCGAGCTTCTTTTCAGATAACCCTGGTCCCAGTAGGCTTCGACCCAGCTGGGCCCCTCCTGCTGCTGACAACTCCTTGAGGCGCGCGGGAACAGTGCGCGCCGTCGAATCGGGTTCTCACCTAGTCATTGGTCCACTTTCCAACGGTACGATGATGGTTGTACCCGTCTAAAATTCTAAATCATCTCGCCATTTGGTTCTGGACCGGCTTCGACGGCGCTTTCCCTCTACAGGAAGCCACTGTGACATGCTCTGTGTATGCGGCTGACGTGATTCACCCAATTCTATTTGACCTGGTTATAACTGCTGCTATAACCTTTCGTGTGATTGACCCACGCTCGTAATAATTACCGTCACCGTCGTATGCCTGGACGAAATGAAATGACGCGAGGAAGCGGCGAGCGTTACCATGACGAAATCCATTCAGTCTAGAGACCGCCCGTGACAGATTCATTCATATCACTTTCGATGCAAAAAAAAAGTAGACCCAAAGTCCAAAGAATAGTAAACAAAATCGCATTTATAAAGTTTTTAGGTTTGGACGTGGATCCACGCTTAGGAACACGAGGGTAAAGATTTTCGAACGTGGATCCACGTCTTAAACACACGAAAGGTAAAGAAACCAACGCATTTTATCTGACTACTGTTCACGCTATTGTTAACAAGAGCTTCCATAATATACGAATGTGTGAGGATTATGCCGTCAGAGTAATGTACTAAAATGGCGTTAATATCAAACATTTGCATCAGGTTATTCAAAAACAAAAACTGCTGGCGTTTGCGGATAGCGTCCTCGTCTTCAGTGCTGCTATCTTCATGACACCGACGATCAGATACCCGGAGGTGAGAGACCACCAACGACGAAGGTAGAATTCAGTCTGTTACGCTGCCAGGATGATTTCACATCTCAAAAAAAACCTCACGTTTTTGTAAAGGCCCATTCGATCGCTCATTTCCAGGAATTTATTCTATCCCATACACAGTAGGTATAGATATTATATTTATTTATTAAAACTTCATGCAACATAAAAGTACAAAGGCGGACTTAATGCCTTAGGCATTCTCTACCAGTCAACGAACAATGAAACCAGTGAACGAACATTGAAAGCAGTGGCTCAGTGGTAACGGAGCCGACTTACGTGGGTTTTAACTCAGCCAGGCGCTTTAAATTGAGAAACGGGCATACGGTATCCTAAAACAATAAAGTTCGAAGTCATATAACGACCACCAACCCGCACTGGGTCACGTTGTAGATTACGGCCATTCTCTCTCGGTCGGGTCGGAGTCCTAGATAGCAGTGGGCATTTATGTTAGGTACGTTAGTGCCCAAGCAAATATTAGATTTCGAGAAAATCGACTTCATAGGCAAACCAGTACACTACCCAGGACCACGAAACGAAGAATAAACTGGTCTGATATTTATTATAGAAAACTCACAAATGATAATAGCTTTATAATTATATTAAACTGTATTAATTTAATGCTCGAGTCCCTACGAAACTAAATAATAATTGAAATTACAACCCTTTCCACGAAACAAAAAACTGCAATACAAACTCTGTCACTCACTCGTATGTTGTCTCTTTTACTCTCAGCATGTAACCAATATCGCCATCCTGCTGTCATCTAACAAATCTATATCCGTAATTCACACCGTGTAACAGAGCAGTATTAGCCCGGACATAATATCTTGCGGCTGGTGATCCTATAATTGTGATTTTAAAAATTAAATTTTAACTAATAACAATGTCCTATAAAGCTGATTTGAAGCAGTTATTAAAGCCATATTACTGGTTTAACATTTTGTTAAGTCTTACGTACGTTACCTGTAAGAGAACAGGTTATATTTGTAACTTTTTGTTCCCAAGTACCGACTGTGAGCTGGATAGTCGAGAGACGGAAATCCTATTTTTCCTAATTATTGTCGTAATGTTGAGGACAAGGAAGGCGGGAAGCGTTACTATGGTCAATTACCTGTCGTCTTCGTTCGTTTATACGAAGATTGCGAATCTAATTCTATGGTTTTACGCTGATATTCGGTAAGTTGACATTTTTGTATTATTTTTTGTCATAGATCCTGATTTTTACCGGTTTTGTGTAGTTTCTGAGTTTTGTTTCAACTGGTTATGCGCTGAGGATGTGTAAAAATGAGGGTTTATGTCATTGTCAGGTTCATCATGATCAATTTTCCCATTGCTGCATTGCTTTTCCATTGTCTGGGGCCGATCATCACAGACTCTTATCTTTCATATCACTCCTCACTCATTGAATGGATAGGCCATTCAATTTTTCTTTCGCCTTCCTATCCATCCATCCACATGTATGTACTTATAACTATTTTAGTACCTATCTGTGTTCCATCACTCCTCTTCATATAACCATAAATCAAGGTTTTGACTGGCCTGTTGGTCTAGTGGTTAGTGACCCTGACTGCTATGCCGGAGGTGGTGGGTTTGATTCCCACCCAGGACAAATGTTTATGTGATGAGCATGATCATTTGTTCTGTGTCTGGGTGTAATTTATCTATAATAGACTTTTCTGTAACTGGGTTGCTGTATATTCAATTCTCACTTTTTTCATTCTGATCACATGTCAATGTCAACATTTTTATCTCTGCTATATATTTTCACAATATTTTGACAGTATTCCATGTCTTATTTATCTAAATAACTAGCGACAAGCCCCAGCTTCGCTCGGGCGTTTCTCCACTATTTAATGGATGTTATTATACATATAAACCTTCCTCTTGAATCACTCTCTATTAAAAAAAACCACATCAAAATCCGTTGCGTAGTTTTAAAGATTTAAGTGTACATAGGGTTTTATACTATGTAGTGATAAATAAAAAGTGTGAGCTTGTAGATTTTACCCATAGTCAGGTTGATACATATAATTTTCAAAAATAAAATCAAACACAATCTCAAAACAATATATCACTCAATATTTATTATGTACTAGCTTTGCCCGCGCAGTTTCGCTCCCGCTCTTCCCTACTCCACCCTACTATACCCAACTCTACCCTACTCTACCCTACTATACCCTACTCTACCCTACTCTACCCTACTCTACCCTACTATACCCTACTCTACTCTACCCTACCCTACTCTACACAACTACTCTACCCTACTCTACCCTACCCTACCCTACTCTACCCTACCCTACCCTACTCTACCTTACTCTACCCTACTCTACCCTACACTACCCTAATTTTTTTTTCCATAAGAACCTTCTCCTCACAATAACAATCACACCAAAAAAAAAAATCAGCCAAATCGGTCAAGCCGTTTTCATGCCAATAAAAATGACCCCCGTTTTCCATTGTCACGACCAACGGAAAACGGGGGTCATTTTTATATATATAGATTACCTTATAATATTACAAACAGTAGATAGTGTTCCATGTACCGGATCGAAGCTCCCCAGGATTAAAACAATCAAAATTTAGCGGTGAATATTTTTAGGTAGGAAAGTCATCCAATGACGTTCCCTGCTCTTAGGTGGAGCAGGAGGCAGTGTCAGACTTTTACTGACTGAAAACCCACTCATCTTCCTTCATTGCTTTTCGTACCGGGCGGAATCTAACTCTGTGATAATAATTTGATTAGCATTTATTCTCATGACAATGCTAAATGATAGTAATAAGTTTCATTTAACACAATATGTATTCTAACATGAAAGAAACTCTTAGACAGAACTGTGTAAGACAAGTCTGAGACAAAACTGTTTTGTCTATGACACGGAGCACTAGGGCTGTTGATAAAATATATAAATATCTTTTTTTTTTTTTTTTTATCGGCTTTGTCTTAAAAAACAATTTTAAGTCGGCTCAAAAATAATTTACTCTATTTATAAATTTATGATATTTGTTAAACAAATCTATACATATAAAAATCAATGCCACTTTTCGTTGTTATTTTGTAACTCAAGAACGGGCTCACCTATCCAAACCAAATGTTTAGGCTTTGTTCGTACTATTCACTAGATGGTTTATGTGAAGTTTGGTAGGGTAGAGTAGGGTATAGTAGGGTACAGTAGGGTAGAGTAGGGTACAGTAGGGAAGTTAGGGAGCGAAGCCGCACGGGCAAAAGCTAGTTAAATTATAAATGTATGAAAATGTAACATTCTCAGTAATTATTCTTCAATTTTAATTAAACAAGCATACCAATCTATCTCAAGAGGTTTACAAATACATGTTTATATGTTCAACTGATTGAGTACTGAAATAATATTGAAAAACTGTTTTGTCTAGTTGTCTTGTTACAAGTGATTAGCAATCAATCCATTTTATTAGGGTTTTGTAACCAAATAGTGAAAAACGGGACCCTATTGCTATCAGTCTACTGTCCATCTGCCTGTCACCAGGCTATATCTCATGAACCGTGAAAGCTAGAACAAATTTTCGCAAATTATTTATTTCTTTTGCTGCTCTAGCAACAAATACTAAAAAAATCCTTTTTATAAAAAAAAGAAAAACCGACTTCACTAAAAAATAGAATTGAATTAGAGGAGTTCCCTCGATTTTGCCAAGATTCCATCATCAGATCAAAACTTGGTGACTATGGGACCATTTGAGAAGTACCCTTTCTAGTAAAAAAAAATATTTTTTCAAATCGGTTGGCAAGCGACGAAGTTATGCGCGAACAAACATAAGTCGGTTAAAAATAATACTGAATAAATAAAATAAATATTGTGGGGCTCTCATTTATAACAAACGTGATTTTGAGGTTTCCTTACCCAGAGCACAAAATAGATAGGTACAGTGTCTATACTTCACTATTTATACCTACTCTCGGTGGACGCACAGTAATAAGCGTTTGAGCCGAAATTGTTCGACGAGCGGGCCGAGGGCGAGGAGATATTATCGTATCCACAGAACAGAAAATATAGGTAGAAGTGCCCCTAACGTGGCTAAGCACGGGAACCAGTGTCGCCAAACTCACACATTTGCGTATCAAATTGTACATTACACACATAAAAAACAGTAATATGATTGGCTACGAAGCTACGAATTACAAACTTAACTTTTACAAATCATATTCTTATTGCTTTCATAAATTAGGTCTTATTACAACGTAAGAAAGTTGTTATTATTTGACATGACACGAACAATAAAGAAGTTTTAACCAATTTACAACGAGTTCGGCTACTCAACGTTAGATGGCGCTGTAACCAATTTATTCTATTCAGAACGCTAGTGCCTTTGAAATAGATGCCATATTCACCTGCACTAGTATATAATATGTAATAGGCGAATTTCGCCTGCTGTTGACACACGCGCTATATCTAAGAGGCATTTCCTCTACTTTTCTTTATTCCGTGATCGTATCCGTGAGCGGTGTCTATGTGTGCGTTGTGAGAGCACGCTTTGTATGTAGATTGACTTCTGTACATACATATTTTGGGCCCAAAGGGTAGAATGAAACTATTACTAAGACTCCGTTGTCTGTCTGTCCTGTCTATTTCTTTTGTATGCAGTCCGATAGTGACCTCGGTTTAGGTCCTGTCATAATCATCATTTCAGCAGAAACATGTCCACTATTGGACATTGACCTCCCCCAAGTGTCGCCATAAAGACCGGTCTCTTCTGGCACGCCGTCGCCAGAACCTTTCGTCCCCATAGATTATCTGTTCTGTGAGTAATTTTAAGTCCTGCAGTCCAGTAAAATAAAATCTATACTGTCTCTTCACAGCTATGGCCTGCCTTACGGAGCGATCCTCATCCTCTCAGCCCTCCTACTCCCCGAGCCAACATACACGGGTCCGGAGCACGTCACCTACTTCCGCGGCCCCCAAGTCCTGGACGACGAGCTCAAGCACCACAAGAACACCACCTGGATCGTCTGTCTATATGCTGCTTGGCACCCGGCCTGTGTCAACTTTGCTCCGGTCTTCGCTGAGCTGTCCGCCAGTTATAGTCTGGATAATCTGAAGTTTGGGAAGCTGGATGTTGGCAGGTAAGAGAGTTTTGTGGTATCCAGTAGAAGCTGAGCGCGTGGGCTATCGCAGCCATCATTTAGAGAACTTTACTCCAGCCAGCAACATAATACATGCAACCCGCGCTCTTGGGTGGAGCGGGAGATAGTGGGCTGGAGTTCTTTTCGGATACCCCTGGTCTCAGTAGGCTTCGATCCAGCTGGGCCCCTCCTGTTGCTGACAACTTCTAGAGGCGCGCGGGAACAGTGCGCGCCGTCGACGTCTTTTGCTCGGTCCGGCCAGTTACCAGACGGTCGGACAGCGAGTTACCCATGGCGCCGTCCGTGAGCCCGCTACGGTGGCCGGAAATCAGGATCGGAATCCCGGCGGCGGCCTGATGTGGTCGGCCTCCTCCTTTGCTAGCATTACTGCTTCGCAGAAGGAGGCGACCGCCTACCACTCCTCCTCGCATCGGACCATGGCCTGAACCAAGGCCTGGCGCGAGAGGTCTCCGCCGCCGATCGCCCCCACGATGGCACGGCGATGCTCCGCTCAAGCAGGGCACACTTCGACTGTGTGCTCCACCGTATCCTCCGGGCGTTCCGCACAGTGGCGACACCCGGGCGTCTCTTCCGCTTGAAGCCGGTGCAGGAACCTCCCGAATGTGCCATGTCCGGTGAGGACCTGCGTCATGCGGAAGGTAAGGACGCCGTGAGGTCTTTCCATCCACGCCTCAAAGAGGGCAAGGCTGGCTACCCTACGCCTGTGCTCAAGGTTTTGTGGGTTACGGGATAACCACGAAATGGAATGTAGTACAGTCGCACTAGCTAGCTATCTGCCCCCTCCCACCAATTCCGTCTCTTGGTTTAAAAGTACGCTACTTCTAGACCTTTATATTTATTACTAGCGACCCGTCCCGGCTTCGCTCGGGTGCAATATTATACATATAAACCTTCCTCTTGAATCACTCTATCTATTAACCCTTCAGATACCGTCAATTAGAGACACAATAGTAAGACAATAGATGCGCGGCCACCGGTGGTCGCTTGGGGATTCATGAATTAAAAAAAACCGCATCAAAATCCGTTGCGTAATTTTAAAGATTTAAGCGTACATAGGGATATAGGGACAGAAAAAGCGACTTTGTTTTATACTATGTAGTGATGCCTAACAAACCATCTTTTTTCAGGTACCCAGAATCAGCCACAAAGTACAGAGTGCAAGATGGACCCACCAGTCGTCAGCTACCTACACTCCTGTTGCTGACTGATGGCCAGGAGAAGATGAGGAGACCACAGGCTGACCACACCGGGAAGTTGCAGAAGTAAGTTTTTTTTTTTTTACTTCTGTGGGAAAATCATCTAATGACATCCTCTTGGGTGGAGCTAAAAGTAGGGCAATGGTCATAGTTCAACTACCAATAGTATTTAATTAGTGTAACTAGATCTAAGAGGGTACGATGGGGTTGACGTATCCATGTGGATAAAAACCCCAAATTCAATAAATAGAAAAAAAAAAACTACCAATAGCAAACTTGCAATCTAAATGTGTGCGTAGTCTGTTGGTTGCGTAATGAGCGTTCGGTTTTTTTTTATTGTTTATAGGTTTGCACTTGACCGCTATCGTATCTCTATCTGTAAATGTGTCTGTGTGTGTGTCTGTCTCTATTTGTAACTTGGCTAGGAGGGCTTAGCAGATGAAAGAGGTTAGAATGGCCTTATGGGCGGGGCAGGCGTGCCACAAGAGCAATGCTCATAGTTCAACTACCAATAGTAAACTTGCGATCTAAGTGTGCGTGGTCTGTTAGTTGCGTAATGCGCGTTCGTATTGGTTTATTGCCTGTAGTAGAGTTAAAGGGTGGGAGACAAGCGACGACACTCGTTGTAGTACAAATCGGAAAGTATTTCCTTTCTAACCTCTTTCATTTTTTCTAAGATGATGATGAGAAGGAAACTAATTGTTCTTCTGCAAAGACATTAAACATATACTACCAATAGACAGCACATAGCGAACACAATTCTAATCCGAGGCTTGTTACTCAAGTCGCTGTCACCTGTACCTGTCAAGTCGCGTTTGTGTCCGCTATACGCACCAAAAGAAAATATTTTTTGGAGAAATATACCGAGTTGCGCATTGCACCACTGTAAATCGTATTATGGCAAAACGACTGGACCTAACTCCAGTTTATTTTCGTAAATATTTTTCGACTTCACTTAGGCATAGGATGACAGTTTTTAACCGACTTCAAAAAAGGAGGAGGTTCTATGTTCGGCTGAATGTTTTTTTTTTATGTATGTTATTACCGATATTTCGGTCAATAAAATTGTGGACCGATTTTGAAAATTTTTTTTTTTTTTATTGGTTATGCTTCCAAGTTGGTCCCATTGAAATATTGTTATGATCTGATCATGAACTTCGAAGATATGGAACAGAACTCCTCATAAAATCATAGCAGAATTGTCGTAACAAGTAAAATTGCTTTGTTTATACGTGTAGTCGATGACTGACTAAAAGAAAAGGTGGAGGGGATGTATCGAACTGATCTGGTGATAAATCCGGAACGTAAATTCATGTAATATAACCGTATTTGGGATTATTAGAATCGTTATGAGATGCACTCTGGCTATAAGGTTGATGTTTAGCTGAAGGGTAGGTACTTTTTAGTGGTGCTAACGTAGAAACACCGACTTCCGAAATTAAAGTTGTTTTGTACTTTTTGAAGTCGGTTTAATTTTTTTTTTTTTGTAAAAAGTTTTTTTTCTAAGAAATTTCTTCTGATGGCCGCTCTATTGTATCTATTTAATCTATTTGTTCTTCTGTATTGTTTCAGATTCCTCTTCTCAAAAGACAACGTAAAAGCAGCTCTTGACTTGGACGGTATTTATGAAGAGTGTAAGAAGAAGCTAACCGCCGCGAAAAATGTCAAAAAGGAAGAGTAGTGTTACAGTAGAGTTATATTAGTGACATTGTAGATTATAAGCTGTCTTTAGGAGCTAATCACGAGTTCTATAAGCGCAAAACTAGATTAGTTTTAATTTATGCGAAACCCGAAACACGTGTCTAGTATTTTTAACCGACTTCGAAAAGGAGGAGGTTCTGTGTTCGGTTTTTTTTTTTTTTTTGTATGTATGTTCACCGATATTTCGGTCCGATTGAATGGTTATGCTTCCAAGTTGGTCCCATAGAAATATCGTTATGATCTGATCATGAACTTCGAAGATATGGAACAGAACTCCTCATAGAATCATAGCAGAATTGTCGTAACAAGTAAAATTGCTTTGTTTATACGTGTAGTCGATGACTGACTGAAAGAAAAGGGGGAGGGTATGTATCAAACTGATCTGGTGATAAAGCCGGAAGGTAAATTCATGTAATATAACCACAATATAACCGTATTTGGGATTATTTGAATCGTTATGAGTTGCACTCAATACAAGCTTTTATTTAGTTTCACCTGTCCCGATGTTTGTCTGTCATCGAGTCTTGTAAATTAAAGACCCCCCCTTCTCGGTTACCGATTGAGCTGAAATTTTGCATGCATGTGTAAATCAGATGACAATGCAAAATTATTATGACTTGGAGCTGATCTGATGATGTAACTGGAAGGTGGCTATAGGAACTTGGTAGTTAAACGACACAACCCCATCGAGTTTGGGCTCGTATGATTTGACTTGACGAATATTAATTATATAGGTATACCGAGTTATAAAATCTTGCTATGAAAATCTTTTTTCATTAAAAGCTTGTTCATGTAAAGAATCTATGTACAAAATTTCATAACTGTATCATGAAAAATCACAAAGTTATAAGCTTGTTATGACAGCAAAAATACATAGTCACCGGGCCATCCAGGCGACTGAGGGGTTGTTTTGCACGAACACCCAGCTATTTGCTAGCGCCTAATTCCCGCTATGACTTGTGTTGACTTAGTGTCGGTGGTGTTTAACTTTCGACTCTTTATAAAAAAAAAATTGAGAAAACATGGTGTAAAAATTTATTGATATCGCTTCATTTACTGATTCAAATTCAAATTCATTTATTTCAAATAGACCTAATGCAGGCACTTTCAAATAGTCAAATGTCGGTCAGTCCAAGAAAAGTGAAGCTAAATTGCACGTTCCAAAGCGTAGATCTCTATGGAGAAGAACGCGCAAGAAACTCCATGGACACTCTTTTAAATCATATTATGTGTTACATATAATGTTTGGTTACATTATTTCTTCCGCCGATTCTGAACAAACTATATTCAGGTTTCGCATATGCTAAAAATAATGTTGTATAATGATACACTGCAGTAAACATAATCACATTATGATATAAGTGTGCAATGTTAGTGATTACCATCGAGGCGGTATTTAGACCCGAGCCATGGCGAGGGGCTTAAGAGAGCCGAGAACGGTAATCATTAATTACTCACGTGTATCATACGACGTTTTTCAATACACTTTAAATAAAATAACTGTAAAACTAGTAAACTTTTGTAGCGGTAAAATTCTGTTTTCATATGCGCGCTCGTTTTTATTTTCCTAGTGAGTGACGACGCACGCCCAGAGGTTGAACCATAAGGTTTTAACCACATTATAGCACTAGTGCGTAATGGTAATCAAAATGTCACAGTTTGGTAACAAGTGCCATTATATACCTAAGTGCAGTGCAATAAGAGTCACTTTATGAGCAAGTGTATTGAAGAAATAATACATTTTGATACAAGTGAAGAAGGAAGGATTATTTATTTTAGTTGCCACGACACCCACACTACACAAATACGCAATAATATTGCATACATAGGTAGTTAAGTCAAAATTATTTATTTATTAATTTTAATTATTCAAAGATCTGATAAAATAAAAATATACAAGGTGTAACGTTAAATGCACAAAACCTAAAATAAGTTTGATCAGAATAACGAGCAGAACCAATTAAACCACTTTTTAATATAGGTTAAATTTTTCAAAAAAAATCTTCATTAAAAACTTCGACCTGTCTATTTATGAATAGGTCAAGCCATCACGTGCGCAATCCCGCTGAAATAGGTAAACAAACACAAATAGTTGTAATCCAATAAAATTTTCTCATATACGGGATAATAAAAGTTCTTATTTCAATGCAGATATGAATTTTTAACAAACTAAAACTGCTCATAAAACCTTTAATTCGTTTTTTTTCTCACATAATTAGGTCAATTGAATTAAAAATCATTTGGGGTGTCTGAGGTTTTGCGCATTTAACGTTACACGTTGTATTTAGAAAACTTTAAGTCCTATCTAAAAAATATATATTTGAAAATTGAATCATAAGACTTATGTTTTTAAGATCCACATTTGAAATATCGGTTTTTGAGTTTGTTTTCTTTATTATTATTAATCGATTAGTGCCGCGAGTATTGTCGTGTCCTATTCGCCACAGTCGTGTGTTAGCGACTGGGTACTCCATCTCGTCTAGCTCTTCAATCCCCATAGGTGACAGAAGAGCTGACGAGATGCGAGTATTTGGTCGTGGATGTCCCTGGCGGGATAAACGCGAGAGTGTTCGTCGGATATATCCGTTGGCAGTTAAAAGGTTAGGCATGCGTTAAATGTTTGAGTCAATTATAGTTATTGCATGTTATATTTAACCGACTTCTAAAAAAGGAGGAGGTTCTCAATTCGGATGTTTGTATTTTTTTTAATGTTTGTTCGCGCATAACTTCGTCGCTTGCCAACCGATTTGAATTTTTTTTTTTTATTGAAAAGAAATCCACAAATTCCTCAATATTTTTCTTTTATATTTTATATAGTTGTTGTATTTCTTTAACACAAATGAATTGTAATTTATAATAAGTTATTTGACAAAGTATTGAATGTGTTCAAATCAGTGTATGTGTTGTTGAATTAGTTTGTAAATAAAATTATTTCACGCTTGTAATACTGACTTTTTTACTCACTAACCCTCCCCCTCCCCCTATTCCCCTTCCACAACTGTCCACTCCTTGTGGGCAGTTGTGGAAGGGGAACCAAACCACTTTCCACAGCTGTCCACTCCTTGTGGACAGCTGTGGAAGGTGGTTTGGTTGTTTGAGTTGTGCTGCCGTGCTCAAGCTATAATGCCGTTATATGATAAAATCATATTTTGAGTTACGCACAAGAAGCAACGTAGAATTATGTATAAATCAGGGGAACTTTACGACAATTTTATTATTTTATCTGAGTTACAATTAATATTCGAAAAATACTGCTTAGAGAGATCGATATAGAATTTAAAGCGTCTAAAAACGAAAGCCCGCCAAATGTCAGATAACGGCACTTTAGCTTTACGACGGCAGTGTGTGTGTGCAGTGACGGATCAAGACTGCTTGATGCCCTAAGCAATCCACGCCTGTGGGCCCCCCTATCCGTATGTCAACTAGAATCAGTCTTTAAACCTTTACCGCCTAAAAACATTAGATTCTTTTCTAAAATTAGTTGATCAGATGTAACATATCTTAGAAGTAGAGTAGGTGCGACCACAATAAAAACCAAAGTACAAATTATTTATTCATTGAAATGCGCCTTGCGGCTTTTCCGGGCATTGAATTCACGCAAGATAGTAATAGAAAGAAAGAAAGAAAACATGTTTATTTGGCACACAATGAACAACACAACTACAAAACTGAAACTGTATTAATGTCTAACGTTTTAACAAATCGATGTATAATATCGATTTGCCGTAAGGACAGTTTATTTTTTAGCTTCTGATGCCGCCCCGCCTCCTCCCAGACGTGATGTGCCCTAGGCAATTGCTTAATTTGATTAGGGTTAATCCGTCACTGTGATTCAGATTCAGATTCGTTTATTCATTGTAAAACATAGGTAGGTACATTACAAGTTCTTATTTAATACATTGAGCGCGCTATGTTTTGCCTCTAGGGCATACAAAGTAGTAATCATGCAATAATAAATAAATTAAAACAAGAAATTAACATAGATTTATGAACCACAATTAATTCATGAATCCCCAAGCGACCACCGGTGGCCGCGCATCTATTGTCTTACTATTGTGTCTCTAATTGACGGTATCTGAAGGGTTAAAGAAATAAAATAAAATTTATTGTGTGTGTGGTACTTACTGGGTAGGTGGCGAGTTAAAAGTCCTTGTAAGTACCTCCGGGTATAACCTCCTTACACAACACTATAGAATAAAAGTCGCAAACGATAACTTAAGCACAAGCTAATATATAGACCGTACAAGGTGTAACGTTAAATGCGCAAAACCTGAAATTAGTTCGATCAGAATAACGAGCAGAATCAATTAAACCACTTTTTAATATAACTTGGTTACATTTTTCAAAAAAATTAAAAACTTCGACCTGTCTATTTATGAATAGGTCAAGCCATCACGTGCGTAAACCCGCTGAAATAGGTAAACAAACACAAATAGTTGTAGTCCAATCAAATTTTCTTAAACACGGGATAATAAAAGTTCTTATTTCAATTCAGATATGAATTTTAAACAAACTAAAACAGCTCATAAAACCTTTATTTTTTTTTCAATGTTTTTTTTCTCACATAATTAGTTCCATCTAATTAAAAATCATTTCGGGTGTCTGAGGTTTTGCGCATTTAACGTTACACGTTGTATATGGGGAGTTAGATAATAATAATCAATTATAATAATAATCAACTACTAACAGTTCTTGCAAGCACAGTGGTAAGTTACCGCGGGTAGATTTATCACAATTAATTCATGAATCCCCAAGCGACCACCGGTGGCCGCGCATCTATTGTCTTACTATTGTGTCTCTAATTGACGGTATCTGAAGGGTTAATATCGGCGCGAGCGCACGTCTATCTAGTAGGCAGCGTAGATCGTGACTGGTGAGAAACGAAGTGTAACTTGTATGCTCCTACTTGGGGGTAGTAGAACATAAGTCGCGCGCGCGTCATCGACAGTGCACGTGTCCAATGCGTCACATCAATGTGTGAGTTGTGTTTCATCATCATCATTTCAGCCGATACACGTCCACTGTTGGACATAGGCCTCCCCCAAGCGTCGCCACAACGAACGTTCCTGTGCGTCTCGCATCCATCGGCCTCCCGCAACCTTCACCAGGCCATCAGCCCACCTTGTTGGAGGCCTTCCCACGTTGCGTCTTCCGTTACGTAGTCGCCACTCCAGAACTTTAATAATAATAATAATATCATTTATTTTCTCTCACACTCACTCACTTTGATTGTGTTTAGTGTTAGTGAATATGTGTGTTGTAAATTTGGAAATATCCTACTAATATTATAAATCCTACTATCCTATCCTACTTCCTACTAATATTATAAATGCGAAAGTTTGTATGTAAGGATGGATGTATGGATGTTTATTACTCTTTCACGCAAAAACTACTGAACGGATCTCGATGAAACTTGGTACACGAGTAGACCATATCCCAGAATAACACATAGGATACTTTTTATCCTGGGATTATGTACGCGGGTGAAGCCGCGTGCAAAAGCTAGTATAAATATATATGAATGTATAAATAGCTTCTATACTAACTCCGTGATAAATAGACATAATAGATGTAGGTAAGCATATATTTATTGTGTACGTGTATAGTGTATACAATATGTATATATGTGTGAGTCACCCACAGTGGTTTTAATCATTAACAAAATAAAAATAATAGACTTTCAAAAAGTCGATGTCAAAATCGTGAAATTAAAATCTGAAACGTTGTTTCTTTTTCCGAAATATAGGTTGTGAAGTGTGAAATTATGCAGTCATCCAGTATCTTATCTCGCTTTAAAGTGGGTGAGAGGGCGTCAAACTTTTCGACTAAAACCGTGTGCCATACCTGTGTCCTTCAGTTACTCTTTTCGTTCTAGGACGACAGGTTTCCTTTTTAATTATATTTTTCTGTTTTAAGTCAATGTAGGTCATCAAGCTCCCTTAAGTACGGATGAATAAATTAACCGATTTGGTTATTACATTGATTTACAAGTTTTTACGAACGGTAAAAAAAACAAGGCTTGCAGCTCAGTTGCAAGCCTTATTTATTTATTTATTTTACTATTTGTGTACACACAAAACAACAAAAAAAAGATAATACATAAGAGATATTATATGTTATAATATATAAGCAGTACAAAGGTACTGCTTATTTCCAAAGAAATTTCTTCCAGTAGCCCTGCGAAAGGAGAAATAAAAAAGAAATGTAGACAATAGTGTGTAGGAAGCAAAAAACAGAATGTGTGAAGTTTTAATCCAAATATAATTCAATATAAAAATAATATATAACTTCTACTATAAATATATAACATACATAATACATATAATCTATATATGTAATGAAATGACATTTCATTAATTCAAATTTGCCGCGCTTCGCGCGTTGAAGTTGTCAATGGAATTTATGTTCTGTGGAACGGGGTGACGTGTGATTGAATGGCAGATGATGTTTAGATTATTTTGCATATTTTATTGTTAAAAATTCTATTGTAAAGAGATGAAATAAAGGGATATAATTGAGGAGGCGATATTAGTAAACTTTAAATGTCGTTTTATAAGATATGTTATTGAGGATTTTCCAAATAAACCACAAATTGTTTCTCTGAAAATCAAAGTTTTGTTTATTTAATACGTCCTTACTATATTACAACGTTTAACTATGATCATTACACCTATAACTTACCTGAAAATCAAAGAAACGATTCGATTTTTTAAACGTCACCCCACAATACTGCCCCTGATAGTTAAAAAGACTTATCTAACGAAAACGGATAAAAAAATGTTTTAATGAATGAAACAGGAAATCGGGCCTTTTTTCCTTGTGTTAAAACCGCACTGGAAAAAGTTAGCAAAATATAAAAAATACAGGCAGATGCGCCATTATGTCCTAATTCCGGCAATGTATATAATTCAACTCTGGAAAAAATGTTAGTTGCGTCTTTTTTACTAACGGGGGCAGAATAGGAAAGTTTCCTGTATCGTGGATACTTTCACAAACATGTAATCTCACATACACAAGACCACAGATCGACGATGAAGTGACAAGAACCTCTATCTACCAGAACATAATTTTGTTATTGTGTTAGTTCATTAGGTGATCTTGTCAGCAAATTGGATGCATACTTGCTTAATAGTTATTGTCAGTTATAGTTAAATCGTTAAAAAATAAGATATAAAGTTAGCTGCTTTTGCCAGCTCACGCAAACGATTATTTAAAGTCTATCTACGTAAAAAAAATAAAATCCCAAAAATGTCACTTAGGAGTTCTTGTCACTTCATCGTCGAGATATAGATAGACATAGATAATGCAAGAGCAACTACTTCGCGTGCCTAGCTTACGTACAAAAATCGTAAGTGGCCACTTTCGCGCTCAGTCTGTATCGGTGTACAGCGCTAGTCAGACATCAGTTATAAGCGTAATTAATTTTTAAAAAATAATATTTTTCATTACTCATACTCTGAAAGTAGGTCTGAAGTTGCCTGAGGAGCGGGCTGAAAAGTATCACACTTTTCATCCCTAGGGAGTTTTACTTTCAACCAACAGCTGTCAAATTATTTAAAAAAAAAACTAGGTCTATCTTCTTGTATTCGTAATGACAAGCACAATGCTTACCTCGGGGTTAAAGTTACTTATTTAGTCCCTCGAATTAGCGACCTCGCTACGCTCGGCCGCCAACTCCTTCTCGGCACGGAATAAGTAACTTTCACCCCTAGTGTAACAATGTACTATTTACTATTTTATTAGATATATCTGTTGTAATTTGAGAAAAAACAAAACATTCGCATTACATAATAGGTACTAAAAAAATACAAGCTTGGTTTTCATACAGATCGAGATACTTGCGTTATCTATGTCTATCTATATCTGTGCACAAGACACATAGACCATACAACTATTTGTTCCGTGCGGGAATCGAACCCGCGACACGCAGCGCAGCAGCCTATCGTGCAGTTAAGATGAGATACTTCAAAATTTATACATTAATAACGTACAAAATGAGAACATTTTTTATCTTTAGCTTCTGATTTTATTATTCTAACCGGTGGCGTCGGATTGGTCCGACGAGTGTTTTCGTGTCCCATTCGCCAGGGTCGTCTATTTGCGACTGGGTACTCCATCTCGTTTAGCTCTTCAATCCCACTTGGTCTATCTCACGAAATAACTTATAGCTTTCATTATGCCTGAAATAAAAGAAAAAAATATATTTAAATACTAGTAGAGTTCTGCGGATATCTCCATTTCAGGGGGTCTACTAGCTTTCTCGGAAAAACGATACTTCGATTAAAATTTCGCGTGTTTCCTCACCACGGTTCCTTTCGTTCCCGAAATTTCGAACGAACGAAAATTGTTTGACGTACCGAATATCTAAATCTACTCTAATCAGTTGTTTCGAAAAAAAAAATTATGACAGAAAATTGTTTGCAATTTTAACACGGAATAAAGAAAACTAGAGGAAGTGCCTCTTAAATATGGCGCCTGTGTCAACAGTAGGCGAAATTCGCCTATTACATATTATATACTAGTGCAGGTGAATATGGCATCTATTTCAAAGGCACTAGCGTTCTGAATAGAATAAATTGGTTACAGCGCCATCTAGCGTTGAGTAGCCGAACTCGTTGTAAATTGGTTAAAACTTCTTTATTGTTCGTGTCATGTCAAATAATAACAACTTTCTTACGTTGTAATAGGACCTAATTTATGAAAGCAATAAGAATATGATTTGTAAAAGTTAAGTTTGTAATTCGAAGCTTCGTAGCCAATCATATTACTGTTTTTTATGTGTGTAATGTACAATTTGATACGCAAATGTGTGAGTTTGGCGACACTGGTTCCCGTGCTTAGCCACGTTAGGGGCACTTCTACCTATATTTTCTGTTCTGTGAATTTTAACCTCAAATGAATATCGTTTGTTTACGAAAGTTTCGTTTCGAAGAAAGCGAGTAGACCCCCAGGTCTGTACCCCTAGTCAAGTTGCTAATCTGCGATAGTAAACGCTAGTAGAAAGCTTCAAATTTACGGGAACGACGTCGTCTCAACGCTCAGTCACGTGGTCAGAACAAAAGAATTGGCGGCAAGGTCAACTCGACGCGTTTGATGCAAGCGAAACGGTTGTAACTTGGCTAGACGGGCTGATCACGCAAGGAAACTCCGAGCATAGCCCTTTCCATCTCCCTTTGGGTGACGGATGCGTGACGCACAGGACCGGTCGTTGTGGCGACGCTTGGGGGAGGCTATGTCCAGTAGTGGACGTCTGTCAGCTGATATGATGATGACTAGAATAGTGATTATAATTTAGTCCCGTCTGAATACAATTTAAGGCTAGAGAGAATAAGCACATAATAAACTAGTGCGCCTCACCATCAGAGATTGAAAAGAAAGAAAGAAAGAAAGAAAAATAATTTATTTGATACAGCAAGGCCAAACACAAATACAAGAAAATAAAAAAAATAAAGTGATGTGTGCCTCATAGCTGCACCAAAATAGGACCAGTTCAGCATGATTGCCAGACAACTAGTGCCTGACGCTGGTTTTCAACTGAACCTGTGGTGTGGTGTGTGGTGTGTGTGTGTGGTGTGGTGTGTGTGGTGTGTGTGTGGTGTGGTGTGTGTGGTGTGTGAGATTGCATCACTGCTTACCATCAGGTGGGATCGCAGTCAAGCACTAGTTTATATTATAAAAAAAAAACTAACTGGTAACCACAATGGCATGTCCTAGAATAAAACCAACAATTCGAAGACATGTGACATTCACCAACCCGCACTGGGCCCGCTTGGTGGATAACGGTCCATTCCCACTCCTAGAGAGGAGGTCTGAGTCCCAACAGTGCGAACATTATAATGCTGATTACCTATGTATGTTCATGTACCAACAACTTTATTCAAGTCATACTCTTAAAACATTACAATGCCATTTGAAAATGTTTTTTAGCGCTTTCCTCTCATTTACAAGCTTCTATCTAGTTTCACCTGTCCCGATACTTGTATCCATATAATAATACCTATAAAAACCCACTTCCCGGTTACCGATTGAGCTGAAATTTTGCATGCATGTGTAAATCATATGACACTGCAAAACTATTATAACATGGAGCTGATCTGATGATGTAACAGGAAGGTGGCTATTGGAACTTGGTCTCTCTCCAGTAATCAACTATTTATTTTTCAGGATACGAAAAAAAAATCAGCCTCACCATGCAAAATTATAAACTTAATTGGACAGTTTGTATGGAGAGGCAAAATTTTTTTTTTGTTTCATGAAAAAAAATGAGACGTTCAGTTTCGTCTGCTGAGCAAGCCCTTAAAGTTTGCGGAGGGCTGTCCCTTACACCTGGTATATAGAGTGACTGATAATTAGTGACCGATAATTATACACGTGATTATACTCATGATAAGTTTTTTTGGGAAAGTTGTCTACTTTCCCAAAAAAACTCATTATTTAACCAGAACATGGAGGTACCTACACTGATTACATACACCGATGGGTTTGCAAGCGGCGCGCGTGCACTATCACTATTGTAGGTAAGGTACACGAGACAACGCCGTTACGCGGCTAACGGAATTGCATGACTTGATTCCGCCATCTCAATTCTACTATCGAACAACCCGACGTACGGCGAGTATCCACCCATACGTTGTTGAAACCTCTACGGTCCGGACTAAGCGTTTCGCCTCGTCGTTTATACCGCGTACGTCGAAGGAATGGAACAACAATGCTGTGGTCTTCCCGTCCGATTATAATTTGGGTGTCTTCAAGGCTAGAGTGAATAGGCTTTTAATAAACTAGTGCGCCTCACCATCAGAGATTGCATCACTGCTTATCATCAGGTGGGATCGCAGTCAAGCACTAGTTTATACGAATTAAAAAAAAAAAAAAAAGAGACACGCTGAGAGGACGCAGACGCGCGCGAATTTGCGCAAACAGCTGTGTTGTTATTGCGATAAAACTAATGAGCATAAAAAAAGTTTCTTTGGGAAAGTTGTTTGTAATCTTGGTTATAATATCGTGTAAAATTATCGGTCACTAATTACCAGTCACCCTATATATCGATAACGTTGAGATACTCACTTATAACACAAACATCTCGAAGAACATGTTGAGGATACTGAACAGCTTCAGAAGCCGTGATGTCTGCTCCTCTTCAGACTTCCTCGCGGCCGGCTTCTCCTTGCGCCTGTCCAGCTCTATGGAGACAGAGGGAATTATTTACTGGATGTAGGTACAGTTACAAATATATCTCCATCATCAGGACTTGATCTAGCTGACGGCGGGCACTGTTCCCGCGCGCCTTAAGGAGTTGTCAGCAACAGCAGGGGCCCAGCCGAGTCGAAACCTACTGGGCCAGGGTTATCGGAAAGGGAGCTTGAGCCCCGGTATGAAGGCTAGAAGTAACGGGATGGGTTTTTGGTCAGTAACAGTCTGACACTATCTCCAGGCGTGAGGCGGCGGAGACCTCTCGCGCCGAGGCCATGGTCCGGAGCGAGGACGAATGGCAGGCGGTCGTCTCCTTCTGCGAAGCAGTAATGCTAGCAAAGGAAGAGGCCGACCGAATCAGGCAACGGCACCCTCGCCGCCGCCGCCGGGATTCCGATCCCGATTTCCAGCCACCGTAGACGCGGGCTCGCGGACGGCGAGCCATGGGTAGATCGCTGTCCGACCGTCCGGTAACTGTCCGGACCGAGTCCAAGACGTCGACGGCGGGCACTGTTCCCGCGGGCGGGAGTTGTCAGCAGCAGGAGGGGCCCAGCTGGGTCGAAGCCTACTAGGGCCAGGGTTACCCGAAATGTATGAAGAGGCTAGAAGGAACAGGTTGGGTTTTTAGTCAGTAAGAGTCTGATACTATCTCCCGTTCCACCCAAGAGCGGGGTTTGTCATAAGATGATTTTTGCCCAACGTAAAAAAAAAGTGGCTGTAAGCAGGGCATGTTGCTCGCAGAACAGATGGCAGATGGGGCGAAGTGGCGACCACGTGGCGTTGGAAGACCTTCCACAAGTTGGACCAACGACCTGGTGAGGATCGCGGAAAGCCGATGGATGCGAAACACACAGTACTGGTTATTGTAGCGACACTTGTGGAAGGCCTAAGTCCAGCATTGGACGTGTTCCACCTGGAATAATGATGAAGGCATCAAATCTAAATAAAAAAGGTCTACCTCCATACTTCTCGCCAATACCCTGGTGTATCTTCTCAATAGTCAACACTTGTTCCTCGCTGAGCACCGCTGAAGTGTCCAGAAACACCTGGATGCTGTACTCTGAGAGGTAGTGCGACCAGTGACCGAAGACTCCAATACCTGAAGAAGTGATGAAGAAAACTAGGTAAAAAAAACCAATAGAACAGAACAGAATAAACTTTATTGTACCACCTAAATAGTAACAATTTCACAGACACTTAAATCTATGGATACAATGGTACAATGACTGGCCTGTTGGTCTAGTGGTTAGTGACCCTGACTGTTATGTCAGAGGTTGTGGGTTCGATTCCCACCCAGGACAAATGCTTGTGTGATGAGCATATTCATTAGTTCTGTGTCTGGGTGTAATTTATCTTTAACCCTTCAGATACCGTCAATTAGAGACACAATAGTAAGACAATAGATGCGCGGCCACCGGTGGTCGCTTGGGGATTCATGAATTAATATGTATGTATTTAGAAATATATCGAGCCTTTTTAGGAAGAACATCGTAAGCGACAGTGAGCGTTTTTGCAGTACTAGTAGGTAGGTTTTCTCTTCCATAATTATAAAGTATTAACGAAGATATGTAGTAGCAACAATTCTATTAGATCGGTAGTTATATGAAGTTATATTTATTTTATTTTATTTATTATCATGAATTAATACTTTTTAATTATGGAAGAGAAAATCTACTAGTACGGCAAAAACGCTCACTGTCGCTTATGATGTTCTTCCTAAAAAGGCTCGATTTATGAATGTTTATCAGTTATCTAGTACCCACGCCTGCCCGGCCCACAAGGCCAGTCTAATCTCTTTCATCTGTTTTGTTTCATGGACTATACAATACTATTGTTTGCTCATAGGCTTGAGCACAGAACAGAAAATATAGGTAGAAGTGCCCCTAACGTGGCTAAGCACGGGAACCAGTGTCGCCAAACTCACACATTTGCGTATCAAATTGTACATTACACGCATAAAAAACTGTGTGTGTGATTGGCTACGAACACGGAATAAAGAAAAGTAGAGGAAGTGCCTCTTAAATATGGCGCGTGTGTCAACAGAGCGCGAAATTCGCCTATTACATATTATATACTAGTGCAGGTGAATATGGCATCTATTTCAAAGGCACTAGCGTTCTGAATAGAATAAATTGGTTACAGCGCCATCTAGCGTTGAGTAGCCGAACTCGTTGTAAATTGGTTTTTAAACGAAAAACTTCTTTATTGTTTGTGTCATGTGAAATAATAACAACTTTCTTACGTTGTAATAAGACCTAATTTATGAAAGCAATAAGAATATGATTTGTAAAAGTTAAGTTTGTAATTCGTAGCTTCGTAGCCAATCATATTACTGTTTTTTATGTGTGTAATGTACAATTTGATACGCAAATGTGTGAGTTTGGCGACACTGGTTCTCGTGCTTAGCCACGTTAGGGGCACTTCTACCTATATTTTCTGTTCTGTGGCTACGAAGCTACGAATTACAAAATTAACTTTTACAAATCATATTCTTATTGCTTTCATAAATTAGGTCTTATTACAACGTAAGAAAGTTGTTATTATTTGACATGACACAAACAATAAAGAAGTTTTAACCAATTTACAACGAGTTCGGCTACTCAACGCTAGATGGCGCTGTAACCAATTTATTCTATCCAGAACGCTAGTGCCTTTGAAATAGATGCCATATTCACCTGCACATGTAATAGGCAAATCTCGCCTGCTGTTGACAAACACGCAATATCTAAGAGGCACTTCCTCTACTTTTCTTTATTCCGTGGGCTTGAGCACTATAATCTCTCCTGTGTAGGTACACATAGATTAACCAGGTGGTTAATCTACAGAGATTGGGTACCGGCTTAGATAAATAATGAACCAAACTTACCAATAGGTCTAGGAAATTCCGACGGTATGTTGACCATGTCCGGGCCACACGTCACGGAGCTCAAGTTGTTCTTGTCCGCTTCATAACTGGGCCTGAAAATATTGTTCATTAAGATTTGACAAGCAGGAATTAGTGATTAATACTTACCAAGATGGATATAACCGCCTTAATAAGATTGAATGATTTGATTATTTGTAGAAATATTTGCATGCCATTGTTAAAGGCAAACATGACAATTTATATTGTATTTTAACAACTCTTGCATGCTGACAATTTACTTTGTAATGTATGTATTGTACTCATGTTTGAACAAATAAATGATTATCTTATCTTATCTTATCTTAAATCTATCTCTTTTTATTTATTTTATCCAAACATTGTCCATAAAAAATTGTTCCGTCCAATAAACTACACTTGTTTGTAAAGATCTAGTGAGAATCGCAGGAATGCAATGAATATGAGATCGTCTTTCAGCTAAAATTATGATGATGATGATGTGAATATCTCGTAAATCAATACTTCTATACTAATTTATAAAAAGGTAAAGTTTGTTTTTTTTTTGTTTTTAGGTGGTAATTGTACAAGTCTTGTT
This sequence comes from Mythimna lalbum, assembly GCA_949319445.1. Classification (NCBI taxonomy): domain Eukaryota; kingdom Metazoa; phylum Arthropoda; class Insecta; order Lepidoptera; family Noctuidae; genus Mythimna; species Mythimna lalbum. The sequence continues at coordinate 9,976,912 of OX439375.1, forward strand.
CTTCCTGCCCTTATCTCATACTTGTGGTCGGCGCAACACTTTTTTTTCTTCCATTCTGTATTTCATCCGTCAAACTATCACTAAGAGCCTATGCACACCACGTTTTTTAAACGCGCCGTCGACGCGCGTTTTGGGAACGTGCGTCGCCGGCGCGTTTTTATCCTGCAGAGCAGTTTGTTGTCGTTTGTATCGATACAAACGCGCAGCACCGGCGCGTCTGTGTAGATATACATGATCTAAGTACTGTATTTTGACGAGTTAATTCTGGTTTAAGAATTACAAGAAATTCTTGAAATGATGAATACGACATTCAATAACAATTTGCAAATATTTTTTCATGTCCTATTAATTTTCTAAACGTTGTTGTATAATGTCCACACAATCTTCTCTCGCTTGTAAATGGGTGTACCCAAAAACGTCGGTAATTTTTCTTCTTCTTTTTTTTAAAAATTAACCCTTCAGATACCGTCAATTAGAAACACAATAGTAAGACAATAGATGTGCGGCCACCAGTGGTCGCTTGGGGATTCATGAATTAATAACAAAGCGCATGTAATCAATGCTGTCTCGACCGACGCCATCTTGCTACTGTTGACGAGGTTCTGCTTAAAAACGCAAAATGCCAGCACGTTTATAACGCTACACACGCGCGTTTGCATCGCGTCTGTATCGCTACACACGCGCGTCTGTATTTATACAGGTGTACAAAGGTCTACAGGCTGCGTCTGACTTGCGTGCGTATGGCGTCTGTATCGCTACAAACGTGCGTCGACGGCGCGTTTAAAAGACGTGGTGTGCATAGGCCCTAACTCCCGTTTCTTTCATATCACTCCTCACACAATCTATCGGTAATCGTAAAAGTCCAATTGGTAAATTTTTTTCAGTGATAGAAAGCCGCTTTATTCTTAAAAACATAGACTACATTTTATGCACGCGGGCGACGCCGTGGGCATAAGCTAGTAACTAATAAAACACAGGACAAGATTTTTTTTAACCAAAAAAGCCGATCACACAGAATGTAAAAAGAACACATGATAATGAATGTTTCAGGCTACATACCTCACAGTATCAGACACATAGAGGTCAGCATCACCAGATAATGACGTCAATTCTACCAAGAGAGGCCCAGTGTGTCCTAATTGCCAGTATGAGAAGTTACCTGCACCCACAGCACCGACAACGGTGTCTAACAGTATTTTATCCGTCTCTATCTGCACATATCCAGATAACAAAGATGACAGTGTCGATATACATATGATACCTAACAAAACTAAAATAAATTCCCTTCGCATTGCGCTAATTTCGTAAATATTTTTCTTACGAAAAATTCTGCAAAATTTTGCTGTCACATTGACGTTTGTTGATGTCAGTCTGACATCCAAAGGTAGAGGTCATTGAACTTTTGATTCGTTCAGAAATATTTAACTGTTATAAAATCGGTTCGCCTTACAAACTTTATTGATAAAAAAAATTAACCCGTTTTTCAGCTAAAATCAATAAAAAAAACTAATTTAGAAATTGAAAACCGTAATTATCAAATATTCAAAATGATTATATAGACGGCATGGCGCCGTGCGTCACTCGCATTATGTTCACGTCACAAACCGAATTCTTTCAGCTATTTTTATCGAAAATAGTAGTAAACAAACCTATACGTTATCAACATAACAGGCTTAACCAATTGATAAAGATGGAATTTCAAGATTGCCAATGGAAACTATTTGAAAAGTTGTTTACCGTTTTGTTTCTATAGAAAACACACTTTTTTGCTAACACACTTTATTTTTCCTAGCATTATGAACTCCTTTCTCCCCCGCTACTCTAGTAGGATAAATAAAATCTTTGTAGGGAGTTAGGGACAGATGTGTGGTGAATCTGTAGTACACCCACATACAGGTACAAAAAGTACTTAAGGTGGTGCATCATGACTCACATTTTCACTGTTTTTTATACAACCGCTCATAACTGATTATGACGTTATTACACATTTTTTCGTTGAAACACAGTATCTTGTGGATATTATCTAGGTTTCTAAAGAAACCAATTTATAAATTTGTGTAAAACTAATCCAGTAAAAACCTCTGAAAATGTCCTATTTTGTATGAACTTTGACACTTCATAATTTGCCAAAAAATTAAAAAAGTCGAAAAAATAATCCTCCAGAGACCTTGCAAATTTTATTAAGATTCTAAAAGACGACAACTTTTTCCAAAAAAATTTAGGGTTTTAAAAAGCAGCTATTTCCTGGAGCAAGTTTTGTGAAATTTTCGAGTAAATCTCGGAATTACCGAATACTAACAGAGTTTACAGGCGTTATCTCTCTTTTTTTGCGTTGCCTTTTCGTCAAACATCGCGTTGGATTGCATTAAATGAAGTAACAAGCTTTTAAACCATTTTCGATGTTTACGATAAGCGAGTGAAGAAGGACCCTCATAAGTATTAGGGATAGGGGACAGATGTGTGGTGAATCTGTAGTACAGCCACACAGGTACAAAAAATACTTAATACAAATAGTTTTGTGTTTATATTTTTCATGTACTGCTATACATAGACTGCGGTCTGTACACGTTCCACTCAACAAGTTTCGGCATCTAATGAGAATAAGTGATAGCCCAAATTGTGCAGAATGCGGCACGGTGGAGGATGTCCATCACTTGTTGGTGGAATGCGTCAGGACACGAGCTGCTAGAGAGGTGCTGATGAAAACTTTTAAAATTAATTTAATTAATATTGGTTATATTCAGTGTATATTGTCCGAACCCGTCTCTAACGCAGCTATCGCTGTTTATAAATTAGTGAGTAAGGTTTTAGAGCCCTAGTAGTAAATAAGAGTCAATGTCAAGCTTTACTTTTATTAGGTTACGATGGGGCTGGCGTGGTCTTTCTGTGACCAAAAGTCCCTAAATTTATAAAAGAATAAAAAAAAAATGTACTGCTATACTTATAATAACTTAATACAAAAACATTGTATAGGTTCTGGGCGACACACGCCGACGTGAGTTATCGCCCATGCCATCACGATCCTGAGAGTCTCGTAACTCAAAAATGTGAAAACGACAACGGAATTTTAGAATTTTCGAGTTTTTTTTTTTTTAATTCGTATAATCTATTGCTTGACTGCAATCCCACCTGATGGTAAGCAGTAATGCAATCTCTGATGGTGAGGCGCACTAGTTTATTAAAAGTCTATTCACTGTAGCCTTGAAGATACCCAAATTATAATCGGACGGGAAGACAGGCAGGCAAATTGTTTCATTCCTTCGCATTACAAGCTCTTTTAAACTTATTACATTTATTCAAAAAAAATATTACCCTTTTTAAATGGCCAAAACCGACCGTAAGCTTTTACCTACGTACTCAGGAGCTCAAAGGTTTTATAAAAAGAGTAAGTAGCAGAAGAAAGCATAATCAGCATTACAATGTTCCCATTGCTGGGACTGGCTTCCTCTAGAAGATGGGGTATGATGGGCCGTGTGTGCTTGCGTAAGAATCTACCACGCAAGCCCAGTGCAGTTTGCAAAAGGATCCAAAGATGGCATGGTTATAGTCAACAACCAAATAAAGATTTTAAATATTATCTATTTATTGAAATGAGAAAATCCTTAGATATTATTATTATTACATACTAGCTTTCCGCCCGCGGCTTCGCCCGCGTGGACTACAGTTTATATCGCGCGGGCAGGTTCCCGTGCTCAGCAGTGGAATTATAGGTAGCCTATGTGTTATTCCAGTGTCTTTTCTACCTACCTAGACCTACCTACCAAATTTGATCTAAATCCGTTCAGTAGTTTTTGCGTGAAAGCGTAACAGACAGACAGACAGACAGAGTTACTTTCGCATTTATAATATTAGTAGGGATTATAAAAAGCCCCATAGCACGTTCTGTCTCTCTGTTTGTGCACGAAAAACTACTGAACGGAGTTTTCATGCGGTATCTACTAATAGACGGAGTAATGAATGGTCAATAAGTCAGGAAGGTCTATATTTATTTCACATACATGTTAAGGTAGAGAAAAGCCGCGATTTTCAAAGATCTGTTACTCCCAAATGCTGGAGCGGGTCGCCAGCTAACCCAGCAATTTTATAAATAGGCCGACCGAAGCCTAATAGGCTTTTCAGTTCCAATTCTGTTCAGTTATAATAACAACTTTCTAACAATCTTATACAATAACAGTCATCACTACATACCTAGTATAAAACAAAGTCGCTTTGTCTGTCCCTATATCCCTATATCCCTATGTACGCTTAAATCTTTAAAACTACGCAACGGATTTTGATGCGGTTTTTTTTTAATAGATAGAGTGATTCAAGAGAAAGGTTTATATGTATAATATCATCCATTAAATAGTGGAGAAACACCCAAGCGAAGCCGGGGCGGGTCGCTAGTATTTACAAAGTAGTTATAATTATACCAAAATGCTTCTAAAACTTTTGAAATGCAAAGTTCAAGAAATGTCAGCTGTCAAAATAAATAATATTTAAAAAAAATCGATTAAAGCAGATTTGAAACCTTGGATAATTAAAATTATCACATAATAACAAACTAACTTACAAAAACACAGATGGCTTTGTTTGCTTTTAATGATAGTGTGTGTAGTTTTATATAACGCTGAAAATAATATATTTTATCGAATTGTTCTGGAAACGGCCTCAATGTCGACAACAACAGACTATTGTAATTAACCTTTTTTTAATGCGGTTAAAAAGATTATCAGCTTTTTCTTATCCGTAGGTTACCTCGACGCATGGATGGGTTATCAATCCAGTAGGTATATGCCGAGGGTTATTATTGACTGGCCTGTTGGTCTAGTGGTTAGTGACCCTGACTGCTATGCCGGAGGTCGTGGGATGACAGGACAGCATAAAAATAAAAAACGGCCAAGTGCGAGCCGGACTCGCACTTGAAGGGTTCCGTCCACGGATATCTATGGTACCGTCCGTAGCAAAACACAGCAAGAAAATAACGCTGGTTGTATAAGAGCTAGGGCATACAATATCGGAAAGTAAGCTTCATGCGAATTTAATTTACAATCCAAAACGGAACTTAGAACATTTTATGACAACTTTTTCACCGTCACACAAACTCCTTCCATATCAAAAGAGCTTATTATTTCCTGTATACACTACTAGTTATACAGTTTATATCCTTTTTTTTTATTACATTAAAAAAAAAATAATATCGGTATTCCAGAATGACTCCAGTCAATTCCGGAACTGAAAAATCAGTATAATTGATCCGCAATTCCGGTAATCCGGAATTGCATGCCCTAATAGGAGCCCTTAAATATTTATTTTATTCTTAACTTTCGGATTAATTTCACAAAAGGACGGAAATTTACCGAAATAAAAATGACTCATTGGTAACGTAGTTTCTATAAAAACACTTGACACAGGAAATTACTATACTTGCTACATATCTTATCAATGTACTTATCAAGGAGATAGAGACTATCGTCGCTTTATGAAATAACAAATAGGTATCATTTATATATGGTTGCCAATTTTACATTTTAACCGACTTCTAAAAAAGGAGGAGGTTCTCAATTCGGATGTTTGTATGTTTTTTTTTTGTTCGCACATAACTTCGTCGCTTGCCAACCGATTTGAAAAATTAGTTTTTTTGTTGGAAATGGTATACTTCCCAAATGGTCCCATAGTCACCAAGTTGGGATCTGATGATACTATCTTGGCGAAATCAAGGGAACTCCTCAAATTCAATTACATTTTTTAGTGAAGTCGGTTATTTTTTTATAAAAAGGTTTTAATTTTTAAAATAACGTATATTACTTTATTTTTTGTAAATAATTATATTTCTGTTTTATAGTTTTTCATAAATAAGCACTTTGCACGAAATCTGTCTATTGGGCAGAGCCAGCTTTTTTTTACGGTGAGCAAAAATCATCTAATGACAACCCTCGCTCTTGGGTGCAGCGGGAGATAGTGTCAGACTCTTACTGACTAAAAACCCCACCCCGTTCCTTCTAGCCTTCATACCAGGGCTCGTTCCTTTCGATTAACCCTGGCCCCGGTAGGCTTCGACCCAGCTGGGCCCCTCCTGTTGCTGACAACTCCTTGAGGCGCGCGGGAACAGTCGCCGTCCGCGAACTCGCGTCTACGGTGGCCGAAAATAGTGTTGACTACATTAGATTTCATTTTACCTTAATAATTACCCAAGTCGTTTGACTTTTTAGAGAGATTTTACTTACGTGACTTTTTTCCCAATGACAGTTGGCAACCCTACTACTTACGAGTATCAAGCAAAACAAAGATAGACATCTTTGAAAGCGTCGCGTAACGTTTAATATATGAATTGAAACAAACAATGAATTACGGTTTACTTACTAATAGGTATTTCATTAATTAATTCATGAATGTTTGCTTATTGGAGGGTAATTATCACTCTAACTGCCGCACTCAGAGACGCCCATTAACGCTAATCTCTGATTTACTAATTTTGTCATTGAATAATAGTCTATATCTTTATGATGTTAAGTACCTTAGGTTTTGCTATAATTGACATTAAAGTAAAATGACGTCTCTGAGTGCGGCAGTATGTCAGACTTTTACAGATCCCACCTGTGTTTTTTCAGTTGTCCTTTGAGTTATCATCATCATCATTTCAGCCGATACACGTCCACTGTTGGACATAGGCCTCCCCCAAGCGTCGCCACAACGAACGTTCCTGTGCGTCTCGCATCCATCGGTTTCTCGCAACCTTCACCAGGTCATCAGACCACCTTGTTGGAGGCCTTCCAACGTTGCGTCTTCCGGTACGCGGTTGCCACTCCAGAACCTTTCGGCCCCAACGGCCATCTGTTCTGCGTGCAATGTGCCCTGCCCATTGCCACTTAAGTTTGGCGATTCTTTGTGCTATGTCGGCAACTTTAGTTCTCCTGCGGTCCTTTGAGTAGGCCACGGTAAATCTACCAAACAATCCACCACAGCATGACCCCATAAAGGCTGTTGGAATATAACAAAAACAAATCCATCTTGCTTCAACACTTTGGTCTTACTCTTTCTAACCAATAAATATTATACTTAATGGACAGAGTCCTGTGAGACCACTTGACTGAAATCCCTCGTATGGTTATAGTTACTGTATTCCCTTAGCCCTGCTTAGGAGCACACGTCTCACGTAATATTACTGAAACACACCTTCCAATATAACGAAAAGGACAATAAACAGTTATTATTGAAATCCTTAAAACGATATTTCTCTTTTGTGGACCTATTAACCCCAACAAAGGCTAATAAAGACATGCCAACCAGTTTCTGCCATTCGCCGCCATAATTATAATTTTGAATTCTATGAATCCAAGTAACTACCAATATAAAACATTTTTATCTAAAGTTTAATAGGTACCTAAATAGTTACAACTAGCTTTCCGCCCGCGGCTTCGCCCGCGTGGACTGCAGTTTATATCGCGCGGGCAGAGACCCGTGCTCAGCAGTGGAATTATAGGTCGCCTATGTGTTATTCCAGTGTCTCTTCTACCTACCTACCAAATTTGAACTAAATCCGTTCAGTAGTTTTTGCGTGAAAGCGTAACAGACAGACTGAGTTACTTTCGCATTTATAATATTAGTAGGGAAGTAGGGATTCTCTTTGCACCATTTGATAGCTCAATCGTGTACTGTTAGTAAGCATCAAAACTGGGTAAAAAAAGGATATTTTGCTTTTTAGCTAAGTACGTAATCAATAAATTGTGTAGAATTCTAGTAAAAACCCATAAGTAAGATACCTATGACATTTTATTTCTTATCAACAATAAATATTACAAAATCATTCTGACTCAAACAAATCAAATCCATTGTCCTGGGCGTGCGCGTAAGATTTAAAAAAAAATACGATTAAAAAAAATGTCTGGCCAAACATTCCATCTCCTGTTTTTTATCAAAATAACTGTCGGGACTCGGGAACGAGCTCCCACGCGATGTGTATCTTTCATCTCTTTCACTCTTAAGGGTTAGAAAGAGAAGGAGACAATAAAAACAAAACATATCAGCTGGTAACCCACATCCTGGCAGGTTTTACAGCTGTCTGTTGTTTATGGAAAAAGTAACCAGTATATCTTGGCATCTGAGGGCGGCGCTGCTTGCTAAGGAAATCCGGTTTTTAATGAAGATTTATTTTAGTTACAGGTTATGCCGTAGGTCAAGATATTCTGGCCACTTAAAAGTTGCGTTTTAAAAGGTAAATCAGCTGGTCTTCCTGCAATTTACGGCAGCCATATTTGGTAGATATTTAGACGAAATCCATTACGGTGGATTTGAATAAATTGATATTTTTGGATTTTAAAATCGGCTATTATGAAAGCTGGTCCACCATCAGCTTTTTGTAGCAATTTTGACCCAAATTGATTTGATATCGCCTAAAACTAAAAGCCATACAGTTCGATACTATAAACACTTTTTTTTTCTATTTATTGCTATTCAACAATAGCAACATAAGTTTTTTTATTTCCCTAAGCGGTACATACCTATGTACCTACATTTTTTTTCGGTGGAAAATCATCTAATGACATCTTCCGCCCTTGGGCGCAGCGGGAGGGCGTGTCAGACTTTTACCTTCCTTCTTTGTCTTGCAATCCAAATCCCCAGAGGTTCATTTTCACTTAACCCATGGCCCTAGTAGGCTTCGATCTGCTGGGCCCCTACAATTTGCTACCTAAGGTCATAGGTCTCAATCAAAGACCACAATGAAAGTGCAATGAAGCATTTCACCTCGTTTATATCGCACTAGCGACCCGTCCCGGCTTCGCTCGTGTGCAATATTATATATATAAACCTTCCTCTTGAATCACTCTATTTATTAAAAAAAACCGCATCAAAATCCGTTGCGTACTTTTAAAGATTTAAGCGCACATAGGGATATAGGGACAGAAAAAGCGACTTTGTTTTATACTATGTAGTGATACATCAAGGGACTTGAACAATTTGCCTGCTGCGATCTTCCCATCCGATTATAGGTGTCTTCAAGACTAGAGTGAATAGGCTCTATAAACTAGTGCGCCTCACCATCAACGATTGCATCACTGCTTACCATCAGAGCTTGCAATATTTATTACTTATTCTATGGCACTAGTAACAAAAGAAATCCTTATCCTTACTAATATTATAAGAGGGAAAGTGAGTTTGTTTGTTTGTTACGTCTTCACGCCTAAATGGCAAAACCGATTTTGATGAATTTTGGTACAGAGATAGTTGGGACCCTGGAGACGGACATAAGCTATTTTTTTTTAAGTGACAAAAGGGGGAGAAAGAGTAAATTATTTTAATAAACGCGGGCGAAGCCACGGGTAAAAGCTAGTCCTTACTAGTATTATAAGTGAGATTGTTTCACGCCTAAATGGCAAAACTGATTTAGATGAAACTTGGTACACGGATAGACCATGTCCTGGAATAGGACATAGGATACTTTTTATCCAGGAAGTATGTTTCCTTGGGATAATTTTCTGCAATCACACGGGCAAAGCCGCTGGGAGCAGCTAGTAATAAAATAAAAAACGAGGTCCACATTAAAATGTTCATTGTATTTACAGACGCAAGTTCTAATTACACACATTTACCCATACAATTACATACACCCCTATGACGGGTGCCCTATACCCTATTGTCCGAGTTAAAGAGCTTGGACAATAGGGTATGGGGCACCCGTTCTTTCACACAGAAATTTTATTGAAGGGTTTAAATAATAAAATAAAAAAGAACCGAACAAGTTCGAGTCGGACTCGCGTGCGAAGGGTTCCGTACCAGGAATCAGAAACTGTATTTCAAATAGACCAATAACAGGCACTTTTGAATTGTCAAAATGTCGGTCGGTCAAAAAAAAAAAATTAAGTTAGTACCATTATCTGTACAACATTTTAGACACTATACACCGCTAAATTTTGATCGTTCTTAATCCCGTGGACGGTCGATCTGCTAGGATGACTATCGACTTGTAACGATAAAATTAAAAAAAAATAAAGTACCGTTGGTTGTACCTGTGGTTGTACCTATTGCCGTTAATAATATAGAGCAAAAAACGACAAAAAAAATAAGTTTGTTGTATCAGAGCCCAATTTAATTATTTATTTTATTCTGTATTTAGTATTTGTTGTTACAGCGTTCAGCGGCAACAGAACTACATCATCTGAGAAAATTTCAACTGTCTAGCTGTCAAGGTGCAGTTCATGAGATACAGTCTAGTGACAGACAAACGGACCGCTATCCGTCTTAGGAACACATTTATTGTGCGTACAGCCAAGGAGTGGAATTCTCTGCTGAAGTCTGTGTTCCCTGATAACTAGAACTTAGGGATTTTGAAGTCAAGAGTAAATAGGTTAGGTAAGGAAAAGGAGCAGTGGTGGCCGATTGGTAAGGACCCCGACTTACGAGTTGTAGGTCGCGGTTTCAAACCCAGCCAGGCGTACTACTTTGTGTAATTTATTTCATCACCACTGCTCTCAAAACGGTAAAGGAAAACATCGCGAGAAAACAGTCATGTCCTAGAACCAAAAATTCGAAGACATGTGACATCCACTAACCCGGACTGGGCCCGCGTGGTGGATTACGATTCATTCCCTCTCCTAGAGAGGAGGCCTGAGTCCCAACAGTGGGAACATAAGGCCAACTATGAATTTGTTAAGTACTTCTAGGCAAGCGTGCTCCATCGTCGACCACATCATCGCTTACGATCAGGTGGGATGGTGTTCAAACGCAAGCCTATCAATAGTAAAAAAAGAGCTTTAGGTACGGGACCCTAAAATCTGTAAAACACCATGTGGGGTTTTGAAATAATGAGTTAGTAAATCGATATAAAATCAAGTGGATAATGAAAGACCACATGCATGGCCCCTATGGCAAGGGAGAGAGTAGGTAGGTACGTCATTATGGAGGTACAAACTACAAAATCTGACCCGTTGAGCTTGCGTTATTTATGTTAGAAAATCATCCAATGACTTCTGCAGCTTTAAATCACTACATAGTATAAAACAAAGTCGCTTTTTCTGTCCCTATATCCCTATGTGCGCTTAAATCTTTAAAACTACGCAACGGATTTTGATGCGGTTTTTTTTAATAAAAAGAGTGATTCAAGAGGAAGGTTTATATTGTTACGCCGTTAAATTTCAACACGTCATATCTCCGACAAGTTAAAGAGTAGCAACGAATAATTAAAACGCATTACTGTTCGAAAGCTCTAGAACCAAAGTACCTACCTAGCCTGGCAAGATCTGGAACATTCCGTCATAAGTACTTGTTGTACCCACTATTTAGTAGGTACGTAATCTATAGGTATCTGTAGGTGGATAAGGGAAATGGTACTTTCCTACATTCACAATAGAGTCGAAATTCGCGTGAGTGACTCGCGAAGGACAAAGCAATAAAATTGATTTATGGCCCCGCGACGCGACTCTATTGTTCTGGAACTATCCTGAGACGTCAGTATCTAGAATTTTCTTTGCTCTGCGTATAAATACGAGCCCCCGAACGGAAGTGAGTCAGTTCTGATTTCGACTGCGATCAAGAGCGATCTACCTAAGTGTGCGAAGTGATTTTATCTAACGACCGAGGCGATAGTATAACGGAACTCTAGTGCTAACTGTGATTTGGATTATTGTTGACTGGACTAATTATTTATTGTTTGTGGTAAATAAAGTTCTTTATTGGTAAATCGGCATTTAATTACCTACGTACGTAACAATATGTATAATATTGCACCCGAGCAAAGCCGGGGCGGCTCGCTAGTAAAAAATAAAAGTGTTTCATACAGGGATACCTATGGTTTCTAATAAACCTATTTGCAAAATAGAAATTACTTTTCAACGATATTTAAAAACGAACTAAAATGGGGAATTTACCCGCAATCTGCAAATCATCGCTATCCATCTTTTTGGAGAGTGTGCACGGGAATTGCATGACTTGATTCTGCCATCTCCTTTCTACCATCGGAAAACCCGTCGTACGGCGATTATCCACCCTTACATTGATGAAACAAACTTCTACGGTTCGGACTAAGCGTTCCGCTTCGTCGTTTACACCGCATACATCGAAGGACTGGAACAGTTTGCTTGCTGCGGTCTTCCCGTCCGATTATAATTTAAGCGTCTTCAAGGCTAGAGTGAATAGGCTCTTAATAAACTAGTGCGCCTCACCAACAACGATTGCATCACTGTGTAGCGACATCTATGACGCCACATAAGAACTACGAAGAAAATACGAAATCCTGCATCGCGCAATCAAAGTTCTCCGCGCGATTTGAACATATACGACAGCCCGACATCGACTATCGGGTAGTCGCCCACCAGACTATAACACCCTGTCTGGTCGGAGGATCCTCCCTTTTCAAAGGAGGTTTGCGGGACTTTACGCTCTGTTTCACATACCTCCAAAACTGCTTACCATCAAGTGGGATCGTAGTCATACAGTAGTTTATTTCAATAACAAAAAAGAAAGGCGAATTAAGTAGTGCGCAATTACAAGCGATTATGAATAGGTATAGCCACGCCCAACCGCGATAGCTGACGGTGATTATTATGCTTAATAAAGCTATCAAGAACCTAATCCCATTTGCAGGTCATTGCAGTTTGCGATTTTATGATAACAAATAAATAATACCTAATCAAAATTGAGCTCTAATTACAATACTGTTACTGAGTCGACAGCGCGCACTGTTCCCGCGCGCCTCAAGGTGTTGTCAGCAACAGGACCCAGCTGGGTCGAAGCCTACTGGGGCCAGGGTTATCCAAAAGGAAGCTCGAGCCCCGGTATAAAGAGGCTAGAAGGAACGGAGTGGATTTTTAGTCAATAAGAGTCTGACACTATCTCCCGCTCCCTCCAAGAGCGGGGGTTGTCATTGAATGATTTTTCGCACCGAAAAAAAAAGCTACAGTACTGACAAATGCTTGCAATGAGAGCAGCGGTAGCCGTGTTGTTACGAGTTGTAGGTCTCAGGTTCAAACCCAGCCAGGCGCATTAGTTTTTGTGATTTATTTCAGCAACACTGCTATCTAAACGGTGCGGTGAAGGATAACATCGTGAGAAAACCGGTATATCGTAGAACCAATAATTCGAAGACATGTGACATTCACCAAACCGTACTGGGCCCGCGTGGTTGATTACGGCCCATTCCCTCTCCTAGAGAGGAGGCCTGAGTCCCAGCAGTGGGAACATTAAAAGGCTGACTATGCTATGCTATGCTTGCACTAACTGGTCAGGTCGCACTCAAATCTGACTGGTTCTTTCTTTAAATTACTATGTGAGAAACTAATCTGCATGGTTCTCAAATGATTTGACGATTACATGTTTGCTGTATGGACTTTAAAAGAGACTTTGACCCCGAGTTTGTTTCTTCGTCTGGTTTAAACTGAAGAAAAAACATTGACGTGTAAAAGTGTGTTTTTTTAATACTTATTTGCAAAATAAATATAATTTCTTATCATAATTGTTAAAATAATCTATTATTTCTTGTTTTTTTTTTTTTTTTTTGCTATAGGCCAGCTACGTGAGAAATACAGAAGTGCGCATAAAAACTTGCAAATGGTATTCATTGACCTCGAAAAGGGTATGCCTTGTCGAGGTCAATGAATACCATAGACCGGGTACCTTTAGAGATAGCGTGACGAGTGACAGGACAGAATGGAAGAAAAAAACGTGTTGCGCCGACCCCAAATAAAACGGGACAAGGGCAGGAAGATGATGATGACTTGTGCGGTTTTTGCATTTAGTTGAGAACATAATTTAGTTTTTACAGTCTCTATTAATTCTAGAAGGCGGATGTAATATATTCTAAAGTATTTGTAGTATTTGGCAGCAAATGAATTGAGTCAGTCTTCCTGGCAAGTTTTGCTGAGGAAGTCAATCCCTGCCTATTACAAAAAAAAATGTCAACTCCATTTTCCCGAGATCGCGCCAGTTTCAATGATTCCACATATTGCCCAGTTACGCAGACACTTGATATACAAAACTACACCAATTTCACATCACAATATCCACTAGGAATCAATTTGCGAATAATTAAAAACAGGCACAGAACTTCACTGGAACATATTCCGCTAAAAAGTATAATTAATATTGATCAATAACTAAAACACACAGAACAGAAAACTTCATTTAAAAATAACCGCGAAAAACCTCTTGAAGTCTTTCACGATTGTTTCCGAAGCATTGCTCTTTAAAAAAAAGTCTAGCAGCGTGATGTAAAAAGTATCCGTTTACTATGGCCCTGGAACACAATAAAGAACACAGCTGGTTTTTAGTCAGTAAAACTCTGAAACGCCCTTTCGCTCCACCCTCGGGAGAAGTTGATTTTGCTAATTTATTGAAAACTCCAATTCAAAACAAAAGACTAAGAAAAATAGGTCGAATTCATTGGTATCCATAAAATTAAAATTAAATTCGGCGTCCACTAACCTTGACCGGCGGCTAAAACCGGAACTAAAATTCAGGTACTAGATTTGACAGTTGTTCAAAGACAGTAGCGCCAACTTTACGCGTCAAGTTAAACTGGACAGTTTGGGCAAACATTGAAATATTTATTTGGCTAAATTGTAGTTTCTGATAACATTAATTAGGCCGAATGTAAATTTATTTCATGACCTGGCTTGACCTTTTAGTGTATAAACAGCGGCTACATTATTATGATAATAATTTAATGTTTTTAAACGAGTGGTGTTTGTGTGGGCATTGTTGTCAAGGAGCCTTGCGATTATAATACAGACATAATAAAATAACTGGCATATGAGGAAGATGATGATCTTCCTGCTTTGATCTCTTTTTATTATTTCTGGGTGAATATCACAATTTTTTTTTTCCAATTTTGGTGGTATTCAGTTTTCGTGAAAATCAAGGGTCCAGGACCCTCATCATCTTCCTGCCCTTGTCCCGTTTTATTTGGGGTCGGCGCAACACGTTTTTTTCTTCCATTCTGTCCTGTCACTCGTCACGCTATCATTAACTCCCTTTTCTTTCATATCACTTCTCACACAATCCATCCATCTTTCCTTTGGCCTCCCTCTCCCCCTCCATCCATCCACATAAAACTCATAACTTTTTTAGCAACATGCGTTTCGTCCCTCCTTTTCACATGACCATACCAAGACGATTCCTTTTCAACTTTTCAGTCACTGGCGCCACTTTCAAACTTCCCCTAATATACTCATTTCTCACTTTATCCATTCTCGTCACACCACACATCCATCTTAACATTCTCATTTCTGCTACATGCCTTTTTATCTGTCTTTTCCACAGGCCAACATTCTGATCCATACAGTACGACAGGCCTTATTACGGACTTGTAGATTTTACCCTCTCCAACTGGTCCTAATTCTCGCAAAAACCGAGGATAAGAAACTGAAGCAAAGAAACTCTTACCTCAGTTTTCCTGAAAATTAGTGACTCAGGTTCCTAATTTTTACGAAAGCTGCAGTAACGGTTTCGACTCCAAAATTGAAAAAACTGATATTCACCCTTCTGATCAAATAGCTATAAATATCTCCCGCCTCTTTGGTTTCTACTCCGCTCATATTGACCGCAGCGTGGTGTTTTATAGTCTGTACTTATAGCATTCTAGTAGAATATATAAAATCTTTGAGCATTCCTCGATAAATAAATAGGCTATCCAACGTTAAAGTATTTTTTAATCGACTTCTAAAAAAGGAGGAGGTTCTCAATTCGGATGTTTGTATGTTTTTTTTTATGTTGGTTCGCGCATAACTTCGCCGCTTGCCAACCGATTTGAAAAACTATTTTTTTGTTGGAAAGGGTACCTACCTATACTTCCCAAATGGTCCCATAATCACCAAGTTGGGATCTGATGATGGAATCTTGGCGAAATCGAGGAAACTCCTCAAATTCAATTCAATGTTTTCGTGAAGTTGGTTATTTTTTTATATAAAATAGTTTTTTTTTTCAATTTGAACTAGTAGTGCCTGAGATAAGCGCCTTCAAAACTTCAAACAAAGAAACTCTTTACTTTTGTAACATTTATAGATTATGTTATCATTAAAAAAAAAGAATCTGACCATGATTTCATAATAATTAACTAAGTATATAATAGGTCATTATAAGTACCTAGGTTAAAACCTACTTACTATAAACCAGAAAAGTAGTAGGCTACTAAATACCTACTAGGTATTATTGGGTATTTAAATACTAGGTATTATTAGGTATTTAAATACTAGGTATTATTAGGTATTTAAATACCTACTAGGTATTTAGTAGCATAGATCTAGTAAAAGTATGAGTTAGTAAGTAAAAACAAAAACTTTTTTTGATCAGCGGATAAAAAATGTAACCGTCAACCATTGCACCGTAAGTATTTGGTAAATAAAGAAATACAAATGACAAAAGGGTAAGAATACGGTTAACGATAGACCTTGTTTGTGTTGATGAAAACACCTGTTTTCTTTCTTGTCATTTCTTAAAAAGGATGAACGGGAGCGTTGCTAAGCCGCTCGCACGTGGCGGCCATTTTTTTTTTGTTGCTATTTTTTGCAGTTGGCTGCCCGTTTTTTTTTTTTAAATGGACGCAACCCCTCGTACAATAGTAAAACTTGAATGAACTTGAAAAACGCTTAGTTGTTATTTTGTACACACGTTTGTACGAATTTTTTTTGGCCGAAATTTTTTTGTTTTTCCTAGAAAAATCCAAAAAAAGTTTTTTTTTTGTTAATTTTTTTTATTGATTTACGTAAAAACGCGCAATCTATACTAATATTATAAAGAGGTAAAATTTGTAAGTTTCTATGTAGGAGGTAATCTCTGGAAGTACTGGTCCGATTGCTAAAATTTTTTCACCAATAGAAAGCTGCTTTATTCCTGAGTGACATGCTATATTTTTTATACGCGGGTGAAACCCTGGCAAAAGCTAGTTAAGTAATAATAATACGCCCCTGTCGCGCGATGGATTAAAAAAAAAACGGGCTGTTAAAGTTTACACATACATACATACACATTACATGGTTATGCATTGATTGAATCAATAGTAATGTAGAGTAGTACGAAACTGGAACAATAATTGCTTTTTTTATTATTCCGATTGACACCTTTTTTAGCCCTTCAGATACCGTCAATTAGAGACACAATAGTAAGACAATAGATGCGCGGCCACCGGTGGTCGCTTGGGGATTCATGAATTAGATTTTGGAAGTCACTAAATAAATCTACCCGTTTTAGGTGGAGTGAGAGAATGTGTCAGACTTTTACTACTTAACTAAAAATATTTATATTTCATGAATCCCCAAGCGACACCCGGTGGCCGCGCATCTATTGTCTTACTATTGTGTCTCTAATTGACGGTATCTGAAGGGTTAAATAAAACCGACTTCACTGAAAAATTGGATTGATCTTGGTGATAACGATATCACTAAGATTCCATCAAATATAACCTTTTCCAACAAAAAAAAAATAATTTTTCAAATCGGTTGGCAAGCGACGAAGTTATGCACGAAAAAACATGAAATAAAAAAACAAACATCCGAATTCCTTTTTGTAAACCCTTGTGATGTGACCTTCAATCCTTACTAATATTATTATAAAAGCGAAAGTGAGTTTGTTTGTTTGTTACGTCTTCACGCCTAAACGGCAAAACCAATTTTGATGAATTTTGGTACAGAGATAGTTGGTGGGGGACCCTGGAGACGGACCTAGGCAATTTTTTTTAGAGAAAAATGTGAAAAAAAATATTATTAAATTAAAGTATATTAATTAACGCGGGCGAAGCCGCGAGTAAAAGCTAGTAGGTAGGTACTTAATAAAATTTAAATAAACAATTAACCCTTCAGATACCGTCAATTAGAGACACAATAGTAAGACAATAGATGCGCGGCCACCGGGTGTCGCTTAGGGGATTCATGAATTAAAGGAGGTTCTCATACAAGAAACGTTATTTTCTCGGTGTAGTTTTTGCTTTATTTTAATATTATAGTACAGAACCCTTCATGTGCAAGTCCGACTCGTACCTACTTGGCCAGTTCTGTTTACGGGTCAATTTAATTGACGTCAATTTTTTATTTTTTTGCCGAAGTTGTTCCGATATGAGCTTTATCAGAGTCCAAACGGACGTAGACAACAAAAAACCATACGCAATACCTGAATTGCTACTCGCTCACGTATTATGACGTACCTATAACATCAAAACCTTGCAATACGTACTTGCAAAATAACTGAGCCATCGCTAACCAAGCTATAACGTGCTAAACGAACCCATTTCCCTAAAACTTTCTCTTTACTACCTTGCAGGAGAGTGTAAACAAACTATAAATATCTTAGATACCCACTAGTTACTTTACAAAAATAGATTGTTTACATGTTTCCACGAAAAAGGAACTTTACGATGAGTAGGTATTTGCTTTGTATACCTACATATTACTGTTCTATGTTACGTATACAATAAATGGGTTGTTATGAAACTATGTAAATATAACTGTAGGTACTGAATTACATTATTATTATTAGGTCTGATAACAAGGAGTCGGTTATTGAAATGAAAACAAACAAGTCCTTATCCATCCAATGGGTTAAATGCGAAAATAACACAAGTACACAGCGGCCATTTGCAATAACCCGGCCGAATTAAATATCAGAGGGAAATTACGGGAGTCTTTGTATGAGCGTACTTCTAAACATGGTCGGACTATACCCTCAACCTCCTTGTTTTCATCGTCATATTTTTTTTTTCAACGTTGCTAGCAGATTGCTACTCTACGGTTCGGACTAAGCGTTCCGCTTCGTCGTTTACACCGCATACATCGAAGGACTGGAACAGTTTGCTTGCTGCGGTCTTCCCGTCCGATTATAATTTAAGCGTCTTCAAGGCTAGAGTGAATAGGCTCTTAATAAACTAGTGCGCCTCACCAACAACGATTGCATCACTGTGTAGCGACATCTATGACGCCACATAAGAACTACGAAGAAAATACGAAATCCTGCATCGCGCAATCAAAGTTCTCCGCGCGATTTGAACATATACGACAGCCCGACATCGACTATCGGGTAGTCGCCCACCAGACTATAACACCCTGTCTGGTCGGAGGATCCTCCCTTTTCAAAGGAGGTTTGCGGGACTTTACGCTCTGTTTCACATACCTCCAAAACTGCTTACCATCAAGTGGGATCGTAGTCATACAGTAGTTTATTTCAATAACAAAAAAGAAAGGCGAATTAAGTAGTGCGCAATTACAAGCGATTATGAATAGGTATAGCCACGCCCAACCGCGATAGCTGACGGTGATTATTATGCTTAATAAAGCTATCAAGAACCTAATCCCATTTGCAGGTCATTGCAGTTTGCGATTTTATGATAACAAATAAATAATACCTAATCAAAATTGAGCTCTAATTACAATACTGTTACTGAGTCGACAGCGCGCACTGTTCCCGCGCGCCTCAAGGTGTTGTCAGCAACAGGACCCAGCTGGGTCGAAGCCTACTGGGGCCAGGGTTATCCAAAAGGAAGCTCGAGCCCCGGTATAAAGAGGCTAGAAGGAACGGAGTGGATTTTTAGTCAATAAGAGTCTGACACTATCTCCCGCTCCCTCCAAGAGCGGGGGTTGTCATTGAATGATTTTTCGCACCGAAAAAAAAAGCTACAGTACTGACAAATGCTTGCAATGAGAGCAGCGGTAGCCGTGTTGTTACGAGTTGTAGGTCTCAGGTTCAAACCCAGCCAGGCGCATTAGTTTTTGTGATTTATTTCAGCAACACTGCTATCTAAACGGTGCGGTGAAGGATAACATCGTGAGAAAACCGGTATATCGTAGAACCAATAATTCGAAGACATGTGACATTCACCAAACCGTACTGGGCCCGCGTGGTTGATTACGGCCCATTCCCTCTCCTAGAGAGGAGGCCTGAGTCCCAGCAGTGGGAACATTAAAAGGCTGACTATGCTATGCTATGCTTGCACTAACTGGTCAGGTCGCACTCAAATCTGACTGGTTCTTTCTTTAAATTACTATGTGAGAAACTAATCTGCATGGTTCTCAAATGATTTGACGATTACATGTTTGCTGTATGGACTTTAAAAGAGACTTTGACCCCGAGTTTGTTTCTTCGTCTGGTTTAAACTGAAGAAAAAACATTGACGTGTAAAAGTGTGTTTTTTTAATACTTATTTGCAAAATAAATATAATTTCTTATCATAATTGTTAAAATAATCTATTATTTCTTGTTTTTTTTTTTTTTTTTTGCTATAGGCCAGCTACGTGAGAAATACAGAAGTGCGCATAAAAACTTGCAAATGGTATTCATTGACCTCGAAAAGGGTATGCCTTGTCGAGGTCAATGAATACCATAGACCGGGTACCTTTAGAGATAGCGTGACGAGTGACAGGACAGAATGGAAGAAAAAAACGTGTTGCGCCGACCCCAAATAAAACGGGACAAGGGCAGGAAGATGATGATGACTTGTGCGGTTTTTGCATTTAGTTGAGAACATAATTTAGTTTTTACAGTCTCTATTAATTCTAGAAGGCGGATGTAATATATTCTAAAGTATTTGTAGTATTTGGCAGCAAATGAATTGAGTCAGTCTTCCTGGCAAGTTTTGCTGAGGAAGTCAATCCCTGCCTATTACAAAAAAAAATGTCAACTCCATTTTCCCGAGATCGCGCCAGTTTCAATGATTCCACATATTGCCCAGTTACGCAGACACTTGATATACAAAACTACACCAATTTCACATCACAATATCCACTAGGAATCAATTTGCGAATAATTAAAAACAGGCACAGAACTTCACTGGAACATATTCCGCTAAAAAGTATAATTAATATTGATCAATAACTAAAACACACAGAACAGAAAACTTCATTTAAAAATAACCGCGAAAAACCTCTTGAAGTCTTTCACGATTGTTTCCGAAGCATTGCTCTTTAAAAAAAAGTCTAGCAGCGTGATGTAAAAAGTATCCGTTTACTATGGCCCTGGAACACAATAAAGAACACAGCTGGTTTTTAGTCAGTAAAACTCTGAAACGCCCTTTCGCTCCACCCTCGGGAGAAGTTGATTTTGCTAATTTATTGAAAACTCCAATTCAAAACAAAAGACTAAGAAAAATAGGTCGAATTCATTGGTATCCATAAAATTAAAATTAAATTCGGCGTCCACTAACCTTGACCGGCGGCTAAAACCGGAACTAAAATTCAGGTACTAGATTTGACAGTTGTTCAAAGACAGTAGCGCCAACTTTACGCGTCAAGTTAAACTGGACAGTTTGGGCAAACATTGAAATATTTATTTGGCTAAATTGTAGTTTCTGATAACATTAATTAGGCCGAATGTAAATTTATTTCATGACCTGGCTTGACCTTTTAGTGTATAAACAGCGGCTACATTATTATGATAATAATTTAATGTTTTTAAACGAGTGGTGTTTGTGTGGGCATTGTTGTCAAGGAGCCTTGCGATTATAATACAGACATAATAAAATAACTGGCATATGAGGAAGATGATGATCTTCCTGCTTTGATCTCTTTTTATTATTTCTGGGTGAATATCACAATTTTTTTTTTCCAATTTTGGTGGTATTCAGTTTTCGTGAAAATCAAGGGTCCAGGACCCTCATCATCTTCCTGCCCTTGTCCCGTTTTATTTGGGGTCGGCGCAACACGTTTTTTTCTTCCATTCTGTCCTGTCACTCGTCACGCTATCATTAACTCCCTTTTCTTTCATATCACTTCTCACACAATCCATCCATCTTTCCTTTGGCCTCCCTCTCCCCCTCCATCCATCCACATAAAACTCATAACTTTTTTAGCAACATGCGTTTCGTCCCTCCTTTTCACATGACCATACCAAGACGATTCCTTTTCAACTTTTCAGTCACTGGCGCCACTTTCAAACTTCCCCTAATATACTCATTTCTCACTTTATCCATTCTCGTCACACCACACATCCATCTTAACATTCTCATTTCTGCTACATGCCTTTTTATCTGTCTTTTCCACAGGCCAACATTCTGATCCATACAGTACGACAGGCCTTATTACGGACTTGTAGATTTTACCCTCTCCAACTGGTCCTAATTCTCGCAAAAACCGAGGATAAGAAACTGAAGCAAAGAAACTCTTACCTCAGTTTTCCTGAAAATTAGTGACTCAGGTTCCTAATTTTTACGAAAGCTGCAGTAACGGTTTCGACTCCAAAATTGAAAAAACTGATATTCACCCTTCTGATCAAATAGCTATAAATATCTCCCGCCTCTTTGGTTTCTACTCCGCTCATATTGACCGCAGCGTGGTGTTTTATAGTCTGTACTTATAGCATTCTAGTAGAATATATAAAATCTTTGAGCATTCCTCGATAAATAAATAGGCTATCCAACGTTAAAGTATTTTTTAATCGACTTCTAAAAAAGGAGGAGGTTCTCAATTCGGATGTTTGTATGTTTTTTTTTATGTTGGTTCGCGCATAACTTCGCCGCTTGCCAACCGATTTGAAAAACTATTTTTTTGTTGGAAAGGGTACCTACCTATACTTCCCAAATGGTCCCATAATCACCAAGTTGGGATCTGATGATGGAATCTTGGCGAAATCGAGGAAACTCCTCAAATTCAATTCAATGTTTTCGTGAAGTTGGTTATTTTTTTATATAAAATAGTTTTTTTTTTCAATTTGAACTAGTAGTGCCTGAGATAAGCGCCTTCAAAACTTCAAACAAAGAAACTCTTTACTTTTGTAACATTTATAGATTATGTTATCATTAAAAAAAAAGAATCTGACCATGATTTCATAATAATTAACTAAGTATATAATAGGTCATTATAAGTACCTAGGTTAAAACCTACTTACTATAAACCAGAAAAGTAGTAGGCTACTAAATACCTACTAGGTATTATTGGGTATTTAAATACTAGGTATTATTAGGTATTTAAATACTAGGTATTATTAGGTATTTAAATACCTACTAGGTATTTAGTAGCATAGATCTAGTAAAAGTATGAGTTAGTAAGTAAAAACAAAAACTTTTTTTGATCAGCGGATAAAAAATGTAACCGTCAACCATTGCACCGTAAGTATTTGGTAAATAAAGAAATACAAATGACAAAAGGGTAAGAATACGGTTAACGATAGACCTTGTTTGTGTTGATGAAAACACCTGTTTTCTTTCTTGTCATTTCTTAAAAAGGATGAACGGGAGCGTTGCTAAGCCGCTCGCACGTGGCGGCCATTTTTTTTTTGTTGCTATTTTTTGCAGTTGGCTGCCCGTTTTTTTTTTTTAAATGGACGCAACCCCTCGTACAATAGTAAAACTTGAATGAACTTGAAAAACGCTTAGTTGTTATTTTGTACACACGTTTGTACGAATTTTTTTTGGCCGAAATTTTTTTGTTTTTCCTAGAAAAATCCAAAAAAAGTTTTTTTTTTGTTAATTTTTTTTATTGATTTACGTAAAAACGCGCAATCTATACTAATATTATAAAGAGGTAAAATTTGTAAGTTTCTATGTAGGAGGTAATCTCTGGAAGTACTGGTCCGATTGCTAAAATTTTTTCACCAATAGAAAGCTGCTTTATTCCTGAGTGACATGCTATATTTTTTATACGCGGGTGAAACCCTGGCAAAAGCTAGTTAAGTAATAATAATACGCCCCTGTCGCGCGATGGATTAAAAAAAAAACGGGCTGTTAAAGTTTACACATACATACATACACATTACATGGTTATGCATTGATTGAATCAATAGTAATGTAGAGTAGTACGAAACTGGAACAATAATTGCTTTTTTTATTATTCCGATTGACACCTTTTTTAGCCCTTCAGATACCGTCAATTAGAGACACAATAGTAAGACAATAGATGCGCGGCCACCGGTGGTCGCTTGGGGATTCATGAATTAGATTTTGGAAGTCACTAAATAAATCTACCCGTTTTAGGTGGAGTGAGAGAATGTGTCAGACTTTTACTACTTAACTAAAAATATTTATATTTCATGAATCCCCAAGCGACACCCGGTGGCCGCGCATCTATTGTCTTACTATTGTGTCTCTAATTGACGGTATCTGAAGGGTTAAATAAAACCGACTTCACTGAAAAATTGGATTGATCTTGGTGATAACGATATCACTAAGATTCCATCAAATATAACCTTTTCCAACAAAAAAAAAATAATTTTTCAAATCGGTTGGCAAGCGACGAAGTTATGCACGAAAAAACATGAAATAAAAAAACAAACATCCGAATTCCTTTTTGTAAACCCTTGTGATGTGACCTTCAATCCTTACTAATATTATTATAAAAGCGAAAGTGAGTTTGTTTGTTTGTTACGTCTTCACGCCTAAACGGCAAAACCAATTTTGATGAATTTTGGTACAGAGATAGTTGGTGGGGGACCCTGGAGACGGACCTAGGCAATTTTTTTTAGAGAAAAATGTGAAAAAAAATATTATTAAATTAAAGTATATTAATTAACGCGGGCGAAGCCGCGAGTAAAAGCTAGTAGGTAGGTACTTAATAAAATTTAAATAAACAATTAACCCTTCAGATACCGTCAATTAGAGACACAATAGTAAGACAATAGATGCGCGGCCACCGGGTGTCGCTTAGGGGATTCATGAATTAAAGGAGGTTCTCATACAAGAAACGTTATTTTCTCGGTGTAGTTTTTGCTTTATTTTAATATTATAGTACAGAACCCTTCATGTGCAAGTCCGACTCGTACCTACTTGGCCAGTTCTGTTTACGGGTCAATTTAATTGACGTCAATTTTTTATTTTTTTGCCGAAGTTGTTCCGATATGAGCTTTATCAGAGTCCAAACGGACGTAGACAACAAAAAACCATACGCAATACCTGAATTGCTACTCGCTCACGTATTATGACGTACCTATAACATCAAAACCTTGCAATACGTACTTGCAAAATAACTGAGCCATCGCTAACCAAGCTATAACGTGCTAAACGAACCCATTTCCCTAAAACTTTCTCTTTACTACCTTGCAGGAGAGTGTAAACAAACTATAAATATCTTAGATACCCACTAGTTACTTTACAAAAATAGATTGTTTACATGTTTCCACGAAAAAGGAACTTTACGATGAGTAGGTATTTGCTTTGTATACCTACATATTACTGTTCTATGTTACGTATACAATAAATGGGTTGTTATGAAACTATGTAAATATAACTGTAGGTACTGAATTACATTATTATTATTAGGTCTGATAACAAGGAGTCGGTTATTGAAATGAAAACAAACAAGTCCTTATCCATCCAATGGGTTAAATGCGAAAATAACACAAGTACACAGCGGCCATTTGCAATAACCCGGCCGAATTAAATATCAGAGGGAAATTACGGGAGTCTTTGTATGAGCGTACTTCTAAACATGGTCGGACTATACCCTCAACCTCCTTGTTTTCATCGTCATATTTTTTTTTTCAACGTTGCTAGCAGATTGCTACTAGGCGGCAAATAAAGCTCGCCATTCACGCATGGCGGATGCGATTTTTTTCGAGATTGTTCTAGAAATCGCATATTTGTTTAAAGTCGATTGGATATAAAATGATCGTTGATTATCTAATCTAATCAGATTTAATCAATAATAACAGTATTTTAATAACTAAAAATATATTATTTTTACTTTATTTTTAACTAATTTTATGGTATTATTTTCAAATTGATAATTTCGTACACAATTGAATCGGTTTTTAAGAGTATGTATTATTTTAAAACACCAACAAACGTGCACAGCTCAGGAGTGGTATTTTCTGCCGGAACATAGTTTAAGTCAGGAATAAATAGATTACTTCTAGGCGAGCGTACTCCTACGTCGATGACAGTCAAAATGGCACCATAGCGAATTCAATTATACCATTCACCAAAAAAATAACTATTAAAAAAAAAACTGTAATTCAGTATTGACATCAAGATGGTGGGTGTTTTGTCTATTTATTATATATATAGGTTATTATTTAACAATTTCCCAGAAAATATTATTACACAAAAATGTTTACCTAAAAAGTGTCTCAAGAAGTTTCTGCACATTCGGAAAACGTATGAGGACCCGAAGGTAACCTATAGAGGCCCCTTTGAGACTTTTCATGGAACGTTCATAACGACGATTATGTCGCGCTATGCAAGTGCACCCTTGGACAATCTTTGATTGGTGGGTAAATATTGCGACATAATATGGAAAACGAAGGCTATAAGGATTTTGTTAAAATTTAATTGCAGATAGTGAACGAGACGAGGCCCTTGGTGGACTGACTACCAAGAACTACGTAACATATATCAATAAAAAAAGGCAGGGGATGACTTGTATACTCAATATTAAGCCCTTGATAACAATTACTGTTATCGATTGTTTTTGTATATTATGGAACCGGCATATCCTTGAGCCAATAATTCTATGACATTTGACACCTACCAACCCGCATCGGGCCCACGTGGTAGATTAATTCATGAATCCCCAAGCGACTACCGGTGGCCGCGCATCTATTGTCTTACTATTGTGTCTCTAATTGTCGGTATCTGAAGGGTTAAAGCTGGATATCTATGACCTATTGTTTCTCCTGGAGTCTCCCGCTGGTGAGACTCAGGTACAGTGGGAACATGATAAGGCCGACTATGCTATGCTATTGTCCAGCAGAGATAAGGTATTAGCTAAGAAATAAATTAACTTAAATTGTTAGTTTCTAAGAAATAGATAAAAGTATTGTGGTCGATAATGCCTAAGGCATTAAGTCCACCTTTGTACAGTTTTCTGTACAATAAGCATTAATAAATAAATAAAATAGTTAAAAACTGTTGAGTTTCTAAAGAAATAAACTCCTTAACGACCTTTACAGTAAGAATATTGTAAGCGATGGTTTGCGTTTTTTGATAATAATATGTTGGAGAAATTGTTGCAAAGACAGCAAACCTTTTTTGTGAAACGTGCTATTACAACAATGTAAAAAAGAAAACGTGCAACCCAAAATTCATATGTACTATATTGAAATGATTAGAGTTCTTTGTTTTTTATTGAGTTAAATATACAAGAAAGTTAGTATGATTACTATTGCTTCTAATACCTGGATATTAGTCATTTTACACCATCGAATTATTTTCCCACGTGCTTTCCGAATTATTATTGACACGTGTGCCTTAGCTTTGCCAGCTTTGAGCTATTGTAATATATCAGTAGTTGTATGAAAAAGTAATAAATATATTTTTTAAAGTAGGTATATTACAAAACAATTTTAACTAAGAAAGAAAAACTTCGTGCGAAAAAAATGTATAACTTTGCTAATGATATTCGATATACCTTATCGCGTGATTCTAATGATTTTGTCTCAAGTACCCATTAACATGTACAAATACACTCATTTAAGAATTTCATTACACTTGTAATAATTGTATCATCCACTTGACAACACTTTGCTAATGACATGATAAGAGATAATGATCATAGGAACTTCCCACGACTTGAACTAATACAGTAATAAACGTTCTGTAACCTGCAAATAGATTGTTATTAAATGTTATCGAATTTTAATTTTTGTAGAGTATCCTTATCCTCATATGTACGTACATATTAATGTTACAAAACAAAGTACCTGATTGCGTTTGTGTGTGTCGGTCTATTTTTGATAAACTCTTAAACTACTGAACCAATTTTCATGCTGTTTACATTAATACACAAAGTGTTGTATGAAAAAGGTGACATGTTTAATAAATACATCTTATAGTAGAAAAAAAGGAGAATTCTAAAGACATATACCCGTACGCTGCTGGGGCTTGTTGTTAGCTATGTTTAAAAAATATAAACTAGAACCACACAACCAAAATGGTATATTTACTTTACACAAAGTATGTTATGTAAAGTAAAAATACCATTTACTTTACAAAACTATGCTGATGGTATTTAAAAAAATATCGATGAATCAATGTAAATAATCGTGTTATTTTTGACATTAATGACTTCCTTTGTATATATTCAAAGTCTACGTCCTGTCCAGCACGTCTTGGACCATAGACTGATATCGATGGGTGAGTCGAGTTATTTTAACCGAGTGTCTCGAATCAAACGACAAACAAATCAAGTCGAGTTGCTTTTTCTTTCAACTCGAGGTGTTTCGTTCGGTCGGTACCTTGGTACGTACCAGACGGAGAATGAAAGCAAGACGACTCGAGTCGCAACGTCAGCCAATTTACGTAAAATTAAGTTTTTATAAAATAATCTTATTGTTCGTGTTATAAACTTGATATGAATATGTAACTAAATAAATAAATCATTTAAAATTCGCGTGAACGAAGTAACAAGCAAAGCGCTAGTTTACAATTTACTATAAAACGTTTGAACCGTCTGTTCAACGACCTTAACTGAGTCAACTTGAGTTAAGGGAAAAAGTAATTAAAGAAAGAGAAAGAAAGTTAAACGTTTATTTCTACCGCACACGTACATTAGAATTACGAATCGTAATTCTAATGTAAAAAATTGTATGGTATATACAATTTAGTATGAAAAAAAAAACGTTCGAATTGATTTGTTATTTGTCTCGAGTGAGTCGGTTAAAATGAATCGACTCTCCCGTAGGGATTGGTTGGCTTGTATTTCTGAACTCGATTCGAGTTGCAACTCAAGTCAAGTCGACTAAGCGAGCAAAAGCCCAGCTCGGGCGACTAAGTCAGCTCGGTTGCTCGAGTCATCTTGGTCAACCGAGTCAGCTCACTGACGATTTAATGAGCGTCGATAACTGAACACTCAAATCAGATCAACTTGACTTGGACACGGATTTTAAAAAATGTAGGTGTTGGCGATAAATTGTAACTTGTTAATCGTAGTTTACAAGAAACTGTTTAGCCGTTCTTTTTTGAGAAAAACTCCCACGCCAAATTTTTATTTCCAGGTGGCTAAGTTAGAACAGTAGGCGTGGGCCTTAGATTATATACTTCTAGATAGGGCCATGAGACTGTAGCAAAGTACGGAAGTGAGAAGCATATATATCATACGTAATAAGTAAAAAATTGAGACAAAACATAACATGCTCTGTCTAATTCAGCGTGTTGGTTTTGTCACTGTCACTGAGAGATCAAAACATGTCAATTTTTATATTTTTAGAATAATTGCGGTAATAGTTGTAGTGTATGTATGAGAAATAGATTCCAATAGTTCAGTTATTAGTGTAGTAATTAAAAACAAAAGTTTACGTAATAACCTCATTGAAGTTGAATAGTGCTCTCTCATGTGTGGCCACGCGGTGATTATATCTATAGGTATTTAATCTAACGCGTGGGCAAATTGTATCATCTTTGCGATTGGAACATTTCAGTAATTCAAGTGCAAATTCTGAATCACTGAAATGTTCCGAAACAGTAATATTTATTTATTTTAAAATGTATCATTTGAAACATTTATATCATCAGCTCAAAAGATACAAACGGAACATTATTTTGAAACATCGGCTCACATGATACAAACTTACAAACGAAACATTTGGAACAACGGCTCAAAAAGATACAAAAATAGACATTAGGGTGAATTTCAACAAACGCCATTTTTTATCATAATTATCGGTGAACTTTTTCATTTTTTTTTTTTTGTAAATTTTAAGGTTTTATGTAATCTTTAGGATATTAAATATCCCACAATGTAATATCATAAACGTAAAAAAAACTTCTGGTCACTTAAAGTAAAGAGTGTTTCAGTGTTCCAATATTCCAAATGATGCATTTAAAACATTACTAGTGAGTCAGTTCAGTTAAGAGTTACATAAATTTAACAAAATCCGCTAAACGAATTATTATTATTCCATTTATTAATTTGTATATACATATTATTTTTATTATTTATTATATTCTTTATTGTACACCACGTAAACAAAGAAATAAATAATAATAATTATGTTCATTGCCATCATAGAAATCCGTAAATCAATACTCTTCAGGACTTCAGACGCTTCGCCGCGAGTCACGTTGTTTTACTAAACCACTACAGAGTTGCTGACCGAGTCAACTTGAGTTGAATGAAAAAGCAACTCGACTTGCCTGAGTCGCTTGTTGTTTGACTCGAGTAAGTCGCTTCAAACAACTCGACCCGCCCATCACTACTGTAAAGATGCATTTTTGGCATTTGCATTGCACTTTGTTTGCAGACAAAGACCTCTTAACTTCGAGTCATCATGTCTTTGACAACGAGTATCGAATTTAATTTTTTTAAATCTGTTTTACCCCTAAAACCTATTCGGAGTGTTCTTAATCCAGCAAATCAAAATAACTTTTATCTCTACGACAATCGTATTACTACGAAAAAAGTATGGTCACGAATGGCTTGCTTTAAATCCCCACTGCGCAGCTGAAGTCGCGCAGCCGCCATTACCTTATAAATACCGCGAGCGCCACCGACGTCACGTAGTCGAAATCGAGAGGTGAAGGTGCGAATAATGGAGAGGTGGCGTCCATATTTTATTCCCATATTAATCGATCATCATCATAGGAGCTAGCAGCGCGACCGCCGACGTATCAAGTCGTGAAAGTGAAGCAGTTTAGTGTTTCGACGTGTCATCCAAGCAGATCGACAGCGGTTCGAGGCCGACCAGGGCGGATCGCAGCCACCGAGCGAAGCCACATACACACACAATCTCGCGTGCGAGCGGCGACCATCTTGTGAAACATCGAAGTCTCGCAGCTTAGAGGACGCGAGCAACGCAACGGAGCACCCCCGACTGAAACATCGCAGTGCCCGTTGACATTATAATACAAAAAGTGTCCGTGTAAACGTAACCGTGCAGGAGCCGGAGTACCATCAACAACCTGACGAGGAAGACCCGGGGGCCTCCGATATGAACCGGCCCAGTCCCCCCACGGCCGTGGGCGCTCCACAGGCCCGCGGCCGGCGACGCTCAGCGCTGCGGCGCGACCGCCGCGACGAGCGCTCAGATCGCTGCGAGCGGTACGCGGCCAGCAAGTGGGGCGCAGCGCCGGCCGCGTGCGCGCTGCCTCCTCCACCCACGCACTGGCGGCGCGAGGGCCGCTGCCGCCCGGAGCCCGACCGCGCGCTGCCACTCAAGCTGCTCCTCAACGTGACGGCGTAGAGCGCCGCCCGCCATACGGACTCTAAGCTAGTGATAAGTGGCGCGGGCGCGGTGCGGCGGCTCCGTCCCACCGCGTCCGCCGCTCAGTGCTAAGTTTTTTATTTCGAGGCGCGAGGTGCGGCCGTCCGCGGCTCAGAGCCGCCCGCGGCCGTGCTCTTTCGTCGACCAAATTCCGGCGTTAGGTATTATTTTGTGAAAATTTTAGTAGGTAAGAAATGCAGCCGCAGCTCTCGGGCGCTACCGGCGCCGTCCTGGCCCTAAACAAGAGAAAAACACAAAAAAAATTAATAGGGCGATGGCGGAGCGCCGGGGGGCTCTGGTGGCCGGCGCGGCAGGCGCGGGCGCTCGGCGGGCGCCTGGTATGTTGTCGGCGCTCCGCCGCTCGCGGGCCCGCGCTGCTAAGCCGCTAGTCGTATCGTTTATTTATCTTGAGAGCGATTGTATTTTATTTGTGCGCGTCGGGCCTGCCTCCGGCGGGAGGACCTGCCGTCCAAAGCTTTAAACGTACGTGTGAGAGGCTCGGCCCGGCGCACCCTAGTTGTAGATTTTAAAAAATTTAACAATACGGTAAATGTGAAAGCCGACTGTTGAAGATTGGGAGTCTATTATATATGTTTGTACAGTATAGTATATTGATCTCAGCTGCGGGCGTCTGCGGCCAGAACGTCTAGGAGCTTTCTGTGATGTACAAAAAAAAAAATGAGTATATTTGGAATTTTACAAGTTTTTTATAATTAATTTGTAATGTAATACTTTAAGTGAAGATTGAGCGTGGGCGGTGGCCGCTCTACGCGAGACTGTCCGCAGCATCCTGTCCCACCTTGTCCCATCCCTTGTTCCTGTCCTGTCCCAGGGCTCTTCGGAGCCCGCCAGATGGTTCAATGTTTCTGGCAGAGGTCGAAAAACGTGCCTTTCACTTTTCTCAAGTGGGGCAAAAACTTAATTTTTAGCGTTTGTAGAATGAAGATTGACTGTGACACGCTCAAGAAACTGATTTGAAGCCCAGAAGATAGTTTTCAACACCGCAAGATACATCTTAAGAAAACAGAATTAACATTATCAAGAGTTACGCGCAACATTCAAGGTTTGAAATGCCTGTGGAGTGGATTGGAATCGAAAGGAAGCAAGAAATACCATACTGGTGAGTCCCACAATGTAATCTTGCACATTTTTATTACTCTGCACATATCAGTAATCAATATCAACAATCCTTATTTACAAACTTCACTATAAACAATACAATGTCACAAATGTTATTATTTCACTCATTCAACAAGTCCAATTGCTTGCGATTAAATTTTTATTTTGTTATTGATATGGCTTGACCACTATCTCACTTGATAGTAAGCGATGATGTGGTCAACGATGGAACACACTTGCCTAGAAATAACCTATTCACTCTTCAATGAACCTTTAGAAAGACAATTGCCTTTTTTTTTGACACTTTAATTGCCTGTTGGTCTAGTGGTTAGTGGCCCTGACTGCTATATCGGAGGTCATGTGTTCAATTCCCACCCAGAACAAATGTTTATGTGATGAGCATGATCATTTGTTCTGTCTGGGTGCAATTTATCTATAATATGTATGTATTTAGAAATAAGTATGTTTATCAGTTGTCCAGTACCCATAACACAAGCTCTGCTTAGCTTGGGATTAGACGGCGTTGTGTGATAGTTGTGGAATATTGTTACAATGAGAGAGTGAATGCCTTTGTTCCTTTGGGGTTTAATGAATTAAATACCATAGGTTGTAGCTATCTGGAGACAGACTCCAGCAGGGAAGTCCACTCTTTAGCTGTTTGCTTAATGGTGTTTCCAAAACATTTAATGTGTATATTTGCATTCATCTTTTGACTATTTTGATGCAACTGCCGCTAGAAAAATACTATTACCACATGGCTATCATCATCTTCATCAGCCTTTTAAATGTTCCCACTGCTGGGACTCAAGCCTCCTCTCTAGGAGAGGGAATGGGCCGTAATCCACCACGTGGGCCCAGTGCGGGTTGGTTGAATGACTACAAATTTTTGATTCGAGGACATGCCGGTTTCCTCACGAAGTTTTCCTTCACCGTTTTGAGAGTAGTGATGAAATAAATTCACAAAGTAATGCACCTGACTGGGTTCGAACCCGCGACCTACAGCTCGTAAGTCAGGGCCATTACCACTCAGCCACCACTGCTCACATGGCTATTGTTTTCTCAAATATGTCCGATTTGGCTTTCAACGGCATAGCAACGGGCTATTTGACCTCAGTTTTTTGACCGCATTTTCCTTATAACATCAGCAAGTGCAGAATATCAATGTCAATTTTGGCCATTTTAATTTTGCTAAAGTTTCAACTTCATTTCATGTTGGTGCTCTCAAATTGTATTTTATCTGAACAATATTTGGTATTTAACTAAAACTTGTAAATAATATTACAATATATTTATTACTAGCTTCTGCCCATGGCTTCCCTCGCGTTCAATTCGGGGTAACTCTGTTTCCCTTTCGGCTTATTTTTTCCCGACATCTTCAACAAGTATTAATGTTCACAGAAATAAATACAAAAACTTAACAAATTAACAAAACAAAAATAACTATTCCTTTCCTCGAGAATCACGCTATTGAGTAGTGAAAACTGTTTCAAAATCGGTGCCGTAGTTTTTGAGTTAATCGCAAACAGACAGACGCGGCAGTTGACTTTGTTTTATAATATGTATTGATGTATTACACATATTTTGGCGTACTTAATGTATGCATAGTATGTTTCCTGATAGCTACAACCATGGTTATAGAACAGACTCCGGCAGGGAATTCCACTCCTAAGCTGTATGCACAATGAATGTGTTCCCAAAATGTTTAGTGTGTTATTTACTATGTCGGATGCAAGTGCTGCAAAAATTAATTATTAACATGTGGCTGAAGTTTTACCAAATACGTCGGAATTGGCCAAATTCAACCAAATCAATTAAACTAAATAATAGTTAAAATTTTTTTTATTGAAAGATTGATTTCAAAGCAAATTTTGATCATAATATTCACATGCAATTTGCTCTCTAACTATTTCTTCATCATCATCATCATTTTAACCGATATACGTCCAGTGTGGGATATAGGCCTCCCCCAAGCGTTGCCACAACAAACGATTCTGTGTGTCTCGCATCCATCAGTAACTGCTTGCGTGGGATTATTCAGTAGTGTTTTCGTGTCCTATACGCCAGGGATGTGTGTTTACGACTGGGTAGTCCATCTTGTTTAGCTCTTCTGTATTTAATAATGTCCTGTATAAAATAATCTTCTGTATTTATTAATATTTTTGTAATGAAAAAATGATTTTTGTCTTTGTTTTTGTGACTCAATAAGAGTCTGGTTAGTATTTACTCAATTTACTTTATACAGTCTACAATTTTATTCTTCAAACCATGAAACACAAACCATGATCATAAAACTAAGAATACTGTTTGACAGTGACAGTGCTGACAGATCGAAAAAAAGGGATGGGTCAAAGAAATCTACTACTATAATATCCGATTCTTAAGAGATATCGATGTCATTTCTTTGTCTACTAATCGATTACAGTTTTACAAATGTGTGTGTTACTATAAAAGCCCGTTATTGGTATATCCTAGACTTTGCTAGTTAATCTTGAGTCATGACCGCGTGTGTAGGTAAATGTCAGTGTTTTTAAACTGGTTTTTTTATTATTGTGATGATTTGTGCGTCTATTTAGGCGGAATAAACATGATTTCTTTCTTTTTTCAGTTCCATTCATAAAAAGTATATTTCATAGTTTACCAGATGATTTTACCTACAAATATTTATTTAACATAATTATACAAATTTTAATAACAATACTTACAAATATTTAACTTTAATTATGCATTTCCGTTGACAATTTGACGTCAGCTGAAAATTAAGTTTACACTAAAAGACAGTAAATTAAAAACGACTTGTTACTTACTAAGTTCGATCATTTGGCCTTTTCTAACGATTATTCATATTAACCCTTCAGATACCGTCAATTAGAGACACAATAGTAAGACAATAGATGCGCGGCCACCGGGTGTCGCTTGGGGATTCATGAATTAAAGTGAATTTGAAGACCTTATTTTGCTGTATTTAGAAATATTTTAATCAAATTTGTTGATTAAAAATTCTATATCTTGTGATAAAATAAAAATTCCTTCATAATTTATTGATTTTAAAGAAAAGGTAATAGAAGTAGTGTGAGTTAAAAAAGTAGTAGTGTAAAGTTAGTAGTTAAGTGTAAAGTTATTTCGGCTTGAAAAGTATAAAACTGCAAACGGTATTCTTAGATTTGTCATGCATGCTCTAGTAGTAATTGTTTAGTCTGCGCGCTTAGCAAGCTTCGCTGAGGTAGTGAATTCTAATACAAAATATCTCTTGTTATCAAACTGATAACTGTTCTAAAACTAGTTAACTAATTCTTAGGGTCCCGTACTCAAAGGGTAAAACGAGACCTCATATTTTTGTTTATTGATGTAAACTAGTGCTTGACTGCGATCCCAATTGATGGTAAGCAGTGATGCAATCTCTGATGGTGAGGCGCATTAGTTTATGACTCTATTCACTCTTGCCTTGAAGACACTCAAATTATAATCGGACGGGAAGACCGCAGCAGGCAGATTGTTTCAGCCCTATTGCTAAGACGCTGTCCGTCCGTCTGTCTGTGACAGTTTGTCACCAGGCTGTATCTATAATAATATTTCACAACTATCCCACAACGCCGTCTAGTCCCAAGCTAAGCAGTGCTTGTGTTATGACGTTATGAGTTCTAGACAACAACATACCTATAAATTTCTCAATACATACATGTTATAGTTAAATTACACCCAGATACAAAGAAATAATCATGCTCTTCACACAAGCATGATTATTTATGAACCATGATACTGTTGAAATTTTCACCGATAATGTATTTCTTTTGCATATACAAAAAAAAAAAAAAATTAAATAAATATAGGGCTAGCTAGGCTCTCATGCAACAAACATGTTTTTGCTTCGGACAGTACGGAACGCTTAGTGCGCGAGTTCGACTCGCTCTTGGCCGGTTTTTGTAATAAAATTTTTGGTGGATATTTGATAAATCTATTGTATGTTTTGTTAAACTGTAATCGATACTTAAATATAAAGAAATGAAATCAATATCTCGTTAAGAATCGGATTATAAATCGAATTATAGTAATCGATTTCTTTGCCCTATCCCTTTTCTTTAATCTGTCAGAAATGTCAAACGGTACTTCTAGCCCTTAGTTCCGAAATACGTCAAAATATCACTTTCTTCGCGTAGACTTCGTGAAATTTAGAATGTTCAATTTATTTTTGCATGTAAATCTGATGATTTATGATGTCAGTAATACAGTCCTGAGAGGTTGCCTGTGTTACAATAGTACATTATGATATAAGGGTGTAATGTTAGTGATTACCGTTCAGGTGGTATTTAGACCCGAGCCATGGCGAGGGTCTAAAGAGAGCCGAGAACGGTAATCATTAATTACTCACGTGTATCATACGACGTTTTTCAATACACTTGTGAAGAAAATAACTGTAAAACTAGTAAACTTTTGTGGCGGTAAAAATCTGTTTTCTAAATGCGCGCCATCTTGTTTTTTGTTTTCCTCGTGGGGGACGACCTGCGCCCATCCTGATACTGTAAATGGTATAAAATGATGGCGGGGAGAGGTTGAACAATAAGGTTTTAACCACATTATAGCACTAGTGCGTAATGGTAATCAAAATGTCACAGTTTGGTAACAAGTGCCATTATTTACCTAAGTGCAGTGCAATAAGATAAGAGTCACTTTATGAGCAAGTGTATTGAAAATAACTATATATATTTGATTATTTTATGATGAATGAATTGTAAACTTTTTTTTTGTCGACGTTGAAAATCATCTTTGACGAAACCCGCTCTTGGGTGGAGCGGGAGACAGTGTCAGACTCTTACTGACTAAAAACCCCGCGCCGTTCCTTCTAGCCTTCATACCGGGGCACGAGCTCCCTTTCGGACAACCCTGTCCCCAGTAGGCTTCGACCCAGCTGGGCCCCTCCTGCTGCTGACAACTCCTTGAGGCGCGCGGGAACAGTGCGCGCCGTCGACGTCTTAGACTTGGTCCATTACCGGACGATCGGACAGCGAGCTACCCATAGCTCGCCGTCCGCGAGCTTGCGTCTACGGTGGCCGGAAATCGGGATCGGAATCCCGGCGACGGCGGCGAGGGCGCCGTTGCCTGATGCGGTCGGCCTCCTCCTTTGCAAGCATTACTGCTTCGCAGAAGGAGGCGACCGCCTGCCATTCCTCCTCGCTCCGGACCATGGCCTCGACCAGGGCCCGGCGCGAAAGGTCTCCGCCGCCGATCACGAGCCAACCAGGAGGTCACCACGAGGGCAATGAATTGTAAACTTGTGACGTTATAATAAACATACCCTTACATACATACCTACCATACTATTACACAACTACAATATATAGTCACAACACAAGTGTAGGTATTATGCCAACAATATTGCATAACAAAATTCTCCACACTCTGTAATGAGTACATCAAGCCCAGTATATTTTGAAACGCGGCGAAATTGAGAACTATGCTAAAAATGTACTGAAATTTACTGTTTATTTAATGGCAGTGTTATTAATGTAAACAGGGCGGTTTTTATCGAATTGGGTATTATTTACAAACGGTATACGACCTAGATTCTTTCAGGAATGAATGTTGGATCCAGTAATGTCATATCTACCAACTTTTTGGTAGATCTACCAATTTTAGTCTACCTATCTACTAGGGAATGCAATCTCGATCTCGCGAGATCTCGGCCTCTTTTAGCGAGATTGATCTCGGATGAAAAAGGCCAGATCTCGCGAGTTTAACGAGGTTGTACTCGAGCATAAAAAAGTCTTATTCGAAGCGCGCATTGATACGGACGTTAAAAAATATAGTCAGATACGTAAAACAATGTTTGATGCAAAAAAATGTATTGAAAAAATTCGTGAAAATAAATGTTATCTTATAAGACTTTTTTTTGGTGGGTAAAAATCATCTAAATGACATCTTCCGCCCTTGGGTGGAGCGGGAGATAGTGTCAGACTATTACTGCCTTCGTGCCTTTCATACCGGGACTGAGCTACGTTTCGGAACTAACCCTGGCCCCAGTAGGCTTTGATCCAGTGCGCGTCATCGACGACTTGGGCTCGGTCCGGACAGTTAGGTACTGGACGGTCGGACAGCCAACTACCAATTGCTCGCCGTCTGCCGCCTAAGCCCGCGCCTATGGTTATCTTATAATACTTTTTTTTTTCCTAACTTATTCAAATATTGTGATTATTTGTAAAAAAAAAACACAAAAGTGTCAATCTCGCGAGATCTCGAAATTAGCGAGATTGCATTCTCTAGCGACAGTACGAGTTTTTGTGCATAGATATCCATTTAAATGTTCAAGAGAGTATACAACGTTTAACATTAAATGCGCAAAACTTCAGACACCCCAAATGATTTTTAAGTCAATTGATCTAATTCTGTGAGAAAAATAAAGTTTAATGGGCAGTTTTAGTTTGTTTAAAATTCGTATCTGCATTGAAATAAGAACAATTTTTATCCCTCTTATGCGAGAATTTGATTGGACTACAACCATTTGTATTCGTTTACCTATTTGGGCGGATTTGCGTACGTGATGGCTTGACCTATTAATAAATAGACAGAGCAAAATTTTTTTGATTTTTCGGAAAAATGTGATCTATATTTAAAAAAAAGTGGTTCAATTGATTCTGCTCGTTATTCTGACCAAACTATTTTCAGGTTTAGCGCATTTAACGTTACACGTAGTTAAACGCCTTAAAATGTAAACTGGGCAGTTTTTAATCAAATGAAGTATTGTTTACAAACAGTGAACGACCTAGATTCTTTCAATTGAATGAATGTTGGGTCTGAATTGAAATAAATATCAATTTGATACACACTAACTGTCAAGCTGCTTGGCCCAGGGCCCGAACTGGCTAACGAGGCGTTTCGCCCAGACAAAACATATGCCGTTTTCTCCTATGAGTGAAATCATATATTTATTTACTAGCGACCCGCTCCAGCTTCGCTCGGGTGCTATATTATACATATAAACCTTCCTCTTGAATCACTCCATCTATTAAAAAAAACCGCATCAAAATCCGTTGCGTAGTTTTAAAGATTTAATTCATGAATCCCCAAGCGACCACCGGTGGCCGCGCATCTATTGTCTTACTATTGTGTCTCTAATTGACGGTATCTGAAGGGTTAAGCGTACATAGGGATATAGGGACAGAAAATGCGACTTTGTTTTATGCTATGTAGTGATTAGCACTTTTACAACGTTACAGAGGATATCCAAGGCGTTGTATATAATGGCAACTTACAAACAAAAAAAAAAATAGACGACTTTACAAAAAAAAAAACTAAAATGATCAAAATAACTGTAATGTCGGAAGTCGGTGTTTCTCGGTATTGTTTGTTTATTGTTTAAAACCGACTTCCGAAATTAAAATTATTTTAATCGTTTTAGTGAAGTCGGTTATTTTTTCTTTTCTGGAAAAAGTATTCTATTTCCAATTTTTTAGTTGCGATACACTTATAGCCAGAGTACTTTTTTCTCATGACAATACCAAATACCCCAAACACTGCTAGGATACATTGTTTTATTATGAAGTTCCCGTGTCCACCTTCCGGCTCCATCATCAGATCAGTTCGATAGTACCTTACAGCCAAAGTATCACAATTAAAAAATGTGGGGCCCCATTTTTTCTGTGGGCACATTTTTACCTGGAGCAATAAAAGTGAGGGGCCCCTTTTTTACTTGGGCCAAAAATGTGAGCATACTTTTTTTAGCAGGCAAATTATCAAATAAATTCTCCTGCTCTGGGTGGAGTGTGAGAGAGTGTCAGACTTTTACTGACAAATACGAGCAGCCATGATTGAAATAGTATTGCAAACTATGTTATTTAGATTTCAAAGGTTGGAGAGTTTTTCGCTAATTTAAAAAGGATTGCTTATTAGGTTTTGAGGGGCCCCCAAACTCGGGGGCCCCTTGGAATTGCTACGTCAGAGATAATGTGTACCTGAACAAAGCCGGGGCGGGCCACTAGTGGGCTATAATTATAAAATAAAACAATGGAGAATTGAGAAAACATTTTTATTCATCAAAAATAATAAATAGGTACTTATTTCTTGTTTTTTTCTCTACAACCAAACATTACAATAATTTCATGAGAATTAGGACGTGTTTCGTATTTTGAGACAACGAAAATTATATTTGCAATATTTTCTTACTTAAGATTGCTGAAATAGTGAGTTGGACTTGTAGCGACATCTATGACATCACGTAGGAACTAAACTACGAAATCTTGCATTGCGCAATTAGGCGGTTATCACATTGCCACGCATTCTACCCTCGTCTATATTATTCTACCCTAGTCTATCCTATTCTACCCTACTCTTCCTACACTACTCTACTTTACCCTAGTCTGCTCTACACTTGCCTAATTTTCATAACAACATTCTCCACAACTACCACAACAAAAAAAGTATAGCGAAATCGGTTCAGCTGTTCTCGAGATTTGCGCTTAGCAACACA
This sequence comes from Mythimna lalbum, assembly GCA_949319445.1. Lineage (NCBI taxonomy): Eukaryota > Metazoa > Arthropoda > Insecta > Lepidoptera > Noctuidae > Mythimna > Mythimna lalbum. Next base: position 10,017,506 of record OX439375.1, read on the forward strand.
TTTAGCAATTTATATTATAGATTATTTTAATGCGCTTATTTATCTCAGGACCTGACCAGGTTCCTGGACCTTTGAAAGACTTACGAGGTGCCGAATCCAATTCGCAGATGCTTAGATCCTTTGTTTGAAGCTTACCATGACGTTCAAAGTACCTAAGATTGTTTTAATATTGTTTCAGTGTGGGTAAGAGATGGCGCTAGACAACCTGTATAGCTCTGTCTCTTACCCACACTGAAACTAGATTAAAACTTCATGGTCTAGGTCGCCTCCATGCGGTATAAGGGAGGTGAATCGAGCTGCAGGGCGTTACGTGAGAAATCATCAAATTATTTCTCCCGCTCTAGGTGGAGCGAGAGGGAGTGTCATACTTACTGACTACGACCCACCTGTGTTCCTTCAGTTACCGTTTGCTACGGTAATACTTTCAAACAATCTTGCATAGAGTTTGTCTAAAAAGTCAAACGACTTTGGTGACTTTTTAGCAATGGGCAAGTACTTAGTATAGGGTGCCATAAATCCCTAAGGCCCCCGTCGGGACAATTACAATTAGGGGTTCCTCAGGTTTTTAGTATTTACTGTGTTTGTTGGAAACAAGTACTTACTAAGTAAATAAAAATAATGAATGAAAACATCACGATTTGTATTTAGTAAAAATTGCGAACAAGGTCCAAAAGTATGGAATTAGTAACTACTATCTCGATAATAATATACCTATGGCAGTGTGTGCTAAGTGTTGTCGCTTGACAGGCAAAGTTACAAAATATAGTGGTTTGGTAATTACGTGTTTAGCAACCTGAGAGTTGCTAGAAACGTCTGGTCGTTTCTAGAATACGCAGTTAGTTACACAATATTTCTAAACGGTATTAAAACTTGATTCTTTGTTTTTGCATATTATACTTTTGGCATTTCAAATAATTTATGTAAAAAAAAATTGAGCAAAATCTTTGTTTTCATTGTGGAAAAACAGTCTGTCTAAAAAGTCAACCAAATTGGGGCTTTTGTAAAATATTCTATCATTTAAAAAATACTTGTATGCGATACTTTTTATAAGGTTCTTCTATCAGTAAACAATGATCAAGATCTCTTAATCAATCTTGATTATTGAACCAGTGTTGACTACATCAGATTTTATTTCACCCAAATAAAATTACCCAAGTCGTTTAAATTTTTAGAAAAAAAAAATAATGAAAATAATATTAATAATAATAATTTTATTATATAAATAATTTATTTATTTTACATAAATTATGTATTTTAATGAATGTAGAACCTGAAACAGATCTGCAAAATACAAAAAAATATAATTAAATTATAATTCAGCGGGCACCCTGCCGCATTCACCCATACGCGATTGTAACTTTCACCGCGTTTGACACCCTGGGCTGCGTTCAAATTTGAGTTTAGTGTTAACTCTAATGACGTCATAGAGTAATTACTCTACCCTAGCATTTTTGAACGCGAACGTGAGTTCAACTGTCAATGTCAAGCATTGGCCGCTTACTCCAACCTACCCTGCTCAGAGTTAGACTTAGAATAGAATAGAATAAACTTTATTGTACACCAAAAAGTAGCACAGCTTATACATAAAATTAATTTTATGGGTACAAGGTCTTATCGCTGAAAGCGAAATCTTCCAGACAACCTTAGGATGGACAAGAACTTAAAATAATACAGGGGTAACTCTAGCGTAGCTACTGGAGTTATAAAAGAACGACCCGGAGTTCGCAACTCTACTCGGCTCTGGTTATTTTTGAACGCAGGGCAGATTGGTTTCAAAGCTTGTAGCGGGCCCATCTGCATTAGAGCGCCTAACGTCTTAGGCAAACATTACACGGTCATGCAAGTGTCAATCAATTCCATTAATCATGAATGATGGTGAATGATGGTTTTCGTCAATCAGTATTAAAAACCGTCATGCAACGCAGACGGTAGTTTTTTATCAATCTAGGTTTTGACTGTGGCTAAACTGACGGCAAAAGCTACTGTGTATTGTTGGCCTAATGCGTTGTATGACGGTTTTTAGTTCTGATTGACGAAAACCATCATTCATGATTGATGAGATAGGGTAGTTTCCAGGGTCAAAAGAACTTCATTTTATTTAGTCCGTATTTTAGATTATAAAAAAATATTGGACGCGTATATTTTCTTTTCTCGATTAAACAAAAAATAAGAAAGCTATAGCCCAGCACGCAGCAATGCAGCACGGCGTGACGTTATACGTAACTTTAATGGGCTATATTTTTGTCATTTTTGGTTTAATTTACAAATACTTAAAAAAAATACGTATCCCTTATTTTTGAATAATCTAAAAAACGGACTAATTACATTTTTTTACGGCGACTAGCCTATTGATTGACGCTTGTAATATTCGCCATAAACGTATCGATCGCGTTCACATACAACAAATTCGCGCTGGGCACTCTGGTTAGCGTTTGTGATTCTCGTCTTTTTGCATTATCGATCCATGTTCACCCCTTTTGTGAAGTCTTATTATTATTGAATATCTCGCTCCCCTCGATTGAGGGGCTGACGCGAGCGTCACCCTGTTTTATTCACTGATCGCAACGCTTTGATAAATTAGACCGTGATGAATATTTTTTAAGTTAAACTTTCAATTTAAAGATGTCCAGTCAGGGAAACGACTGGTGCATAGTGAAAAAAGTTATCTGAAATTTTGTGTCTATGATAAGTGCAGTATCTATCTATAGGCACAGCCCTCATAAGCCAAAAAGCGTCATCTCAAAAAAGTGAGACTCGAGAAAATTTATGTTTCAGTAACTTAGTAAAGTAGTTTTAAAATTATTCATTCATAATATTAGATACTTATACCCATATTTCTTATTGATGTTTTTAATTAAAAAAAGGAAAAATTTGTTTTTTTACCTCATTATCGAGATACCGCTATTGGGCTTCGAATAATATATTTATTAATATGAGTTACCGCTTTTAGTTATAGTGTCTTCATAGGAATTTTCATACAAACATGTTTTTCTAGACATTTTTGCTAAAAGTCCATGTAAAAGAAAAAAAACACGAAAAAAGTGCGTTTGGAAACAATTTTAATAAACTTAAGATTAACATAACTGAAAACCACCAATACTTATACATAGACATAATAAATAAACAAGTATATACAATTTAATAATAACGATAACCAAAAATAAACATAATATTTAACACAATTTACAAAATTACACCATAATATACATACACAATTACATCTACTAGATCTGCCAATAATAATACAAATTCCATGAATTTTGTTTTGGCTTTCATCCTCTCTCCTAACTTTACTGTGACAGGGTCCATATTGATCTTGTTAAATATTTTTATACAACCTATGTCCACAATATGGAATGTAATAAAGTATTGAGTATTAAAATTTTAAATGTTGAAAATAGGTATCTATGTCATAAATCACTCAGAAGTAGGGAGCTCCCAACAGAAAGAGAGTCTATTGCCTGGTATTATATTTTGAAGGGATTTTTAAATATTGTTCTTCTTGGCTTGCGAAATTCCGTTAAGCATGGTTCTCTTCTTTGCTGGTGGAATAAGATTGCCTGAAAGAGATCGCGGAATGCGATAAGGCCGCCCATTGTATGTATGTGTTTTAGTTTTAAGTTTTTCCATTTGTATGTGTAACGGTGTACAATAAAGTATATAATAAATAATAATAGATAAATAAATAAATAAGATTCGTTTTTTAAATCTTAAATTAAATCAATTATGGGTTAAAAAAGTTCATTATTAGTTATAAAAAAGGTTTTTCATTGTGATTTATCTCTAAACAAGAAAAAATTACTACAAATTACTTAATTGTAACTCACCTGAACACTAAGTATCACACTCATAACACCAAACACTGGCTATCACTTTATTATTAACAATTTCTAATTATTCCCGATTTTACCAACTCCACGACCTGTTACTTCACGCAAAACGAACAAGAACTGACAAGTAAAATTATTATTGTTGTTAGTAAACATTATTATGATGATTGATAGTTTATTTTTGTGCAACAAACTCTGCGAGGGAAGCGGCAACTCACATTTTGCCAACTATCCTCGCCTAATTTTACTAAGCGCAACGCCTCCTCTCTAGGAGAGGGAATGGGGCGTAATTCGTAATGGGATGTCGCAAATCTTCGAATTTTTTGGTACTAGGACATAGCGTTTCCTCACGATGTTTTCCGTCACCGTTTTGAGAGCAGTGATGACAGGTAAAGTTTTTTTTTTTTTTGTTTATAGGAGGTAAAGTACGGATCCGATTGCTAAAAATTTTTCACCAATAGAAAGCTGCTTTATTCCTAAGTGACAATGGCTATATTTTAGGTATGCGGGCGAAGCCGCGAGCAAAAGCTAGTCAGTTATGAAAAAAATACCCTTGTTTATAAAATACCCTCGCTTATGTGAGGCCCCTTTGGGTACGAGGCCCCTTGGGCGAAGGCCCACTTCGCTCACGACTTGCTACGCTACACTGAATCGGTACATCCTACTAATATTATAAATGCGAAAGTTTGTATGTATGGATGGATGTATGGATGTTTGTTACTCTTTCACGCCAAAACTACAGAACGGATCTCGATGAAACTTGGTACACGAGAGACCATATCCCAGAATAACACATAGGATACTTTTTATCCTGGGATTATGTACGCGGGTGAAGCCGCGGGCAAAAGCTGGTTTTTATATAAGTGGGAAAACTTTGTCACCGCTAGTTTGCTATATACGTCCATAACACTGTCATGCAGGCGTCAATCAATTTCATCGATCATGAATGACGGTTTCTGTCAGTCAGTAACAGTTTTTTTTTATGGTATGTAAATCATCTACTGACAACCCCGTTCTTGGGCGGAGCGAGAGATAGTGTCAGACTCTTACTGACTAAACTCCCACCCCGTTCCTTCAAGCCTTCATACCGAAACTCGAGCTATTTTTCGCATATCTTCTCTATCGACTGATGTTATGTTATGTTTGTTGTCTAGCTTTAAGATTGCGGCTTATTTCGCGTAAATAAACTATTTTTCTTTCTTTTTCTTTTAGCTTAGAAGCCAGCAGAGCTATAGCAGGAAAATTGTCAACTTTGTAATTTCATTTGGATAAATCACTAAAGGACAGACTACAAACATAAAATATTCTTTATTAGGACTTTTATAATTCGTCTCTGAAGCTGGACTTACCAGTGGAGAATCTTAAGGCTGGAAATTTTCAAATTAAAACGGGAAATTGATACATTTCTTAATACGTTTCATAAATCTTAATAATTTACTTGTATTTGTGTTTATTTACTTTTGGAGAGCACAAGACCTCTTGGACCGGGGGCCCCATCAAGCCGGGGGCCCTTCAAGCCAGGGGCCCCACCAATACAGGGGCCCCCATCAAGCCAGGGGCCTATAGTTACGCCAGTGCGTTGTACTACACTCACTAATCAAGTTATTCTATTGTGTTGTTAAACTGTAATGCATTATTTATAAGCAGCCGGTAACAAAGGGAAAGGGCTATTGACCCCAAAAGGCAACGGCTGACAGCCCTGTCACTAGATGCAGTTGCAATATTGATGGACTAGCTGTCCCCGCGGTTTTACTCGTCTACACTAATATAATAAAGAGGTAAAGTTTGCTTTTTTGTTTGTAGGGGGTAATCTCTGAGAGTACAGCGGGTCTACTCGCTTTCTCTGAAACGAAACGAACGATATTCATTTGACGTTAAAATTGCTAACAATCCTCTGTCATAATTATATATTATTTTTCGAAACGTAACTAATTAGAGTAGGTTTAGAGATGCGGTACGTCAAACAATTTTCGTTCGTGCGAAATTAGAAGGAACCGTGGTAGGAAACATGCGAAATTTCAATAGAGACTTCGTTTTCGGAGAAAGCGAGTAGACCCCCAGGTCTGATAGCGAAAACTTTTTCACCGATAGAAAGCTGCTTTACTTCTGAGTGATACAGGTAGGATATATTTTTTATGTATCTACGCAAGCAAAGCTGCGGGCAAAAGCTAGTCGATATAAATGTATAATCTGTTTAAAAAGTCAAAAACGACTTGGGTAATCTAATCAAATATTCAAATTCTTGAAATCTGATCTAGTCAACACTGGTTGAACAATCAAGGTTGCAAAGAGATGATCATTGTTTACTATATAGAATGTTATAAAAAGTATTGTATGTAGTATATATTATATAACAGACTTTTTAATTCATTTAATTTCCAAGTCTAAAAAGTCAAACGACTTGGGTTATTATTAGAGCAAAATGAAATCTGATGTAGTCAACACTGGTTCAATAATCAAGGTGGATTAAGAGATCTTGATCATTGTATTGTTTCATTTGTTGAATAAAAGAACCTATAAAAAATAATAAAAAAACGAAAATATACTTACCTGTGTTTCTTCAGCTCCCTTTTGAGTTCTAAACTTCTAAGAATACGATGAACTTTTGGAACAACCCTGCGACCCTCAATTTTAGACATCATCATGATGACCCGGGCTTTGGTCGAGGCCATGGTCCAGAGCGAGGAGTGGCAGGCGGTCGCCTCCTTCTGCGAAACAGTAATGCTAGTAAAGGAGGAGGCCGACCGCATCAGGCAACGGCGCCCTCGCCGCCGCCGCTGGGATTCCGATCCCGATTTCCGGCCACCGTAGACTCGGGCTCGTGGACGACGAGCCATGGGTAGCTCGCTGTCCGACCGTCCGGTAACTGTCCGGACCGAGCCCAAAGCGTCGACAGCGCGCACTGTTTCCGCGCGCCTCAAGGAGCTGTCAGCTACAGGAACCAGCTGGGTCGAAACCTACTGGGGCCAGGGTTAACCGAATGGAAACTCGAGCCCCAGTATGGAGAGGCTAGAAGGAACGGGGTGGGTTTTTAGTCAGTAAGAGTCTGACACTATCTCCCGCTCCACCCAAAAACGGGGATTGTCATAAGATGATTTTTGCCCACCGTAAAAAATTATCATGATGATGAAAACTAGTCGTAAAATCAACTATGTATTTTAAATTAACTTCTGTTATCAAAGTCACCGAAATATCTTGCCCCTATGACTCAAGCAATGACTGGAAGTTTTTTGCTATCTGATTTATATCAAATCCGGTTTCCATCAATTAAGATTCTAGATTCGACTACTGTGTACAGTGGCGTAGCTACCAGAACTACGGCCCTGGGACCAAAATATCTGGGCCCCCTTTTTTTTGTCGTGAGATCATGGCCTTAGGGCCAAAAAAATTTGGGGCCTCTTTTTTTCCGTGTGCTCATCGGGCCTAGAGCTCAAAAGTCTGAGGCTTCTTTTTTTCCGTGAGATCAATGGGCCTAGTGCCAAAAACTATGGGCTCCTTTTTTCCATGAGATCAACGGCCTTAGGGTCAAAAGAATATGGGCCCCCTTTTTTCCGTGACCTCAAATATCATCTTCTGCTCTGGGTGTAACGAGATTGTTAGTCTTTTACTGACTAAATAACTACCTATAACCTGGGGGTCTTTAAGTCAAGAATGAATAAGTTACTTCTAGGCAAAGATGCTCCATCGTCGGCCACATCATTGCTTACCATCAGGTGAGATAGTGGTCAAACGCGAGCATATTATTAAAGTAGTCTAGCATTGATCTATTTTATTTCGTTTTTACTTAATGGGAGAATTTTTCGCTTGTTCAAAAAGAGGTTTACTAATCAGTTTTGGGGCCCCCCTGAGTTCGGGGGCCCTGGGGCACTGCCCATTGTTACTGCTACGCCAGTGCTGTGTATTTTAGATACAATCTGGTTTTTTTGGTAATCTTAAAACGACGCAGTATCGTCATCATCTTTCTGACCCAAGCCTCATGTATTTGGGGTCGGCGCAACAAGTATTTTTTCGTCCATTCTGTCCTGTCACCCGTCACGCTATCACTGACTCCCTTTTCTTTCATATCACTTCTCACACAATCCATCCATCTTTTCTTTGGCCTCCCTCTCCACCCATCCAGATGTAAACTCATAACTCTTCCAGTAACATGCACTTCATCCCTCTGCTTCACATGACCATACCACGACAAATGATTCCCTTTCAACTTTTCAGTCACTGGCGCCACTTTCAAACTTCCTTTAATATACTCATTTCTCACTTTGTCTATTCTCGTCACACCACACATCCATCTCAACATTCTCATTTACGCTACAAGCAATTTTTTTTTTTACATCATACTTATTATTCCCTATATTCAATATTATAAGTATATTTATTTATTTTAATTTATTTATTTTATTTTATTTATTTATTCATTTATGTACACACAAACACTTAAAAAATATCGAATATATATCGACCCTTGAAAGGTAAAAATTACTAAGTGACATTATTAACTTTAAATCACTGTTTTTTTTTTTTTTCTTGTCGCTTAGTCATTTTGCCTTTCAATTCAAGCGTTTTTAAATATATTTTTTTAAATAAAAATAGTTCGGGCCCCCTACCCCTAGCCAAGTTACAACCGTTTCGCTTGCTTGACCTTGCCGCCAATTCTTTTGTTCTGACCACGTGACTGAGCGTGAGAACTCGTCTTTTCCGTACATTTGAAGCTTTCTACTACTACTTTCTACTATTGCAGATTAGCAACTTGGCTAGGGGAACAGTGGTGGCCGTGCGGTAATGGCCCCCTCTTGCGAGTTGCAGGTCACAAGTTCGGGTTCGTGAGGAAACCGGCATGTCCTAGAACCAAAACGAAGACATGAGACGTCCACCAACCCGCATTGAGTCCGCGTGGTGGATTATGGCCCATTCCCTCTCCTAGAGAAAAGACCTGAGTCCTAAGCATAGCATAGACGGCCTTATTATTCCTACTGTTGAGACTCAGACCTCCTCTCTAGGAGAATGAATGCGCCGTAATCCACCACGCGGGCCCAGTGCGGGTTGGTGGATGTCATATGTGTTCAAATTTTTTGTTCTTGGACATGTCGGCCGGTTTCCAAGCAATGGGAATATTTAAAAAGGCTGAACTTATGCTATTATGCTAACAAAATCATATTAGATGGTGCCGTAATGGTGCGTCAAATAAAGTTAGGTTAGGTAGTCCTTTGTTGTCAAACTTCACGTGGCATTGAAATTTGTTCGGCCACGTGCTTTGGATACTACGCCTAAATAATACAATGCTTAATTTAATTGCTAGTTAACTTGTTACAAACAAGTGTGCTAAAATTGGAACCACGCACACTATACAGAAAGGTACAGAAGTCAAGGTAGAGAACTAGACTGCGCACACGTGGGCCACGCCGAACTGGGGCACGTGGTTTATACATTTTATTTTATTATTATTTAATTACTAGCTTTTGCCCGCGGTTTCACTCGCGTACATAATCCCAGGATAAAAAGTATCCTATGTGTTATTCTGGGATATGGTCTACTCGTGTACCAAGTTTCATCGAGATCCGTTCAGTAGTTTTTGCGTGAAAGAGTAACAAACATCCATACATCCTTCCATACATCCATCCATACATCCATCCATCCATACATCCATAAATACATCCATCCATACATACAAACTTTCTCGACTTTACGTTAAAAATCAGTAACAAGGCAGCTAGTCACATAAGATCTTTTAGGTCGCAGTGACACCCCCTGTACAGCGTGCGCATCTGTGAAAGGACCACAGACTAGAAGCAGGGGCAGGCTTCAGCTGTACAATGTGGGAGCCCCCTGGGAACGCATTGCCATCGACGTGGGTGCCTAAAACCCACTCCTCTGTTCCTTTTTTGTCTTCGTTCCAAGACCCCAGGGTACCTTCACATAACCCATGGCTCCAGTAGGCTTAGCCCTGCTGTCCCCTACGGTTTTTCTGACATCTCCTTGAGGCGCGCGTGGAACACGGACACCGCGCAGCCGGACGGCGAGCTTCGTCATCATCATCATCAGCCTTTTTAATGTCACTGCTGGGACTCAAGCCTCCTCTCTGGGAGAGGGAATGGGCCGTAAATCACCACGCAGGCCCAGTTGCGGGTTGGTGAGTGTCATATGTCTTCGAATTTTTTGTTCTAGGACATGTCGGTTTCCTCACGATGTTTACCTTCACTGTTTTGAGAGCAGTGGTGATGAAATAAATTACACAAAGTAATGCGCCTGGCTGGATTTGAACCCGCGACCTACAACTTTCTCAACTGGACCGGTATGTCATGTCCGCGAGCGTTGCTTGAGAGCGCTTTGTATGTAGATTGACTTCTGGACCCGTCTGTTTTGTGACACCCACCTCGTCCTCGTGGCGAAACAACAACATTGAACTGAAACTTTGTGGGCATAACCTCAATCCAATTAAATAGTTAATTGTTGTGACTTCCGCAGCGCTGTTTCAGTACTCACTAGGTATACTATAGTACTTTTTTATTTTTGTTCGAGCAGGGAATTAATAGAATACTTCTCCCACTCTGAGAGAGACAGTGTCAGAATTCTACTGAGTAAAACGCCCAACGCACACCGTTAGAGGCGCGGCGGAGAGCATTTGAAGACAACAATCCCTACTAATATTATAAATGCGAAAGTAACTCTGTCTGTCTGTCTGTTACGCTTTCACGCAAAAACTACTGAACGGATTTAGATCAAATTTGGTAGGTAAGTAGAAGAGACACTGGAATAACACATAGGCTACCTATAATTCCACTGCTGAGCACGGGTCTCTGCCCGCGCGGTATAAACTGCAGTCCACGCGGGCGAAGCCGCGGGCGGAAAGCTTGTTTAATATAAACATAACTACCTCGACAATATAACTATCTGAAAGCTCTCTTTAGGATAACCCTGGCCCTAGTAGGCTTCGACCCAGCTGGGCCCCTCCTGTTGCTGACAACTCCTTGAGGCGCGCGAGAACACTGCGCGCCGTCGATGTCTTGGGCTTGGTCCGGACAGTTACCGGACGGTCGGCGAGCTACCCATGGCCCGCCGTCCTACGGTGGCCGGAAATCACGATCGGAATCTCGGCGGCGGCGGCAAGAGCGCCGTTACCTGATGCGGTCGCCCTCCTCTTTTGCTAGCATTACAAAGCATCGAATTTTAAACATTTTAGAATAACATCATCATCTTCCTGCCCTTGTCCCGTTTTATTTGGGGTCGGCGCAACACGTTTTTTCCTTCCATTCAGTCCTGTCACCCGTCACGCTATCACTAACTCCCTTTTCTTCCATATCACTTCTCACACAATCCATCCATCTTTTCTCTGGCCTCCCTCTCCCCCTCCATCCATCCACATGTATACTCATAACTTTTTTAGCAACATGCGTTTCGTCCCTCCTTTTCACATGACCATACCAAGACAAACGATTCCCTTTCAACTTTTCCGTCACTGGCGCCAATTTTTAGAAAAACAATTCATTAATTTTCTATAGTTAAATGCTGCAAAAAAAAATATTCAAATATCGAGAAAATGCCCTTTGAAGTTTTACTCTATTTACCCCATTTTACCCTGTAAATTGCTGTAATAATAATCCTGAACTTATTTAAACAAAAAAACTGGAACGAATGTGCAATTGTTTTTATACAGAACCCTGTATACTAACTGGCGTTCGAGCTTGGCCACATTTCAAACGTAATCGCTTTGTTTTTCAGTTATTTAGGTCAGAGAGTATCGTTATCAATAAATTGTTTCTATAGCATGTATATTAACCGAGCTATCACAACTTTTGTCTAGCAAGTCGGAAAAAAATACCTCATAAAATAGAATTATTTGCGTGCGCTGCCTAAACAGTTGCTTAAAATTAAAAACAATGTATGGCTACCTGGTTCGTCTTAATTATTTCTACAAAAAAGTCCGCAGTACCATATCTCTATCTTTTATATTTCATCTTTTATACTTCTTTTATTGCATTAAAAATATTTTTTTTCGGCATACTTACGTTTGGTTGATTATTTGAGCAACAAAATATTAATTCATATGACAATAAATTATTTCAGTATCACAAGAACATTATACAGATAAGATGTGCCATTTACAGCATAGCAATTGGTCATACAGTTTCGAAGATAATATAAAATTACTAAAACGCAAAATGCCCCTAGCGTAACTTTCATTGTGCAGACGTTTTACCTATTTTTTTTTTATGGTGGGCAAAAATCATCTTATGACAACCCCCGCCCTTGGGTGGAGCGAGAGATAGTGTCAGACTCTTACTGACTAAAAACCCACCCCGTTCCTTCTAGCCTTCAAACCAGGGCACGAGTTCCCTTTCGGATAACCCTAGACCCGGTAGGCTTCGACCCAGCTGGGCCTCTGCTGTTGCTGACAACTTCTTGAGGCGCGCGGGAACAGTGCGCGCCGTCGACGTCTTGGGCTCGGTTCATTACCGGACGATCGGACAGCAAGCTACCCATGGCTCGCCGTCCGCGAGCCCGCGTCTACGGTGGCCGGAAATCGGGATCGGAATCCCGGCGGCGGCGGCGGGGGCGCCGTTGCCTGATGCGGTCTGCCTCCGCCTTTGCTAGCATTACTGCTTCGCAGAAGGAGGCGACCGCCTGCCATTCCTCCTCGCTAAGGAACATGGCCTCAACCAGAGCCCGCCGCGAGAGGTGTCCGCCGCCGATCGCCCCCACGAGGGCACGGCGATGCTCTGCCCAGGCAGGGCACACCTTGACTGTGTGCTCCACCGTGTCCTCCGGGCGTTCCACACAGTGGCGACACTCGGGCGTCTCTTCCGCTTTAATTCGGTGCAGGAACCTCCCGAACTTGCCATGTTCGGTGAGCACCTGTGTCATGCGGAAGGTAAGGACGCCGTGAGGCCTTTCCAGCCACGCCTCAAAGAGGGGACTTACCGCCATAATTGTGGCGTGCCCAACGTTTCACCTATTTGCCCATAGATGGCGTTCTGCAATTACGTAATTTTTCTGAATCGCGGTGTTAAGACTTTCTGTGGATTGATGACCCTCTCGAATTATTATGCCCACGTTGTCGTTAGTTGGAGTTCTTCTGTCAGTTGCTTATTGGTTTCGGTTGTTTCGTTCGTATGGTTGTTGTTGTTGATAGATACCTCATAATCGAAAATATCGTAATTTCGTTGTACGTTTTTGTATGTTCGTAGTTTCGTACTTCGTTCTATCGTAATAATCGTTACGAGTTATTCGATATTACGATTGTTTTGTTTTGTAAAGGCGGACGGTGTTCGAGTCGCTCTCCTTTTGTTCATAATTGTTTTCAAGTCTGTGCGTAGTTTGTTGAGAGCATGTCTAAAAGGAAATCTCAACTGTCCCGGCAGACATCACATACAAGAGCCGCTCGAGTACGCCGTACGGAAGAATCTGCCCCTGAAAATGAGCAGCGCCTCTCGAGAAATAGAGAATATATTTCGCAAGCACGCGCTAGAGAATCTAGCTCCGAGCGCTCACAGCGCCTCGCTAGCCAAAATGTGAGGACATCGCGGGCCCGTGCTCGAGGAACTAGCGCTGAACGTGCGCACCGACTATCTGAGTTAAGGCAGCATGTCTCTGAGACAAGGGATAGGGAGACTAGCGCTAAACGCTCGCGGCGGCTTGGTAGGCAAAATGTCATAATATCGCAGGCCCGTGCTCGGGAATCTAGCGCTGAACGTGCGCAGCGTCCATCTCATTTAAGGCAGCATGTCTCTGAGACAAGGGATAGGGAGACTAGCGCTGAGCGCTCGCAGCGGCTCGCTAGGCAAAATGCCATAACATCACAGGCCCGTGCTCAGGAATCTAGCGCTGAACGTGCGCATCGTCTAATCGAGTGTAATCTTATTTTAAAACAAGAAATTTTCCGCGGACGAAGTCGCGGGCAGAAGCTAGTTATAGATAAATGCATGACGCACAGGACCGGTCGTTGTGGCGACGCTTGGGGGAGGCCTATGTCCAACAGTGGACGTCTTTCGGCTGATATGATGATGATGATAGATAAATTAGGGCCTGTGCACACTTGAGACAAGACGTCTTAGACAGAACTGTATGAGACGTCTCGGAGAAAACAGTTTTCTCTGCGACACAGGGCGCTAGGGCTGTTGATAAAATATCGATATATCGATATTATCGTAGTACTCAAACAGCTGAACATATAAACATGTATTTGTAAACCTCTTGAGAAATATTGGTACGCATAAATGTTTTATTAAAATTTAAGAATAATTACTGAGAATGTTACATTTTCATTCATTTATAATTTAATTTGTTTAATAAATATCGTGAATTTTAAATTGAGTAAATTATTTTTGAGCCGACTTACGGTTGTTTTTTACGACGAAGCCGATAAAATAAATTCGAAAAAAATATCGATATATCGACATTTTATCTCAAAACTGTTTTGTCTAAGACCCCTCAGACTGATCTGAGACATCTAAGACAGTTCTAAGACGTCTTGTTTCAAACGAGCGCAGGCCCTTACACCCAGACACAGAACAAATGATCAGGCTCATCACACAAACATTTGTCCTGAATGGGAATCGAACCCACGACCTCCGGCATAGCAGACAGGGCCACTAACCACTAGACCAACAGGCCAGTCAACTTGTAAAGCAGCGAAAGGGAATTGGGAGGGCGTGTTAAACATTTAAATAAGTACTAAAATCACACCAGAGTGTACTTTTCCTTTTTTTACGGTTGGCAATAATTATCTAATGACAACCCCCACTCTTGGGTGGAGCGGGAGATAATGTCAGACTCTTACTAACTAAAAAGCCACCCCTTTCCTTCTAGCCTCTTCATACCGGGGCTCGAGTTTCCTTTCGGATAACCCTGGCCCCAGTAGGCTTCGACTCAGCTGGGCCCCTCCTGCTGCTGACAACTCCTTGAGGCGCGCGGGAACAGTGCGCGCCGTCGACGTCTTGGGCTCGGTCCGGACAACCTGTGTACTTCAGTTGTCCTTTGAGAGGTTGTTTTATGGAGAATCCTGAGACTTTAGACGCAGTGGTTCCCAAACTTATTTTGTCTACTGCCCACTTTGAGAATAAATATTTTTTTAGCACCCCCATTTTTTCACCTATTTAAAAACCACTATAACTTCAAATTAAATTAATTAATTATTGTGACCTAGATATGTATATTATGTATATTAACGGAGAATTCTAAACGAAACTTTTACTATAACCCGCAACTTGAAACCTGAGCGCAGTAGGTAACATACAACGGCGCTTAGGTCTCAAGTTAACTCTTACGGGCTCCACCTGCCAATAAGAATGATTATTGAAACGCAACTTTATAGTATTAAAACAGAGTATCCCCCTCTACACAACGCCTCCATTTTCTTTCTGGGTCTCTTCCCGCCCCCCTTGGGACCTGAAGCGCCCACAAGGGGGCGTTATCGCCCACTTTGGGAAAGACTGCTTTAGAGGCTTGCCCTAGAGGGCATCAGCTCTGATGGGCCCATACGGTTTTGCTGACATCTTCTTGAGGCCCGTCGACATATTTTTTGTTGAGTAAAAATCATCCAAATGACATTCCCCGCCCTTGGGTGGAGCGGGAGATAGTGTCAGACTCTTACCGACTAAAAAACCCACCCCGTTCCTTCGTGCCTTTCATACCAGGGCTGAGCTAAACCTAGTTCTATTTGGCGCCGCCGTGAGACACACATTGTCAGTTGTCTCTTTCTTTTCGTATATTTTTTCTATATGTTGTTACTACATTGTGTGTATCTTCGAGTGTGTATGCCAAATACAATAATTTTCTTTCTTTCTTTCTAGCCAGTGGCGTAACTATATCCTCTGAGGCCCGTGGCAAATTCATTGGATGGGGCCCCAGAAAAATCACGTCACGTTGTAATTTATTTTTAACCGACTTCTAAAAAAGGAGGAGGTTCTCAATTCGGATGTTTGTATGTTTTTTTTTATGTTTGTTCGCGCATAACTTCGTCGGTTGCCAACCGATTTGAAAAATATTTTTTTGTTGGAAAGGGTATACTTCCCAAATGGTCCCATAGTCACCAAGATGGGATCTGATGATGGAATCTTGGCGAAATCGAGGGAAATCCTCAAATTCAATTCAATTTTTAAGTGAAGTCGGTTTTTTTTGTAAAAAGAGTTTTTTTTTTTTTGTTTTGGTTGGGTTACTTCTTCTGAGCTCGTGGCCACTAAGACCGTGGGCCCCGTCAGACCGGGGGCTTGCCACGCTATAGTTCTACCAATGTTTCTAGCCCCAGAAGACGCGTCGACATCACCAATACCAGACAAGCGGACTAAAGAACTGGTAGCTACAAAATAAAACAAGTTTTTACTACAAACTTTTTTAAGTATGTATTATACTTAGTCGGTATTACTAAAATTAAAAAAAATAATACAAATGTCTCCTCTTAAATCAACTATTCATTTCTGTTTTATTTTCATGAATCGGCGAAGCCACAGAAATAGTGTAGTTATGATGACCCAACACCGCATTAGATACGGGCGTAATTCCGTCAACAGTTATAATATTGGTACTAGTATTTAACAGTTCCTTGTTAAATACTATACTCTGACTGGTATTCGCCGCTTTCGCTTCGTTGTTTGCCTTCAAAATAGTGTTTATAATTTCCATTTGTACGTTGGAAAATACTTCTGCTGGTAGTTTTTTTAGTAGACACGTTATGTATCTTATAAATGTATTTAATTCATCATTTTCTTCTTCTTCTTTTTTATATTTTTTAAGGGGGATGTCGTCGGAACTGCGGACGCTGTGTTGTCTTTCGCGTTTTTTCAGCGGTTTAGGCAGAGGATTTTTTTCCTTGTGTTTTCTTACAGTTTCTGATGTGGGCTCCTGTTCGAGATATACTATTTCTGTGTATGTATTGTCGTTATCTTCGTTTCCATCGTTGGAGCCAGTATACGTGTGATCCGACGCCTGATCCTGTAGGACAGAGCTTTATTTAGTTAACACGATAGCTAAATTTATACATTTAGCATTTTTTTAATAATATAAATTTGTCCTTGACTGCGATCTCACCTGATGTTAAGCAGTGATGCAATCGCTGATGGAGAATAGCACTGATTTATTAAGAGCCTATTCGATCTAGCCTTGAAGATATCTAATTATTACCAGACGGGAAGACCAGCTACTCTTTTGAGGTGTTTGCTTGGTGAGACACAAAAGGAAAAATTATAAACTGAGTGGTGACTTATAAAGTGAGTGATAAATAGTCAATTGCACTTAATTAGTTTAATACAAACTTATACAACATTACTTTTAGTTAAAGTGAAACCTAAATATAGTTTGTTCAGAAATGTTTACACCATGTCAGGTTTTTTTCCAACATTATTTAAAAAAAGGACACAAGTAGCAACATAGCTGACACTAGGTGTCAGCGCACAGCAGGGTGCGGGAGCAAAACAACCCCTTAAGCACCGGCCACACAGAACAGACGCAAGGCACGGACCCGTCGCAGTCGCGAAAAGATAACCGATACATACAGAAAACCGTCTTATCTGTATGTTTTACGTCGCGACGGCTGTATACATTTTATATGCAAGTAGATTAAACGGGCGCCGCGACTGCGACGGGTCCGTGCCTTGCGTCTGTTCTGTGTGGCCGGTGCTTTAGTCGCCCAGATAGCCCGGTGACCACATATTTTTGCGGACATAAAGGTAACATAACAAGCTTATAACTTTGTGACTTTTTATGATGCATTTTTGTAATTTTGTAGCATGTCAAGCCAATTTCAAGAAACAGAACCGGCGAGCAGAGCCGTGTGTTATATAGATTCTTTACATAAAAATACTAGACACGTTTCGGGTTTCGCATATACTAAAATTTATGTTGTATATGCCACTACATTCCTACCTGTAGGATCTCCAGAAGTAAGTTCGGATGGTTGTCCCTGAGATGGGTCTTTAGCTCTTCATAGTCCTTGAGGACGATGGACTTGCAGACCACGCACTGAGCATTCTTGCCGGAGTCGGTGTCGAAGTAGCGCCAGACGTCAGTTACCTTGTGCAACTCTTCACCATCATCTGTGGGAAACAGAAGAATATTTTGAACAAGCAGATCTATAAATTGGAATATGTATGACGCTTTATTGGCAATGTTTTTAACCAACTTTTAAAGAAAGATGGGGTTTTCAATTCGGATGTTTGTATTTTTTTTTTTAAATGTTTGTTGCGCATAACTTGATCGCTTGGCGGTTGCCAGTTAAATTTTTTTTTTTTATTGGAAGGGAATACTTTCCAAATGGTCCTATAGTCACCAAGTTGGGATCTGATGATGAAATCTTGGCGAAATCGAGGGAACTCCTCAAATTAAATCTAATTTTTTAGTAAAGTCAGTTTTTTTTTTATAAAAAGATTTTTTTGACTTTTTCCTTTAAGCCATATCTTCTTATGAATAGTACCTTAGTAATTTGTCCTTTCAAATACCGTCAATTAGATACACACTAGAAAGACAATGACAGCGTTAAAGCGGCGTTTGCTTGGAGTTTAATTGATTAAATAATAGTCATTTGTTTACCATTAGAATATGGATGAGTACATTCTAATATTATTGTAGTACTTGGCAGCAAATGTATTAAGTCAAACTTCTCCACATATTTCGCTGAAGTAGATACAGACACTACGATAATATCTCATGTCCATTTTACCGAGATCGCGCCTGTTTCAATGATTCCTCACACTGTCCAGTTGCGCAGACACTTGAGAAAGAAACCTAGACCAATTTTACATCACAATGTCCATATAGGAATCAATTTGCGAATAATTGAAACAGCGAAAATCCCGACAAAAACTCCATGTTTGTAGTTCTCATGAGCGTGCCTATAGGGGTGTTACTTGTCACTACATAATAAGTCATGACCTGATGATCCAACTCGATTTTACCCCTCTTTTACGTAGAAAATTACTAAATATCTTCTTCTGCTCTGAGTGGAGTGAAAGAAAGTTTCAGACTTTTACTGACTAAAACTCACAGTGTTCCTGTTCCTTCAGTCACCCTTTTTGCGAAGGCTGCGGTTACTCCTTTGAACAATGCACAGCCCCGGCAAGTGTCGGCCCTAACTTGCCTCTTGCCTGCGATCTCACCTGATGGTGCACAGCGACGCTATGCCGTCCAGAATAAATACTAGATGAAAATCCAATTATAATTTAGGTGTCTTCAAGGCTAGAGTGAACAGGCTCTAAACTAGTGCGCCTCGCCATCAACGATTGTATCACTGCTTACCATCAGGTGGGATCACGGTCAAGCACTGGTTTATACAACGTTCAACGTTAAATGCGCACAACCTCAGACACCCCAAATGATTTTTAATTCGATTGACCTAATTATAAAAAACATAAAAAAAAATCAAAGGTTTTATGAGCAGTTTTAGTTTGTTTAAAATTTTACAACTATTTGTGTTTGTTTACCTACTTCAGCGGGTTTGCGCACGTGATGGCTTGTCCTATTCATAAATAGACAGATCGAAGTTTTTAATGAAGAATTTTTTGAAAAATGTAACCTATATTAAAAAGTAGTTTAAGAGGGTCCTTTTCCACTCGCTTATCGTAAACATCGAAAATGGTTTAAAAGCTTGTTACTTCATTTAATGCAATCCAGCGCGATGTTTGACGAAAAGGCAACGCAAAAAAAGAGAGATAACGCCTAGAAACTCTGTTAGTATTCGGTAATTCTGAGATTAACTCGAAAATTTCACAAAACTTGCTCCAGGAAATAGCTGTTTTTTTTAAACCCTTAAAAGTTTTTGGAAAAAGTTGTCGTCATTTAGAATCTTAATAAAATTTGCAAGGTCTCTAGAGAATTACTTTGACTTTTTTAATTTTTAGGCAAATTATGAAGTGTCAAAGTTCATACAAAATAGGACATTTTCAGAGGTTTTTACTGGATTAGTTTTACACAAATTTAGAAATTGGTTTCTTTAGAAACCTAGATAATATCCACAAGATACTGTGTTTCCAAAATATCTAATGAAAAATGTGTAATAACGTCATAATCAGTTATGAGCGGTTGTATGAAAAACAGTGAAAATGTGAGTCGTGATGCACCACCTTAATTGATTCTGCTCGTTATTCTGATCAAACTAATTTCAGGTTTTGCGCATTTAACGTTACACCTTGTATAATCTAAAATATGTAAAATAAAAAATACCCTATGCCTAACACCAGCTGTTTTCGTTTGGTGGCTCGAGGAATTACTGGCTAAAATATAAATTACATGGAATTGTGATGGATTGTAAGTACACGTAGTTTAGAAGGAAAAACATACTTTATGCTAATCGCTGATTCATTTACTAAGAACTTAGCCTACGTACTCGATAGTTAATATATAAAATACCTTTTTAATATAATAATTATCATTATTTTAATTACGCATATGAAATTATGACACGTTTATGACATACTGTTATATGCGTCAGATCAGAATTAGGTAGAGCTATTCACGTACTTATATCGATTTTGTACAGCGAATTACCCTTTTGAACGCCAATCACTTGTATACAAGTTCGAGATTTTCGTGCCCTCAGCGCCACTACTTGATTAGAAGTAATAATAGTATAAAGTAAATTTACGACTTTTACAAGACCTTTGTGTTGTTTTTATGGAAAATTGCCCTGTTATAAGCCATATTTTTTAACTTTTTCATACATAATAAATTCTTCTTTGTTTTATCTTTCTATATTATAAAAATGAAACCCGTTTTTCGTTGTCACGACATGGCATGAAAACGGCTTGACCGATTTGGCTGATTTTTTTTTTGTTGTGATTGTTATTGTGAGGATAAGAATGGATTCTTATGGAAAAAAAATAAAATTCGGGTAGTGTAGGGTAGAGTAGAGTAGGGTAGAGTACGGTAGAGTAGGGTAGAGTACGGTAGTGTAGGGTAGAGTAGGGTAGATTAGTGTAGAGTAGGGTAGGGTAGAGTTGGGTATAGTAGGGTGGAGTAGGGAAGAGCGGGAGCAAAGCCGCGCGGGCAAAAGCTAGTATTCAATAGAAACAAAAACGCCAGAAACTTGTGAAAACATTTTTTTGCGTGGCGCTGGAGGACACATCGCGTATTATATAGATGGGCGTCGAAAAGGTTAATAATAATAATAATAATAATAATAATATTCCACAACTATCACACAACGCCGTCTAGTCCCAAGCTAAGCAGAGCTTGTGTTATGGGTACTAGACAACTGATAAACATACTTATATATTTCTAAATACATACATATGATAGATACTCGTAAATTACACCCAGACACAGAACAAATGATTATGCTCATCACACAAACATTTGTCCTGGGTGGGAATCGAACCCACGACCTCCGGCATAGCAGTCAGGGTCACTAACCACTAGACCAACAGGCCAGTCAAATAAAAAAATAAAGTAGATATGCCTGAAATCTCGAAATTAATTCATGAATCCCCAAGCGACACCCGGTGGCCGCGCATCTATTGTCTTACTATTGTGTCTCTAATTGACGGTATCTGAAGGGTTAATTAAAAGAGCATTTTTTTTATTGACGAGGAGGAAGCGCATTTTGCCTCACCTCAGTTGACGCAGAGAGATCTTTTTCAATGAAAAATACTAATAACAGTGGTATGCTAGGTGCAATTTATATATAACATGTATGTAACTAGAAATATCTACGCAAGCTTTGCTTAGCTAGGGACTAGACGGCGTTGTGATCGTTGTGGAAAAATATAATATATAAGGATGTGTAAGGAGGAAAAATAAAACACAGTAAATATTTACTAGTTAAGTATTTACTATGGTAATAAAAATAAATACTCAGGGTATTTTTTTTTTAAAGATTTATTAACAAAAAACATTATAATTTCACTCTTGAATCACACTTTCTGTAAGTTCCTTTACCTTTTCAGCGGTTGTATTTTTCTGTATTACAGAATAACCGACGAAGTCTGATGAATTTGCCTCACTTTCATTGTTATGACTTATCTTAATTTCGTACTTAGGAGGTACATTTTGAGGTTCTAAAGCTATTTTACTTGTCAGAATCTGTTTAATAATCACACTCTGAAGCTGATCCGAAACAGGTTTAGGCAATTCTTTTAATAAAGACACAACATATTGTCCAAAATAATCTAAACTGCTCATAGTATTCGGCGTAAGCATCGATACTTGTTGTCTCGGGAGTTCCCGCTCGTCGGAACAGGTATTTAGAGACCTGCGAACCTGTTCTTTTGGTATTTTTGTGAATTTACTTTCCATTTTTCGCCTTTTCTTTGGAATTGGGGTCGATGGTTCGGGTTCGTTCAAGGATAGTTCATCTTCGTTTAAGTATATGGTGTCTGTTGCCATGGGGTCTTCCTGTAGGTAAAATAAAAGTTTGTAAGTACTTATGTAGTTAAAAATAAGTTTGTCAAACCAACTTCTCCTTTTTTTTCTTTACAACATTCATAATAAACCTTATTTCCAAAATAAATAAATATTATTATTACATTATTGGTTGCTTGGACCAGACGCCATAGCCTTGTGGTTGGAGCATCCTCCCTTTCATTGGAGATTCGCGTAACTTGACACGCTGTTCCACACAACAAACGCTTAACAAAATTAACCCTTCAGATATCGTCAATTAGAGACACAATAGTAAGACAATAGATGCGCGGCCACCGGTGGTCGCTTGGGGATTCATGAATTAATAAAATTTCAGAACTTACATCATTTTCATAATCTCTGTTATCTTGATCTGGGACAGTCTCTATCTCATACAAAGTCCCATCCTTTGACACTTTAAACACCTTTTGACTCTACAACAAAAAAAAAACATTAAAATAAATAACTACTAAAACGTTATAAGTTTCGCCTCGTCGTTTATACCGCGTACATCGAAGGACAATTCACAGGACATCGGACTGGGACAATACTGCCCCCGTTAGTAAAAAAGACGCATCTAATTTTTTCCAGAGTTGAGTTATATACATTGCCGGAATCAGGACATAATGGCGCATCTGCCTGTCTTTTTTATATTTTGCTATCTTTCTCTAGTGCAGTTTTAACACAAGGAAAAAAGGCCCGATTTCCCGTTCCATTCATTAAAACATTTTTTATCCGTTTTCGATTTTGTTAGATACATCTTTTTAACTATCAACTATTTCATACTATTTGCCTGCTGGGGACAGAAGAACTGACGAGATGGAGTATTTGGTCGTGGATGTGCGACCCTGGTGGAATAAACGCGAGAGTGTTTCTCGGATCAAGCCGATGTAGGAGGTTAAAAGGTTAGTGAAATAAAAAAGGGAGCAGTGGTGGCCGAGTGGTAACAGCCCCGACTTACAAGTTGTAAGCCGCGGGTTCAAACCCAGCCAGGCGCATTACTTTGTGTAATTTATTACATCACCACTGCTCTCAAAACGGTGAAAGAAAACATCGTGAGGAAACCGGCAAGTTCTAGAACCAAAAATTCAAAGGCATATGACATACATCAACCCGCACAGTGCCAGCGTGATGCCCATTCAATTTCCTAGAGAGAAAGATTTTTTTCTTCGGTGGGCAAAAATCATCCAAACAACATCCCCCGCCCTTGAGCGGAGCGAGAGATAGTGTCAGACTCTTATTGACTAAATAACCTACCACGTTCCATCTCGCCTTCATCATACCGGGGCTGAGTAGGCTTTGACCCAGCTGAGCTCCTTGGTAGAGAGGAGGGCTGACGGCCAACAGTGGAAACATTAAAAAAGGCTGATTATATCTGTACTGTACTCACATCTTCTCGACTAGGAGTGCAAGCTCCCTTATGCTTCCTGTTCAGATGCCTGCGAAGGTTCGTGATGGTGGAACGATAGTTGAACAGCTTCTTACAAAGTAAGCATACGGCCTGCTTATTGCAGGTGGGCGTGAAGTACTTCCACACGTTTGATTTGAAGCGTCTTCGTATTTCCCTAAGAAAAAAAAAGTTTTTTACTTATTGTGTCGGACCTCGGACAGACAGTCCAGTTGGGTAGATCTAATTTCGACAAAAAGATCTACCGTCGAATCCAACTCGGCTGGGCAGCGTTCGGGTATTTTCTCGTCCAACATACTGTAGTTTCTCATTTTCAACTTGATATCTCTATGCGTTCCCGCGATAAAGAGTCTTAACAGACAGACAGACTTAAAATAATTGTTTCTATAAAGGTTCCGTTTCTTCCTTTTGAGGTACGGAACCCTAAAAAACGAAAACACGCTGTAACGTCGCACATGATCCTTACAATAAAAATGACTTTCTCGACGATTCAAATAACTAACTAAAATAAATACTTTAAATATCAAACTCACGGGTCCTCCTCCTCTTCAGACAAGAAATCTTCAGGATCAACCACATACTCCTCGTCACTGTCCTTGTGCTTCTCATCATGCTCCTCTTTTATATGCTGCGTCAGATCCGAGGATGACGTGAAAGGCACCACCTTATCACAAACCTTGCAGGTTGCCTCGAACTTGTCCGAGTTTAACACTTCAAAGTAATTCCAAGTGGCCTTTGGTTTTTTAGTTTTTTCTCTGAAAATAGGATTTTGTTTAGTTTCTTGCGTGGTGAGGAAGATAATAAGCTACTTCAAGCAAATATAGGACCTTGAATCCTACCACGAGCTCTTAACACGGTCCATTTGACGAGCTCAATTTAACTGTTGAAGAGATGGAGCTATATAGGATGCTGATTGAATTTTGTATTTTGTGCAAATATTAATATGAGTTCTCTAATTTGGGTTTTTACGAGTATAATAAATGAATTTCATTTTTTATAGCTCCATTCCTCTTTCACGCTCGCACGACTTATATTGTAGATGTATACATAGCACATGAGTACTCGGCCTACTCCTAGAATAGAAAATACGATATTATTTATCCTAGAAACATCTTCACTTATGATAAATTTCTACTTTTACGCGAACGAAGCCATTGGCAAGTATTCTTTAGAAAAAGAATCCAAAAAGTCACGTTTCTTAGTTACTCAAATCAAAAAGTATTATGTAAAGGAACGGTGAAACCTTAGTGAAAAGGATATTTTTAGGGCGCACGTTGTTAGGGACGTGAAGAAAGGATCACGCGGCCCGCCACACGCCGCCCTACTTGTGACTTTTGAAATAAAAATACTTAAGTACCTTACCCTGTTATTCAATATGAATAGACTGTTTTAAGGGCAAGATTGTTTAGAGCATCTTTTAGACTGGTCTTAATTGTTGAGATGAAAGAAATGTACTGAATGAGAATGTCGAGAAGGATGTGAGTGACAAGAATGGGTAAAATGAAAAATTAGTATGTTAGAGGAAGAGTTTGAAAGTGACGCCAGTAATGAAAATTTGAAATCAGAAACGTTTATTTCAAATAGACTATTTACAGGGACTTTTTAATCGTCAAAATGTCGGTCAGTCCAAAAAACTGAAGCTAAATTGCACGTTCTAAAACGTAGATCTCTATGGAAAAGAACGTGCAAGTAAGTCCGTAAAGAACTTGTAATTGTTTGTTTTGGTATGGTGATGTGAAAAGAAGGGATGAAAATGGTTGTTACTAAAAGAGTTACGAGCATAAATATGGATGGATAGAGATGGAGCAGGCAAAAGAAAAGATGCGTGAGAAGTGATATGAACGAAAAGGAAGTTAGTGATAGCGTGATGGTTGATAGGATTAGAAAAAAAGAAAAAAAAAACGTGCGGCAACCCCGATTAACATGAGACAAGGGTAGAAAGATAATAGGGCTAGACTTGATGTGTCCCACAGCTGGGCAAAGGCCTTAGCTCAGGTTTGGGACGTTTTCCTTCCTTACCTCTGTCTCAACGTGATCAAAACCATATTACAAGAATGAACTTTTTGTTGCAGTTTTACTCAGCCTTTAAAGCTCTTTTAGTCGGTATAATATTCAAAATTGGGCTTCAACAAGAAATGTTTTTAACTCGTCGCTAATAAGGTGGATAGCGGTAAAACGAGAGGCTATCAACAATAAAAAAATATTATTCTACCTACCATTCTCCTAAATTCACAAAACTTCAATTTTTTGTTTACTGCCAAAAATTTTTGTAGCGGAAAGGATCGATAAATACCCATATTACCCAAAACAAATCGAAGTTAAGAATCGACCACATCATCGCTTACCATCAAGTGAGATGGGGTCAAACGCGAGTCTATCAATAATAAAAAAAAAAGTTTAAAACATCTACCTCTTCCTCAACTAACGAAACACAAAAAGAACAGGCATCAAAAAATACTGGAACAATAAATAAAAAAAAACTTAAAAAATACTCACTGTTCTCCATCACTAGTGTCAGTATTATACCTGTCACTCTCTGATACATCGAAAGACTTCGTGATACGCGAATCGTGCTTCGCGTGGACCCTGTACCAGTGCTTTCTGAGATTACTCGTAGACGCTTTATAGTTATATTCTTTAAGACAAGTATTGCACGTCGCGACGCAACGCAGATCATCTTTTTTCGTGAAAAGGGACCACACAGATATGTCACTGAAAATTAGGTTAACAGTTAGTAACATTCTAAAGTGCCTCTATGGTTTAGCAAAAAACAATGCATAAAAGTAGTTATACGCGCGAGGGTATCATCATCATCATCAACCTTTTAATGTTCCCACTGCTGGGACTCAGGCCTCCTTTCTAGGAGAGGGAATGGGCCGTAATACACTACGCGGGCCCAGTGCGGGTTGAGAATGTCACATGTCTTCGAATTTTTGGTTCTAGGACATGCCGGTTTCCTCACGATGTTTTCCTTCACCGTTTTGAGAGCAGTGGTAATGAAATAAATTAGACAAAGTAATGCGCCTGGCAGGGTTTGAACCCGCGACCTACAACTCGTAAGTCGGAGCCATTACCACTCGGCCACCACTGCTCTCACGCTAGGGTATTTACCTGACAGGTTAGCATGTACAGTTGAGTTTTACAGGTAAACCGGAAAACTGTGCAGGTTTTCACACAAGCTTACCTGACAGGTATAATTATTATGGTACCAATTACGGTATTATGGTATTGGTATGTCTATTGTTTTGAGCCCTTTTTTTTTCTTTATTAAACTTTTTTTTTAACTTTTTTTTTATGCACCTGCCTTGCTTTTCTCTTTACCACCCTAGGTAGACTGGTAGAGAATGCCTAAGGCATTAAGTCCGCCTTTGTACTGTTATGTTGCATGAAGTTTTAATAAATAAATAAATTATTGTGCAAGCAAACCTTTTAGGTATAGCCTAGCGTTATTATTCTAAGAAAAATAGCATCAGAAATTGAATTACTCAAAAAAAAAAGTCCAGAAAAAATTTAAACAATAGGTTTTAAAAAAAAAACTATTTGCACGTCAATTATTCCGTCAGTTAAATCTAGATGAGGCCGATGTTTCGTAGCTAATATCATAATGTGTGTGATGTCAGACAAATTTTATAGTTTAACATCATTGGCACCAGATTTAGCTAGGCAACCTATTCAGAATGTCTTAATACACGCATTATCTAGCACATAATATTTATCATAATCGAATAACAGATGAGGGAAGAGATTTCTTCTACGGATCTCGTACAAACACAGATTTAGGCAGGATGTTTTATGCTTGGCACTAGAGATGTGCCTTTGCCGGCAATATTGCCGTGAAGTGGGAATATTCCCGGGAATATTGCCCGATGTATGAATATTGGTGGCAATATTGCCAGCAATATTCCCAGATTGCCGGCAACGGCACATCTCTACTTGGCACTAAACATGATAATTCATGAATCCCCAAGCGACCACCGGTGGCCGCGCATCTATTGTCTTACTATTGTGTCTCTAATTGACGGTATCTTAAGGGTTAACTCTATGACTAAAATGAAACCTCTTCCGCTCAATTACAGTTATCACGGTTCAAATCCTGAGTGTATGACCGATAAAAAATTATGACGTCAATCGCCTATCACATAGATAAAAAGCATTTCCTGATTTCGTCACTGAACCTTGTTTGACCAAAGCTAAGGTTTCGGCAAGTATCGGCAAAAAAAAAATTGGAAGGCACAGGCCCTAGTGAGGGTTTTTTTTTGTCGGTCGGCAAAAATAAAAATACATCTTTTGACAACCCCCGCTCTTGGGTGGAGCGTGAGAGAGCGTCAGACTCTTACTGACTAAAAACCCACCCCGTTCCTTCTAGCCTCTTCATACCGGGGCTCGAGTTTCCTTTCGAATAACCCTGGCCCCAGTAGGCTTCGACCCAGCTGGGCCCTCCTGTTGCGGACAACTCCTTGGGACGCGCGGCAACAGTGCGCGTCGTCGACGTCTTGGGCTCGGTCCGGACAATTACCGGACGGTCGGACATCCATCCATGCATCCATTACCGTAGTTATAGGCCATAGAATATTTCTGTTCTGTGCGGTAGGCCCACGGGCTTGCGGACGGCGAGCATTGGGTTACTAGCCGTCCACCTCCTCCTACTAGGGCTACAGATTCTACGAATGAGTTAACTCTCGCAAAAGTCGCATATTTTGCACTTAACTGTCCCCGCGCTCGGGTCACAAAGAAAAACCGCTTCAGGCTTTTTTTTTATCGGTGGGAAAAATCATTCAATGATAAAACCCGCCCTTGGGTGCAGCGGGAGATAGTGTCAGACTCTTACTGACTAAAAACCAACCCCGTTCCTTCTAGCCTTCATACCGGGGCTCGAGTTAACCCTGGCCCCAGTAGGCTTCGACCCAGCTGGATTCCTCCTGACCGCTTCAGGCTTCTTTTTGCGGCGGAGTTTTTTTGTGGTTCGTGTGCGTCTGTGCCGCACAAAAAAACGCTTGAAGCTGCTTCTATTTTTTTTTTTTGTGGTTTTTATCATAATGACGCCACCGCATGCCATTCTAGTATTTAATCCTTCTTCGTCGGAGTCTATGATGATACTGCACGCATGGCCACAAGCTGATGCGCGCTTCAGCTTTTTTTTTGTGGCCCCTTCTAGCTTTTTTTTAGGGCTGTGTGAGGGGGACACCTAAACTATTCTAAGTTTAAAACATTATTAATTCATGAATCCCCAAGCGACCACCGGTGGCCGCGCATCTATTGTCTTACTATTGTGTCTCTAATTGACGGTATCTGAAGGGTTAAATTAAAACGGCAGTTCCGAAATCAATTTATGAACTCGTCAACACAACTGCTCGAAATATTTCCATTTATAAGTACTTTTTTTATAAGTAGGTAGGTACTAGCCATTACTGTCCCACAGCTGGGCAAAGGCCTCCCCCAAGTCCTTCCAAACTTTCTTCTTCTTTCTCTCCGTGGGACAGTAATGGGAAGTATAAAAAAATAATAAGGACCTACTTAGAATTACTATTTTATATGATTTTGTAATGTGACGTCATATGGACGCCCCGAAACTTTTCGACTTCATCCACCCCTTGTCACACTTCATCGACCCCCTCCCTTCCATGTGCAACGTAATTATTGTTAGCTCATAGTAAGCTAACCATTTAGGTAGGTATTGCTAAAATCAAGGTCAACGTCAAAAAGCCCCCTTATCAACTCGTACACAAGTAGCGTAGCTAGGCGTGGGCGCAGCGGGCCCTCGCTCAAAGCTTCGCACCTAAAGGGGCCCCGCACAAGCGACGGTTCTTATAAGAACGAGGGTTTTTTTTTATAATTGATGGGCTCGCGTATTCACTTAGACGCACATTACACGAATTCGGGGCTGTAGCGACATCTATGACGCCTCATAAGAACTACGAAGAAAATATGAAATCCTGGATCGCGCAATCAAAGTTCTTCGCGCGATTAGAACATATAGAACAGCCCGAAATCATCTATCGGGCAGTCGCCCACCAGACTACAACACCTGTCTGGTTGGAAGATCCTCCCCTTTCAATGGAGGTTTGCGGGACTTTACAGGGCTATTTCACCTTTTTTTTTTCGGTGGGAAAAATTATCTTATGACAACCCCCGCTCTTGGGTGAAGTGGGAGATAGTGTCAGACTCTTACTGACTAAAAACCCCACCCCGTTCCTTCTAGCCTTCATACCGGGGCTCGAGTCTTGGGCTCGGTCTGGATAGTTACCGGACTGTCGGACAGCAAGCTACCCATGGTTGGCCGTCCGCAAGCCCGCGTCTACGGTGGCCGGAAACCGGGATTGGAATCCCGGCGGTGACGGCGAGGGTGCCGTTGCCTGATGCGGTCGGCCTCCTCCTTTGCTGAAGGAGGCGACCGCCTGCCACTCCTCGCTTCGGACCATGGCCTTAACCAAGGCCCGGCGCGAGAGGTCTCCGTCGCCGTATTTCACCTGATGGTAAGCGACGGTGTGGTCGAACACTGGGTTGCAAGTGTTGCAACAGTCGCTGTTTCGTTTTCGAATTTAACCTTTTGAATACCGCAATTAGAGACAATAGAAAGACAATGCGAGAGTGAACAGGGGCGTTCGCTTGGGGTTTAATGAATAAAGAAAGAAAAAGGCCTCGGTGTGCCTTCGCCCACGTCTAAATTAGTCCACGCTACGCCACTGCCTTAGGCCTCTACTCGTACTTTTTCCTAGGTATAAGACCACATTATATACAAGGTGTAACGTTAAATGCGCAAACCCTGAAATAAGTTTGATCAGAATAACGAGCAGAATCAATTAAACCACTTTTTAATATAGGTTAAATTTTTCAAAAAAAAAATCTTCATTAAAAACTTCGACCGTCTATTTATGAATAGGTCAAGCCGTCACGTGCGCAAACCCGCTGAAATAGGTAAACAAACACAAATAGTTGTCATCATCATCTTCCTGCCCTTATCCAGTTTTATTTGGGGTCGGCGCAACACGTTTTTTTCTTCCATTCTGTCCCGTTACTCGTCACGCTATCACTAACTCCCTTTTCATTCACACAAATAGTTGTAAACCAATAAAATTTTCTCATACACTGGATAATAAAAGTTCTTATTTCAATGCAGATAGAAACTAAAACTGCTCATAAAACCTTAAATTTTTTTTTTAATGTTTTTTTTTCTCACATAATTAGGTCAATCGAATTAAAAATCATTTGGGGTGTCTGAGGTTTTGCGCATTTAACGTTACACGTTGTATATGTTACCTAGATCCGTCAAGGAAGTAAAAAAAGGTACTTACTTACTTCCTGAACTCGTTGTGGGTATAATGCGTTCCAAATGAAAATAGGATCGATTTCATGTTGTGACGTCACGATTTACTGTCAAATCGAGGATAGTATATTTTAAACTTATTAACAATTTTACGAAAAATTTAATTTATTTACGAACTCATCATCTTCCTGCCCTTATCCCGTTTTATTTGGGGTCGGCGCAACACGTTTTTTTCTTCCACTCTGTCCTGTCGCTCGTCACGCTATCACTAACTCCCTTTTCATTCATATCACTTTTCACACAATCCATCCATCTTTTCTTTGGCCTCCCTCTCCCTCTCCATCCGTCCACATGTAAATTCATAACTCTTTTAGCAACATGCGTTTCATCTCTCCTTTTTACATGACCATACCAAGACAAACGATTCCCTTTCAACTTTTCAGCTACCGGCGCCACTTTCAAACTTCCCCTAATATACTCATTTCTCACTTTATCCATTCTCGTCACACCACACATCCACCTTAACATTCTCATCTCCGCTACATGCAATCTTTTTTCATCCGTCTTTTTCACTGCCCAACATTCTGATCCATACAGTACAACAGGCCTTATCACTGACTTGTAGATTTTACCCTTCAACTTGAGGGGCATCCGTGGGTCACAAGTTGTTCCTGTGACCTGTCGCCATTTCATCCATCCTGCGTTGATCCGATGTGTTACGTCCCGGTCTACCTCACCATCCCCTTGGATAAGCGACCCGAGGTACCGAAAGTCGGAACAGATCGGTATGGGCGTTCCGGCGAGAGCTAAAGGCACTGGAGTGGAGAGACCGCCGAAATCGCAGAACAAGTACTCCGTTTTGGTTCTACTCAATTTCAGGCCAACACTTTCCAGTCTGTGCCACCACACCTCCAATCTGTTCTGGACCTCTAGGCCACTCTCGGCAATCAGCACAATGTCATCGGCAAACAACATACACCAGGGAGCCTCTTCCTGAATGTCCGACGTCAGAGCATCCATTATCATCAGGAAGAGGTAAGGGCTGAGGGCCGACCCTTGGTGTAAGCCGACAGCCACATTGAAGCTGTCAGTAGTGCCCACTGTAGACCGGACTTGGGTACTGCATAGACTGTACATAGCTTGGATCAACTGCACATACTTCCCAGGCACACCTTTCTCCTTAAGGGCCCACCACAGAACCTCACGAGGTACCCGGTCGTATGCCTTTTCGAGGTCAACGAATACCATGTGCAAGTTTTTATGTGCACCTCTGTATTTTTCGCACAGCTGACGTATAGCAAAAATGGCATCCGTTGTACCCCGACCCGGCATAAAACCGAATTGGTTCTGTGAAATTTCACTCTCTTCTCTCAGACGCCAATTTATTTACGAACTGTGAACGAAAAAAGTTTAATCAGAATCCAGTTCTTCAATTTTACTCATCTCTGAGTTCCTCAATTTTGTCAAAATCTCTTCGATTTGATTGTAAATCGTGACGTCACAACATGAAATCGATCCTATTCTCATTTGGAACGCGTAGGTAGTACCTACCCAAAGATTTTATATATCCTACTAGACTAGGATATATAAAATCTTTGTACCTACCATACCAAACTAGGTATGTACAAAAGAAATACCGCTAGTTACTACTTAGCACAATACCAAGCAGTTAATACCTATTAAAACTACGCGTACCTAGTAGGTATCTACAGTATCAATATTTTAGTAGGTAAGTACATATACCTACTACGCGTTAGGATCGATTGCGATGTTTTGACGTGGCGTCGTAGGTACTGTCAAGTCAAAGAAATTTTGGCAAAATTGAAGAAGTCGGAGATGAGTAAAACTGAAGCACTGAATTCTGATTAAACTTTTTTCGTTCTAAGTTCGTAAATAAATTAAATTTTTCGTAAATTAATTAAAGTTTAAAAATTTCTTTATTTTTTGAGGCTGTAAAATCATGATGTTACCCGCTCTGAGTGAGCGACTGAGCGAGAGAGATGAGCAGACTTTTATACTAACTAAAATCATAACTATGTATTACCTACAAGTATGTAGGTTTTCCTCCTATAGTTGCCTTTTAGGTTCAAGGACGCGGGGACGCTTTGAAACATGCCCGCAAACCTCAAACCACCTCGCAGCCCTTTTTCACATAAACATATAATATGTAAATACGTTCATATACATAAATACCTAACTTACAAAAAGATAAAACTGACCAGTTATGTACTGATTTTACAAACAATACAAGATATTTTAGACGATTGACGCGGCGACACCGACGGTACCTACAGTTCCATTATAAATTAACACAATATGTTGAAAACCAATCCAATTTTACATTACATAAATACCTACTAGTAAAAAACTAAGTTAAATCAAATAGCGTAAGCGTAATAAACTTTTTCATAGTTACACAGCAGTATTTACTTGGGGAATACTAACAAAATGGCCGTAAACGCTTTCGCATTGCAGAGAAATAACCTCTAAGTATTTGATGATTAAAGTACATGTTATGTCCCTGTTCCAATGTAAATAATATGATTCTACATTATCTACGTACTATGGAAACTTGTATTGCTACTATGAACTGAAATAACAGTGTGAAATAACAGTTATTTAGAATAAATATCACAAAAATACTCACCGATCCATGTTGACGGTCTCTTCTGTCAAACAGCTTGGGTTGCCAGCGCCCGTTTTGGGAATTATTACCATTAATTTTTTTGCTCACTACACTTCGTTTTAGTTTGCATTTGTATCAAAATTAATTAAAAGAAAAGAGTAAAAATGCTTTTCCTTTTTTTTAATATAATTTTACGCAGTGTATTTGTTTTTTTGATAACTTTGGTTGAAATAAACTTTATTATTTAAAGCTTTTAACAAAAAAGCTTGTTGTGTAAATATTTTATTTCTTTGAGTTTTGTTTTTTCTGCAATTTCGCCACATTTTAAAATCCTTTCATTAAGCGATGTGAGGAAATTCGTGAATTTTTTTTAACAAATTCGAATGCTGAGACAGAAAAGTCCTGCGCTTACGAGGTTAATGATTTTTTTTTTTATATTCTTGAATTTTTTATTTTTATTAATCTTCATTTTCAAAATTTAAAAAAAAAGGTTGACGAAAATTATTTTTTCTTTTTCAAGTTCTAGTGAAAGTTTTGAATATTGTTAAAAAAAATGTTTTCTCCATAGTTTCCATGTCTTTATTTAACCCTTCAGATACCGTCAATTAGAGACACAATAGTAAGACAATAGATGCGCGGCCACCGGGTGTCGCTTGGGGATTCATGAATTAATATGTCTGAATAAGTTCAGTTATGCTTAAAATTATGCGAAATTAGAATCTTACAAACAAATTATAATCAATCCAAAAGGAACAACATAATTTCTACTCTACGTGAAAATTGTGCTTCAACTTTTATCCCAATTCTACCAAATTAGTAGAAACTCAATATGCGAGCACACTTTACTTTAGAAGCGTTCACAGATAACCTTTTCACAGAGCACGGGCGGCGTAACAGAACCGAACTGTTATACTTTTGATCTGATACCTGCATGTACTTGTGTAAGTTAACATCACGCCAGTTTTACTCGGAAGGGTTAACAGAAGCATTAGCTTAGCACTAGCAAAGTTTATATGATTGCTAAGGCCAAATGTTGCAAATAATAAATTTTAAAACTGTTATCCTTATCGATTGAGCTGAATTTTTGAAAACATATTCAGTTTTTTGTCAGTGTATGGTTAGCTAAGGGCTACCTACTGTCCACGGACGTAGTACGCGTGGTCGCTGTTTACATACGAACTTGAAACTCTGTCGATGGCGACGGAACACAACGTCGTTGCCACTTGTAGACAGAAGAGAAAAGACTATGAGGCTACGCGACCGTGGCGTGACCCGGGCCGTAGTCCTAAGTGACGTCATTCAAAATTCAATATGGCGGACTGCTGAATATAGACTATTGGCGGTGCTAAGTTTATTTCTTTATGCACTGCCATGATATGGGTATCAATTGAAAGGGTTTTTTGAGTAGAATACGAAAAACATATACTACGTCACAATAAATAATACAATGGCAGACGATTTTCTAAAAGTTTGTTTTTAGAAAATTTTTTTTTTTTTACATTATTTTGTGCAAGTTCATATATGGAATTCTTTGAGTGAAGTTCAGTCAATCAAAGTTTATTTTATTATTAAACGACTTCTAAAAAAGGAGGAGGTTCTCAATTCGGATGTTTGTATTTTTTTTTAATGTTTGTTCGCGCATAACTTCGTCGCTTGCCAACCGATTTGAAAAATTATTTTTTTGTTGGAAAGGGTATACTTCCCAAATGGTCCCATAGTCACCAAGTTGGGATCTGATGATGGAATCTTGGCGAAATCGAAGGAACTCATCAACTTTAATTCAATTTCTTAGGGAAGTCGGTTAATATTTTTTTATAAAAAGGTTTTTTTTTTACCTATTCGCAAATTGATTCCTAGTGGGTGTTGTGATGTAAAATTGGTATAGTTTTTATCAAGTGTCTGCGCTACTGGACGATTATGTGTAATCATTGAAACAGGCGCGATCTCGGTGAAATGGAGCTGAGAATTTTATTGTAGTGTTGACTACTTCAGAAAAAATTTCCGAGACGGTTAACTTGATGCATTTGGTGCCAATTACTACAAAAACATTAGAATTTGTATGTACCTACATCCGTATTCTAATGGTATAAAAATTAAAAAAAAATATGCAACAGATAATTTTTTGTATGGTATCACTAGTTTATTTTTTCTAGTTTGTTTTTTTTCTGTGGTACAAAATTAGAGATATGCCGTTACCGGCAATATTGCCGAGAAGTAGGAATATTTGTGGCAATATTGCCAGCAAAATTCCCACTTCTGGCAATATATATATATATATTTTAAAGTAAAAGAAGGGGGTTTTGAAACGACTCCGCTATTAGTTCTCAAAGTAATGCCGCAACTTTCGTTTAAATGCATACTGACTGGTAGCCGTCCTGATTTCGAGAGGAAGCGCGTTCCACAGAAGTATAGACTGTACATGAAATGAAGAATGAACAATATCAGAAGTATGAGAAGGACAGAGCAGTAGGAGAATGTTAGAAGAACGAAGATTTAAAAAAAAAACTCATTTTTTTTTATTTCATACCTAAAAAAAAAAGGAATCTGGAATCCCCAAAATTTCTAAAAAACCATCATCATCATTTCAGTTGAAAGACGTCCACTGTTGGACATAGGCCTCCCCCATGTGTCACCGTAACGACCGATCCTGTGCATAGTACATCGGATTCCCGCCACGCTAATCGGGTATCGGTCCACCTTTTGGGAGGCCTTCCACCGCTGCGTCTTCCAGTACGCGGTCGCCACTCCAGAACCTTTCAGCCCCAACGGCCATCTGTTCTTTTTTTTTTTTTTTTTTTTTTATTATTGATAGGCTCGCGTTTGACCACCATCTCACCTGATGGTAAGCGATGATGTGGCCGACGATGGAGCACGCTTGCCTAGAAGTAACCTATTCACTCTTGACTTAAAGACCCCCAAGTTGTAGCTATCAGGAAACACAGACTCCGGCAGGGAATTCCACTCCTTGGCTGTACGCACAATAAATGTGTTCCCAAAACGCTTTGTGCGTATGGGTGGGATGTCAACCATGTACCGGTGCGCGGCAACGCCGTACGTCTTGTGGTCCGATGATGGAACGGACTTGGCGGAATCAGATTGTGCAATTCCAGTGCACACTCCCCGAAATGTAAACGATAGAAAACCGACAGACTAGCAACTCGACGGCGATGCTCAAGGCTTTGGAGCTTCGACTCCACGAGTGCATCATTACCGATGATCCTCTTGGCTCGCCTCTCAATCGACTCAAGCGCATTAAGCTGGTATTCGGCAGATCCATCCCAAAGATGAGAACAGTACTCCATACACGATCGAACTTGGGCTTGATAAAGATTGAGCAGCTGTTCCGGCGTGAAGTACCGTCTCACCTTTGCCAAGATCCCCAATTTTTTGGCAGCCAGTTGAGCCTTCGCCTCAATGTATGAGCCGAAATTGAGAGTAGATGATAACGTAACCCCAAGAAGCTCAAGGTGGTCGGTTATCGGCACGGTCACACCACGGAAAGATGGAGCCGGGTAGAATTGACTCCGTTTAGCAGAAAAAAGACACGCCTGGGTTTTAGATGCATTAAACTGGACCAGATTGGCGTCGCCCCAATCGGAGACTGCCTTCAAGGACGAGTTCAAGCGTCCAACCATTGCCTCTCGGAATGACTGGATCTGTGACCCACTAGCTTGTGCGTTAGACACATATCTCTCAGCAACAGTGCTGTCGTCTGCATACCCAAAGATACCGGGCTTAAGTAAGTCATTTATGTGCAGCAAAAACAGTGTTGCCGAGAGCACTGACCCCTGAGGAACTCCGGCATTAATATCCATTTGATCGGACGAGCAACCATCAATAACCACTCGGATGGATCGATCCCTCAAGAAGTCCGCAATCCAATCACATAGACCAGTGGATAGACCGAAGGAAGGAAGCTTAGCAATAAGGCTTTCGTGCCAGACCCTATCAAAAGCCTTCGAGATATCAAGGGAGACGGCAAGCGCTTCCCCATGCTTCTCGATGGCCTCGCTCCAGATGTGAATGGCATACGCTAGAAGATCCCCAGTAGACCGGTTGTGGCGAAAACCGTATTGCCGGTCACTGAGGATGTCGTTAGCTTCAAGGTATGCCAAAAGCTTCCTGTTAAGCACCCGTTCCATACTCTTACAGAGGACGGACGTGACAGATATGGGTCGGTAGTTTGCCGGGTCAGCTCGACTGCCCTTCTTGGGCACAGGCTGCACGTTAGCTTCCTTCCAAGCAGTCGGCACTTTTCCAGTCTCATATGAGAGGCGAAATAGGCGTGTCAAGATCGGAGTCAATTCAGGCGCACAAGTTTTGAGCACGATCGCTGGTATCCCATCAGGACCGCTGGCTTTGTTCACGTCTAGGTTACGAAGCACCCTGCGGACGTCCTTCTGATGGATGCGAATATCTGCCATAGTCGCCTCGCATCGCTCAGGAAGGGCAGGTGGTTGCGCGTCACCAGAATCAAGACTGAAGTTCTGCGAGCAATGTGCCCTGCCCACTGCTATTTTTCGGACTATTGTAACGGCGGTAACCTTGGTGCGCCTGCGGATATCTTCATTTCTGATGTGATCACGCAAGAAAACGAGAATAGCCCTTTCCATTGCCCTTTGAGTGACTTTAAAGCCTTCTGATGAGGACCATTGAAAGCGACTATGTTTCGGAGCCATAGACTTTCGGCTTGAGGCATTGTGCTATCAAGGAGTTAGTCAGCAGCAGGACCAGGCCCAGCTGGGTCGAAGCCTACTGGGGCCAGGGTTATCCGAAAGGAAGCTCGTGCCCCGGTATGAAGAGGCTAGAAGGAACGGGGTGGGTTTTTAGTCAGTAAGAGTTTGACACAATCTCCCGCTCCACCCAAGAGCGGGGGTTGTCATAAGATAATTTTTGCCCACCGCAAAAAAGGCTTTGTGCTATGTACCATATGTAGTTTTGTAGAAAAATAAATGTACGTATCTCTTGTTTTGAAGTTAAAAATGACGACTGTGATAATAAAAACCGGACAAGTGCAATTCGGGCTCGCGCACTGAGGGTTCCGTGCAAACTACAATTCCCGAATAGAGTGTCGAAGATTTTGCTGAATAGCAATTTTTTTTGTGACGTAGGTTTTTTTTCTGTCGACGGGGAAAATCATCATTGACGAAACCCGCTCTTGGGTGGAGCGGGAGACAGTGTCAGAGTCTTACTGACTAAAAACCCCGCGCCGTTCCTTCTAGCCTTCATACCGGGGCTCTAGTTTCCTTTCGGATAACCCCGACCCCGGTAGGCTTCGACCCCGATGGGTCCCTCCTGTTGCTGAGGCACTCGAAACTCCTTTAGGCGCGCGGGAACAGTGCGCGCCGTCGACGCCTTGGCTCGGTCCGGACAGTTACCGGACGATCGGACAGCGAGCTACCCATGGCTCGCCGTCCGCGAGCCCGCGTCTACGGTGGCCGGAAATCGGGATCGGAATCCCGGCGGCGGCGGCGGGGGCGCCGTTGCCTGATGCGGTCTGCCTCCTCCTTTGCTAGCATTACTGCTTCGCAGAAGGAGGCGACCGCCTGCCACTCCTCCTAGCTCCGGACCATGGCCTGAACCAAGGCCCGGCGCGAGAGGTCTCCGCCGCCGAGTGACGTAGGTAACAACAAATATACTGTTTTCAGATTTATTCCTAT
Source organism: Mythimna lalbum (assembly GCA_949319445.1). Taxonomy (NCBI): domain Eukaryota; kingdom Metazoa; phylum Arthropoda; class Insecta; order Lepidoptera; family Noctuidae; genus Mythimna; species Mythimna lalbum. Next base: position 10,056,615 of record OX439375.1, read on the forward strand.
ACCTGTGCTATAAGACCTTGCTTTGTGCCAAATTTCAGGATTCTGGGTCAACGGAAAGTACCCTATGAATTTCGATCTTCGAGAGTATCAAAATATACGTTTTTTAGCGACATAAACGACCGTGTCTTGTTTATTTGTTAACTTGGAAGTATGATTTTTTCACAGCTTGAAGGGACCGCAGACCTGAGTATATAGTTTTAATTTCAACTCGATACCTCCACGCGTTCTCGAGATAAAGGGTCTTGACAGACAGACAGAGACAGTTGACGTGTAAAAGTGTTTTTTTAAACCTATTTGCAAAAATAAATATCATTTATTTCATTTATAGACGGACGGACAACAAAGTGATCCTATAAGGGTTCCGTTTTTTCCTTTTGAGGTACGGATCCCTAAAAATCTTGTAATGTGTCCAAAAACAAATATTATGATGGAGCCATTAAACGTAGATACGAGAACGACTCTCCTGACCTTGAGGACTGGTTCGGCGAAGTAAACAACTAAAGTTAGTCTAGAAACATCCACGCATTCGATACTAGGCTGTGGTGACCACACGACCCGTGCTGAATTGGACTGTACAGACTTGGTTTTTTTTTTTCGATAGGGAAAATCATCTTATGACAAAACCCGCACTTGGGTGGAGCGGGAGATAGTGTCAGACGACTCTTACTGATTAAAAACCCCATCCCGTTCCTTCCAGCCTTCATACCAGGCCACGAGCTCCCTGTCGGACAACCCTGGTCCCAGTAGGCTTCGACCCAGCTGGGCCCCTCCTGCTGCTGACAACTCCTTGAGGCGCGCGGGCACAGTGCGCGCCGTCGACGTCTCGGGCTCGGTCCATTACCGGACGATCGGACAGCGAACTACCCATAGCTCGCCGTCCGCGAGGCCGCGTCTACGGTGACCGGAAATCTTCTCCTTTGCAAGCATTACTGCTTCGCAGAAGGAGGCGACCGCCTGCCATTCCTCCTCATTCCGGACCATGGCCTCGACCAGGGCCCGGCGCGAGAGGTCTCTGCCGCCGATCGCCCCCACGAGGGCACGCCGATCACACGACCCTTGCTGAATTGGACTGTCCCTTTTTCTAGTCAGACAGATAGGAACAGCTTTTCAGCTTTAGTTGATGGCAGTCAAATAATGTGGTGTAGCACGCCCCAGAATGGGCAGAAGTGAAATTAGTAGAGAGGGACAGGAAAAAAGAATATATTATGGAGTTTACAAAGCACGTTCCGGTAGAGCAAGCTGTAAAGACGTGTCTCCAATGAGTCCGTATGCCGCAAGGCGGGTAGGACCAACAGTGGTGGGAGATGGGATTATGTCCCTTTTTCTATAATAAAATAATAATCTATTTATTTCAGATTAAATTTCCATAATTAATTCTAAAAATAATAATAATTCGTAATCAATTATTAAATTAATTAATAACAATCAATCAATTATTATTTAATTTATTAATTTTATTATTTATTTACTCGTATTTAAACTTCATGTACAGTAGTGGTACATAGGCGGACTTAATGCAACAAGGCATTCTCTACCAGTCAACCTTTGGGTTAAAAAAGACAACTTTTTTATTATTTAATTTTCTATAATGTGGTGTGTTTACCCTCGAGAGGCGTCACAGCTAGTGTACTGCCCCAGAACAGGAATAAACGCATAAAGGTAGCCATACACGCTAGGGTATACCTGACAGGTTTGCCTGTACAGTTGAGTTGTACAGGTGATCCGGAGCGTGCATGTTGCACAACTGTGCAGGTTTCCACACAAGCCTACCTGACAGGTATAACTGTACAGACAACGCTGTCAGGTATACCCTAGCATGCATGGCTACCTTTAAGGGACGAGGCCATTTGTAAAGGAGTCAAGCTTCTGCGGTGATAGCACCCCCTATTTTATAGGTAGGCTATGTTCGCTGGCGTCTCCTTGAGATTCGGCTCATATGACATGATGTTGGTGGAGCCGAGGGTGTCTCTTTTCTCGTCTCCTGAGGCCCTACCACGAGCTCTTAACGCGATCCATTTGACGATCTAAACAGGGAGCTTTATAGGGATTAGGGTATCTAGCTCCATGCCTCTTTCTCGCACATACGCAGGACAGGACACAGGACACCCGTGCTGAAAAATACCGTAAGACGTAGAGTTGACATTTTCACAGAATGTGTATTTCTAAGAAGTTAAAAATTAAAAGGGGTTCCCGTAAAATAAATGTTATTTTGTCAGCGATTTTTTTTTTGTTTGATAGTACGGATTCGGAATCGGAACTCTTCGTGTGCAACTTGCACTTGGCCAGTTTCTTTCAAATAAAAACACATTATCAAAGAGTTGTGTTTATAGTTAACTAGCTTTTGCCCGCACGGCTTCGCTCCCGCTCTACCCTACTCTACCCTACTATACGCTACTCTACCCTACTATACCCTACTATACCCTACCAAACTTTACATAAACCATCTACTAAATAGTCCGAACAAAGCCTAAAAATTTGGTTTGGATAGGTGAGCCCGTTCTTGAGTTATAAAATAACAACGAAAAGTGGCATTGATTTTTATATATATAGATAGTGCATATAAATCCATGTCCCATTTTGATTTAAAAGATAATTGGTCACATTACTAAACTAAAAATATCATTTAATAACGAGATGTTGATACCTAACTTTTTGTCGCATTTTTTGTTTCTTAGCCTCGATGCAAAACAAAACATTTCAAATTTTAATTCTAAGCAGGTTTTTTTGGTGGGTAAAAATCATCCAGAAGACATCCCCGCCCTTGGGCGGAGCAGGAGATAGTGTCAGGCTTTTATTGACTAAAAAACCCATCCCGTTCTTTCGATGCCTTTCATACTAGGGCCGAGCCTTCCCTACAGAAGCAGGCCCTTGAGGCTACGACCTTGCTGGGCCGCTACGGTTGCTGACAACTCATTGAGGCGCAAGAGGAAAGCCACGCGCCGCCGATGATTTGGGCTCGGTCCGGAAAATAATCGGACGGTTGGACGGCGGGCTACACATTGCTCGCCATCCGCAAGCCCGCGCCTATTACGATGGCCGGTAATCGGGATCGGAATCCCGGTAGCGCGGGCGCGTAGAAGGTAATCTCTGAAAGTATTGGTCCGATTGCTAAAATTTTTTCGCCGATAGAAAGTTGCTTTATTCCTGAGTGATATAAGGCTATATTTTATGTTCGCAGGCGAAGCTGCGGGCAAAGGCTAGTTATTCATATTGGTATAATTTATCCCAAGTATCAAGATTTCATGTCATTTATCGAAAAAAAAAAACAAAATCTGACGTGCTAAAAAATTAGAACTCGATTGTAGCGCCATCTACCAGGTCCTATTGTCTCCTCTTAAATATTCCCACAAAATTTCATCAAAATCGGTCATACCGTTTAGGAGTTCCGAGACAATCACGTCCAGAAGAGTTATATACGTATAGGTCGAAACCTCCTTTCTTATATCTATGGTCGAGACAAAGAGGCTCTTTAGGAGGTTAGGCCTTGCGGACGGTGCGTTACACGTCGTTTGATTGCATTATAATAGTTACCAAGGCTAAGCCTAAAATAAACTTTATAGACCGCCGCCATTTTAATGAAAACGAACGTAAGGAAATTAAAAGCAAAAAAACTGGGCAAGAGCGAATCTAATGCGCACGCAGGGTTTCGTACCGTCTCCTTAGGAAAATTCGGCAAAAAATCTTGTGTCTGGGCCCATAAATATTTATTTTATTTTGTTTTTAGTATTTGTTGTTACAGCGGCAACAGAAATACATAATTTGTGAAAATTTCCACTATCTTAGCTATCGTAATCCTTGAGATACAGGCTGGTGACAGACTGACGGTCAGACAGCGTAGTCTTAGTAATAGGCTCCTGTTTTTACCCTTTGGGTCTTCTTCTTCCTGCCCTTATCCCGTTTTACTTGGGGTCGGCGCAACACGTTTTTTTCCTCCATTCTGTCCTGTCACTTCTCATGCTATCATCAACTCCCTTTTCTTTCATATCACTTCTCACACAATCCATCCATCTTTTCTTTGGCTCCCCCTCCATCAGGGTAAGGAACCCAAAAACAGAATAGTCAATGCAAATTAAATTTGAATTTCGCATATATTTATTAGAGCTACCAAGAAATATTTATTACTGGTAAAAAAAAACCCTAAAAAAAAATATCTGTTCTTTTTGTATTACATAACAAACAAGGATGTTCTTTTTGTTGGGACAAACCCGTTCCAATCAAATGACGCTGTCAAACGTCACACGATACTCGAAACTGTTCGAGTGTTCGCGTCACAGCATCATGACGCGTCATTTACGTCACGTAACGTATTTCGTAACGAGTACAACTCCACATGAACTACTAGTGATGACCTGGTTTTTTTTAAGAAAGTTAAATTATTCTTTGTGCTAGTTTTGTGCCTTCTATTTCGGGGTTTGGTTACGATGATGCTAAAGCCGTGGGGTATAGTCACGGTTGTTAAGAAGTAGTACTGAGCTAGATTCGTCATGATTTTAAGTTTTTATGGATGACGAATACACGAGAATGCACTAAGAATTGCCAAACTTAAGTGGCAATGGGCAGGGCTCATTGCTTGCAGAACAGATAGCTGTTAGGTTCTGGTGTGGCGACCGCATACCGAAAGACGTAGCGCTGGAAGGCCTTCTATAAGGTGAACCGATGACGTAGTGAAGGTTGCGGGAATCCAATGGATGCGGGACGCACAGGATCGTTCATTGTGACGACACTTGGGGGAGGCCTATATCCAACAGTGGACGTCTATCGGCTAAAATGATAATGATGATGAACTATCATCTCTTTATTAGCCTTTTTCTCAACTAGCTAGGGCTTAGCTTACAATTTAACTTGATGCGGTTGAATACCCGTGTTTTGGAGAACTGCTTATTAGACCACCACAACCCAGTTACTGGGTAACTACTTGAAAAGACTAATGGTCAGACTTTCTGACGTCTGACTACCTGTAACGTCAATGATAGCGTTACGGTTGATAGAACAGAATGGAATAAAAAGAAAGCCATAGCAAAGAACCCAATGAAGCAACTATTATATAGAAACTTAAAAACCTCAACATTGTGTCTCACGGCTGCGCCAAATAGGTCTGTTTCCTGATAGCATCAACTTGGGGAGCTTTAAGTCAAAAGTGTATAGGTTACTTCTAAGCAAGCGTGCTCCATCGTCGACCACATCATCGCTTACCATCAGGTGAGACGGTGGTCAAACGCGAGCCTATCAATAACAATTAAAAAAAGTCCTCATTATAATACCAGGCCACTACGTAGCGTCACCTGGTGCTGGTTTACAACTAAACCTTACTATGAATGAATCTATGGATGTTTATCAAAAAAAGAAAAGACGTGTTGCACTGACGTCAAAAAACATCAAAAAGGGCAAGAAGGTGATAAAGCGTTACTACTAGAGGGTCCTCATCTTAAAGACTCTTTGAGTGATCGGAACAGAAATGAAGATATCCGCAGGAGAACTCAGGTTACCGTCGTGGCCCGAATAATCGCCAACCGGCAGTGGGCAATGCACATTGCTCGCAGAACCAATGGTCGTTGGGACTGAAAGGTTTTTTTTTCGCTGGGAAAATCATATAATGACATCCACCTATCTTGGGCGGAGTGGGAGATAGTGTCAGACTTTTACTTACTAAAAACCCACTCCAGTTCCTTCGATGATTTTCGTACTGGGGGCTGAGCTACCTTTCGGAGCTAACCCTGGCACCTTCGACGGCTTCGGCTTCGACCTAGCTGGGCCCCTACCCTTGCTGAGAACTCCTTGAGGCGCGCGGGAATAGTGCGCGGCTTGACGACTAGGGTTCGGTCCGGATAGTTACCGGTGACGGTTGGACAGCGAGCTACCCATAATGCTTCGGTGAGGACTGAAAGGTTTTGTAATGGAAGACCTAGACCTGTTGAAGGTCGCGGAAAATCGATAATTGCGAAACCGTACGTTATGGACACTTGAGGAGGCCTATATCCAACAATGGACGTCTTTCACCTGAAATGATGATGAGGAAACCGGCATGTCCTAGAACCAAAAATTCAAAGACATGTGACATTCACCAAACCGCACTGGGTCCGCGTGGTGGATTACGGCCCATACCCTCTCCTATAGAGAAGGCCTGAGTCCCAGAGAACATTAAAAAAATAAGGCTGATGATAATGAGGATGATGATCCTAAAATCTTCTGGAGTCTGAATTAACCCAGCTACGTTTCAGGAGCAAAGTATGAGACTATGGATTTTCATACGAAGCCAACACGTAGAAACCATGGTCTAGTTTTTTTTTTGTGTTATATCATGCAAATGAGTTGTAACATTCATTGTGTATTCAGGTGTTTGCAATACATACATGATATTCATAAAGGTTATAGAAGTCAAACAACAAATATGAGGTCGCTTCGTTTATATATTTTTTCTTCTTTTGACTTTGTTGTAGGTAGTATAGGGGGCGTGTTGAACAGAAACGACGTAAGTAGGTACATACTTATTTAATATTTTATATCAGCAACTTATAGGGGCGTGTTGAACAAAAACGACGTAAGTAGGTAGGTACGGAAAAGATAGGCCTCCGACACCCGCAGTTCGGAGCATGTGCGCGCGCGCGATCGAGATGTTGGCTTACAGCGGACTGGCGCTAGCGCTCCGCGCATTACAACAGCGCGCGAGCAGGCGCGCAGACCGGCGAGGTGGCGTGATTTGAGGGGCGGGCGAGGTGCGAGGGGTGGCACGAGCCGGCAACGTAGCCCTTTTATTATGGCGCGCTATAGTAGTCACATAATATTTTTATTTTTTTAGCTTTTGCCTGCAGTTTCGCCCGCATAGGTTCATAAAAAATAGCCTATGTCACTCAGGAATAAAGCAGCTTTCTATTGGTGAAAGAATTTTAGCAATCGGACCATTACTTTTAGAGATTACCCCCTACTTACGAACTTACAAGTTTTACCTCTTTATAATATTAACTGTATAGATTATTTTAATGCTAGAGTTCGATCACTGTCTCTCCTGATGGTAAAAGATGAAGTGGTTGACGATGGAGCAAGCTTGTCTAGAAGTAGCCTATTCACTGTTGACTTAAAGATCGACTTAAAGATCCCTAGGGTGTAGTAACCAGGACACACAGACCCCGACAGGAAATTCTACTCTACAGCTGTAGGCGAAAGGTTCTGGAGTGTCGACCGCGTACTCGAAGATGCAGCGTCGGAAGGCCTTCTACAAGGTGGATCGATGGCCTGGTGAAGGTTGCGGGAATCCGATGGATGCGGGACGCACAGGATCGATCATTGTGGCGACATTTGGGGGAGGCCTATGTCCAACCGTGGACGTCTGTCGGCTGAAATGATGAGCTGTAGGCACAAATCATGTTCCCAGAAGTGTTGTGTTATGTACATATACCGATGACGCATCGCCGTACGTCTGGTGGTCCTATAACGGAACAGGTTTGGGGGAATCAAGTTATGCAATTTCAACGCACACTCCCCGAAATGCGAGTGGTAGGAATCTGATAGGCAACTGGTGAGATAGCGGTCAAGCGCAAACCTATCAACAATAAAAAATAAAAATAAAACTCGGCGACGGTGCTCAAGTCTTTGAAGTTTCATTTCTGACAAAGTCCAATTTATAAATAGCTGAATAATTTACCCCATTAGACGTGTGTCAGTTCAGTCGCAGACCAAAGATTTAATATATCCTACTAGTTGACACTACCTTGGCAGTTGACATTTGGCACGACACGTTTTAGAAAAAGTTCCGCTTCGAAGCCAACATTATTGACAATTAAGGTCTCCGTCGAAAAAATTATCAAAACATCCTGCGAAACAGCAGAATTTCAAATATTCTGCCGAATTATATATATATAACTAAGTAAACATTCACTGACAATTTTTTGAGGAAGGAAAACGGACAATAATTGTTTTAAAAAAGGTCAAAAGTTAAATTAAAAAAGAAACTTTTTGTAAAAAAAAAATAACCGATTTCACAAATAAAATGAATTGAATTCGAGGAGTTCCCTCGATTTCGCCAAGATCCCAACTTGGTGACTATGGGACCATTTGGGAAGTATACACTTTCCAACAATAAAATATTTTTTAATCGGTTGGCAAGCGACGAAGTTATGCGCGAACAAACATAAAAAAACAATACAAATATCCGAATTGAGAACCTCCTCCTTTTTTAGAAGTCGGTTAAAAAGTAATCTCAAGAAATATCGAATAATTTATAAAAACCTATCGCCATATGCTACTCATTATCTCAAAAACCATTCGTTTTATATGAAACTAGCGACCAGCCCCGGCTTCGCTCGGGTAACAGTATTTCTCCACTATTTAATGGATGTTATTATACATATAAAGTATATAAACCTTCTTCTTGAATCACTCTATCTATTAAAAAAAACCGCATCAAAATCCGTTGCGTAGTTTAAAAGATTTAAGCGTACATAGGGATATAGGGACAGAAAAAGCGACTTTATTTTATACTATGTAGTGAAGAGCCGCAGAAAAAAAGCCAGTGTGTCATATTTCCGTCTTCGTCTCTGTCTACGAAACACTGGTCGCAGTTAGAGCCGTTATTACGAAACTGGTGTCATTGTGTGACGTCTGAGTTCACGTCACGCGCCGGTGACGCGACATCGTACGATGTACTCGCTGCTTATCTTCATTTTTATTAGTGAACAGGGAGAAACAAAGATGACAAGGTTTCAGTGATTTGAGACTAAGGTACCTATTACAATAATGAAAAAAAAAAAAAATGCAAGTATGAGCCGGACTCGCGCACGAAGGGTTTCGTAACGTCCGTAGCAATAAACGGCAAAAATATCACGTTTCTTGTAAGGGAGGGCTCACTTAAATATTTATTTAATTCTGTTTTAGCACTTGTTGTTACAGCGGCAGCAGAAATACATCATCTGTGAAAATTTCTACTATCTAGCTATCACGGTCTATGAGATACAGGCTTGGTGACAGACGGACAGACAGACGGACGGACAGCGGAGTCTTAGTAATAGGGTCCAGAATTAACCTTTGGTTACGGAACCTTGAAAAGATTATTTGTAACGAGATTCTATACAAGTTAATGTAACAGAGTACAATGTTGAAGTTTTAACAGCATCCAACCCGTGATTTTTCCCGTACAACCAGTTACGTGATTATGACGTTATTGCACACGTTTCTCTAGATATTTTGGAAACACCTATCATCATATCTTATGGTTATTATCTAGGTTTCTATTGAAATTAAAATATTTTTGTGTAAAACTAATCTTATAAAGAATTCTGAAAGTTAAACTATTTTGCTTAAATTTTACCATAAGTCTGTATATACTAAAAGAAAATAAGATCAAAAAGTAACTAAATCCTTACTAATATTATAAAACCGAAAGTGAGTTTATTTGTTTGTTTATTACGTCTTCACGCCTAAATGGAAAAACCGAATTTGATGAATTTTAGTACAGAGACAGTTGGGACCCTCGAAACGGACATAAGCTAATTTAAAAAAAAGTGAGAATAGGGGATTAAAGGCATATTATTAAACGTGGGCGAAGCTTCGGGTAAAAGTTAGTTACTAATAAAATAACTAAATTAACCAAAATCCTGCGCGCATTGCATAACGATCTTAATATTACATAGAACTAGATAAAAAATTGGCACACTAGTCAGAAATGGATCGGGCTGTTTACATATCTTATTTAAATTTTCAGCTTCTAAAACTCTGTTGTAGTTTATACGTAACTACAACACACATACGTTTCATAACTATTTTCCTTAAAAGTTTCTTATAAAGCGGTTCAATATCCCACTGAACCACTTTTAACTGTTCTGACGTAAATATTAAAAATACTTGTCGTACTTCCCTAATATGGTACTCACCATAACGTCCATAACCATAGACCTCAACTTAGAAAAGCAAAATTCTTGCCATAATAAAAAAAACGAATTTAGAATTGAGTTCAAAATTAGAATACCTACTACTGGTCAGTCTTTTGGCAACATTTTGTACCTAAATTAGCCATACAAATTCCACTCTGATATTAAAAATACATTAGTGAGTAATATGTTTGTTTCATATGTTTTCACGGCTAAACTAACGAACCGATTTAGATGTTATTTGGCAGAGAGATAGCGTAGTAACTGAAGGAGGACATGTGATAAAATATACAATTCAAAACCGTCAGAAAATTGACGGAGACGAAGAGCGATCGTGCGACAATTTTTTTCTAGAATTTTGATTAGTACGCTCCACGGGCTGTCAGTTTCATTACATCTCACTACGAACGAGACAGGGTACTGATAATTTCCCACCGCCGAAAAAACCTACACCTTTTTTAGGCGTAAGAACGGTTTCCTCCTCCTTGCGTCGTATTCCTCAATGCTGAGGGTCGTGACCTCCCTGCTTCATCACTTTAACCCTTACGATCTCTTTCCATCTGTTCCTGTCTCTGGCGATGTGAAGGGCATTGTACATCGTAGAGTCAAGAGCGGTGCGGATCCTGGTCGGACCAACGTATTGGGCTGCACCCGCGAGGCCTTTTTCCTTGCACTTTGGCGGTCACCATGAGCCTTTCGAGGAAGAACGGTTTATCTGTCTTCAAATAGCACAGGCATTAGTTTTTTTTTCATACTATCACACAACGCCGTCTAGTCCTAAGCTAAGTGAACTTGTGTTATGTGTACTAGACCACTGATATTTATATATTTCTTAATACACACATATTTATACCCAGACACAGAACAAAAGATCGTGCTCATCACACAAAAACATTTGTCCTGGGTGAGAATCGAACCCACGACCTCCGGCATAGCAGTCAGGGCTACTAACCTCTAGCTAGACCAGAAAGGGGGGGTGTGTGAGCCGTACCCACCTTTAGATATTGGGCTTCTAATTCAAAATTCTATGACAGACGTCTAAATACTGACAGCTTCATACAAAAATCAGGCCTGGACTTTTGGAAGGCGTACGAAGGGTCGAAATCGAAACCAACTCGCAGAGGCCCCTTAGACACTTTTAGTGGAACATAATACCAAATACCAACCGACAATTAACCCTGTACGCGCTATACTATGTATTATTATTACTAAACTTGTTAAAAATAAAAGTGCCATTTTGAAAAAGACCTTAGATTGTAACTTGGAACGATTTAGTTTCGTTCCAAGTTACAATCTAAGGTCTTTTATAGAAACAATAAAATAATAATTAGAGATCCGGTGTAGTAATAGCAATTTTAGTAGTAGCTACCTAGCTACACTACACCGGACAAGCCGCTAGGTTGTCAAAACACAAATGTCAAAACGGGGCTTTTATTTTTTGACAACTTTACAGAGATTTATTACACAGATTTTACACGTTATTAAAACAATCGCGGGACTCAAAGACCAGCTTTTACTTTTATTTATTATTGATAGGTTCCCATTTGACCACCATCTCACCGGATAGTTAGCGATAATGTGATCGACGATGGACCACGGTTGGCTAGAAGTAACGTCCACTCTTGACTTAAAGACCAGCTGTCAGGTTGTAGCTATCAGAAAATACAGACTCCGGCAGGGAATTCCACTCCTTGGCTGCACGCATAATGAATGTGTTCCCATAACATTTTGTGCGTACTTCACATTGCCATACAATACAACGTGGCTATGCCTCTAATATTTTGGGCACACTTCCCATCAACAGTGATGCGGAGGAATTTTTTGACGTTAGGAGTTTTTTCTAAGCGTTTATCACAGAACTAGCTTTTGCCCGCGGCTTCGCGGTTTTAACGTACGTTACATGTCACTCAGGAATAAACCAGCTTTCTATCGGTGAAAAAATTTTAGCAATTCTTTCTGAGATTACCTTTTACAAACAAATAAACTTTACCTCTTTATAATATTAGCATAGATAGTTAGGCATTAAGCAATTAAAACATCAATTAATCAGAGGCTAGATTAGATAGCAAGATTTGATCAAAGAAAATAGCTTCTGGAGCCTCGCCAAGCAAACGAGAGAAGTCGAGGACAACACATAACTAGCACAAAGGCAACGACCTATGGCAAGGGCAGATAAACTAGCTTTATTGATACTACACTCATTGTATATACACACTAACTTCATCTTTATGTCCAACTAACAGAGGTGTTTTTCCTATAACAGGCTTCATCACTCATGCCATCATTTTTCATCATTGTTAATACTAAACGCACTACCTATTATAATCATTATCAACTTTGTTGTGTAAGAAATAAAGTTGTTTTTCAAATGTCAGACAATAGTAGTCACACCATCATTTTCGCTAAGTCAAAACAAATCGCGTCGCATGTACACAGGATTTTACACTTTATTTCAGAAGCAGTAGAGGTGGTTATTACGTGATTGGAGAGTAAGGTTATGTTCGTATTGTTTATGGGTAGAGGTGACGTTTCGTTATTGCATTGTTTGTTTGTTAGTCAATAATATAAATTAATGGTGGTTGTTTATCGTTTTTTAATTCATGAATCCCCAAGCGACACCCGGTGGCCGCGCATCTATTGTCTTACTATTGTGTCTCTAATTGACGGTATCTGAAGGGTTAATTAGGTTTAAGATAACCGTGAATGTTTGCGCAATGCTAATTCATAGGCTGGCGTTTTTATACAGGTGCCTACATTCCCATCACACTATGGTAGGCGCTAGATAAATTTGGAATACAGTATATTGACGTTTTCTTAATATTTCTTCAAAAGTACCCAAAAGACACGATGAACACTTTTTGACGATTTGAAGACTGTAATGGATCGCGATAAATGTCGATTCAAGACAGCTTTTTTGCTTCGATGAAGATATAAGCTAAAACCTAGGGGTCTTTTAGAGTGAATAGGATACTTCTAGGAAAGCCTGCTCCATCGTCGGCTACATCAAAACTTCCCAGTTCCCATCAGGTGAGATAGTGGTAAAACGCGAGCATTTGCATAATAAAAAAAAGGATTTAAAACTTTATTTTCAGTTTTTCATAAAGAATATCGATACAAAAAAAACTGGCTTATATACATGAAGCACTAGCCTATTTTTAAAAACTCGATGCTAGTAAATTTTGATGGAGTAAATACTACGAATACTTAGAAATACTTTCGGTACTGGTGACCTAATACTTGGAATTTCTGGTATTACGGTAATAGTGCACCCCTAGATATGGTTGATTTTAATTGACTTGACAAATAAAACAAGACTTAACTTACCTAAAGGTCCAAGTGACCGAATCATAAAAATCCAAAACAAAAAAAGGTTATTGTCAAAAACATTGTGAGGAAACCGGTATGTCGTGCAACCAAGGATTCCGGGCCCTGGTCGAGGCCATGGTCCGGAGTGAGGAGGAATAGCAGGCGGTCGCCTCCTTCTGCGAAGCAGTAATGCTTGCAAAGGAGGAGGCCGACCGCATCAGGCAACGGCGCCCTCGCCGCCGTCGCCGGGATTCCGATCCCGATTTCCGGCCACCGTAGACGCAGGCTCGCGGACGGCGAGCTATGGGTAGCTCGCTGTCCGATGGTCCGGTAATGGACTGAGTCCAAGACGTCGACGGCGCGCACTGTTCCCACGCGCATCAAGAAGTTGTCAGCAGCATGAGGGGCCCAGCTGGGTCGAAGCCTACTGGGGACAGGGTTGTCCGAAAGGGAGCTCGTGCCCCGGTATGAAGGCTAGAAGGAACGGCGCGGGGTTTTTAGTAAGTAAGAGTCTGACACTATCTCCCGCTCCACCCAAGAGCGAATTTTGTCATAAGATGATTTTACCCGTCGACAAAAAAAAAATGCCATGCAACCAAAAATTCGAAGGCATGTGACATCTACTAACTCAGTCCCCGTGCTGGATTACGGCCATTCCCTCTCCTAAAGAGGAGGCCTGAGTCGCAGCAGTGGGAACAATGTAAGGCAGATTATTATGCGTATATTTCATGTTATGAGTGCATTTGTCGCATTAAGTATCTAAGCTAGCATACAATGACTCAGTACTTACCTAGTTAAAATTGTAAAATTGCACACCATTTCACATCTTGGCGATCACTCTGACAAGCCAGATGGGCGCATTGTTAATGCATTAAACATATGTATAAAATCAGATTTAGTTCAATGACTCAACAGATTAGCACGAAATAAACAAGATAATTTTAGATTAAAATCGTGAGTGTAAGAAATAAGAATGCTTTACAGAAATAGACTGCATATTACGTGGGAACAGCGCATGGGCGTAATGTGGACTAATTTAGACGTGGGCGGAGGCTCATCCAAAAAATAACAGACTTCAGTCAAAAATTGAATTGAATTTGAGGAGTTCCCTCGATTGTGCCAAGATTCCATCATCAGATCTCAACTTGGTGACTATGGGACCATTTAGGAAGCCCATTCCAAAAAAAAGAATTTTTCTAATCGTTTGGCTAGTGACGAAGTTATGCGCGAACAAACATAAAAAAAATACAAACATCTGAATTGAGAACCTCCTCCTTTTTTAGAATTCGGTTAAAAACAACCCTCCTTCATAAAGAGCCCCAACCTTGCAACGCCACTGGATCACAAAAATAATCCCCCATTTACGCGCGTCATGTTGTTTTTAAGAACTGTCAACTGTCAGATTTCTCTGCTCTACTGACAAGTTTTTCTCAAGTCTTGTGACTTGTGACATATAATTATAGTGCCTCACGCCAAATAATAAAGCATATGGTTAATTAAAGAATTGGAACGCTGCAGCGTTGTCAACAGTTTTTTTTAAGTGCGAATTCATTAAATAACTCCACCCAGTTTCCGTCTGCTTGTTTGTCTGTCTGTCACAAGGCTGTATCTCATGAACCGTGATAGTTAGATAGTTGAAATTTTCACAGATAATGTATCTCTGTTGTCGCTATAACAACTATTTGCCAAATAAGTATCATCATTTAAAAACAGAATAAAATAAATATTTAAGGAGGCCCATGCAACAAACGTGATTTTTTTGCAGATCTTTGCTACGGACCCGGTACGGAACTCGTCGTGAGCAAGTTCGACTCGCATGGCCTGCCTTTTGTAATTCCTGAACGATTTAAAAGAATAATTTCTCGATTTGACAGAATAAAACTCAAAAATGCCTACAAAAAAATCTCAATTCAAGATTCGACAATAAAGCTGGTTTTGACAGAACTATCACACAACGCCGTCTAGTCTCAAGCTAAGCAGAGCTCGTGTTATCAGTAAGTACCAGACAACTGATAAACATACTTATATATTTCTAAATACATACATATTATAGATAAATTACACCCAGACACAGAACAAATGATCATGCTCATCACACAAACATTTGTCCTGGGTGGGAATCGAACCCACGATCTCCGGCATAGCAGTCAGAGCCACTAACCACTAGACCAACAGGCCAGTCATTAAATCAAGTTGACCCTTCGAATTCTCAATTCAAAAATAACAAGCGCTTTACCCAAACAGTACAGATAAATAAACATAGAACTCATATGTTTTCCTTCCATATTTTATTTATTTACTAGCGACCCGCCCCGGCTTCGCTCGGGTGCAATATTATACATATAAACCTTCCTCTTGAATCACTCTATCTATTAAAAAAAACCGCATCAAAATCCGTTGCGTAGTTTTAAAGATTTAAGCGTACATAGGGATATAGGGACAGAAAAAGCGACTTTGTTTTATACTATGTAGTGATTTAAACTTCATGTACAGTAGTGGTACATAGGCGGACTTAATGCAACAAGGCATTCTCATTCATTCATTCTCATTTTTGCACCCAACTCTTCCCCTTATCCAGTGCCATAAATAGGGCGGTGCAGCCGGTGCCGCACAGGGCGCAGTCCCCGAAGGGGCGCAGAAATTATATACCTAGTCCATTTTGTTTGTATTGTACTTTTTCTAGGGGCGCAGTTATAGTAGCACGCACCGGGCGCATAAAAGGCTGGTTACGGTAGGTACTGCTCTTATCATCATCAACATATCAGCCGAAAGACGTCCACGGCTGGATATATGCCTCTCCCAAGCGTTGCCACAACGACCGGTCCTGTGCGTCACGCATCCACTTATGTTAGAAATAAAACTGACTAATATAATACTGTTTTAAAACCAAAACCCTCACGTGTGGCGTGTGTCCAACAAATCTCCAAATATGCCTAACGACAGGAATTTACTTCAATGAACATAACAAAGCGATAAATAAATTGGTACTTGACAATATTTTTTTTAAATTTTTTTTTTGTGAAAAAAATAACTAGAGTCTGTCTAATGAAAGCGTAACCTGGAGTTTTTTTTTTTAATTAAAGTGGCAACATTATTTTGCCGCCAAAATCAAGTCTAAGTCTATGATTGCAATTGTCAGTTTTTTGAAACAGATATTTATTTATCAACAATAACTGCTTTATCATGGGTAAAACAATATAAAGTTATGTGCGAAAGCTGCTACACACTATCATCAGTGAGTTTAAACAAAAACAAGAAGAGAAAGAAGTTGTTTTCTAAGAAAAACAACAATGTTTATACACGATCTTGGATTTTTAAGTTAGTGTGACACTATAAGCTTGATCATTGTTGACTGACCACTAGATATTTTTACGGTATGAATGATGATGACTATTTTATTTGACTATCGCAGTTTTGTGCTCTTGGTATTCTTGTCGGAAGGCCAAAATGTAAATAAAGAATATTATATACGGCATTTTAGAGAACAGATAAAATAAATTTGGAATAATAACTAACATTTTGTGTATTATTAACCTTTACCATACATCTACCAATAAATAAATCTACACAATTTTAAGTTCTTATACAACTATAGTACAATCGTCATATATAAAAAAATACTCAAGTACCAAAACTTTTTTCTCCTACTATTTCAATAATACCATACCTATTCAAATTTTTGGGTTTCAACCTCCTTTTCTCAGGTCACGCTTTCAGTAGACGGACTCTATCAATTTAAAGTCAAGAGTGAATAGGTTACTTCTAGGCAAGCGTGCTCCATCGTCGACCACATCATCGCTTACCATCAGGTGAGATGGTGGTCAACCGCGAGCCTATCAATAATAAAAAGAAAAAAAAGTATCCTACTACTAGGATACTTTTTTTTACCTATTTACCTATTAATTTTAAGTTTCTTATGTAATTTTTTTATTTTTGGTGTACAATAAAGCATTTATCTATCTATCTATCCAAAATCGTAAATCAATAAAAAAAAAACTGGGCTTGATTTTTCCACTGCTTCTCGGGATCGCAAATTTTAGAATATGGTTTTAATTTTAACTTTACGCGTTTCCGAGACAAAGGGTCTTCACAGACGGATAACACAATGATCCTATGTGTTCCGTTTTGTTTCTTTTGAGGTACTGAACCCTAAAAAGGATATGTACACGCTTCTATCCAGTCCCACAGCTGGGCAAAGAACTTCATCTTAATTTCTCAGACGATACATACTAACTTTTACTAGAGATGGACACTTAATTGGATAACTGTTACGTCCCGTTGCGGAAAAAATAAATAACGTCTGAAAAAAACAACGTTAATTGTAATCGCGTTAAACGCGACTTATTTTTCCCTCCAAACATTTTTCATAAAGCTTAAAAAAAGTTTCTAGTTTTGTTTTTTCTTGTTTTGGCGCCGACTTCAAAAATGAAAGTGTTTTTTTTTTGTTTTTTTTTTATAACTCATTTAAATCGATTCACATTTGGCGATCTCTGAACAAGATACCAACAAACAAAAAACGTGTAGGTAAAATTCGTACTGCTGAAAGCTGAAGTTTCATATTCTGGTTAAAGATTTTATTGCTCATAAAAAAAATTACAGTTTGAATGTAATTTTTCAATGATATATTTTTTTTAAACTAATAAATCCTTACTAATATTATAAAAGCGAAAGTGAGTTTCTTTGTTTGTTACGTCTTCACGCCTAAATGGCTAAACCGATTTTGGTGAAACTTGGTACACGGATAGACCATGTCCTGGAATAGGACATAGGATACTTTTTATCACGGAAGTATGTTCCCTTGGGATAATTTTCTGCTATCACGCGGGCGAAGCCGCTGGGAGCAGCTAGTTATTCATACTTCGACAATCGAACTTACTATTAATATTGTAAGTATGATACTATTATGTAGGTATTATGAGTGATCACAGTACTCAAAATTTATTAATAATAATATTAATTGGTTTGTGGGTATTCCCAAAAACATTGCTATTACAAACTAATTGAAACTACCTCGCTATATTAGGACATCATTCCTACCTGTATTAATGACATGCACTGAAAAACTATCAGCTATTATAAAATGACGAAACTGGCAACCAATGGGCTTTTAGGGGCCTATTACACTGCGCTGAATAACGCGTGTAATATTCAGCCTCGTACTTATTTTTCATTCATAGAAAGACAGTCTAACCCTTATTACACTACGCGATACGTCGAACCATAGACTAGATACGTCGAACGGGTCGAACCATAGACAAAACGAGTCTGAATAACGCGCAGTGTAATAAGCTCTTTAGGCTAATAGGTATTTACCTGATTCATATGATGAGTGATCCTCAGGAGAATCGTCTACCACGGAATCGGCGTGCTCGGCGAATTCTTTATAACTATCCGGATGCTTGAATTTCAAATGCTGTTTCAGGTTATGCACAGTCGTTCTATACGATAATTTCTTATCACATAGTCTACAGTCCGCTACCTTATCCGGATTCTGCTTGAAATAGTTCCAAATTAATAAATTGGAGACTTTTGGGAGACCTAAACGCTTTGTCTTATTCGTAGCTTGTAAGTTCAATTCGGTAAACTCGTTATAACAGTCTTTATGCTTATAGTTTAAGTGCATCACTAAGTTATGAGTGGTTGTTTTATATGATAAGTTTCCTTTACACTGTTTACATTCCGCGATTCTATTCTCACTAGGTTCGAAATATTTCCAAAGTAATTCATTCAACGCACGCATTTTTTATTATTTCTGTTAAGTATTTACACACAGACGTTTTACGCACTTTTAGTAGGTATTCTAATCACAAATGTCACTAAAAACCAATCAAAATATCAACGAAACACTTTCAAAGATCGCGCGCGTAAATTATAGTAAACTCACTCTTCATTGATATCGAAAAACAATATTATAAACGAAAACGCTAACGTTGCAGCGTTCTATAACACCGTTTAATTACTTGACAACAGCGGGGAACTGAGTCGCGTTGTGTGGGGCGAACCAAAATGGCTGCCGCTATCAGTGTTAAAACAGCTCAATACATTTCTACTAATACTACTGCAAGAACTGCCTGTTTTCACCCAGCTTTTAGGCTGATAGAATACTAGGTTTATTCTAACACACGATACACAACATTGAAAAACTAATTTAATCCGAATTATCACAAATAACATTAAAAAATCATTCACAACGAGAGGCACACCTAAACGTTTACGCGAAATATTTTAGTCGTTTTAACGTATCGAGCGTACCACTATATTTTGTCGGTTATTCAAGCCCGACAACTTTGAATTTGAGCCTTATACATAAGCCAATAAGGTTAGATTTCAATTGTACTAAAGAAAGAACAGGTTTATTTGACGTTTTGTTTTTAAACAGACTGGCGCTGACGTTTTAAACGTTACCTTTGTTATTACTCCATTCAGCCACGCATTATTTATCAATGCAGCGCTACGTTGCACCGTTGGGGGCAACGAACTGAGTAGTTTATAAATAGCTCATTCAAATATTATGTCAAATATATTATGTAACATTTGACTGATAGAAAAAGTCATTAGGCGTGTGAATATGGAATTAATAAGTACTAAATAGGAGGCGGGGTTGATAAATAAAGTTATGAAATGTTGATCGACGCTAATTTGTTGATAGGTGGGTAGGTAAGATTACGTGAGAATTGAGATACATTTCTAAATAATCGCTCTAACGTGATTATAACGTTATAAAACATATTTCTATAGATATTTTGGAAACAGATTGGATTTAAGTTTCTGTTGATATCAAATCATTTTGAGTAAACTTTGGCGCTTCATAGTGTACTTTATAAATTTAAAAAAAATATATATTTAAAAAAACCTTGCAAAATTTATTAATTAAACCCCAAGGGGATATCTAGATCGGTATCTAGGTATTTTGTGCCTCTCATTTTCTTTTTATTGTGTCTCTAATTACGGATTCTGAATTATAAAAGTACGAGTAACATAAGTTCTCCTTTGCCCAGCCGTGGGACAATAAGGACTATTAAAAAAAAAAGTTCTCCTGCGGATATCTTCATTCCTGATTCATTCGATCATGCAAGGAAACTCCGAACATAGCCCACTCTCTTTTGAGTGACTTTAAGCATTCGCATGAGGCCCATTTTAAGCGACCACGCTTCGGAACCATATGTCATCACTGGCAACACGTACTGGTCATAGACTTGCGTCTTCTACAATTAGGTATTAGTCAGTATTAGTCTGCATCTTCCCCTCGCTCCAACCATAGCGAGAGACGTTATTTGAAGATTTCTCACAGCAATTTCTTTGAATTATTATTGTTAGCCTCGCGTTTGAGTGTTTGACCACTACCTATCTTATCTAATCGTAAGCGATGATGTGGTCGTCGATGGAGTACGCTTGCCCAGAAGTAACCTAGTAAACTCTCGACTTAAAGACTCCTAGGTTATAGCTATCAGGAAACACAGACTCCGGCAGGGAAAGCCTTTTGGCCTTTTAGCAACTTAGCCTTGACCATTTAGATATTAAAGCTTTTTAGCTATTTAGTAATTTGACCATTGGCTTATGGCATTTTTTTTCTGTGGGTGGTAAAATCATCCAATGACATCTCCGCGCCCTTGGGCGGAGCGGGAGATAGTGTCAGAGTTTTACTGACTAAAAACCCACTCCGGTTCCTTCGTTGCCGTTACTTACCGGAGCCGAATTTTCCTTTCAGAAGCAGACCCTTACCCCCAGTAGCGGCTTCGACCCTGCTACGATTTGCTGACAACTATTTGAGGCGTTCGTGAATCAATACTTGCCGTCGACATATTAGGCTCGGTCCGGACGCTTACTGGACGGTCGCCGTCCGCAAGCCCGCACCTTCGGTGGCCGGTAATCCGAATCGGGATCGGCATCCCGGAGGAGGCGTGAGGGCCGTTGCCACACGCATGCGGCCTCCTTCTTTGCTGGCATTACTGATGCGTATGCCATATGTGTTCCCAAGACACTTTGTACGTATGGGTGGGATGTCCATCAGTGTCGGGTTATTGCATCTCGTCTACTATAGCTACGTAGGCGACAGGCGTAGGTGTACTCATCGACACTACTCGTGCGTAATAAAATCGAGTTTTCCGGACGTTTCTCGAGCTCAACGCGTTGACGAACGGTTAGCGTGTTGACCAATCTTGAGCAAGAATACGAATGAGAGGACAGAAGTACCACAGGAAAGTAGAGGCACAGATAAAACTGGCCAAAGGCGATGCGGAGTCGAATTGAGCAAAAAATCGCCTTCAAAATAACTTTTGTTGCGTTTAATTTTTAACCGACTTCAAAAAGGAAGAGGTTTAAATCACAGAAGAGATGAAAGATACATTCCGATTTGTACTACAACGAGTAGTAACTACTCGTTGTACAGACAAATGACTGGCCTGTTGGTCTAGTGGTTAGTGACCCTGACTGCTATGCTGGAGGTCGTGGATTAGATTCCCACCCAGAACAAATGGTAATGTGATGAGCATGATCATGTTCTGTGTCTGGGTGTAATTTATCTAGATATGTATTTAGAAACAAGTATGATTATCAGTTGTCTAGTACTCATATCACAAGCTTTGCTTAGCTTGGGAGTAGACGGCGTTGTGTGATAGTTGTGGAATAAAAAATTAAAAAACATCGGGACAGGTGAAACTAAATAAAAGCTTGTAACAAAAGGTTTTGTTTTATAATCTGAGTCGACAGCGATGTGGAAGAGTTTTTTGACGCCATATTTTATTATGATTCTATTTATGTAATTCAAATTAGCGTATTTTTATTTTATTTTACTGTAATTATAGTTATTTAGATGAGTTTATAAGTACATAGTTATATTATATAATTATGTTTTTTATTTGAATAAATACATCAGATATTCTACAAAATATTAAAATTAAAAAAAAATGTGATGTTTGTTTATGAACAATACGAATGGGACTACTTTCCGATAATTTCTAGTGGCCTACCTACAAACCATAGTAAATGAACGTCTAAAATGACTCATGTGATGTGTAAACCATGACAAACGTTATCACAAATTTACGACATATTATTTTAATCGGATTTTTCAGCCTTAGTTCAATGATTCATGACATCATCGAGGACTTATAAATGGAATTACTAATACCTACGTTTCAACATACTTTATGTATGAACCAGATAGCCTTATCTTGTTTGAAAAACAAAGCAGTAAGTAAATACGTACATACCTAGACCTAGCATATCATAAGGCTTAAAGGACTTAGTATCCAAACCGAAAACATTAAATTAATAAAAAAAAGTATGTCATAGATTTTTTTCCCGCCTTTTCACTCACAGCTACCTATTCCAAGGCTTACATTTTCTGGAATTTAAAGTTTAGTTCCGACACTTTGTTCATAGAATAGTGCATATTGTTATTAGAAAATAATTTTCGATATCAGGATCAACCATAGGATCCCTTTCTTATATCTATGGGATCAACAGTCTTCATTTGATTTTTTTCTACAAAGGTACTTGAGTGCGTCAACGAAACGAAATCGTCAATTTGTACTAAAAACTCTTTAGGGTTCCCGTGTCTCAGTCGGCAAAAACGTTTTTTTTTTTTTGGTGGGAAATCGTCCAATGACATTTCCTGCCCTTGGGCAGGACGAAAGAGCAGGTCAGACCTTTAGTGATTAGATGATTGACAAGGTCCTCCCAACTCTGAATTTACTAAAAATAAATTTTAACTATTAAATAAATAGTTAAATTTGTTTCAATTCAATTTCAATTGTTGTATTGCTCCAAATAATCAATTATTAGTTTCAAAGATGTTAAAGCAGATATTCTTCTTGTCATGATTTATTATTTTGGCGCGCAAATTGTCATGAGACGCCATTTTGTAGGAAGTAAACGCTTGCCCTCACGAACAAGGAAGGCATTACTTCCGCGAACGGTTTACGATTTTTCCTCGTCGGTTTTTATCTCAAAATTAATACACTATATTATGTAAATAATGATCATTATCATTTCTCTATTTGCATAGATGAAGACGGGGCCTTACCACAAAACATATAAACTCTTAATTATATTTTATCTCTAATATATATATTTTAACTCTAATATAAAGAGGTTAAAATGGCCTTGTGGGCAGGGCAGGCGTGCCACAAATTAGGGCAATGCTCATAGTTTAACTAACGATAGCATACTTGCGATCTAAGTGTGCGTGGTCTGTTAGTTGCGTAATGCGCGCTCGTATTGGTTTATTGCTTGTAGTGGAGTTAAAGGGTAGGAGACAAGCGGCGACACTCGTTGTAGTACAAATTGGAAAGTATTTCCTTTCTAACCTCTTTCATCTTTTCGGTGGGCCTCACCATGACGTGATAAAATGTCAATCGTGCCAGCGAGATAGAGGGATGGAGCTTAGACCCTATAGCTCTATGCTTTAGTTTATTTGTTACCACATTTTCATCATTGTGGGAGCAAGTAAACGAATATAAATGTCTGCCTATCTCACTCAGTGATAAAGTAGCACACTACTGGAGTAAAAAAATAAATATTCATTTTTTTTTTCTCTATAATATTAGCCCTCTCTTCGCTCGGGAGTCGGGTACAAATTAGAAAAACCTTCCGCGTACCTAAGTATATTGCAATATTGCAAAATCGCATCAAAATCATTTGTGTGGTTTCATAAATGAGTGATTTAACAGATCTAATAGACTCGCTAAGTTGCTTTAAAAAGGAGAAACTGACTGACTGACATATCAACGCACAGCCGAAACTTCAGGGACTAGGAGCGTGTATTTTTGCACAAGGCTTCCTTTTATGAGGGTTTTTCAAAATTAAGCCCCTAAAGAGATGAAATGTGGTTCTAAAGTTTGTATGAAGAAATCTACTTTTACTCAAGCGAAGCCGCTGGTAGAAGGTACTCATCAAATACCTCCTCCAACTCTGGGAGCGACAGGGAATGAAGACTTTTACTGACATTTTTTTTTTAATATGGTTAGGCTCGCGTTTGACCACTATCTCACCTGATGGTAAGCGACAATGTGACCGACGATGGAGCACGCTTGCCTAAGTAACCTATTCACTCTTAACTAAAACCTCTAACTCCTTCGTCATCCTTCAGCCAGCCTTGGCGATCCAGGGACGCCATCCTCTGTTGTCTTGACGGTCTTAAATCCAGTAGATATCTACATGAGTGTTATTTTTTGATAAAGTCATTGTAGGCATTTATTTTAACATTTTGAATAAGTAGGTACCGTAATTAGAGACAAAATGGAAAGACATTGAGAGAACGAACGCTGTTCGCTTGGGCTTTCATCATTTTCCTGCCCTTATCCCATTTTATTTGGGGTCGGCGCAACACGTTTTTTTCTTATATTCTGTCTTGTCACTCGCCACGCTATCACTAACTCCCTTTTCATTCACTTCTCACACAATCCATCCATCTTTTCTTGCTTTTTTTTCGATTGCGGCTTCACTACATAGTATGAAACAAAGTCGCTTTTTCAGTCCGTATATCCTTATGTGCGCTTAAATCTTTAAAACTTAGCAACGGATTTTGATGCGGTTTTTTTTTAATAGATAGAGTGATTCAAGAGGAAGGTTTATGTATAATATTGCACCCGAGTAGCGTTGCCAGGCGTTCGGATAAAGCCGGACCTAGTCAGGCTTTTTAGTTGCGTGTGCGGCCAAATTTGATCATTTTTGGTTTTTGTTAGGCTTTTTAAAGACCATTTTATTTAGAATTGTTATTAGAGTTTTGCCTTACCTTGTATCGCTAGCACAAGTAGAGCGGACATGCAATAGTCTAGCAATAATTTCACTTAATTTTATTGTTTTTTCTTTAGAATTCACAAAGATTTTATGAATTAGACTTAAAAAAATATCGGCCTTTTTGACTAAATGTCCGGCTAAATAGGATAGATTGTCCAGCTTTTCAGTTTCAGGACCTGGCAACCCCCGAGCGAAGCCAGGGCGGGTCGCTAGTAGTAATAAATAAAAAACATTTTCTCATTCAAACTAATATCTAATCTCTCCATAACCTTATACAACGATAACAAACCATTAACGGATCATAAAAATAAGATTATAACAAGACGGCCAAGTACTAAAGTGTCACAGTAATAACAAAAACAACATGTCTGCCGCACCGAGAGAAAGGCGACGTTGCCGCTCTGTGCCTGGTCAAATAGGACAGCGCTGTGTTGTGATGTACAATCGTATATATACGGTACGATACCAAAGTATTCTGGTAATATCGGTTTGCTGTGGGAGTATTAAGTAATAATTTGTTTATTTGGGGTGGTTTATATATAGAACTAGCTTTTGCCCGCGCGGCTTCGCTCCCGCTCTTCCCTACTCTACCCTACTCTACTCTATCCTACACTATTTTTTATTTTTCCATAAAAACCTGTTCCTCACAATAACAATCACAACAAAAAAAGAATTAGTGAAATCGGTCCAGGCGTTGTTGAGTTATGCGCTTACCAACACATTTTGCGATTCATTTTTATATTATAGACTAGCTTTCCGCCCGCGGCTTCGCCCGCGTGGACTACAGTTTATATCGCGCGGGCAGAGACCCGTGCTCAGCAGTGGAATTATAGGTAGCCTATGTGTTATTCCAGTGTCTCTTCTACCTACCTACCAAATTTGATCTAAATCCGTTCAGTAGTTTTTGCGTGAAAGCGTAACAGACAGACAGACAGAGTTACTTTCGCATGTATAATATTAGTAGGGATATAGTAGGGATGTATGTGATTACGGTTATCTGGGTTTGGTAAAGTAAATACAAGATACCTAGAGCTTAGATTTTCTCGTTTCTTTGATATTTTCATTTATACAATGAGTTGTAGGGTAGCAGTACCTAGTAGGCGTAGCTACTGGTCGCGGGTTCATCTTCAAACCCAGTCAGGTACATTCATCATCCATCATCAGCCTTTTTAGTATTCCCACTGTTGGGACTTAGGCCTCCTATCCAGGAGAGGGAATGCGCCGTAATCCACTACGCGGGCCCAGTGCGGGTTTTTTTTTTCTGTCGACGGGGAAAATCATCATTGACGAAACCCGCTCTTGGGTGGAGCGGGAGACAGTGTTAGAGTCTTACTGACTAAAAACCCCGCGCCGTTCCTTCTAGCCTTCATACCGGGGCTCTAGTTTCCTTTCGGATAACCCCGGCCCCGGTAGGCTTCGACCCAGATGGGCCCCTCCTGTTGCTGACAACTCCTTGAGGCGCGCGGGAACAGTGCGCGCCGTCGACGGCCCAGTGCGGGTTGGTGGATGTCAGGCGCATTACTTTGTGTAATTTATTTCATCACGACTGCTCTCAAAACAGTGAAGGAAAACATCGTGAGGAAAACGGCACGTCCTAGAACTAAAAAATTCGAAGAGATGTAACCCGCGTGGTAGATTACGGTCCATTCCCTCTCTTGGAGAGGAGCCCTGAGTCCCAGCAGTGGGAACATTAAAAAGGCTAATGATGATGATATGAGTTACACGGAAGGATGCCGTAATTTCAGTCTTATTGTGATTACAGTAAATACTCATTATTAGGTAGGTTACCTTCAAAGCTGAGGGCAACTGAAGGAACACAGGTGAGTTTAGTAAAAGACGTGTAACCTCTCACTCCAACTAGAGCGGAAGGAATTATTAGTTGGTTTCCCACATCAAGAAAAAAGAAGTTAGCCTAACAGTTGCTATAGGATGGTGTGGGTGACAGCTGTCAGGTTCTTACAATGTAGCTGCGTATCTATCTATCCTTTTCACTCATTTTAAAAATGCATATCTACGTCCTGCTGTCATCATAGCCGTGCTATGTAAAAAGACTGGTCTCAATCTCGATACGTCATAACCAGAAATTGGCGAAATAAAGTTAGGAAAAAAACTTAACAAACTACGTAATTAAAACAACGTTTTTTTAGGGTTCCGTGTCTCAAGAGGAAAAACATAGATACACATCGTATATCTATGAGGAAAGAATCAGAACACTATATAGAATCACTTTGTTGTGCGTCTGTTTGAAGTTGAAATCAAAACCGTATAGATTAATCAGGTCTGCGGTACCTTAAAGCTGTGAAAAAAGCAAGCTTCTCAGTTAACGAAAAAATAAAAATACAGTCGTTTATGTAAAAATCCGTATCATTTGACCCTCTCAAGGGAATCAAAATTCATAGGGTACTCCCGTTGACCTAGAATCCTAAAATTTGGCATGAAGCAATGTCTTTTAAGGGTTAGGGTAAGATCGGCATAGGGGTAAGAACGTATAAATATAAATTATACCAGTTATTTAGCTTTATTTTTAATGCCAGCCACATTGCTGGGCAAGGTGGACATAATGTCACACGCAATATGACTAACACTAAAAATAAATGAAATAAGTGTTATAATTTATATTTATACATTCTTAATCCTATGCCGATCTTACCCCAACGTACTTAGCAAGTATAGGAAATAATCTAAAAACTATTTGTAGTTACGTCACAAGTTAAAACTTATCTTGCGATTCGGAATTCGTAACTCAATTTGCGAATTGAACTGTTTTCATAGTTAGTTTGTACGGAACCCTCAGTGCGCGAGTGCGACTCGCACTTGACCAGTTTTTAACAAACAGCCCCGACTAGATTGCTCTCGAACACTAGGTATATGTATATGATACGGTCATTATAGTTCGCGAACCACAATTAGTATGATAATTTAGTATTTTTTTCTAAAACAGTTTGTCGAATTCAAGGCCAAACAACAAGAGATGCTTTTAGAATTGTGAATAATAAAGTCGATTTGCATATATGGGGAATTTTGTGTGTTGGGAAAAACATACGAGGTTAATGCTTGACTGCGAGCGAACTCGGCTTACTGTCGTTTGGGACCATTGAATTAATAAAAACATTGATAGTTTTTTTTGGACACGTCATGTTCGGAGTCGGACACAATGTCCTAATGGACACTTTTTAATTTTAATATTTTTTTTGGTGCCGATTCGGACACCGATTAAAAAAAAAACGGTTTTGTACAGTCAAAGGAAAAAAAAATTGTTTTATAATTTACTAGCTTTCCGCCCGCGGCTTCGCCCGCGTGGACTACAGTTTATATCGCACGGGCAGAGACCCGTGCTCAGCAGTGGAATTATAGGTAGCCTATGTGTTATTCCAGTGTCTCTTCTACCTACCTACCAAATTTGATCTAAATCCGTTCAGTAGTTTTTGCGTGAAAGCGTAACAGACAGACAGAGTTACTTTCGCATTTATAATATTAGTAGGGATTAATTAATTTACACTGAGATTATCAAACAAGTATTTTTCATCTGACTGTACAAAACAGTTTTTTTTCACCAAAAAAAAATTTAAAAGTGTCAATTGGGACACTGTGTCCGAACATGACCTGTCCCAAACAACAGTAAGTCGCGATCCCACCTGATGGTAAAGCAGTGACGCAATCGTTAATGGTGAGGCGCGCTTGTAATAAAGTTGATTTGCATATAATATTATGGGGAATTTCGTGTGTTGGGAAAAACATACGAGGTAATGCTTGACTGTAATCCCACCTGATGGTAAGCAGTGACGCAATCGTTGATGGTGAGGCGCACTAGTTAAAAAGAGGAACAGTGTTTCGGAATTATACAACAGTTATTTATTTATTAAAACTTCATGCTACACAAAGGCCGACTTAATGCATTAGGCATTCTCTACCAGTCTACCTATGGTAGCGAAAACTTGATTTGATTTGATTATTTTTTGTTTATACGAAACTACACACACTAAATAATGAGAAATCAGAAACGTATATTTCAAATAGACAAATACTAGCATTTGCCCGCGCGGCTTCAGTCCCGCTCTTCCCTACTATACCCAACTCTACACTACTCTACCCTACCCTATTTTATCCTATTTTACCCTACTCTACCATACTCTACACTACTCTACCCTACCCTATTTTATCCTATTCTACCCTGCTCTACCCTACTCTACCGTATCCAATGACTATATAACCGCGTATCCTATGTCCGTCACCTGGCTCTAAGCTACCTACCCACCAATTTTCAGCCATATCAGTACAGAGATTCTTAAGTTATAAATACTGTAACTAACACGACTTTCTTTTATACATTACAAGATTACAGGCATTTTTGAATTGTCAAAATGTCGGTCAGTCAAACAAACAAGTGAAGCTAAATTGCCCGTTCCAAAGCGTAAATCTCTATGGAGAAGAACGTGCAAGAAACTCCATGGACACTCTTTTTAAATACTCTCTTGGACACTCTTGACTGGCCTGTTGGTCTAGTGGTTAGTGACCCTGACTGCTATGCCGGAGGTCGTTCCCACCCAGGACAAATGTTTATGTGATGAGCATGATCATTTATCCTGTGTCTGGGTGTAATTTATCTATATTATGTATGTATTTAGTAATATATAACTATGTTTATCAGTTGTCTAGTACCCATAACACAAGCTCTGCTAAGCTTGGGACTTTGACGGCATTGTGTGATAGTGTGTGGAATATATATTATTATTATATTATTATTACTCTTTTTAAATAGTATTCAGAAAAGGAAAGTAGGTGGCCTAATTCGGTAGAAAACAGCCAAGATTCATGGTGAACTGTGGTAATGCGATTGTGCAAACGACGAGTGTTGAAACAATAGTGACAATGGAGTTTCTAAGATATTTCCCTGGTCACGCTTAGAGTTTAGGACTGAAATGTGCAATATTGAATTGGTATTTAAGGCCCAAGCACCCGAGGAGTGCCATAAAACAGTGACTTTCTGAAGCCTACTCTTCAGTTGTCAGCAACAGCAGGGGCCCAGGCCCAGCTGGGTCGGAGCCTACTGAGGCCAGGGTTATCCGAAAGGGAGCTCGAGCTCCGGTATGAAGGCTAGAAGGAACGAGATGGGGTTTATAGTCAGTAAGAGTCTGACACTATCTCCCGCTCCACCCAAGAGCGGGTTTTGTCATAAGATGATTTTCCCCGTC
Source organism: Mythimna lalbum (assembly GCA_949319445.1). NCBI lineage: Eukaryota > Metazoa > Arthropoda > Insecta > Lepidoptera > Noctuidae > Mythimna > Mythimna lalbum. Next base: position 10,086,715 of record OX439375.1, read on the forward strand.
GAAAAAAAAGAGACTAAGTATAAGCCTTATATAGAAATGAAGGTGGCGTTAGCCAGCCTCTCTCGTCCACCCCTGGGTCAGACCATGTCCGAGGCGTCAACATGAAGTTTCTTGCACATTCTTCTCCATAGAGATCTACGCTTTGGAATGTGCAATAAGCATCATTTTTCTGACTTGGATATTTAAGACATCGCGAGAATCTCTTATCTCGACCAGTGGCGGAACTATAGGGTGGCAAGGCTGGCAAAATGCCACAGGCCCCCAGTCGGATGGGGCCCCTGGTCTTAGAGGCCGCGAGCTCAGAAGAAGTAATCCAACTCAGATAAAAAAAAATCACAGCGTGACCTGATTTTTCGGGGGTTCCATCCAATGAATTTACCCCGGGCCCCAGATGATATAATTACGGCTCTGTTCTCGACTCTTCACAAGACCAAAGGACCTTTCTTTTGGCTGGCGACAATTTTCTACTTTCACGATGACAAAGCGGTTGGCAGAATCTGAATCTAAATAATAAGACTGCGTATGACCTTCACCGACTGTTCAGTTGATCAGCATATCACATGACGTGCTCAAATCGAACCTCCCAATTGGTTCACGAGCGCTCGCATTCAGTCCATGTGTGTCAAGGCAGGACTTCTGAAGCTTATTGTGTTTGGAGCTGATGCAGAGACCTTTTTAGTTTATAGTTAACTATTTGTTGTTATTGCCATTATATAACACTTGGTTTTGCCCTCGCCCGCGTACATAAAATATAGCCTATGTCACTCAGGAATAAAGCAGCTTTCTTTGGGTGAAAAAATTTTAGAAATCGGTCCAATACTTTCAGAGATTACCTTCTACAACAAGAACATTACCTAAATATTGTAGATTAGTTTTTTATTTTAATACTCAATTCTTACTTAAGAGGGTCCTTCTCCACTCGCTTATCGTAAACATCGAAAATGGTTTAAAAGCTTGTTACTTCATTTAATGCAATCCAACGCAATGTTTGACGAAAAGGCAACGCAAAAAAAGAGAGATAACGCCTGGAAACTCTGTTAGTACTTGGTAATTCCGAGATTTACTCGAAAATTTCACAAAACTTGCTCCAGGAAATAGCTGTTTTTTTTAAACCCTTAAAAGTTTTTGGAAAAAGTTGTCGTCATTTAGAATCTTAATAAAATTTGCAAGGTCTAACTATTTTGAATTTGAATTTGAATTACTTTTTTGACTTTTTTATTTTTTAGGCAAATTATGAAGTGTCAAAGTTCATACAAAATAGGACATTTGTAGAGGTTTTTACTGGATTAGTTTTAAACAAATTTAGAAATTGGTTTCTTTAGAAACCTAGATAATATCCACAAGATACTGTGTTTCCAAAATATCTAATGAAAAATGTGTAATAACGTAATAATCAGTTATGAGCGGTTGTATGAAAAACAGTGAAAATGTGAGTCATGATGCACCCCTTAATGCAATCCACAGAAAATATGAAAGAGGTTAGAAAGGAAATACTTTCCGATTTGTACTACAACGAGTGTCGCCGCTTGTCTCCCACCCTTTAACTTCACTACAGGCAATAAACCAATACGAACGCGCATTACGCTACTAACAGACCACGCACACTTAGATCGCAAGTTTGCTATTGGTAGTTGAACTATGAGCATTGCCCTACTTTGTGGCACGCCTGCCATCTTTTCTGTGCAGGTGCACCATACAAATATATAACCCGATGATGACATTGATATTGATGTTGATAATGATGCTTCTCCCCAAGGTAGTCTTCCATCGGCCACATAATTTCAAGTCAGGATGTAATTAATACTGAGACCTGTCAGTACGCGGTATTTGGCACTCAGCCGAAACAGAAATAATGAAAGCTAATAAATGTCACATAGCACGTTCGTATTGAGCGATTCCATGCTGACATTCCTTTAAGAACAGCTATGAGGGCCGTTGGGGCCGAAAGGTTCTGGAGTGGCGACTGCGTCCTCGAAGACGCAGGAAGGCCTCCTATAAGGTGGACCGAAGACCTGGTGAAGGCTGCAGGACTCCGATGGATGCGGGACGCACAAGATCGATCATTGTGGCGACACTTGGAGGAAGCCTATGTCTAACAGTGGACGTCTTTCGGCTGATGATGATGATGAGGGCTGGTTTTTAGGGTTACGTACCCAAGGGTTTTTTTTTCGGTGCGTAAAAATCATCTAAATGACATCCCGCGCCCTTGGGCGAATCGGGAGGTAGTGTCAGACTTATTGACTAAAAAACCCATCCCGTTTCTACTTGCCTATCATACCGGGGCTGAGCCTCCCTTTGGGAAAATGACCTTAGCTCCAGTAGGCTTGCGGTTGGTGACAACTTCTTCAGGCGCGTGGGGACAGTGAGCGCCGTTGACGACTTTGGCTCGGTCCGGACAGTTACCGGACACGAGCGGAGTCTTAGCAATTCGCTCTCGAAATCTCGCTTTTACGCTTTGACTATGGAATCCAAAAAAAAAATGGATTATTATTATTGCACTGTCATAGGTCTTTGACGAGTGTGCAAAGTTTAAAGAAAATCTGATCGCTCAAAGTTGGGCAAAATCGATCTCATAGGCGTTGGTTACAAACAAACAGTTCACTGTTATAATATATCTGTGTCTGGGTGTAATTTATAAATCTATACTAATATTATAAAGAGGTAAAATTTTTAAGTTTGTATGTAGGGGGTAATCTCTGGAAGTACCTACTGGTCCGGTTGCTAAAATTTTTTCACCGATAGAAAGCTGCTTTATTCCTGAGTGACTTAAGCTATATTTTATGTACGCGGGCGAAGCCGCTGGCAAAAGCTAGTAATATATAAGTATGTTTATCAGTTGTCTAGTACTCATAACAAGCTCTGCTTAGCTTGGGACTAGACGGCGTTGTGTGATAGTTGTGGAATATTATTATTAATAGCGTGTTAAAAAGGACCCCACGGACAGTCACGCTTGTGGTTACAAGACCATGGCGGCAACAAACGCGTTAGCGCTCCACTAACAAAGTAAACACAGCATAGCTGGCCTCGCTCGTACAAAGACCCAGCCAATAAAGAATAAATTGACATAATTGGAGAAACAGTAGCGTCGCCCCCACTAGCCTGACAGCTACACATCTATATGCAACTCTAGATTTTGTCTGCAGCTTCGTTCGCCCGCGTACATGAAATAGCCTATGTCACTCAGGAATAAAGCAGCTTTCTATTGGTGACAACTTTTTCAGGAAACGAAAAAAAAAATATCAGCTTCACCAATTCACCATACAAAATTATAAACTTGATTGGACAGTTTGTACCTATGGCGAGGCCGTTTTTTTTTCGTTTCCTGAAAAAAAGTTTTTGTGGAGGTTGTTCAGTTTTGTCTACTGAGCAAGCCCTTAAAGTTTGCGGAGGGCTGTCCCTTACACTTTGTATACTAGAACCGAACACGTATTTTTCATCTAGTAACCCTGCCACAAGTAACCCACCTCACGGAGCCACCTCAAGGAGTTGTCAGCAGCAGGAGGGGCCCAGCTGGGTCGAAGCCTCCTGGGGACAGGGTTGTCCGAAAGGGAGCTCGTGCCCCGGTATGAAGGCTAGAAGGAACGGCGCGGGGTTTTTAGTCAGTAAGAGTCTGACACTATCTCCCGCTCCACCCAAGAGCGGGTTTTGTCATAAGATTATTTTCTCCATCGACAAAAAAAAACCTATCTTTCGCTAGTTTAAACCGCAAAAAAATTCAGCATTATATTTTTGCCAATTTTTTTTTTAAAGAAAGTTGTGCAAAGCCGAAGAAAATTGGCGTGGCGTGTCTTTGCGCGTGTGTCCACATCCACACGCGCTCTGACGCGTGAGCAGGTAATTGCCAAACCAATATCGTATCATATCTAAAGATTTTAAAAACAAATACTCACTATCATCGTAAGATTTTATCAAAAGAACACGTCATGGCGAAATTACAACGTCTATCTTTTTAGTAAACAATTCTGGCTCTACCACGAGATCCTTCTAAGCTCGAGAGGGTCTTTTCCACTCGCCTATCGCCAACATCGATGATTTTCCCACCGCGAAAAAAATACATCAAGCATGGTTTAAAAGCTTGTTGCTGGACCTAACGCAATCCAACACGATGTTTGATGAAAAGGCAATCCGAAAAAGAGATAACGCCTGAAACTCTGTTAGCAAACAAACATCAAGCATGGTTTAAAAGCGCGGTATCTTCTCGTCCAGTATACCACAGTGTCTCAAGACGAAATTCTATGACCAGTGCGTGTTGCCAGTGATGACATATGGTGCCGAAACGTGGTCGCTCACAATGGGCCTCATCAGAAGGCTCAAAGTCACCCAGAGGGCAATGGAAAGGGCTATGCTCGGAGTTTCCTTGCGGGATCGAATCAGAAATGAAGATATCCGCAGGAGAACCAAGGTTGCCGACATAGCACGAAGAATTGCCAAACTTAAGTGGCAATGGGCAGGGCACATTGCACGCAGAAGAGATGGTCGACGGGGACGAAAGGTTCTGGAGTGACTACCACGTACCGGAAGACGCAGCATTGGAAGGCCTCCAACAAGGTGGACCGATGACCTGTTCAGGGTCGCGGGAATCCAATGGATGCGTGACGCACAGGACCGATCGTTTTGGCGACGCTTGGGGAGGCCTATGTCCAACAGTGGACGTCTTTCGGCTGATATCTTTTAAGTAAACAACTGTGGCTCTACCACGAGATCCTTCTAAGCTCCAGAAGGTCTTTTCCACTCGCCTTTCGTCAACATCGAGCTTGGTAGGGACCCAGCTGGGTCGAAGCCTACTGGGGCCAGGGTTAGTCCGAAAGGTGGCTCAGTCCCCGGTATGAAGGACAACAAAGGAACAGAAGTGAGTTTTTTAGTCAGTAAAAGTCTGCCCTAGAGCGTTGTCATAAGATGATTTTATACCGCAAAAAAAAAACCATCGAGCATGGTATAAAAGCTTGTTGCTTCACCTAACGCAATCCAACGCGATGTATGATGAGGCAACACGAAAAAGAGAGATAACGCCTGAAACTGTTAGCATTCGGTAATCCCGTCATTTACTCGAATATTTCACAAAACTTATTCCTGGAAATACGTGTTTCGATTGTGCGTTGATTGTTCAGTCAGTCAGTTTTTTCTTTATATGATGTAGGTTTCGCCGGGTACTACATGTTATTCATCAGAGAATAACATTAAATTTTTCCTTCCTCATAAATCATGAATTCTTAAAATAATATTTGCTCACTCGCTACGTCAGTCTCAATAACAAAAACGTTTGTAAGTGTATACGGTAAAGTAAGTACAGTCAACCTCTCCTCAATATTAACACTTTTTTCAATACACTTGCTCATAAAGTGGCTCTTATTGCACTGCACTTAGGTATATAATGGCACTTGTTACCAAACTGTGACATTTTGATTACCATTACGCACTAGTGCTATAATGTGGTTAAAACCTTATTGATATGAAAACAGTTTTTTACCGCCACAAAAGTTTACTAGTTTTACAGTTATTTTATTCACAAGTGTATTGAAAAACGTCGTATGATACACGTGAGTAATTAATGATTACTATTCTCGGCTCTCTTAAGACCCTCGCCATGGCAAATCAAATCAAAATCAAATCAAAAACGTTTATTTCAAATAGACCAATTACAGGCACTTTTGAATTGTCAAAATGTCGGTCAGTCAAACAAACAAGTGAAGCTAAATTGCACGTTCCAAAGAGTAGATCTCTATGGAGAAGAACGTGCAAGAAACTCCATGGACACTCTTTTAAATCATATGTGTTACATATAGTGTTTGGTTACATATTTCTTGTTGCTTCTATTATGTGAGCACAATGTAGATAATAATAAAAAAATATTAAAAGATAAAAACTGAATTAAGCCACTGGCAGCTAAGAGATGACCAGTCTCATCTGACGGCACCCGTTCACGAGCATGACGCGTGCATCAGCCCCACTCAGCTCAACCACTTTGAAGGGAACCGAATGACCCAATAACACGCGCCACCGACAGCGAGACATTTGAGTGAGCAAGTCAAACTCTCAACTGCCATGCTCGCAATGTCAAAAAAATAAAATAATAAAAAGTTGTAACCTAACAAAAATGCTCCATGGTACTTCACATTCACAAATTTGGAAATAAAGTGCTTCTACATTATACAATGCTATTATTTTTAGATATAACATGTAAAGAATCCAAAGTCCTATTGAAATAAACTAATCAAATAAAAATAAAATACTGAAAACAACAATACGAAAAGGGCAGCAGCATCTCTTCGAATATATATATAAAGACTAATTTGTAGCTACAAAAGTATGTGGCTGTGGAGCAGGACCGGCATTTAGCCAAGCATTTTTATCAAGGAGATAATCTTCCAATTTATAATATGCTTGTCTACATAGTGTGCGTTTAATGCAGGTTTTAAATTTTGACTCGTTTAATTGGAGAATTTCTAGTGGAATTTTATTATAAAATTTTACACAGTACCCCATAAAAGAACTAGCTACTTTAGCTAACCTGAATCGAGGTTGATCTAACTTGTCCTTATTTCTAGTATTAAAATTGTGCCTATCACTTATTTTAGTAAAAAGATGAATATTTTTCCGGACATACATTATATTTTCATAAATGTATTGACAAGGTACCGTCATGATGTTTATATCTTTAAATAATTCCCTAAGAGAATCGCGCCTGCGAAGATTGTATATGGCTCTGATAGCTCTTTTCTGCAGAATAAAAATAGACTCTATATCTGCAGCCCGTCCCCATAGCAAAATACCGTAAGACATGATACTATGAAAGTAACTAAAATAGACCAGCCTCGCGGTATGTACATCAGTAAATTGACGGATTTTTCTGACAGCATATGCTGCTGAACTAAGCCGTCCTGCCAGAGATGTTAAATGAGGGCCCCATTGTAGCCTCGAGTCGAGCGTGATTCCCAGGAAAACCGTGTTTTCGACGATTTCTAGTTTCTCCTTGTTCAATATTATTTCCAAGTCATTACTTTTAACATTCGGCAACGCAAATCTTATGCACTTCGTTTTTTTTCCATTTAGTACTAAATTATTAACAGTAAACCAGTTTTGGACCTGCTGTAGAGCGTTGTTTACGTCGTCAATACGTGTGGAACGTCTATTAATTTTAAATATTAAGGATGTATCGTCAGCAAACAATACTATATGTGGTTGTTTTTTCAATAAATGCGGTAGATCATTTATGTACACCAGAAAGAGGAAAGGACCCAATATAGAGCCCTGTGGTACCCCCATTTTTATTTTTAAGCCCCCTGAATTTACACCATTTATCTGAACTTGCTGTTGCCTGTCATTTAAATAAGATTTCACTAGGCTTAGTGCAAGTTTACCTAATCCGTAATGTTCTAGCTTTAAAAGCAAGGTTTCATGATTGACACAATCAAAAGCCTTTGAGAGGTCACAGAAGATTCCAATAGCATCTTCGGCTTCCTCCCACGCTGCAAATATGTGTTTTAATAAGGAGACACCAGCATCAGTCGTACAACGTCCTTTGGTGAAACCATACTGCTGTTCGTGTAAGATTTTATTACTGTTAAAATGAATAAGCATTTGATTGAGCATAACTTTTTCAAAGACCTTACTGAAAACCGGCAACACGGATACAGGTCTATAATTATTGGTGTCATTATGGTCGCCAGATTTAAAAAGAGGTATAACTTTACTGAATTTCATTACATCTGGAAAGACTCCTTGGTCCACACACAAATTAAAAATTAAAGCCAAGTATGGTGCTACGGTCTCGATTATAGATGTACAAACTTTAACAGACATTCCCCATAGGTCCTCGGTTAATTTTATTTTTATTTGCCGGAAAGCCTTTATGACTGTCATGGGGTTTATATGTTTGAATTGAAATTCAACCGGACAGCCTGGCACGTTTTCTTTCAATAAAGCAATTGAGGCCTCTGGCGAGGAATTTAAAGCTTCCGTTGTCTTAAGAGGTATGTTGGTAAAAAAATTCACAAACTCTTGGGCTACTTCTATGTTAGAATTTATGGGACCATGTGAAGTTTCCAATAAAAAATCCGTGTTTCGTACCTTATTTCTACCCGTTTCATTATTAATAATTTTCCAAACGGTCTTTATTTTATTGTCTGCCGATTTGATTTTTGTGCTAATGAAAAGGGCCTTCGCTACTTTGCAAAATTTTCTAAAGAGTTTAGAATATTTATTTACATACTTGTTAAAGCTTTCAGAGTTAAAAAATGGCTTAAGGCCATATAGTTCATATAGTTTTTCCCTACTTATCCTTATACCTTTAGTCGCCCAGTCACTAAATACAAACTTAGGGAAAACATTTTTTGACTTCTTTTCAAAACTTTTATTAAATTCATTAAGTATTACTGAAAAGAAATTATTATAAAATTTATTAGCATCATCAATACTATGGCCCAGAACATTTAACTTATTTTGTATGTTACTATTAAATTTTATTAATTTGCTAAGTGTAATTGGCCTAAATTGAATTTGAGTTTTTTCCAAAGTTGCTTTAGACTTAAAAGACACCGTTTGTCCACTATGATCAGACGGAAGATAATTCACTATGGCTTTATCTAAATAATCACAATCACAGAAAATATTATCAATACAAGTTGCAGAGGTTGGAGTTACTCTAGTTGGTTCTGTAAAAACATTAGACAGATTAAATGATTTAAAAAGGCTTAAAAATCTGCAGCTATTTGAATTATTTTCTAAAATATTGATATTAAAATCTATGAATCCAAAAAATCTATCTAAAATAAAAAAAAAAAAATAAAAAAAAAAAAAATAATAATAAAAAAAAATAATAATAATAATCTTAGATATTGCCCCTTCCAACCTACCCGGTCCGAGTGGAAGGGTATAAAAAGGCATGGCGCGCTGTGAACGCCCCTTATTGACCATTTGGATTTCGGATGCAACGGACGTGTTCTAAGGACGTTATAGTGATAATTACCATCGTGTTATATAATTCTGTTGTATATATGTGCTTGATTTTGATTAAAGACAATTTGTAAGAAATATAACTTTTTAGGTTATTTAGTGATTTGTTTTTTTTTAAGTCAGTCTGCTTCTGGTCCCTAAGATCAGAAGTGGGATCGCCACGCGTTCTAGGCCGTTTGCTATCTATTTAAATAAACAGTGACAGTGTTAAAGTAAAGTGTTGTGATTTAGTGTGCAAACTTCTCAACCGTAAGTACCTAAGTTTTATTTCTTACAAAATGTCAGGGCGTTCATCTCGGTCAAGAGAACGTAGACACTCTCGCAAGCGACAATCTAGTGGCGGTTCTCGCAAAAATCGTCGCGATAATTCGGATGATCGTAATACGCCGCCGATTGTCGTACACCACCGTCGAAACAGTCCAACAGACAGTAGAGATAGGTCATCTAGGCGTCATAGTGTGTTGCATAGTCCACATAGTCGCTCTCGTGGTCGTAGATATCGCGGAGACTCGCATGACCGCCGCGACAACTCGCGCGATGTAGCCCTTGATCGAATTCTTACGAGGTTAGAAGTAATTGAACGTAGATTGCCAACAGCATCTAGCAGTGATAGTCCGTTGCATCCAACTAGCGAAAGCCGGTTATTGCCGTCCCTTCAGGTAGTACCAATCCCTGCTAGTAAGCAAAGTTCGGGCGTAACTGATATAATAACTGACGAGGTTACTGCAGAGAATAACTCGTGTGCGACAGATGGGCATAGCGAGGACAACGTAGCGAACAGTATTGTTGGTGCTTTAAGTGCGTTTTTAAAAACTAAGTCTCATAACTTTTACATATCGCCGTTTGATCCGAGTGTCCAAGATTTCGATGTCTGGTGCGCTGAAGTTGACCGTGGCCGATTAATAAATAATTGGGACGATCGCGAATGCCTAGGACGGATAGGTTCTTGTTTGCGTGGTGAAGCAAGGTCGTGGTTAAATGACTGGGTGACAAGTGATAGATCTTGGAGTAATTTCAAGGTTGAATTTAGATCTCTTTGTCCCCGTAACATTGATTGTGCATCCATACTCTATGAGGTTATGTGTACGAACTCAAACAAGTACCCAACTTATGCAGAATACGCACGTAAATCCCTGCTGCGTCTCAATATAGTTCAAGGTTTATCTGATAAGTTAAAATCCGCCATAGTTGTTAGAGGTATCAGCGATCCCCAAGTCAAGGCTGCGGCAACCAACGCTAAGCTAGCATGTAAAGATCTTGTAGAATTTTTATCAGTTTATATCAAACCCAAACATGATAATAATGTTGCTCGTGACCGTGCCTCCTCTAATAATTCATCTAACCAACGTAAACGTGAGGCACCTAAGTCAGACAGTAAAAATGTCACTTGTCACATTTGTGGCAAAATGGGTCATAAGAAATGGTATTGTCCCAAAAAACCTAAAAATACCAATTCGGATCAGGATCCTAGTACCTCTAAGTCTGTTCCACCGACATCAAGCGATAAAACCAATAAACCCGCTCAACGCTGTACTTTTTGCAAACGTAATGGGCACTCAATCGATTCGTGTTTCCAAAAACAGCGTTCCGAGAATAATGACAAGAAAACGAATGAGGTAAATTTTTGCTCCGAATCGACCCCAGACAAAGTAACGTAATTTCAGCCGTTGTACAAAAGGTACCTGTTGATGTTTTAATTGACAGCGGCTCTGATATTTCCTTAATTTCAGAAAAGGTGCTAAAACATTTTAATTTTAATCGTGTGCCAGCTTATCGCTTGATGCGCGGCATAGGAAGTCAAGTAATTGAATCGACCTCTGTCATTACAACAGTCATAGAATTCCCAGAAGTATCACTGGAAATTGATTTATATGTTGTCCCTGCTGAATGCATAAATGCGCCTATTCTAATTGGAATTGATGTCTTGAATCGAAAAGGGTTGATTTACACCCGTACCAGTAGTGGGCAGCGGCTTACCAGGTCAGACGTTCAGTCAACCGTGCAGCTTGTGAACACTGTGGATGATGAGTGTATCAAAACTCCTTTAGTGGGTGCCGATAGAAATCAATTGCTGGAAATCATCAAAGAGTTCTCTGATTTGTTCATTTCCGGTACGGCAACCTCCACAGTGAACACAGGTAGTATGGAGATCAAGCTAACGTCTAACACTCCGATAACCCACCGTCCTTATAAACTTTCGGCGGAAGAAAAAAACCGGGTTCGAAATATTGTCAGCGATTTGCTTAGCAAGGGAATAATCCGTGAATCACAGTCTGATTACGCGAGTCCTATCATCCTCGTCAAAAAGAAGGACGGGAGTGATAGGATGTGCGTCGACTATCGAGCACTGAATGCTATTACCATTAAAGAGAGATTTCCCTTGCCGTTGATCGATGACCACATCGACAGACTTGGTAGCTTCAAAATCTTCACTAGCCTTGATATGGCTACTGGTTTCCATCAGGTGCCAATGAAGGATGACGATTCCATTAGCAAAACTGCCTTTGTAACGCCTGAAGGACATTACGAGTATTTAAAAATGCCATATGGTCTGGCCAATGCTCCCATTGTTTATCAGAGGATTATATCTAAAACATTAAAACCTCTCATTGACGCTGGTAGAGTTCTAACCTACATTGATGACGTGCTGATCTTGTCCAACTCAGTAAGTGAAGGTCTTAAAACGTTAAGAGAAGTTTTACAGATCCTTAAAGCGGCAGGATTTTCAATAAACTTAAAAAAGTGTACCTTTCTAGACGTAGAGATTGAGTACCTAGGGCGACTGATTGGACATGGTCAGGTACGGCCGAGTCCAGGTAAAGTAGACGCACTTGTACGTTCTCCAAAACCTACAAATGTGAAAGAGGTTCGCCAGTTTCTGGGGCTCGCAGGGTATTTTCGCCGTTATATTGCTGGTTATGCCTCTAAGACAGCAAGCATAGCAAGGCTGCTGAGGAAAGGTGAACCCTTTTTGTGGGGCTCCGAGCAGGACACTGCTCGCGACTACATTATAAATTGCTTAACAAATGAACCGGTTTTAGCAATATTTGACCCCCAGTTACTTACGGAGCTTCACACAGACGCTAGTGCTATCGGATTTGGTGCTATTTTACTCCAAGAACATAGTGGTGGGAGAAAGAGGGTCGTTGGGTATTTTAGTAAGTCCACTCAGGGCGCGGAATCGCGGTACCATAGTTACGAATTGGAAACGTTGGCCGTTGTACGAGCGCTCCAGCATTTTCGCCATTATCTTATTGGTATACAATTTAGGATAGTGACGGATTGCAATTCTTTAAAGCTAACGGAGCGAAAAAAGGACTTGTTGCCCCGGGTCGCGCGCTGGTGGGTTTACTTGCAAGATTTTACATTCACTCTCGACTATAGGAAGGGTTCATTAATGCAACACGCAGATTTTTTAAGCCGTAACCCTCCTCCTACCAATAATGTCTCTCATATCCGAAATCCAAACAACTGGGCAAAGATTGCCCAAACCGCTGACGCGGAGACTCAGCAATTGATGTCTAAATTGAGGGAAGGGCAATTAGATCAAACGAGGTACACAATCAAAAATGATTTATTGTTTTACAAATTTACACCCACTGGAGAAGAACCGCGACTTTTGTGCTTCATCCCGAGGGGTCATAGGCTCAGTCTGTTAAGGGTTTTTCACGACGACCATGATCATATTGGTACTGACAGAACCACTGACCTGATTTTACGACACTTTTGGTTTCCGGGCCTACGGCCATTCGTGAGGAAGTATATAAGTCATTGCATTATATGTCTGGCACATAAAAGGGTTCCTAGGGCTCCCTCTCAGCCAATCCAGTCCTGGTCTAAGCCAGAAATCCCTTTTTCTGTTGTACATACCGATGTTCTGGGACCACTTCCAGAATCAAATGGTTTTAAATACGTCTTGATTGTAGTTGATGCATTTTCCAAATACTGCTTACTTTACTGTTTATATAGACAAGACGCTGATGAGTTAAAGCGTGTATTCTCTAACGCAGTATCGTTATTTGGTACCCCATCTATGATAGTATGTGACCGTGGTAGGATGTTCGACAGTAGGGCTTTTCAAAACTGGATCACTGAGTTGGGATCTTCAATACACTTTATTACGCCGGGTATGCATCGCGAGAACGGTCAAGTAGAAAGATACTGCCGAACCGTTCTTAACATGCTACGGATCGAGGTCGGCAATAAAGGTTCGCAATGGTCCGATGTGCTCTGGAAGGTGCAGCTCACCCTCAACATTTGCAGACAAGCCACTACCCGGACTTCACCACTACAGCTGCTGGTGGGCATAGACGCGGCTACCCCTGTCATCAGATCCTTGGTGCGAGACGTCGCACTTGAAAACTCGCATCCCAATAGAGAAGCCTTGTTAACTCTAAGGAGACAACGAGCTTCCGAGCTTCTTACAGGCAATCAGCATTATCAGGATGCTTATGTAAATGAAGATCGAAGGCAACCACGTACGTTTGCTGTTGGTGACTTCGTGTTTGTAAGCAAAGTTGCTCAGACTACGGGGAAACTAGACTCCGGCATGCGCGGGCCGTACAAGGTTGTCCGAGCGCTGCCACACCACCGTTATGAGCTAGAGTTACTAGCTGGGTCTTATGGCAAAAAGACTCAAGCCGCCGCCGAACATATGATGTTGTGGCGTGGTGAGTGGACGCCGGATACGTGCTCAGCTTTCTTTGAGAGTGGTGAGTTATTTGTTATGAGCATGCTAATGTTTGGGCCTCTGCTCTATTCCGCGGTCATAGAGGAGACATGCAGAACTTTTGGGCCTCTGTCTCAATGACGCGATGAGTCACAAATCCATAGTAAGCATAACCTTTGGGCCTCTACTATGTATTCGTGAAAACGACAAGCGAACGTTTGGGCCTCTGTCGATAACAATGTATGGCTGGTGATGGAAATCCGGATTCTATCATTAGCGATGCATTGAATCTTTTGGGTTTGAAGCTGTTTCAACTTTAAAGGTCACCATTTGTGATCTTTGTTGCTGGCGCTTGAGTGCACGCTTGTGCCTGGAACACTGGTCTGATTTGGGGACTCTTAACTTATGAAGTTACTTCAGGTTGAATAAGCTTCAAACCTTAGGCCATGTTATTTAATTACTTATGTACTCTTATGTTTTTCAGATAATGATGATGATCAAAATAATGATGATGATCAGGTTGTGAGAGACGGATCTGAAGCGAATAATGGGAATGATGCTGCGGTCGAGGACGACACGCTATCAGGAACGGCCGTCTTAGATATTGCCCCTTCCAACCTACCCGGTCCGAGTGGAAGGGTATAAAAAGGCATGGCGCGCTGTGAACGCCCCTTATTGACCATTTGGATTTCGGATGCAACGGACGTGTTCTAAGGACGTTATAGTGATAATTACCATCGTGTTATATAATTCTGTTGTATATATGTGCTTGATTTTGATTAAAGACAATTTGTAAGAAATATAACTTTTTAGGTTATTTAGTGATTTGTTTTTTTTTAAGTCAGTCTGCTTCTGGTCCCTAAGAATAATAATAATAAAAAAAAAAAATAATATAAAAATAATAATATAAATGAATCTATTATGGATTTCTTACTGTCTGCAAGTTTTGTTAGAATATCTTCCATTGTTGCTTCAAATAAACTTAAGTTTTGAGGGTCCGGGGGTCTGTACACGCACACTACAACATGCTCATCTAGCTCAACACAGGACAGTTCAATGCAATGTTCATTTGACAAGCTAACTATATCATTACGTTGTTTAAATTTTAAGCATTTTTTTATTAAGATCAGGGAACCACCCCGCAGCATAGATTTACGGTTAAAACAACTGCCTACACTATAATTTTCATAACTAAGTAGCATTTGGTAATCTTTCAACCAATGTTCAGTAAAACATATGACATCAAACATTGTTTTTTCTAAAAACATTTCAATTTCTAATAATTTGGAAGAGATACCCTGAATATTTTGATGAAATGGCTCGGGTCTAAATACCGCCTCAACGGTAATTTAGTGATTACCGTTGAGGCAGATTACACACTTATATCATAATGTACTATTATTATCGAAACCGAGTAGTAACGGCCCCGACTTACGAGTTGTAGGTCGCTGGTTAAAACCCAGCCAGGCGCATTACTTTGTGTAATTTATTTCATCACCACTGCTCTCAAAACGGTGAAGGAAAACATTATGAGGAAACGGGCATGTCCTAAAACCAAAAATTCGAAGACATGTGACATTCACCAACCCGCACTGGGCCTTACGTGGTGGAATACGGCCCATTCCGTCTTCTAGAGAGGAGCCCTGAGTTCCAGCAGTGGGAACATTAAAAAGGCATAATCATCATTTATGGAAACGCTCGCGTTTGACCATCCCAAGGTTGTCTGGAAGATATCGCTGTCAACGATAAGACCGCCATTGTACCGATAGGTTTAAGTTTATCCTATTCTATCTCACCTGATAGTAAGCAATGATGTGGTCGACGATGGAGCAAGCTTACTTAGAACTAACATATTCACTCTTGCTTAAAAACCTCTAGGTTGTAGCTATCAGGAAGCACATTCTCCTGCAGGGAATTCCACTCCTTAGCTGTACGCACTATGTGTTCTCAAAACGATTTTACGTATGGGTGGGAAGTCCACCACGCACCGGTGGCGAAACGCCGTACGTCTTGTGGTCCGATGATGGAATGGACTTGGCGGAATTAAATTGTGCAACTCCAGAGCACACTACCCGTCAACGGCACGCATTGTTCCCGCGCGCCTCAAGGAGTTGTCAGCAACAGCAGGGGACCAGCCGGGTCGAAGCCTACTGGGGCCGGGGTTATCCAAAAGGAAACTCGAGCCCCGGTATGAAGGTTAGAAGAAACGGGGTGGGATTTTTAGTCAGTAAGAGTCTGACACTATCTTCCGCTCCACCCAAGAGTGGGGGTTGTCATTGGATGATTTTTGCCCACCATAAAAAAAAAAACACACTTCCCGAATTACAATCGATAGAAAACCGACAGGATAGCAACTCGGCGTCGATGCTCGAGACTGGAGTTTTGATTCGACAAGACTATATTTCAGCGAGACACCATGGGGACGCGACCAGTCGCCGCTAACAACAAAATGTATACAGCTCTATAGAGAGTTACTCACCTGGTGTCAGTTTGGTTGCGCAACCAATATGGTGGCGCGACCAGCTCGGACGTGTGGCGACTCTGGTGTCTGTATGGCGTCTAGTTTGGTAGCTTCGTGCTATATTTCACCGGGACATCATGGTGGTGGAACTGGTCGCGCCGCCATGGTGTCCCAGTGAAATATAGCACGAAGAAATTGAGCTGGCGTAGTGTATTATTATTATTTTGAAGATAAGGGGTGCATCTCCCGTAGTGTAGGGGATGTAGTCACTGCGACCTAAAAGGTCTATTGTGACTCGCCACCTTGTTAGAGTAACTCTTTTAGCCCGGAGGCTTCCAGGAAGTCCAGAATACTCCTAGCTTTAAGAGTTTTAATCTCCTCCGGGCGAATAATGTGTCAGCCCAGTTGGATACTTCGTTTGTGGATAACCTGGCGTAGTGTAATACAGAGTTAAAATTTCGAGGCCATTTTACACTGGTTTTGGCACAACTGACGTATGGCCAAGTGTACTTAGTAATTTCGTGGCGTGAACTCTGTTCTTTTCTAAATATTTGCATATGTGGTTTCGTGTTTTGCTTCAAAACAGGCTTTGTAATCACGAAAACTACGTCAAAATGTTTTTTTTTAGATTACGGCAATCTTTTTGTTTAATCGGACGTAATTGCTAGTGAGCCGTTAATGGGATTTCCAGTGGAAGATAGGAATCTGTTACCAAAAACTCTAGCAATTGTATAATTATACTGTATGTATTTTAGGCTAGTTGCCGAAAAAATGTAATTAGTCCGTCTTTTAGATTATTCAAAAATAAGGGACTCGTATTTTTTTATTTGTAAATCAAACCAAAAATAACAAAGATATAAGCTCATTAAAGTTACGTGTAACGTCACAGCGTGCTGCATTTTTTCGCACGGGATAACATCACACGTAGCCCATTAAAGGGCTATCTTTGTTATTTTTGTTCAATCGATAAAAAAAATACGTGTCCAATATTTTTTTATAATCTAAAATACGGACTAAATAAAATGTAGTTATATTGACCTTGGAAGCTACCTTATTCGAACACGTCAGGTATCAGTTTGAAGGTAATCGGAACAGAGAGTAAAGTCCCGCATACCCCCAAACTGCTGAAGACCACCAGAGATGCTGTGTGCAAAAGGTGTGGATGTGCCTAATCGGAGACCTGTCAGGGACGGTCCGGGCGTTGAGCATGCGGTAATCACCACATGCCTAGCGTCGTCCTGTCTGCTGTGATAAAGTTACTGAATTACTGAGGTTTTGTGGTCAGCGGTCTTGCTCGTTGGCATCGGATTACTTCTACACGAGCACATCTGTTCTCAAAGAAAGCCACGGTACAGGTGGACTATCAACAGTTAGGCCGGACGCACACATTCGGCTTCCGGATTAGATTTCCGGATCAGGAATTCAGATTCGGAAACCTAAATCCTTTTAACACACGTTCTTACTTTTTCCGAACGGAAAAAACCTGACATCTGTTTTGAAATTTTCTCCGTGCGTCTCTCTCGGAATCCCGAATCTGAATTCTTGATCGGAAAATCTAATCCGGAAACCGAATGTGTGCGTCCGGCCTTACACTAGGTCTTCTTCCAGCTTATGTTTTTTTTTATTAGGTATAACTGCCAAATTAAATGGGACTGGGCAGGACATGTCTGTTGTGAGCACGGAATAAAGTGTGAGTGTGTAAAACGCAGGATTAGTGCCCGGACACAGCAACGCGGGGCCGAGGCAGACCACGAAGGAGATGGCGGGACGACCTGGATGGCTTCCTTAAGAATTGGAATGAGAAAGCGAGGAACCGTGATCGTTGGAAGGAGTAGAGGGAGGCCTTTGGCCAGCAGTGGGACAATATGGGCTAACTATGATAATAATACCTACTTCTTCTTCTTCTTAGCGTATCGATGGCAAAACCAGTCAAGTTCCTTGCCCAGCCCGGAAATCGGCCACGGCAATGCCGTCCGCTGATGCTGTCATTAGTTCCGTAAGCAAGTAACCGGGCACGTGGTGCAGGACGGAAGGTGAGACCTCGTCTGCGGAGTGACGCACAAACACTGAAGATCGGAACCATCCGAGAACTCCCTCCTGTAGAGATTGTCTTTGAAAGAAAAGAAAGAAAGAATGAAAGAAAAAACGTTTATTTGGCACACAGGTACACACAATGAGATAACAATATAATTATGGTGGTGTCTTTGCTGCACCCAAGCTGGGTGCGGATTCTGTTTAGAGTTTTCCAGGTTGGCCATGGCAACTCATGTTCAGGATAGAGGCTCTCCGATGGGTCGATAAAATCTTCAGGAGGTCTAAACTTATCCCGCCAGAGGTCGCATCTCTCCGACGTCGCGTTACTTTGTAATATAGATCAGTAGGTATTATTATAATGACCTAATATTCGTATTCAGTGTTTTTCTCAGTAGACACACTTTCCTGAATTGAGAATTCCAGGTTTCTAGGTGACGAGGAAGTTTTAAAATGAATACAAAACTACAAAAATATATTCGTTTTCATATTTCTTATGTCACATCTGATAGCAGTGGTTACGGCCCCGACTCGGTCACAGGTTCAAACCCAGCCAGGCGCATTACTTTGTGTAATTTATTTCATCATCAGCTCTCAAAACGGTGAAGGAAAACATCGTGAGGAAACCGGCATGTTCTAGAACCAAAAATTCGCACCGGGCCCGCGTGGTAAATTACGGCCCATTCCCTCTCCTGAAGAGGAGGCTCGAGTCCCAGCAGTGGGAACATTGCAAGGCCGACACGATCAATTTTTTGTTTTTACCTAAAAGGCGTTGGACGCTTTAAATGCACCCCAATTTGAGTATCCCCTCGGCGGTAGCGTGCATGAGTGACCGCAGTTAATTTCGGGCCGACGAGGTCTACTTGGTTCTTTTAAAAACATAATGTGATTGTAGGGACTGTGTACCTTTAAGGAGTTGTCAGCAACAGGAGAGGCCCAGCTGGGTCGAAGCCTACTGGGGCCAGGGTTATCTGAAAAGAAGCTCGAGCCCCGGTATGAAGAGGCTAGAAGGAACGGGGTGGATTTTTAGTCAGTAATTGTCTGACACTATCTCCCGCTACACCCAAGAGCATAAGATGATTTTTGCCCACCGAAAAAAATAAATAAGGACTGTGTACCTAGGTTTCTTTCTTTCTTTCGCTACTTCCATCCTCCGTGAGTAGGCGCTTCCCTCTTTAAATTCTAGCGAAATCTGTCCAGTATGTACCGTCATCTACTTCTACGTCTCATTTTTACTTCGAGAAAATCTAGATGGGTATTTGTAGATGTAATAAAAAGACAAGACATGACTCCCTGATTCATGAACGCTCAGCCTTTAGGTGGATTCCTAGGGCTTATCCTAGGACCTAGAGATATGTTTTTTTTCTACTGATGTTGACATACGACGGAATTTTCAAAATTAAACTCTTTACGGAGAGAAAAACAGGTTAATTTTTAATGCGATTGAAGTTTCGAACATAAGCTAGCTGTTGTTCTTAATTATTTTAATTACAAGATTAAATTCAAGGTAAAGTTTAATTTAATTCTAGTGATTTTAAATTTCAATGGCAATGTTTTTTCTTTTTTTTAGATAGTTCTGAATTAAATTTAACGTTGATTCGAACTTTAATCTAATTTAACCCGCCCCGGCTTCGCTCGGGAGCAATATTATACATATAACCCTTCCTCTTGAAGCACTCTATCTATTAAAAAAAACCGCATCAAAATCCGTTGCGTAGTTTTAAAGATTTAAGCACATAGGAACAGAAAAAGCGACTTTGTTTTATACTATGTAGTGATATGACATTTTTGGTTGTAATATAGAACCAGGATGACCTGATTAAAAAAAATATATTGTTAGTAACTGAAGGCGAGTCGACATCCTAAAGTCACGTCATCAGCCAGTGACCGATGGTAGTTTCTAAAAATTAATCAACGTTGCTGGTGTAGACTTTACTTGATCGATACTCACAGTGTTCCGCTTTACATTTTTGTAAACTTGCAAATTGAAGGAAAATAAAGATTGTTTATTTTTTTAATCTGTTTCACTTCTGATCCCTAAAAATATTTTATTTTATTGAAAAGACAAAAGAGATCGCTTCTAGCTACAGCCTCAAGCCCCAACAGTTTGCCGATAGTTTACATTCGAAAGGTAGCCAGCCACCGCCCTAACCGGTACCTCCCTGGCGCCGCTGTGGCGATGCATTCGTAAGCACACTCATTTGCATATTTCTGGCTTCATTAATTAAACATAGGTTTACGGCCTTCTCTTCCTCGTGGTACGTTCAGTGTGGTCTGGTAGGCTGTATAGCTCTTGAGTGGGATGTCATGTGAAAGCCACACGTACAAAGCGTTTTGGAAACACATTCATTGACCAAACAGCTAAGGACTAGAATTCTGCCGGAGTCTGTGTTACCTGATAGTATAACGCGTTTTGAGACCACATTCAAAGCCAGAACTAGATTGACGCACAAATCGATCATGCCCAATTTGTAAGTCGCGATGCGTGGCGTGGATCTAATGTCTCCAAGTCTAGCTGCCATATAAAATGTATGAATGTTAAGATGGATGTAATGGAAGTGAGAAATAAGTATATTAGGGGAAGTTTGAAAGTGGCGCCAGTGACTGAAAAGTTGAAAGGGAATCGTTTGTCTTGATATGATCATGTCAAAAGGAAAGACGAAACGCATGTTGCTAAAAAAGTTATGAGTTTACATGTGAATGGATGGAGGGGGAGAGGGAGGCCAAAGAAAAGATGGATGGATTGTGTGAGAAGTGATATGAAAGAAAAGGGAGTTAGTGATAGCGTGACGAGTGACAGGACAGAATGGAAGAAAAAAACGTGTGGCCTCAAATAAAACGGGACAAGGGCAGGAAGATGATGATGGAGACCGATGCGCCCAGATAGGCATATGTGGCCCACAGTGTAGTTCTATCTTTACGCTTCTTCAAATGCGAGTCTATGCATAAAAAAAAAATCGTAACCATATTCATTTGCATATTTCTGGCTTCATTAATTAATCTTAGGTTTACGACCTTCTTTTCCTCGTGGTACGTTCAGCGTGGGCTGGTAGATTGTGGAGCCCTTGAGTGGGATGTCATGTGAAAGCCACACGTTACAAAGCGTTTTGGAAACACATTCATCCATACTTATTATAAATGGAAAAGTGTGTGTGTCTGTTTGTCCGTCTTTCACGGCAAAACGGAACGACAAATTGACGTGATTTTTTAAGTGGAGATAGTTGAAGAGATGGAGAGTGACGTTTGACTTTTTGTCTTTTTCTAACCCTTTAATTTAACAATCAATTGTTCAGAAAAAGGTTTATTTTTAGTATTATTTGTACTATCTGTACTAATATTATAAAGAGGTAAAATTTGTAAGTTTGTATGTAGGGGGTAATCTCTGGAAGTACTGGTCCGATTGCTAAAATTCTTTCACCGATAGAAAGCTGCTTTATTCCTGAGTGACATAGGCTATAATTTATGTACCTACGCGGGCGAAGCTGCGGGCAAAAGCTAGTTTAGTATGAAATCACTACATAGTATAAAAAAAGTCGCTTTTTCTGTCCCTATATCCTTATGTACGCTTAAATCTTTAAAACTACGCAACGGATTTTGATGCGGTTTTTTTTAATAGATAGAGTGATTCAAGAGGAAGGTTTTTATATGTATAATATTGCACCCAAGCGAAGCTGGGGGGGTCGCTAATATTACATAAAATTAAGCACGATTTAATTCCACCAAGTCTGTTCCATCACGCGGGCTAGCGGACGGCGAGCCATGGGTAGCTCGCTGTACGATCGTCCGGTAACTGTCCGGACCGAGCCAAGGCGTCGACGGCGCGCACTGTTCCCGCGCGCCTCAAGGAGTTGTCAGCAACAGGAGGGGCCCATCGGGGTCGAAGCCTACCGGGGTCGGGGTTATCCGAAAGGAAACTAGAGCCCCGGTATGAAGGCTAGAAGGAACGGCGCGGGGTTTTTAGTCAGTAAGACTCTGACACTGTCTCCCGCTCCACCCAAGAGCGGGTTTCGTCAATGATGATTTTCCCCGTCGACAGAAAAAAAAAATCTGTTCCATCATCGGACCACAAAACGTACGATGTTGCGCCACCGGTATATGGTGGACATCCCACCCATACCTACGTACAAAACATTTTGGGAATACGTCATATTCATTATGCGAACAGCTAAGGAGTTGAATTCCCTGCCGGAGTCTGTGTTTCCCGTTAACTTGGGGTAAGTACCTATTTAAGTCCAGAGTTCATAGGTTACTTCCTAGCAAGAGTGCTCCAACGTTGATCACATCATCGCTAACCATCAGGTGAGAATGGTGAGATAGTGGTCAAACGCGAGACTATCAACCAAAAATTTAAAAAATAGTGTCGTTAACCCTTCAGATACCGTCAATTAGAGACACAATAGTAAGACAATAGATGCGCGGCCACCGGTGGTCGCTTGGGGATTCATGAATTAAACCAAATTTCCAAGAAACACTTGGTTGAATTCATAACACATTCTGTTACTAACCCAAGTTCCCCTTCCAAAAAACAAGAGCCTAACAATGGGCTTAGGTAACACAAAAGCAAACGTTTCTCTTTTGATCCAACGTGATAAAAAGATTTTATAAAAGGCATTAAAACCATAATAAATATCCCATTTTACGTAACTCTCTCCAGGCATCCAGGTAGCCCAGTATATCCATTTATAGAAATGATCAATATAAACAACACAGCTGGGCGACGTTGCCGCTCTTACATCGAAAACAACCAGCCGTCTCTCTAGAATCCTATGGAAATAAATAACGTAAACCGTAAAGTTTGGTAACCGATAAAACTTCTTACGGTTACGACATAAGAGTGTCCCTTCACTAACAGAACGCGGGAGTTGTGACGTTTCAAATTGGGAATTCGATGTAAACAAAAAATCTTTACACATGAAACTGAACCTTGTTCCTTACAAAATAAAGTCTAAAATCAAATGTGTTTAAAATTTAAGATGGCTGTTTGGGTTGTCGAGTTTATACCGTGTTGAAAATCACGTACTGCATTCGGAGTTAAAAAGGTTAAAAAACAGATTGAAGGCAGAATGGAATTGCGTTGTCATAAGAATAAATAAAGACCTTATCAAATTGAATAATGAAGAAGATATTAGACTTACTGGAGGAGAAAAAAAAACAATTAGTTGTGGTTTTAGGTCTGAAGACGCTGAAATAGCAACAGAAAAACATTACGTTGCTAAAACAGGCCGACGCTTGAAGGATATAGTCCTATACAAACAAAAACTCAAGGCTATAAGTAGAGTGGGCAGGGGAGGGAAGGAGCACCTGATTGCCTACCCCACTTCTATACAAAGCATCCACGATTACCAGACACGCGGCAAAAAAGGGAACTAAATTATAACCTTGAGTTCTATATTCCCCCTTTGCAAGCAGCGCCACCCTCGGATGTCAAGTTAGACTGGCCTCCCCTGGTAAACTGTTTTGTTGTCATGTCGACAAGTTTTAGGGAGGGGGAAGGGGGAAAGTAGAACCATTGAGACCCATTCATTCTATTTTTGTCTGTTATATACCATTTTTTTATAAGTAAAATGTCGTCAGTCTATATCCAGGCATTTTTTTTTACTTACTTGATATAGACAAGGTAAATAGTCGTATAATCGATATCGTATTTCAAAAAGCGTCCGTGTGTAACAGGCCTAAGGTCTTAAGTTGAATGGAACAATAAAAGGTAAAACCTATAAGACTTTGTTTTACAACGAGCACATGCAATTTGACCTTCAAAGTTACATTTCATCGTAAGCACGAATTTTTTTGATGTTGACAAAATTTTGTTGCAAAAACGATATTTTAAAAGATTTACGTAATTAGTAGGTACCTAATTAATAAAAAAAAGTAATTGTAAAGTGTGTTACGGAACCTTGTAAATTGAGATGCAATAAACGATACGGTTTTCACAATTAACGGATGAGTGGTTTAATATTAGTGCTTGCCTTTAAAACTAAAACCCAATATTATATTCAAAATCTATTATTAAAGACAAAAAACCTCCCAAGCGAAGAAAATAATAACTTTCTAATAAGATAAAGTTCAATCAAGATATGCAACTACTAGCGCCATCTAGAATTTCAGTTACGTACTAGCGGTCATGAGGGAAATTAGAAGTAGGAATTGAATTTAGTTGGTTTACATAATTTGAAGCTAATATCGTATTTAATTTACATTTACACACATTTTAAAACACGCTGTTTCAGACAATGGCACCTATAAATTTGATTTCAATTTTTTTTTTAGATTTAATAACTTCTTCCTCTTTAGGGCGGAGCGCGAGGGCATGTCATACTTTTACTGTCTAAAACACCTATGTTCCTTCATTTGCCCTTTGCATCCAGGACTATTGGTTTCCCTTTCAGAAGTCGCAATCGGATTCCAATAAGCATCTGATTTCATTTCAGAACCGTGTTGCAGATTATTTGAATTTATCAGAACCTAAACTCGACATTGGCTAAACAAACCGTGCGAAGCTAAAAAAACAAAAACATAAAAAGAACTGATACAATACAGATATACCAGTTATAATTGGATACAATAATAACGATATTGTGAGTATCGCCAAAATACCGATTCGCAGCGAACGCGTATTTTATGGAACAGTGGTATCCAACCTTTTTATTTGAGCTGGGACCACATTGATTTGATTTTGGACTTTCTATAGGTGTTGTCTTTATTTAAAATCTGGAACTCGTTAGATATATGAAACGGATATCTTGATAGAATAGAATATGATGGTATAGACCATGTCCTATTCCAGGACATGGTCTACACCAAGTTTCATCAAAATTGGTTTTGCCATTTAGGCGTGAAGACGTAACAAACAAACAAACTCACTTTTGCTTTTATAATATTAGTAAGGATTTTGTTTTTTTTTTTCATAAAGGCCTTTATATATCCTGCCGAGCTTGTATGTTAATCGCTGTAATCGCGACTACGAACCTTCCGTTCGGCTTCGTTTTTGTCAAAATAATGTCACATAATGTTACTAATAATTATTTGTAGAGACACTTTTCATTATTGTTATAATCCTAAACATTTTTTTTTAAATACTGTATGTACTATGCGTTATATTTTTATGGGTATATTTAAAAAACTTTATTTTGAGATAACTAGTTACAATACCAGTTTCGATAAAAAACAGATAATAACGTATCGATATCTGATTTTGCGGGATCGTTCGAAAATTACCGCGGCGCGTATTTACATTCTATAGAAACAACCCTGAACGCCGCAACCATGGAAACTATGCGTATACTTTGTATTGCTATTTTAAAATCTGCAATTACAATGTATGGCGTACTGGACTTGTGTATTTAATTTAATTAAATTATAATGTGACTTATAAATGTAATTTTTACCAATAAATATGTTTGTGAAAAGTCTTAAAATTATTCTAAGGTTATAGTATTCTAAAGTGTATACGCGCGTCCTGGTTCCAAATTGATGATGAAGTGGAATTATTAAAAGTAGAATTAATTAAGTAATACATACAAACATAAGGAGATTTTTAATCGTCACTGTTCTAACCTTACCCATATCATCGCTTTTCTCACCATTACGTTCTAACCATATTGTACAGAATGTAAATACGCTACCACGGCACTGGAACGCAAAATATATGAAAATTGGAATATAAAGCTGGTATTTTTAATAATGACCTACTACTTGGCTGTAATACTTATTAAAGCATCTCGAGTAACTAAATTTTGGATGAAGCGAGAGAGTGAATCACAGTTTTCCTGACTAAAATCATAGTTTCGTGTTTCTTGAATTTCCCGCTGCGTTCCAGGGCCGCGGTGATTCTTTCGAACGCAACAACAGCAGAAGTATCAGAAACTTGACGTTACGTTTTTATAGCTGTCATTTTAGTTATAGGTGGTTATGTGAAGTTATTAGAAAACTGATAAATAATGATAAAATAACTGTAATCTGTAGCCAAATTAAATATGTTTTAAGTATTTTATAAACAAACACGCAGAAAGGGAATATCAAGCGCAAATTAACAGATTTATCATAAGCGCATTTTTCGCTATATCCTTATTTTGGCTTTGGCTAAAACAAACTACATACCTTCGATATCCGTTAAGTCCGTTATGTCATTTTCAGCCCCAGGAGTCCAGTTGATGCGTGCATACGTTTCTGGATGGGCCCGCTTCAAGTGTGCCTTCAAGTTGCCCGTGGTAGAGAAATAAGAATACGCATTGTTACAAAATCTACATATAGCTTGTTTCTGTTCTGGCTGCCTTTCGAAATAGTTCCACAGCTGTGATGTAGTCCTTTTGTTACGCATATTTACAACGAACACTATAAACACTGATAGCGGCTATTTATCACAAATATCACAATACAATATTCAATAGCTATTTACCGACGAGATCAACACTTTCGTTTTCGGTATAACCTAGAACTTGATAGTTTTGACGTTAATGTTTATTTTTTGTAAATCTGACTATGAGTCTTTTGGCACGGACTAGTAGGTAAAATGTCATTACAGTTTGTAAAGATCTGTCTTCTCCCATGTAATATTTTACATGTTTCGTCAGGCAGATGTTATTAAACATTGTTTCTGCAATATTTATGGGAATCGGTAAGATGGGACTAGAACCATTTGTATAATCAACAATCTGCTACAAACCATCCCAAAAATTTAAGAAAAATAACCAAAGCATGTGTAAGCTAAGCTTTATACGCGGTTTTACATTTGTTGGCAGGATCAGCAGAATACATTTTTGAATATAAGGAACGTTATTCTATTTAAAAAATACTTTTTGGGAGTTTTAGTTTTTGGCGGGATTTTTTCGCATGCAACTAGTTGAAGGACTGTTTTAATTACTAACAAATTCATTCCTAGTGGATATTATGATGTAAAATTGGCGTAGTTTTGTATCTCAAATTCTCAAGTGTTTGTAAATCATTGAAATATCACGCGATCGTAGGGCATGAAAGATCTTTTGGTTGGCAAAATGCAGCTGAGAATTTTATTGTATTATGATTATCCCAGCGAAGCTTGTCGAGAATGTTGCCTCGGTATATTTGCTGCCAAATACTGTAAAATATTACATTATATTAAACTGGTATTCTAATGTAAATCAAAAAAGACATACAGTTATAAGTTATAACTCATGACGAGGCGGTATGGTTTAATACTTTAGCCTGCTATGGGCGAAGGAATTAAAAAGAAAAGACGTTATGGCGGGAATGTGAAATTAAAAATGTTTTCCTTTTTTAACTTTTAATACATACTGTTTATGTGTTTAACGAATCAATTACCTTGTTAATAAAGGCTCTTCACAATTGGGATTTTGGGAATAAAGTTGGGTAAGTGTTGTTCTAGCCTTAACCCTTCAGATACCGTCAATTAGAGACACAATAGTAAGACAATAGATGCGCGGCCACCGGTGGTCGCTTGGGGATTCATGAATTAATAATAAAAAGGTATTAATAAAGTAGGTAGATAACTTGTCTAATAGGTTAAAAGATCAGTGTCTGATAGGACTTTACGTGATAATATATTAATTACGTAAGTACGAGGGAGGGTCAATAAGTCCGTGACTTTTTGATTTTTCCGCCTCTTAATTGAAATGGTGACACTGCTCCCATCAACAGTCATCTGTCAGATGACTCCTGTCAAAAATTGAACAAGCTGTGATATTTAGTTTGTTTTTGACAGCCGTTAATATCAGACTACCGCGTTGACTGAGAAGAAAATGGAAAAAAGTGAATTTCGTGTGCTCATTAAGCATTACGCAAACCAAGGCTAAGCTTGATAAATATTATGGGGACTCTGCACCATCCATTTCCATGGTAAATAAAGTAGTTTACTGAATTCCGATGTGGCCGTACCAGCACGGAAAATGCCGAACTTTCTGGACGCCCAGTTGAGGTCTCCACATCCGAAACAGTTGAAAAAATCCACGATATGGTTTTAGCCGATCGGCGATTAAAAGTGAGAGAGATTGTGGAAGCCATAGGCATCTCGCATGGCTCAGTGGTTTCAATTTTAAACGATCATTTGGGTATGAGAAAGCTTTCCGCAAGATGGGTGCCGCGTTTGCTCACAATCGACCACAAACGCAAACGTGTGACAATTTCGCAGGAATGTTTGGCGTTGTTCTATGCAATATGAACGAGTTTTTGCGCCGTTTCGTAAGCGTGGACGAAACGTGGATCCACCACAACACACCGGAGACCAAACAGCAGTCAAAACAGTGGGTTTCTGGGGTGAATCGGCGCCAAAGAAGGCAAAGGTGGGTTTGTCAGCCAATAAAGTCATGGCGACTGTTTTTTGGGATGCACGCGGTATTATCCACATTGACTACCTTCAAAAAGGAAAAACAATCAATCGCGAATATTACAGCAACTTATTGGGTCGATTCGATGAGGCATTGAAAGAAAAGCGACCGCACTTGGCCAAGAAAAAAGTCCTTTTCCATCAGGACAATGCATGGGTGCACACATGTGCAGTTTCTATGGCAAAAATCCATGAATTGGGCTACGAATTGCGCCCTCATCCGGCATATTCTTCCGATCTAGCCCCTTGTGGCTACTTCTTGTTCCCTAACTTAAAAAAATGGCTCGGTGGAAAGAGATTTGCCTCCAACGACGAAGTCATCTCACAAACAAATGCCTATTTTAACCCTTCAGAACCAGCAATTAGAGACACAATAGTAAGACAATAGATGCGCGGCCACCGGTGGTCGCTTGGGTATTCATGAATTAAAGACCTCGACAAATCATATTTTTCGGAAGGGATAAAAAAAATTGGAAAACATTGGGCTAAGTGTATAGAGCTTAAAGGAGACTACGTTGAAAAATAAAATAACTTTTTATCTAAAAAATTGTGTTTCATTTAAAAAGTCACGGACTTATTGACCCGCCCTCGTACCTAGACAAACATTATTTAGGTAATTTTTTGTTTTCTAAAAATAATACTTTTGTAATTATTATTTTATTAGCAACTAGCGACCCGCCCCGGCTTCGCTCGGGTGCATTATTATACATATAAACCTTCCTCTTGAATCACTCTATCTATTAAAAAAACCGCATCAAAATCCGTTGCGAAAAGATTTAAGCGTACATAGGGATATAGGGACAGAAAAAGCGACTTTGTTTTTCCTACGTAACACCTGCTCCTGGGGTTTGCTAAAAAAAACAACACACATTAATATACTTTTTTACACCACCTGTTCGATAATAGTAGATTATGTGACTGAGTAGGGGATACAGCAGTGTCTTTAGGTAATAGGCGGCATGTTGAATTCCGAACGAAACGAAGGTTGCTAATTTTAAGCCCGAACGACAGTGAGGGATTTATATAATTAACTTGAAGGTAGGAATTCAAGCCGCCCAAGACAAAGACAGCTTCATCCGCGTGTTGGATACTCTACTTTTTTCTCCATCTGAGAGAAGACAATTATATAGACAAGAATAATAATAATATATAGAAATAGACTAGACGGCGTTGTGTGATAGTTGTGGAAACTATCACACAACGAGTACAATGAGTACTAGACTACTAGATAACTGATAAACATACTTATATATTTCTAAATACATACATATTATAGATAAATTCCCAGACACAGAACAAATGAAAATGCTCATCACACAAACATTTGTTCTAGGTGGGAATCGAACCCACGACCTCCGGCACAGCAGTCAGGGACACTAACCACTAGACCAACAGGCCAGTCAAATTATTATTTACTACTATTTAGGGGTGGTTGAGCAAAATATTTTTTTTTTCTGAGATACTTGTCAACAAAGGAAAGAAAAACACAAATTGATTTAAAATTATATTGTTACAATAGATAATTGTTAGTTACATCTTATATACAATACATGGCTACATAATTCTTTTGGCATTGCATCGTTTGTGCATGTTGCCAGTGTAAAGCCTGCAATACAAGTTTGCCGAGCGTTGCCGAGTGAAGACCAATACCAACATCTGCCCCCCTAGCCAAGTTACAACCATTTCGCTTGCGTCGAACGCTTCGAGTTGACCTTGCCGCCAATTCTTTTGTTCTGACCACGTGACTGGGCGTTGAGGCGACGTCGTTCCCGTACATTTGAAGCTTTCTACTAGCGTTAACTATTGCAGATTAGCAACTTGGCTAGGGGTACTAGACAGTATATTTGGCTTGTCTTGCTATCGCTCGGTGTCGCTCGCCTAGTTGGTTGAGCAAAGACATGCGCCAACGTCAGCCAACGTGTATAGACCTCATTTGGCGTAGCTTGTCACAACTCGCAGCCGCTCGCGATCACTTGCCTCACTTCGGAGCGGTGTCGGTTTTTGTCGACTTGTGGGCGTCTTCTCTAAACTCGTCTATGTTGGCCATTTGCATTGGTTTCCTTCAAGCTTGCCGAACGTGTAGAGACAAGCGCTTGCCTTGTGTCAATCCTTACTAATATTATAAAAGCGAAAGTGAGTTTGTTTGTTTGTTACGTCTTCACGCCTAAATGGCAAAACCGATTTTAATGAAACTTGGTACACGGATAGACCGACATGGTCTGGAATAGGACATAGGATACTTTTTATCCCGGCAATATGTTCCCTTGGGATAATTTTCTGCTATCACGCGAAGCCGCTGGGAGCAGCTAGTTTGCCTATATTTGCCTAGGCTCGCATTGGTCTAAGCTCGGCCAACATTTATAACAGGTTTAAAGTTTACAAGTATTCAGGCGCTGCGCAAATGTGACACTTATAGTTCTCAGTTGCCGACACCGAACACTTTTTGATCGTCATGAGTATGAACACAAAAAAATGTTTACGTATGCGCAGGGAGTTGATGATTTCATACTGGTTCTATAGAAATCTTTATTATAGTGTAGTTATGGCGTAATATTGAAGTGTTCACGTACGAAACGCACGTGCGGTCTAGCTAGTAAGTAGCGGGCAAGCTAGCGAGAGACATATCAAACGTTTGAAATGTTTATGTGCGTTAACTCACGTTGAACTAGCGACGGAGCGCGTGATCCACCCGCGACGTCAGTAAGTTCAAACAGTATGAACTTGTCGCCAAGCGTTACGCGCCAAGTGAACAAGTACGTCATGTGCTTCTCTCAGTTAAGAACTACACTGCGGACACGTGTGCCACACACGCCGCTCTGGGCGCGTCGGTCTCCATACACTTCATATGGCAACTAGACTTGTAGAGCTACACTAGATCCACGCCACGCGACGTCGTTCTACGTGCTAATCAGGCGTGGTCCACGTGTGCGTCGGTCTAACATACTGCTCTGGTAATCGAGAGATCAGTAAGTCGAAAGTGGCCATTTTTTTTTAATCGTCTATCGTACATTCCAAATCGATATTAAAAAAAATGGCCACCTTCGATTTCTGCCCTCTCGATTACCAGGGCAGTATAGTTCTAGCTTCATAGTCAGATCTGTCATTATAAAAATTCGTTGTCATGCACGACGGATATCTTCAGCTTATGTTTGGGCCACACTAAAGTTATAGGCAGCGTTGGGGGCTCCGTGCCTGATGTCTCCTCATCACTGTCGGGTTCGGAGTCAGAGTCAGCCAGTTTGGAGAATGATGAAACCTGCTTCGACATGTCCTGGGCTAGGTCTTTTGGGATCACTACCTGTGGAAGAGAAAATGAAAGATTTCAAGCAATTAATTTTGGAATTCTCAGTGGGCGTGCGGGATTGTTCAAAAGAGATGCTCTAGAAGGAATGCTTTAGTTGACTGTCCGGTTGGTCTGTTGGTTAGTGACCCTGACTGCTATGCCGGAGGTCGTGGGTTCGATTCCCACCCAGGACAAATGACTGTGTGATGAGCATAATCATTTGTTCTGTATCTGGGTGTAATTTATTTATATTATGTATGTATTTAGAAATATATAAGTATGTTTATCAGTTGTCTAGTACCCATAACACAAGTTCTGCTTAGCTTGGGACTAGACAGCGTTGTGTGATAGTTGTGGAATATTATATATTATTTAAAAAAAAAAAATGCCATCAAAAGTGTAACTTGTAAAATACCAAGGCTTGCAACACAATTCTTCTACCGTAAAAAGTGAAATCCATGTAATACCAAGTCGGTAGATTTTGAACTTAAGGGACGTTGACGACCCATACAATTTTAGGGTCAATCCAACGTGAATGCGATTGCGAAGCGATTCGATGCGGTTCACACGAATTCAACGCGACGTGGCGGCCTTTTTCTACATGCTCGCGAAGTAGACGTTTCAACCACAATTTATTTATAAGCAGCCGCGTATACGTTCGCGCAAAAATATCAAATCAATTAAATGTTACCGCTTCGCTTCGCTCACCGCCGCACCGCACCTACGTGCGCCCTGCATAGCATACGTAGGACACTGTTAGGCACATTGTATGTGACAGTATAAATGCCACTAGGAGCGTTTCAGTGTCAATGGAGTAAGCAGGACTTACTTGCAACCAAGCTGCAGTGGCAGCGTACGGCCTGCTGCAGCTGGCGGCGGCGCCGGCCACGGTGGGCGGCAGCACGGTGACCGCGGCGCCACAGCCGCGCCACGTGAAATGGCTGCCATGCGAGACGCGACCACTAGCAAAGTACAAAAAAAAAAGTTTTAAGTCAACATTTTTCGCATTCCTGTCTCAAACTCGTCTATTTAATTGAGTATAAATATTATTTTTAAGAGTTGTCAAACCTGTGGCAATCGACATAACAATTTTGATCGTTTTAATCCCGTGGAGGGTCGATCCGGAACATTACAGTAGTTGGCGTTGCGTACTAACTACCTACAGGTCATTGGACTCGCTCAACTGACGTTCTTAAACAAATTAATTTCGTACATGCGTAAATTAATAAGAATTTTAAAAAAAGGTACTTTATTTTTTAATTTCATCGTTACAAATCGATAGTGTTCCATGTACCGGATCGTACCACGGGATTAAAAAGATCAAAATTTAGCGGTGTAGGTATATTCTATGGCCCACGGTTCGAGTCACGATAACATCAATATTAGCGCGCCAACAGATGTTCCTTCCGAACGCTGTACCAGCGACGTTATCGTGACTCGGAAAGTCGGAACGCGAGGCATACAATACACAGATATACTGTCATGTTTATTGCCACAAGTTTGGGCACCCTAGGATACATAAAATCTTATAAATATACTTACTAATCTATAATATTTATAAGATTCTAGCTTTTGCCCGCGCGGCTTCGCTCCCGCTCTTCTCTACTCCACCCTACTATACCCAACTCTACCCTACTCTATACTACTCTACCCTACACTACCCTATTTTTTTATTCCATAAGAACCTTTTCCTCACAATAACAATCACAACAAAAAAAGAATTAGCGAAATCGCACACATTTTGCGATTCATTTTTATATTATAGATTTCTTTTTTAAGTGTGATTAGGGAGAGAAAGAGGGAAGAAAAGGGGAGAGGAGTTAAAGTATGTTAAGTTATGTAAGCGCGGGCGAAGCCTCGGTTAAAAGCTAGTAAATCAATTAAGGCCCAATTTTGTTACTTCTCATCTGATCGTTCTCAATGTTTCTCAGTTACTGTATTGCATAGTGATATAAATGTGACTCACTCGATGGCTAGCGGCAGCAAACTTGCCCCTTCAGCGTTTAGTATGATGTGAGCACCTTCCAAGTATTCCACATTGCTTTCACCTCGCCACGAACCCTGGAAATCATAAAAGTTTATTTCAAATAGACCAATAGGCTAGTTGCCTAAAAAAAAGTAATTAGTCCGTCTTTTAAATTATTCAAAAATAAGGTACACTTATTTTTTTATTTGTAAATTAAACCAAAAATGACAAAGATATAGCCCATTAAAGTTACGTGTGACGTCACGCCGTGCTGCATTTTTTCGCTCGGGGTGACGTCACACGTAACTTCAATGGGCTATATCTTTGTTATTTTTTGTTTAATCGAAAAAAGCAAAAATACGTGTCCAATATTTTTTTCTAATCTAAAATACGGACTAAATGAAATGTAGTTATTTTGACCCTGGAAACTACCCTATTACAGTCACTTTTGAATTGTCAAAATGTCGGTCAGTCAAAAAAGTGAACGAGCAATGTGCCCTGCCCACTGCAACTGATTCTTCGTGCTATGTCGGCGACCTTGGTTCTCATGCGGATAACTTCATTCTTGATGCGATCACGCAAGGTAACTCCGAGCATAGCCTTTTCCATTGCCCTTTAGGTAACTGTAAGCCTTCTGAAAACTGTATCACTAATATTTTACTAATTGTCGTTAATCATAATAAGGCTCAAAGTCACCCAAAGGGCAATGGGAAGGGCTATGCTCGGAGTTTCCTTGCGGGATCACCTCAGAAATGAACATATCCGCAGGTTATTAAAATAGCACAAAGAATCGCTAAACTTAAGTGGCAATGGGCAGGGCACATAGCTGAACAGATGGTCGATGGGGACGAAAGGTTGTGGGGTGGTGACCGCGTACCGGAACATGCAGCGTTGGAAGACCTCCCACAAGGTAGTCCGATGACTTGGTCAGGGTCGCGGAAAACCGATGGATGTGTGACGCACAGGACCGATCGTTGTGGCGAAGCTTGGGGGAAGCCTATGTCCAATAGTGGACGTCGTTCGACTGATATGATGATGATGATGATATCGTTAATGGAGAAACTATGCTACCGTACCTCCATGAGTTCTGGTATATGAGGTAACGCTCGTTCCATGCTCGACATCTCGAAGCTGTCTGTTGACATGTGACCTGGAAAAAAACAAACAAAAAAGAAACTCTGGTCATGTGCATATTGTGCAATGTGCATCCTTCACGATGGACCCTCTAGTTCCTACCTTCAGGACCAGTTCGCTCCCCCATGGTGCTAAGTCCCCGCTGTAAAGTATCCTTGATCTGCTGTTCCACTGAGGGGGGCAGCGGAGAAAGGGAGGCTGGTTGCTCGTCTGTGCTGGGCTGGGAAATTAAAAAATATATTAAAAACTAGATAGTGCCCTAATTTGATTTGCTTTGAAATTACACGACGGGGTCGCGGTAGATCAAGATGGCGGGATAACTCAGATGACTTTCTTAAGAATTTGCTAAAAGTGGCTCAGAGCCGGGAACAAATGGAAGGAATGGAGAGAGACTATAACCCAGCAGTGGGACAGTGTATGCTATAAATAATAATAATCTTAATGGCTTAATAGCTAAGAGCCTCGACCCTATGGTGTTGGGGGTTCGCGTGAGGCAGCTGGATCAAGGGCTTGATTCAGAAAGTGGTACTCCTGAGCACGGCTCGTATAGTTAGGAGGTTCCATTCTTTGTAGCCCTGACCGTCGGTAGCTGGAACCTGTTCTCGATACCAGTGGGATACTGTTTTTTTATTTTTATTTTTAAATGGTTTATTTTTATTTTTGAATATTTAAAAATGTAATCAATATGTGTACAAATGAAATAATGTAATTTGTAGTTAATTTCTGTGAGGTATATTCACATAAATAGATAGGAAAAGACCCAGGGGCAGGAGTCCATTAACGTAATGGTCAGACCAAATCCGTGTTACACTGGAGACCACAAGAGAGTCTGCGACGCCTTCCACATCGCCGAAGACAGGACAACATGGCGAAATATAGTCCACAAGAAAATTATACGTCAAGGTCACGACCCTCAGCATTGAGGATATACGACGCAAGGAGGTCGGTGTTCACATACCGGAGTCCAAGGCGTCCATCGAAGTTGTGCGGAGACCCCCGCCAGCGGCGCCGGCGCGGCCGCTGTGACGGCGGGACGCACGCGGCGGCACGAGCCGCGCCGGCTCATGCGCGTCACCAGCCACGCGCCGCCGCAACTGACACAAAAATTATATACTCAGCATTCATAACATAGCATAGCATAATCGGCCTTTTAATGTTCCCACTGCTGGGACTCAAGCCTCCTCTCTAGGAAAGGCCGTACTCCACCACGCAGTATCCAAGCCCATTACGCTTTGGTGAATTTCACGTGTCTTCGAATTTTTGGTTCTAGGATATGCCGATTTCCTCACGATGTTTTCTTTCACCGTTTTGAGAGCAGTGGTGATGAAATAAATTACATAAAGTAATGCGCCACCAGCCTCGCGCTGCCGCAGCTGACAAAAAAATTATACTCAGCATTCAAGGGCACTTGTACACGCTAAGAAATTTCACCGTGTCTGCGGCAGATGAGACCAATATTCATCACAAGCTTTAGCCCGCGGCTTCGCCCGCGTACATAAATTATAGCCTAAGTCATTCAGGAATAAAGCACCTTTCTATCGGTAAAAAAAATTGTAGCAATCAGACCAATACATTCAGAAATTACTTCTTAAAAAAAAAACAAGTAAGAAAATTGATCATGCCCCTCACTACCTCCCCCCCCCTACCGCACCATAGCAACTTCACGTCGTGTTTAGCTCAGACAAGACTTTTTTCTTGGTCAGCGCTAAAGCAATATACACAGTTCGTGTGTAAAATCGGAAAAATCCCGCCAACAAAGGTAGTCATACTGAATTATAAAATATTCTTACTTGGGGTCTTCACTGATAAGCTTCAGGACTTCAAACCCTGATCCTCTTTGAGCCGCTTTCAACTCTCGGCCGGTGCAACCCACTATCTGTGATGAAAACAAACCATATTTTTTTTAGCTTTTAATTTATAGTAGGGGCAGCCCGCTCGTCGAACAGTTCCGGCTCCTTTGTGTGCGTCCACCGAGCGTAGGTATAAAAAGTGAAGTACATACATGAGATTGTCTTCTGTACCTATCTATTTTGTGGTAATAGCAACAACGCCATGTGAGCTTATTTGGAACTAAACTCCTAAATCTGATTTAAGCTACTTCTATGCCGTCACGTATAAACTAAAATCGCTCCAAAAGATATTTACCGCAATTTGAACATGTACAACAGAGCCTGAAATCAACTCTCAGACAGTTGCCCAAATCAGACGTAACACCAGTCTGGTCGGAGGATCCCCCCTTTTTCAATGGACGTATGGCCGGGCTTTGCACCTTGTATTGTGTACCTCTAAACTGATCATTATTTTATTTCATGCTCGCTGCATATATGCTCTATAGCATATCATCACTGTAGCTTGGTGCCAACTTATGGAAGGCGACTCCTGCGCCGATAGCATCAAGTCGAGATCTCGCTAACCTGTAGGAAGGCGACAGTGCCGTGCGGCGTGTGCGTGGCGTGCAGCTGCGGGTCCTCGCACACGAGCAGGTGGGGCAGGCGCGAGCGTGTGGCGCCACCGTCTAGGGCTCGGTGCCAGGTTGTGGAAGCCTATACTTCCTCCGACAGCATCAAGTGGAGAGCTCGCTAACCTGTAGGAAGGCGACAGTGCCGTGCGGCGTGTGCGTGGTGTGCAGCTGCGGGGCCTCGCACACGAGCAGGTGTCGCAGGTGCGAGCGTGTGGCGCCACCGTCTAGGGCTCGGTGCCAGGTTGTGGAAGCCTATACCTCCTCCGACAGCATCAAGTGGAGAGCTCGTTAACCTGTAGGAAGGTGACAGTGCCGTGCGGCGTGTGCGTGGCGTGCAGCTGCGGGTCCTCGCACACGAGCAGGTGGGCCAGGTGCGAGCGTGTGGCGCCACCGTCTAGGGCTCGGTGCCAGGTTGTGGAAGCCTATACCTCCTCCGACAGCATCAAGTGGAGAGCTCGCTAACCTGTAGGAAGGCGACAGTGCCGTGCGGCGTGTGCGTGGCGTGCAGCTGCGGGTCCTCGCACACGAGCAGGTGGGGCAGGCGCGAGCGTGTGGCGCCACCGTCTAGGGCTCGGTGCCAGGTTGTGGAAGCCTATACTTCCTCCGACAGCATCAAGTGGAGAGCTCGCTAACCTGTAGGAAGGCGACAGTGCCGTGCGGCGTGTGCGTGGTGTGCAGCTGCGGGGCCTCGCACACGAGCAGGTGTCGCAGGTGCGAGCGTGTGGCGCCACCGTCTAGGGCTCGGTGCCAGGTTGTGGAAGCCTATACCTCCTCCGACAGCATCAAGTGGAGAGCTCGTTAACCTGTAGGAAGGTGACAGTGCCGTGCGGCGTGTGCGTGGCGTGCAGCTGCGGGTCCTCGCACACGAGCAGGTGGGCCAGGTGCGAGCGTGTGGCGCCACCGTCTAGGGCTCGGTGCCAGGTTGTGGAAGCCTATACCTCCTCCGACAGCATCAAGTGGAGAGCTCGCTAACCTGTAGGAAGGCGACAGTGCCGTGCGGCGTGTGCGTGGCGTGCAGCTGCGGGTCCTCGCACACGAGCAGGTGGGGCAGGCGCGAGCGTGTGGCGCCAC
The DNA here is from genome assembly GCA_949319445.1 of Mythimna lalbum. Classification (NCBI taxonomy): domain Eukaryota; kingdom Metazoa; phylum Arthropoda; class Insecta; order Lepidoptera; family Noctuidae; genus Mythimna; species Mythimna lalbum. The sequence goes on from OX439375.1 coordinate 10,125,061, forward strand.
CGTCTAGGGCTCGGTGCCAGGTTGTGGAAGCCTATACCTCCTCCGACAGCATCAAGTGGAGAGCTCGCTAACCTGTAGGAAGGCGACAGTGCCGTGCGGCGTGTGCGAGGCGTGCAGCTGCGGGTCCTCGCACACGAGCAGGTGTCGCAGGCGCGAGCGTGTGGCGCCACCGTCCAGGGCTCGGTGCCAGGTTATGTGGTCTCCGGCGCAGAGTTTGTTACCTGAATAAGAAGTAGTCTTGTGTTAACCTTTTGAACGTCAATCACTTGTATACAAGTTCGAGATTTTCGTGCCCTCAGCGCCACTACTTGATTAGAAGTAATAATAGTATAAAATAAAACGACTTTTACAAGACCTTTTATTTTATTTTTATGGAAAATTGCCCTGTTACAAGCCATATTTTTAACTTTTTCACACATAATTAAGTTCTTGTTTGTTTTATATTCAATAGAAACAAAAACGCCAGAAAATATTTTGTTGCGAGGACACATCGCGTATTATATAGATGGGCGTCGAAAAGGTTAAAATAGACCAAGTCCGAAATATTGTAAAAAATCTCTTTTCCCATTTTTCTTCATAAGAAAAGACCAATTGGAACACGCATTTGCTAATCTTTCCCGGCTGTCACGAGATTCTCGTCATGCGGGACTTTAATATCATCGATCATTGCATGCCCCTCATAGTGTCCACTAACACTATATCAGGCTTATTGGTTACAATAGTCTTGTCATTCACAATAGACCAATTCCATTACAATGTGGTAGGACGTTATTGAGAACTGGGTCGGGGACATACGTTTATTATTTACTAGCTTTTGCCCGCGCGGCTTCACTCCCGGTCTTTCCGACTCCACCCTACTATACCCATCTCTACCCTACTCTAACCTACTCTAACCTACTCTACCCTACTCTACCCTACTCTACCCTACCCTACCCTACCCTACCCTACTCTACCCTACTCTACACTACTCTACCCTACTACTCTACCCTACCCTACCCTACCCTACTCTACCCTACTCTACACTACTCTACCCTACTCTACCCTACTCTACTCTACCCTACACTACCCTAATTTTTTTTCCATAAGAACCTTCTCCTCACAATAACAATCACAACAAAAAAAAAAAATCAGCCAAATCGGTCAAGCCGTTTTCATGCCATGTCGTGACAACGGAAAACGGGGGTCATTTTTATAATATAGAAGAAGAGAAGAAGAAGATAGATAGATAGATTTAGTATTACGTTTATTATTTATTTAGTATTGTCTGTGTCTAAGTGTAATTTATCTATAACTAGCTTTTACCCGCGGCTTCGCCCGCGTTTTCTCCCCTTTTTATCAATTAAAAAAAAAAAATAACCTATGTCTGTCTCCAGTGTTGCAACTATCTCTGTACCAAAATTCATTAAAATCGGTTTTGCCATTTAGGCGTAAAGACGTAACAAACAAACAAACTCACTTTCACATTATTAATATTAGTAAGGATTATTGTTTGTGTTATGTATTTAGATACATATATGTATGTTTATCAGTTGTCTTGTACTCATAGCACAAGCTCTGCTTAGTTTTTGGGACTAGAAGGCGTTTTGTGAAAGTTGTGGAATATTATTAAAGAGTACCTACCAGTAGTAAACACATATCTCGCCAACGCTTGCAACAGCGCCGCTGGCCATAGCGGAGGTTGTGTCAAGCCCTCCTCGGCAGAGAGGCGCATGGTCAGCTCGAACCCGTAGCCAGACGGCGCCGTTCGGGAGACGTCCGGAGTCGGGTGCACGCGTCCGTCGCCGTGGAGGTCTGAGAGACCGAAGCTGGCGGAAGGAACTAGTTTTAAAGAGGCTCAAATTTATTTATTTTCAATACATTTATTCGTTTTTCGTACTAGTGCAGCAAAGTACGCGTGCTCGCCTCCCCCTAAGTAAACTTTTTTAATACTAGAGTGTATTGAATAAATACATACCTGACGTAATGCCAGTGAGGCAGTATGTGTTCCTCAGGTTTACCAGGGTTCCAGTACATGCTGATGTAGTCCAGAGGATCATGACCACCGAGCCTGAAAGTATAGCAAGTCTTGAAGAAGTTTGTGTTGCTGGGAAAGCAGATGTCGGCATAGAGACGGAAGTTAGAGGACAAACCTGTAATGATAGAGTTAATGAAAATAGAAAGAGAAATGGACCGAGAACGCCACCCTGAGGTACACTTACACTAAGACAGTACCAATATGAAGATAACTCGCCATAACATAGTTGCCTCAAGCGGTCTATAAGATACGAGTCAGGCCATCTAATAGTGGAAAAGGAGGAATCGTAAGATTGAAAGATCATAAAAAGGATCTTGATGTAAGCCAGGTCGAAGGCGCTGCTTAAATCTAGAAGTAAAAGTAACGTAAGAGATTCGTGGTCCATTGCCCAGCTTATCAACAGTATCCTTTGACAGAGATGCGGCAGTGCCGTGACCATGCCGAAAACCGTATTGAAAAGGGCTAAGAAGATCAGTACTAGAATGAAAAAAAGAGAGAAAGTTGCAAATGGAAAATTTGCTCAAAAATTTTAATAAAGAGATAAGGAAGGATGGATTTTAATCTGAAATTGGTCAGTGTGACCTTGATAGTGATTTTAGGTGCAGAATTATACATATTTTGGTATTAACCTCAAAAATCGAGCAATGCTTCTTGAGGTCAGTCTGATGATGGGTGACCATCTCCACATACTGACATTCCTCTGTGCCTTGGAAAGCATGTTAAGCTGTTGGTCCAGGCTATCATTTGTAGGCCTTTCGAAGTCTTTATGGATAGTCAGAGGCCCGGAAACTGCCACCTGTGTTACCAATCGGTATTGAGATTGACTGTAATTGTGGAACTTACCAATACTTAAGTCTTGTAGTGACTTGCAGGGGATTAGGTTGGTCTGGGTAAAGCCTGGAACATGCTTCACACAGTGCTGTTAATCCTGCTGGAACCGCTAGACGATCTGTGGCAGATTAATTTATTATTAATTTTAACAAAAATCAGTATACCTATTTTTTTTTTAAAAAAAGGCATGTTTATATGTGCCTTAGACAGGAAATGCATTCATCTCACAGTACTCTAGACATACTGATATGATTAGCATTGACAGGTGTCCCAATTTGGGGATGTTTTGTGGAACTGTAGATTTTATGTTCGTCCTAGTTTATCTTATTTTGCAGTTAAAAATTTAAAAAAATCAATGCAATGTCCGTCTTGGTACTTTTGTGTTGAATAAAGTTTGAATAAGTAAATAAAAAGGTAAATATTTAATGAAATGCAATAAATAACATACTACATGATAGATTATATAATATGTAAAGATAATTTTGTTAGCTTTTTTTTATTTCGGGGTGCCTGCCAAGTTTACTCAATTTTTTTTTTTTAATTGTCCCTAGCAATGCTAGACATAATTGTTTTCCAAACATAGGTTAGGTAAAATAGTTTACATAGGTAAACTATGATGCAAATATATTTGAAAAGAGAATGGAATATCAGAGAAAGTGTTTCTTTCCTTGTATAAAAATAGTCTATGGTGTTTTAATTCATGAATCCCCAAGCGACCACCGGTGGCCGCGCATCTATTGTCTTACTATTGTGTCTCTTAATTGACGGTATCTGAAGGGTTAAGGAATGTTATTGTATGAAGGTTTTATGAATCATTCATACCTGTGTTCCCTGAAGGATTCACATCAGGGGATGAGAGAGCAATGGTTCTTATTCATACAATATCTAAATGAATATCTACATGTTGCCTTTGGAATATCCACTATGGATGTTTAAGACTGAAGTTATAAGCGGATAAGATTAATAATAAGTGTTTAGGTATCTACACAAATGCACTATAATTACTTGACTGGGACAAGTAGACCACCATGTTACAAGCTAGAAATCTAGCAAATCCCAATTATTTTAGCTGAATTAAATTACTCCTTTTTAAACAGTATAAAATCTAGGTTAAATCAAATTCTGTCTTTACCTGCTTGGCCCATTTGTTCCCGATCCATTTCCTGTGAGTTCCCGGGGATGCTGTCAGCTGTTGCGGTGGATTGCGCAGGCGCAACGAAGGACAATGCACTGCTCCGGACCACGCCACCCGGGGGTGGGGCACCCTGCCCGCTTCCACTTGACATTTTATTCAATATGAAGAAGATTCAGCAACTGCTTAAGTCTAAAAAGGAGCTTTTGTTCTAAAAAATATATATTGTAGATTTTACTATTCTGTGCATGTTTTTTGTGGTTTTCTTTTTGATGTCCGTTATAAGAAAATTTCTTATTTTAAGCATTACATTGACAGGGATGAATGAAGATATGTCTAAGCGAAAGCGAGACCAAAAGATCATGTTCAATATTCTGTTATAATTTTACCTGTAACATTTTCGTAAGTTTATGAACGAAAAATTATTGACGTGCAAGCTTGCAAGAGAAAAATCATAAAAATAAATACGTTTGATTAACTAATTTTTAATTATAGTAAAATTATAAATAAACATGTTTTTTAATTTAAAAATCCATTAAATTACTTACCTACACAAAATGACTTAATTTCTGAATGGCAAAGTTTCAAGCACAGGGGAAAGGAACTGTCAAAGTGTCATTAAAAATGTCATAAAATTTCAGAACGATTACAACCATCCGCTCGGTTTGTGTCTCGCGATTGTTTATTTGTTTGTGAAAATAATTCGATCACTTCAGTCGTTTAGTCCTATTTTTATTTAGAAACAACCCACCCGAATACTATAAATAACTTTGAAGAGATCCCTTGCGGCTTCAATTGTAATACAAAACAGTAAAAACGTCAATTTCGACCAAAATGCGCTACATATTTTTAAGTACTATATTTAGCGTAGTTTTCGCTTACGAAAAAGATATGACGATTATGGTGCAAGCGGGAAAAGTGGACTGTTTCTATCATAAAGTGCTGCCTAACGAAATAATCGACATAGAATATCAGGTGAGTTGTAAAATTATTTTTATCACTCCGGACAGATAACCTCGTTATAGAGCTCGCAGATAAAAAAAAATATCGGAAACGTACGCTAAAATCTATTAAATTGTCGCATATTTATAAGTGATAAATAAAAAATCTAATATTCAAAATAAAATGAGTTTAAAATAATTTCTAATGTTTGTGTAAAATCTTTTTATTTGTACTCTTGTAATAAAACTTCAGAATCGAAGTACTTACTTCTTGGCTACCCGCCAATTTGGTAAATAGGCTGAATAACCATGAGTAATATCAAGTCACAATCTTACAAACTACATTTCAAAGCCAAGTCCTAAAGAATATTGGTCATAGGGGTGGATTTGGGATACAGGGTTTGTTTAAAAGAGTCACTGTGGCCCCAGAACACTTTGGGTTTTACAGACACTCCCTCTACCCAGAGAGGGAGCTAAGTGTCCCTGCACACAAGCTTCAAAAAATGCTGCGGCGTTCTTTTGTGGCTTCTGTGCGGCAGTGCTGCAACAAATGCGCGAAGCCGCTTCAAGCTGTCGCGCGCTTCAGCTGTTTTTAGCGGCTGCTTCTAGCGTTTTATTGTGGCGGCGTTTTTTTTAAACCTGTGTGCCTGGAGAGTAAAAAAGGGGGCGGGTTTTAATCACAAATGATCAAACCTCCATCTGGCCTTTTTCTCATCTGCCAATACAGATCTATCAACTATAATCATATGCAGCTTCAGCCAGTGATGGCTTTACCCATGTGAAGATAGAAAATAACTTGTTTCCGTGATCAAGTAGCATTTTTCCGGTGAAAGAATTTAAAAAATTCAATCGTTTTTGAGTTTATTTACTTATTACAAACAAAAAAAATATTTCCTTTATAATATTTGTCATGGCATCAATTTAGTTACATGGGAAGATATGGTATTAGTTTATGAATCCCCAAGTGATAGGTAGGTAAAACGGGCTGTTATCCGCAACTCCACGACTAAGGCGCGTATTTTGCGTATGGGTCCCCAAGCCATCTACTGTTTTACTATTGTGTCCCTAATTGACGTTGTTTGAAGAGTTAAGTCAGTTCATCATTGCAGTAACATGAACTAAGCTAGTTCATCACCCATCCCTCCACGACATCCCCAACAGTTAGCAGAGGGCATCTAGGGTTGTGGGATTGTTCGATAGTGTAACAGCAGACCTAGAAAGTAATGGCAACTGGCTTTTTTTACATGGTAAACCATTAAATAACCTCTCATGCTCTTGGTGGAGCGGAATGGAGGGTCAGACTTTTATTGACTAAAACAAATTGTTATGATTATCTATTTTAGAAAGATTTTAATGTAAAAAGGAGAGATGAAACGCATGTTGCTAAAAGAGTAATGAATTTACATGTGGATGGATGAAGAGCCCAAAGAAAAGATGGATGGATTGTGTGAAAAGTGATATGAATGAAAAGGGCGTTAGTGATAGCGTGACGAGTGACAGGACAAAATGGAAGAAAAAATACGTGTTGCGCCGACCCCAAATAAAACGGGACAAGGGCAGGAAGATGATGAGTAAGATTTTAAAAGTAAGTCAATTTCTCGTTAGTTCAATATGAGGTTTACCAATGTTGCTTTGGGACCCTGCGATTCTAGGGGCTCCATGTGCTTAGGGGCCCCCGAGCAAGAGGCCCTGCGGACCTGCGTCGCCTAGCCCTAAGTTAGCTATAGTGCTTCTGGCACTCCCTCTCGTTCCATTCAGGGTGGGAGGAGTTATTTGATTATTTTCCAGCTCAGAAAAAAAGGAAGAATCAAATACAAGCCTTTAGTATTTAAACTCAATAGAACAATTTGTGTGAGAAGTGATATGAATGAAAAGGGAGTAAGTGATAGCGTGACGAGCGATAGGACAGAATGGAAGAAAAAAACATGTTGCGCCGACCCCAAATAAAACGGGATAAGGGCAGGAAGATGATGAGAACAATTTCCATCGATAAATCACTTAACTGTTAAAAAAACTATTAGAAGGCTAAAGTGACAATTATTTTAGTTACAGCGCTGATAAGGAGTGTGATAAACCTTGGTAATGACCATTAATTGTTAGAACAGAGGTTACAAACACTGCAATATATTTTTTATGCTATTTGCCAATCACTACATAGTATAAAACAAAGTCGCTTTTTCTGTCCCTATATCCCTATGTGCGCTTAAATCTTTAAAACTACGTAACGGATTTTGATGCGGTTTTTTTTTAATAGATAGAGTGATTCAAGAGGAAGGTTTATATGTATAATAACATCCATTAAATAGTGGAGAAACACCCAAGGGAAGCCGGGGCGGGTCGCTAGTAAGTAATATAATAATATTCCACAACAACACCGTCTAGTCCCAAGCTAAGCAGAGCTTGTGTTATGAGTACTAGATAACTGATAAACATACCTATATATTTCTAAATACATACATACATATCTATATATATAAAAATGAAACCCGTTTTCCGTTGTCACGACATGGCGTGAAAACGGCTTGACCGATTTGGCTGATTTTTTTTTTGTTGTTATTGTTATTGTGAGGAGAAGGTTCTTATGGAAAAAAAATAAAAATTAGGGCAGTGTAGGGTAGAGTAGGGTAGGGTAGGGTAGAGAAGGGTAGAGTAGGGTAGAGTAGGGTAGAGTTGGGTAGAGTAGGGTAGAGTAGTAGGGTAGAGTAGAGTAGAGTAGAGTAGGGTAGAGTGGTAGAGTAGAGTAGAGTAGGGTAGAGTAGTAGGGTAGAGTAGAGTAGAGTAGGGTAGAGTAGTAGGGTAGAGTAGAGTAGAGTTGGGTAGAGTAGGGTAGAGTAGTAGGATAGAGTAGAGTAGAGTAGGGTAGAGTTGGGTATAGTAGGGTGGAGTAGGGAAGAGCGGGAGCGAAGCCGCGCGGGCAAAAGCTAGTTATAGATAAATTACACCCAGACACAGAACAAATGATTGTGTTCATCACATAAACATTTGTCCTGGGTAGGAATCAAACCCACGACCTCCGGCGTAGCAGTCAGGGCATCTAACCACTAGACCAACAGGCCAGTCAAGTGTCACTGATTGCAATCATCATCATCATATCAGCTGAAAGATGTCCACTGCTGGACATAGGTTTCCCCCAAGCGTCGCCACAACGGCCGGTCCTGTGCGTCACGAATCCATCGGATTCCTGCGACCCTGACCAGGTCATCAGTCCACCCTGTTGTCCACCTGATTGCAACACTCCATTAATTCTTTTTCTTACAAGAACTCAGACACCTAGAAAGAACTCCCTAGGCCATCCAATTCTTTATTAACACATATTAAAAAAAAAACTGGTCAAGTGCGAAACGGTCCATATCCATAGCAAAAAACGGCACAACAGCCACGTTTGTCGTATGGGAGACCCACTTAAATATTTATTTAACCCTTCAGATACCGTCAATTAGAGACACAATAGTAAGACAATAGATGCGCGGCCACCGGTGGTCGCTTGGGGATTCATGAATTAAATTTGTTTTTAGTATTTTTTCCCTTATTTTTGAATAATCTAAAAGACGGACTAATTACATTTTTTATGGCAACTAGCCTTGTCAGTCGTGCTGTCAGTTGGTTCCGCGTGGGAATCAAAACACAACCTATCAAATCTGGTTGCCAAGTACAGTGAAACTTGGTTAAGTGGGACCTGGATAAGTGAGAAACCTCCATAACTGGAACTCATGCTGAGGTCCCAACACTTTGGCACTGGATTACCTCTGTTAGTGGAACGAGGTAAGCCTCTATATCTGGGATTTGTTCTTTCGATTTATCATCATAGTTACCTCTATAGCTGAGACAGCGAGTAAATTTTATATGCATAAACCGCTGTAACTGAGATAACATTGTTTGTTTACTCATTCTCAACTGAAATAACCTGTATTCTCACCTCTATTAACCCTTCAGATACCGTCAATTAAAGACACAATAGTAAGACAATAGATGCGCGGCCACCGGGTGTCGCTTGGGGATTCATGAATTAATGAAACCCTCTGTAAATGAGACAGATATTTATTTATACCTGTATATCTGAGACACTGGGTAAGTGGAATACCTCTATAAGTGAAACGACATTGCAGGTCCCTTGATGTCTCACTTAACCAGGTTTCACTGTATTACTATTGTATCGTGGGTAACATACACACCACACAGAAGTGTCAGTGAGTTTACAAACATGAAAACTCGCATGCAATTGTCACTCAGACATAACAACTATCTGTAGGCTATACAAATATTTGTTGCACGTAAGATAATCGCTAAACCATAGTTTTTTTTGGTTGGGAATCCTCATAGTTACCGTCTGCTCTTTTTCCCCCCTTTAAGGGGACCGTCATCCAATGATTCCGCTCTTGGGCGGAGGGCGTGCCTGACTTTTTCTGACTGAAAATCCATCCTGTTCCTTCGTTGCCTTTCACACGAGGTTCGAGTTTTGCTTTCAGAAGCAAACCCTTGACTCCAGTAGGCTTTGACCCTACTGTCGAAGACTTGGGCTCGGTTTGGACGGTTACCGGACGGTCAAACGGCGTGCTTCCCATTGATTTGCCGTCCGCAAGTCCGCGTCTACGGTGGCCGGAAATCGAGGCGTCCAGGCCGTTGCCTCACGCGTGCAAGACCGCCTGCCACTCCTCCTCGCTTCGGACCATGGCCTGTGCCACGCGCGGCCCGGTGTGAGAGATCGTTGTCACCGATCACCCCCACGAGGACACGACGTTTCTCTGCCCAAGCTAGATACACCTCTACCGTATGCTCCACCGTGTCTTTCGTGTCCTCCGGGCGATGTCCTGTACCATAAGGCTGGTTCTCTACCACCCGCACTTGTGTCGAGGGCTGCGGGTGCAGTGTAACGTCTGCTTCCTCAGACTAGTGTAGATCCGCCGCCGCCGCCTGCAGGCCTCGTCCCGTATTGGGGAGAGACTCCCCCATGCGTCCAAGAGAGCCGCGCATGGATTATGGGTCCTAATTGATGGGGCGATGGACATGCCCTAATCTGTCATCTCTAGATCCTTTACGGGTGTTGAAAAAGTGGAAGAGCGCGCTGTACGTCCTTCCATGATGCCCGCTGTGACTTATACGGTGCCGGAGAGACTTCGTAGTTGTAATCACGCTAACTTTACAGTCTTTGTTCCAATTTAGTGTGCATAGTCTTCTGCCTGCTCCGACCCCCGTTTCGTCTTCTTAGGGGTAGAGTTTCGTAAAATCCGTCCTTAGCGGATGTCTACACCCTATAAGGAACCTACCTGCCAAATTTTAAGTTTGTAGGTGTTATAGTTACTGAGATTTTGTGATTAATCAGTGAGTGGTATTTCGCTTTTTATTATAAAGAAGAGTAATAATAATAATTTATAAACTAATAAAACCTTTAGTAGGAAAGTTTTCAGACGTAAAACACTTGTGGATAAAGAAACCATTAAAATTCACAAACCAGCTGCAGATTAACCAAACATATGTACATTTTAACAGTCTTTATATTATTATATTATTATTATATCTAGCCCATATTGTCCCACTGCTGGGCAAAGGCCTCCCTCCACTCCTTCCAATGCTCCCGGTTTTGAGCTACTTCTTTCCAATTCCCAAGGAAGACATCCAAGTCGTCCCGCCATCTCCTTCTTGGTCTGCCGCGACCCCGACGTGCGATTTCAGGGCACCAATTTTGCGTTTTTCTGGCCCACCGGCCTTGTCTTTATATTACCATAAATTATTGTTTTCACAAAATGGAAAATTGAGTGAACGGAAGGTCAAAGAAATAATGAATGTATTTTGAAAAGAACCATCATCTTCCTACTCTTTTCTCACGGTACTCGGGGTTGAATGGCGCGCACTGTTCCCGCGCGCCTCATGGAAGTGTCAGCAACAACAAGGGCCCAGCTAGGTCGAAGCCTACTGGGGCCAGATTACGCTCCCAAAGGTAGCTCAGCCGGTACGAAACGCAACGAAGGAACAGGAGTGGGTTTTTAGTCAGTAAAATTCTGACATGGGAGCGAGAGATACTGCTCTGCCCAAGAGCGGGAGATATCATTAGATAATTTTCCCACCGAAAAAAAAAAACGGAACTCGGGTTCGGCGTAACAAGTTTTTCCTTCTGTTCTATCTTGTCAAGCCAGTACCTCATGTACATTAAGCTTTTGACCGTAAGTAACATAAACAATAACCTGCTAACTAAGAAAAGGAAAATCTTCCATACTCATTGTTCCTACTCATCTACTCGTACGTAACTGACCGCTTCTTTTGAGAAAGCAAGACGAAGCATTTCAAAAAATCCTGATAATCGTTTGGAGTGGAAGCAGGAGTACCACAGGGATCAATTCTTGGGCCAGTGCTGTGTAATTTATTTACATCGGAGCTTCCCACTAATGATGGCATAACTGTAACAACTTAATCTAATCAGAGTAAGTTGTAACGCACTGAAGTCGTTAGCAATAGACTACAGAAACAGCTTGATAAGACACAAATGGCCAGTGCTTCTAAGTCTACACATATCACATTCACGCTCAGATAAAGAAGCAACCTTCCTGTTAGACTAGTACATGACTCCCTTCCACACAGAGGTTGCGTAAAATATCTTAGCTTAGATAGACGGCTAACATGGAAGCATCACACCAAAAATAACAGAGATGACAAAATCACAATTTTGCAACTTATATTGCCGCCCGAGACCTCTGGAATTAAGCGATTCAAAACTCAATACAAGGAACGCCTGACCTTGAATGCAAACCCACTAGTTGCTGAACTGTTCAACCTGACTGCGATGTAAAAAGGTTGAAAATAAATCAACCTTTTTTTTCATCGCAGTATATATCTACACTAATATTATAAAGAGGGATTTGTATTTTTGTGTTTGTGTATGTTTGTAATGAATAAACTCAAAAACTACTGCGTCGATTTCAAAAATTCTATCACTATTGGAAAGCTACATTCACACTGAGTAACATAGGTTATATTTATTGCCCGTGCGAAGCTCGAACGGACCACTAGTATAAAATAAAGTAGGACGAGCAGCACTGGCCACCATTCCTTTCAAGGAACTAATTCGCTTATAATCTGACGACCGATTGCAAATAGAAGATAAGAAAAAAAAAATGTTCCATAAGCCCCTGCCGGCGGTTTCTTTCGCGTGAAAGTAAAAATTATCCCAATGGAACATACTCTCAAGATAAAAAGTATCCTAAGACATAGCGCGCACTGGTGACTTTCGTTACGGTGATGATCAACGTGATCAACTATCACGTCTTCAGGTGTGCGCACTACATGTTACGTTCATAGGCACAGTGCGCTCTATGGCTAAGAGATGATTTTCTAGAAATTTGATTTTAATTCATGAATCCCCAAGCGACCACCGGTGGCCGCGCATCTATTGTCTTACTATTGTGTCTCTAATTGACGGTATCTGAAGGGTTAAAGGCGATGAAATGAGGGTCCAAAATTGATAATATAGAGTAACCTACATTCACGCGGGCGAAATCGCTGACGGAAGCTAAAAAAAGCTAGCAAAAGTCATGGTGACAAAGTCACCAGTGTGCGCTATGGCTTAGTACTTCCAAGACATGGTCTACCCGTGTGCCTTTCATCCAAATTTGTCAACAAACATTCACCCACACAACTCAATAACAACCAACAACACATACCTCAACAACTCAACTCAACTTTTTTGTAATATTAGTGTGTTATGTATTGATATTACTCTTTTTAAATTTACTTAACAAACCTTAATTGTTTGACACACCTGACTCACGAAGTGTTACCGTTTTTTTTTTATCAGAACCATAAAATAAGAGGTAATAAAACACTTAACACATAATATAGTAAAACAATGTGTTTTCATGATTCATGAAATATGACTAGTAGTAAAAATTAGCTTGTTATCATTTTACCCTAGATTCGAGTTTTTGCAAACTACCCACAGAAGGTGGAAATGTGCAGGTGCGTCCAACAAGGTGGACTGATGACCTGGTGAAGGTTACGGGCAACCGATGGATGCGAGACGCACTGGAACGTACGTTGTGGCGATGCTTGGGGGAGGCCTATGTCCAACAGTGGACGTGTATCGGCTGAAATGATGATGACCCACAGAAGTAGTTTGATATCCATTTTAGAGCCGTGTATGCACATACGCATAAATTTGAGTTGGAAGGCCTTCTACAAGGTGGACCGAAGACCTGGGGGTCTACTCGCTTTCTCCGAAACGAAACTTTCGTAATCGAACGTTTGTTATGCTCACTGACAGACATTTAGTCTCGCTGTTGGTGGCACGTGTATTGGGTCATTCGGTTCCCTTGAAAATGGTTGAGCTGAGTGGGGCTGATGCACGCGTCATGCTCGTGAACGGGTGCCGTCAGTTGAGACTGGTCATCTCTTAGCTGTCAGTAGCTTAATTCAGTTTTCTATTCTATTAATATATTTTTTTATTTTAATTTTATTATCTACATTGTGCTCACATAATAGAAGCAACAAGAAATAATGTAACCAAACATTATATGTAACACATAATATGATTTAAAAGAGTGTCCATGGAGTTTCTTGCACGTTCTTCTCCATAGAGATCTACGCTTTGGAACGTGCAATTTAGCTTTACTTTTCTTGGACTGACCGACATTTGACTATTCAAAAGCGCCTACATTTGGTCTATTTGAAATAAATGAATTTGAATTTGAAACGATATTCATTTGACGTTAAAATTGCAAACAATCCTCTTTCATAATAATTTTTTTTTTTTTTCGAAACATAACTAATTAGAGTAGGTTTAGAGATTCGGTAAGTGAAACAATAATTTTCGTTCGTGCATTTCGTGAACGAAAGGAACCGTGGTAGGAAACACGCGAAATTTCAATCGAAACTTCGTTTTTCGGAGAAAACGAGTAGACCTCCTGGTGAAGGTTGCGGGAAACCGATAGATGCATGAAAAAATTACGCCACCAAAATTGAAAATTTTTAATAATGTGTATATTCACCGGATGACAGCGATGTGGAGGAGTACTTTGACGCCTGAGCGTGCTTTGTCTTTTTGTATCATATTTATGTACATAGTTAGGTTTTAGTTTAAATAGTTTATTTAGTATTTAAGTTTTTTTTTTAATGTATATATGTAATAAATTTTTAGTAAATTAAATTAAATCTATATTCACCCATCTAGTTTGTTATAATACTTAGGACCAGCAGCATACAATTTTACAGCTACATGTAGCTTCTATACGATTCTATTATACAGAGTCAGATAACGATACATGTAACTTTTAATTAAAAAAAATAATTACGCGTTCCTACGGCTGTGTAAATAAATTAGCAATTTGTTAGCTTAATCCGCAAAAAATAACGAGTTTTGTAGTACCTACTTATTTTGTTTAGATGACTATAATATAGTTAGACCTTTACGTACCTACATGATTTTGACTTTTACCCTGCTGGGTCGAAGCCTACTGGGGCCAGGGTATGAAAAGGCTAGAAGGAACGGGGTGGGTTTTTAGTCAGTGAGAGTCTGACATTAACTCCCGCTCCACCCAAGAGCGGGGGTTGTAATTGGATGATTTTTGCCCACCGTAAAAAAAAAGGAGTGGGAACTTTAAAATGACTGATGATAATGATGATGAATATGCATGTATGCTCCATAACCGTTCAGTAGATTTTAAGTTTATTGTGTTCATAAAGATAGACGCAGGGGAGTTTGTTTTGCCTGCATTTTTTTCATTGGCAACTAAACCAAAACTATTGTTATAATAAATCATTTATTATCAGGCATCTTGATCCATAGATATATACCTTACAGACTAACATATATATAGAGTAAATACAACTTGTCTTTAGTAAATAAGACTTAAATCTATGTTAGTAACACTTCACATTGCACTAAGTTCACTTTGTGCTATTCTGTGGCACCTGTCCGCGGAAGCGACGGAACACCACGCCCTGCGGTCAACTCTTCCTTCAACATGAGGGGCAGAAAAGTGTTCGGGACTCGCACCACGAACGCCTTGAAATTGACGTTACGGTGCGACTCCAGCAACTGCACCCTCAGTGTGGGGTGTGGACTGTATATAGTTCCAAATAAAACAAATACTTCAATTATAGGTCGCTGGTGGTCTTTTAATTATCCCTTACACTTATTCAGTCTTGATTTCACAATGATCACAAGTCTTTACAATAATCACAAACTTTAGAAACACAAACTTAGAGACATAAACTTTATAAAACGTAGAACATAAGAAAATAGAGTATACAACTGGTATTTACATAGCACTTTTACATTTAGAGAGATTGCACTTTACTTCTTCATTCTTGAGGGCTTGATCCGACGAACTGTGTCGAACTGAGTTTTCGGCCTATATTTATACTCCAAACTCCTGGGTGTAGGTAGTGGTTCGGGCGAACTATCATTTTCTTGGTTTTTCCTTTTTTGACTAATCTCCTTTGTGGCGGTTTGGGCGAGTCCATTTCTTGCTCCAAACCTGTCGGAACCTGTCGCGACCTGCTCCCACGACCATTAGTTCCTAGTGAGCGGCGCCACTTGGTGCATGCTTTCAATGCGTGTTTTATTTACGGTATTCTTATTGGTTGATTTCGCCGTCCACAACAAAGCCTCTTATTGGTTAATCTCGCCGTCCACAATAGAGATGAGATATACCTGCCATTCTCCATACCCGGCCTTTAAGGTATGGGTATCACTAAATACCTGGTACAAATACCAGGTATTAAAATACTTCTAAGTATTTGGGTGTGGTAGGATTTCGATAAGTAAACTTATACGATAAGTATGGTATGCCTCCAATATAATGTAGGTACGACGTTTCAAGTAGGTATACGTAATTATGCATTATGAGATACAACTGACGCAAAAAATCAAAACATTGTCGACCTAAGTAGGTTAGGTACGTACCACACTAGATAGAGATTACCAGTACCTACACTGGATATTCCCTAACATAAACAAACTAAGGAACTCTTTCACGTCGTCGTGACAAAAATGTAATTATGCAATTATGTTCCTTAAGCACGTAAAAATAAGTAGGTACCCATTTTTTCTAACTAAATTAAATCATCCGAATGTTCGTAAAGCACGAATGACGTTTCGGGTCCCTTCGTAAGGTGTCGGGTAGCTTCGGGTGGCTTCGGCGTACCGAACTACCGATACCGCACAAACTGGGCGCTACCTTGTGGTAGCGGTTCGTATCGTACTATGCGTCTGACGTCATACCTTCAAGGTATTTACCCAGTATTTTGGTCCGTACCCGGTCTGTGTACTGGGAAGCACATACTTGGTATATATACCTCAACAGTATATACCTCTCATCTCTAGTCCACAACACTCAGTGTGTACTTGTATGCGCCCAAGGCATCACTGCACCACGGTAATAGTATCATACAGTATTGTAACTCGGCCGTATCTTTGAAATAAATGCCTACAGCCGCGCGGTACGTAAACATGCGATAGGGCTGCCCGCCATTCTAATAACATTTGCCTACTTTGTGTTTCCATTTAGTTTTGTGATTGTAAATATACTTAATTTTTTATACAAACAAAATACTTTGTGGATTGAATAGGAAGTGTTCAATAAAAATGCGTGTTGTTTTTTGATTGGTAGATTTAAATAAAATGCTTATAAACCACTATTATTAATAACTAGCTTTTGCCCGCGCGGCTTCGCTCCCGCTCTTCCCTACTCCACCCTACTATACCCAACTCTACCCTACTCTACCCTACTCTACCCCACTCTACCCTACTCTACCCTACTCTACCGTTACCTAACCCAGTAAAAAAAAAAAAAAAAATTAAAAAAAAAAAAAATACATATATAATAAAAAAAAAAACTGAAAAGAAACACTATTTACAGCATATTGTAGTTTAAGTTATTGATACTTAAGGTTATTAATATATATTATATAGAATTAATTATAGTTAAGTCTGGAGCTGGGGGGCCATTTGATGGGGGGCGGAGGGTTGTATGTGTGTTGAAGGTTGGGAGTTTCCCCAATTTTTTATGCGTGTATGGCTCGTTGCTGCTTGAGTTTCGATTCGGCTTGGTGGCCTCTCAGCTCTGAAATTCTGACGGGATTTGTTATAGTTACTAGAAGATGCTCTGGAGTGACGCCACTTGCACGTGGAGTTGCCCAGAAGCAAACAATGTAAAATCAAAAAAGAGCACGGACGCCATGTCTGTGGTTTAAATGTAAGGCAGGAGTGCGGTTTTAGTCAGTAGGAGTCTGACACTGCCCAGACTGGTTCGTATGTGAGGCAGCCTGGCCGTCCATGAGGATTTCCCACTACTGCCGAAAAAAAAAAAAAAAAAAACACTTCTCTACCCTACTCTACCCTACTCTACTCTACCCTACACTACCCTAAACTAACAATAATCGCGCGATAGTAGTTAAAAAAAACCGTCGTGTCCGCTCGTCACTGCGGCACAGTTGCGACGGCCGCGACTGTCACCATGCCGAGACCATGCTACGACCGAGGCGCGTAGGTATAGATCGCGTTTCGTCCGTTTGTATGAAGTTGGAATACTGTATGATATTATTACCGTGACTGCACCGTTGCGACGTCGACACCGCGACCGGCTCACGCTGAAAACCAGCGCTGTGAGCTCATCGCATTATGCGTGAGGCCGCAGCTTTATGCTGAGCGTTCGGCCGTTTCACGCGGTGTGACGCATATCTTCCCTATCTATTGTTTATGTTTATTAAGCTAGTTTTAAGATTGCGTCTTTTTCGCGTAATTAAACTTTTTTCATCTTTATTTTCTTTCCTTCGGGATGATGTGCTAATGAAACAGACCTCTTTTTAGATTTTTTTTTTGTCTGCAGGTAATAGACTCAACGCACGGCGATCTGGATGTGTCGTTCCAAATGACGGATCCTGTGGGCCGGGTCATCGTGGCCGACTACAAGAAGCCAGAAAACTCGCACCGGCACACGGCGACGCTCAACGGCGACTATCGCTTCTGTTTCGACAACAGCTTCAGCACGTTTAGTCAGAAGACTGTGAGTATATACGCCTTTTATAGACCTCTCTATGTGGAGGGAAGGGGAGACGTAGGCCACAGAAAAGATGGATGGATTGTGTGACAAGTGATATGAAAGAAAAGGGAGTTAGTGATCGAGCCCCGGTATGAAGGTATGAAGACTTGAAGGAACGGGGTGGGTTTTTAGTCAGAAAGAGCGACGCTGTCTCCCGCTCCGTCCAAGAGCGGGAGTTGTCATTAGATGATTTTTCCACCATAAAAAAAGATTACTCTGGTTATTTTTGAACGCAGGGCAGGTTGTAGTTATCAGGAAACACAGAATTTTGATCACAAGCACAGACAGAACACAGTTTTGGTTGGAAATCATCAAACGACACGCTCCCGCCTCTAAGAACTCCACATTTCAATGCTATACAACTTTATTATCTTATCCAATATTTGTTTCAGGTTTTCTTCGACATGTTAATAGATGGAGAGGAACCGGAAGAGAAAGATTATGACGATGATAAAGAAATGGAGCTCGGTAAGTATTGCTGCTAACCTCAGCTGAATAAAAAACACAATAATCCTCTTTTTTATGATAGCAATCATGACTTTCATCTTGGCCTATGTCTGACGAAAGTCTAATCACCAGTGCCTGTTGCCAGTGATGAGTTATGGCTCCGAAATGTGGTCACTTTCAATGGGCCTTATAAGAAGACTCAAAGTCACCCAAAGGGCGATGGAAAGGGTTATAATGCTCAGAGTTTCTTTGCGTGATCACACCAGAAATAAAAATATCCGCAGGAGAACCAAGGTTACCGAAATAGCCCTAATCGTCAAACTTAAGTGGCAGTGGGCAGGGCTGGACGGTTGTTCGATAGGGACGAAAGTAGGCCTCCCAGAAAGTAGACCAATGACCTGGTGAGGGTTGCGGGAATCCGATGGATGAGAGGTGCACAGGACTCTTCGCTGTGGCGAAACTTGGGGAGGCTTTTGTCCAACAGTTGACGTCTATCGGTTGAAATGTTGATGATGATGTTTCATTGCTATTGTCTTTTATTCCCAGGTACAGCAGCAGAAACTTACATGATGAGAGTCAGAGATATATCAGAGTCTGTCTCCAAAGTGAAAGACAACATATCTGCGGCGCGCAGACTCCAGGAGTTACACTCCGCGCACGAGGCGAGGGACAGGAACCTCGCCGAGGAGATGTGTGACAGGTAAGAGAGAGAGAGGGCGATATAGTAAGAGGGAGGCAACATGTCTGCGGCGCGCAGGCTCCTGGAGTTACACTCCGCGCACGAGGCGAGGGACAGGAACCTCGCTGAGGAGATGTGTGACAGGTGAGAGAGAGAGGGCGATATAGTAAGAGGGAGGCAACATGTCTGCGGCGCGCAGGCTCCAGGAGTTACACTCCGCGCACGAGGCGAGGGACAGGAACCTCGCTGAGGAGATGTGTGACAGGTGAGAGAGAGAGGGCGATATAGTAAGAGGGAGGCAACATGTCTGCGGCGCGCAGGCTCCAGGAGTTACACTCCGCGCACGAGGCGAGGGACAGGAACCTCGCCGAGGAGATGTGTGACAGGTGAGAGAGAGGACGATACAGTTAGAGGGAGGCAACATGTTTGCGGTGCGCAGGCTCCTTAGGAGATTTTCAGAGGTCTTTACTGGATTAGTTTTACACAAATTTAGAAATTGATTTATATAGAAGCCTAGATAATATCCACAAGATACTGTGTTTCCAAAATATCTAATGAAAAATGTGTAATAACGTAATATTATGAGCAGTTGTATGAAACACAGTGAAAATGTGTGTCGAGATGTGCCACCTTAATATGTTTTCTTTCTGTTCCAGGGTACTGACGTGGTCAATAGGACATGTGCTGTTAATGTTATTAGTGGGGTTTACACAGGTGAGTTTTATCTTGGGTGATCCTTTGAAACCGAGAGAATGTCTCATTCGCCTGGCTAGCTGGGTTACCATGACGTTCAAAGTTAGATTGTTTTATTCTTATTCCAGTGAGGGTAAGAGACTGAGCTATACAGGTTGTCTAGCGCCATCTCTTACCCACACTGCAATAAGAACGAAATAATCTTACTTTGAACGTCATAGTAACACACCTGGAAAGACCATTACAACTATCTTCAACTATCTCTGTACTAAAATTCATCAAATTCGCCATTTAGGCTTAAAGACGTAATAAACAAACAAACTCTTATAATATTAGTAAGGATTTGTATATTTGGTCTCCCCGCTTACGATACAAAATAGATAGGTACGAAAACTAGGCCAGATGAATGAGACGTTCTCTCGGTTTCAAAAAATCGTCCCTTAGTATTCGACTTATAACTCATTGTTATATATTTAAAAAATATAGACTCTAAGGAAATATCCGTCCGTCAGTCTATCCGTGGGTCTGGAGTTGGACTATGGGTCGATATCTGAAAGAAAAACCCGTAATCCTATAACGCAAAGGCAATTGAAGGAACATAGGTGTGGTTTTAGTCAGTAAAAGTCCGCTATAGAGCAAGAGAAGTCATTAGATAATTTCTCACCGAGGGTTCGATTCCCACCCAGGACAAATGTTTGTGTGATTAGCTTGGTCATTTGTTCTGTGTCTGGGTGTAATTTGTCTATAATATGTATGTATTTAGAAATATATAAGTATGTTTATCAGTTGTCTAGTACCCATAACACAAGCTCTGCTTAGCTTGGGACTAGACGGCGTTGTGTGAAAATTGTGGAATATTATATTATTTTTTTTCTTTTTCAGGTAATATTCGTAAAAAGTTTATTTGAAGACAGAAGAAATTTTAGAAAATTGGTTCCTGGGTTTTCATCGTAAAGATGTATTGCCGACATCTTGCCATTAGTTTATAAAAATTACACAATTCTGCCTAAACTTTTCCCAGCTCCGACACCCGGGTAGACTGAAGACCCCGCTTCTGTCTACCCGGGTGTCGGAGCCATTACCACTCGGCCACCACTGCTCTGGCCGCAGGTCCAGTGTGGTAAATAGTAGAGGTCAGTGCGGGATGCATGATATCTTACTATACTTTTTACCCTGGGAGTACGCTCCTTGGTATAATTTTCTACCATCACGCGGACGAAGCCGCGGGCAGCAGCTAGTTGTAAATATACGTATGTCCTATAGTGTATTCGCGTCAAAAACTTTGTGACGTCATCGTTGACTATCGCTTAACTACGCCCCTTGATCAATTACGTCATAGAAAGCTGTATTAGTGGGTCATTGTCGAATTTTTGACCGACGAAACGAAACAGGGGGCCTACTCGCTTTCTCCGAAACGAAACTTTCGATATTCATTTGACGTTAAAATTGCAAACAATCCTCTGTCAGAATTATATATTTTTTTCGAAACATAACTAATTAGAGTAGGTCTAGAGATTCGGTACGTCAAACAATTTTCGTTCGTGCGAAATTTCGGGAACGAAAGGAACCGTGGTAGGAAACACGCGAAATTTCAATCGAAACTTCGTTTTTTGGAGAAAGCGAGTAGACTCCCTGGTCTTGGGACGACGTAAACGGCTTTTAAAAACGGTCCTCGTCGCGACTGGTTTGAAGGCGAATTTAAAAGAACTGCTTCATTCAAAGATAGTTAATCTTTGAGTAGTTGCAGAAAACGTTTGTGGTTGCAACTAGTTTGAGGACGGTTTAAGATTAGCATTAAAACTTGTGCTGTATTTCATAGCCATAAAGTTCATTTTTCATTGTAAGAACTGCCCCCCTAGCCAAGTTACAAACGTTTCGCTTGCGTCAAACACCTCAAGTTGACCTTGCCGCCAATTCTTTTGTTCTGACCACGTGACTGAGCGTTGAGACGACGTCGTTCCCGTACATTAGAAGCTTTCTACTAGCGTTAACTATTGCAGATTAGCAACTTGGCTAGGAGTACTGGTTTTGAAACGACGGTGCGACTATTGTGATAGTTAAATAAATGCATTCTCAACCTTATATTCTTAGCAGTAAAATAACAATTCCCTTAAAGTAATTCGAAGACTGGTTTGTGCAACGAAGACCGTTTTATCGCAGGAAGGAATAACGCCACAAAATAAATAGGTACAGAAGATAATCTCATGTATGTACTTCACTTTTTATACCTACGCTCTGTGGACGCACAGTATGTAGATTGATTTCTGTACCTGTATCTACATATTTTGTGATAACGCTTTCACCGTCGCGTCGCAGAACTTTTTTGAAACAATAACGACGACGCGACGAGTGTGATAGTTGAATTAATGAATTCTCGACCTTATTTTCTTAGTAGTACGATAATAATTCGCATACAGTAGTAATTCAAAGACTGGTTTGGTCGCAGAATGCAAAACTGTTGTTCCGTTGCAAAACGAAAAACGGTTTTTGAAAACTGTTCGTTGTTGAAACGCCCACCGCTTATAACAGTGTTGTGAAAAGTTGTAGCAGTATCACTGATGACGTCACTGTACTGGGTTATTTGTAAACTAGCAACCTCAAAGGGTTATGTTAGTAACATCATAAACAACAACTTTGGTTCTATGAATTTAAAAAATATCATATTTTAGTCCATGAGATTTTCATAAAAAAAAATAATAATAATTTGAATGTTCTAATTATTACGAAGTCTATGCGAAGCAAGTAGTACAATAGTGGAGGGGAGCGTAGAACGGGCGGCGGGGGTGCGGGGGTAGGTGGGTTATTTTTCTTAATAATCTTTTTTTTTTTTATGCACCTGCTGTTTTAACTTCACCAGCATTGGTTGACTAGTAGAGAATACCTAAGGCATTAAGTCCACCTTTTGTACCTTTGTGTTGCATGAAGTTTTAATTAATAAATGTGTTAGATAGAACAATGAAATCTTGTAGGTTTAGTTTTGGTAAATAAATAGGCTAGTTGCCGTAAAAAATGTAATTAGTCCGTCTTTTAGATTATTCAAAAATAAGGGACACGTATTTTTTTATTTGTAAATTAAATAAAAAATGACAAAGATATAGCTCATTTAAGTTACGTGCAACGTCACGCCGTGCTGCATTTTTTCGCACGGGGTAACACACGTAACTTTAATGGGCTATATCTTTGTTATTTTTTCTTTAATCGAAAAAATAAAAAATACGTGTCCAATATTTTTTTATGGTCTAAAATACGGACTAAATAAAATGCAGTTATTTTGACCCTAGAAACTACCATAAGTATTATGTTTTGTAAAAAGTGATAGAACAAAAGTTGTTGTTTATGATGTTAGTAATACAGTCCTGCAGGGTTGTTAGTGTTTTACAAATAACGTTGTATCAACGCGAATAGACTAGTCGAAAAAAGTCAAAATTAACTGTCACCAATTTGATATTGTAAGTATTATGTAAGGAAATCTTGCCAAAGCACAAATGTAGCATTTATTTGTTAGTACGTACTTTGTACAAAGAGCTCACAATAATTAGGTTAAATAAACTAAGTTTACTAGTCTATACTTGTTGTTTTATTTTATAAAACTAAACGCCATCATTTAAGAGGGTCCTTTTCCACTCGCCTATCGTAAACATCAAAATGGTTTTAAAGCTTGTTACTTCATTTAATGCAATCCAACGCGATGTTTGACAAAAAGGCAACGCAATAAAAGGGAGATAACGCCTGAAAACTCGGTTAGTATTCGGTAATTCCGAGATTTACTCGAATATTTCACAAAACTTGCTCCAGGAAATAGCTGTTTTCTTTAAACCCTTATAAGTTTTTGAAAATTAGAATCTATGTACCTACATATTTTGTGATAACGCTTTCGTCGCGTTGCAGAACGTTATTGAAACAATAACGACGACGCGTGGGTGATAGTTGAATCAATGGATTCTCGACCTTATTTTCTTAGTAGTACGATAATAATTCGCATACAGTACTTCAAAGACTGGTTTGGTCGCAGAATGCAAAACTGTTGTTCCGTTGCAAAACGAAAAACGGTTTTTGAAAACTGTTCGTTGTTGAAACGCCCACCGCTTATAACAGTGTTGTGAAAAGTTGTAGCAGTATCACTGATGACGTCACTGTACTGGGTTATTTGTAAACTAGCAACCTCAAAGGGTTATGTTAGTAACATCATAAACAACAACTTTGGTTCTATGAATTTAAAAAATATCATATTTTAGTCCATGAGAATTTCATAAAAAAAAAAAAATATAATTTGAATGTTCTAATTATTACGAAGTCTATGCGAAGCAAGTAGTACAATAGTGGAGGGGAGCGTAGAACGGGCGGCGGGGGTGCGGGGGTAGGTGGGTTATTTTTCTTAATAATCTTTTTTTTTTGTTTTTTTTTTTTATGCACCTGCTATGTTTTAACTTCACCAGCATTGGTTGACTGGTAGAGAATACCTAAGGCATTAAGTCCACCTTTTGTACCTTTGTGTTGCATGAAGTTTTAATTAATAAATGTGTTAGATAGAACAATGAAATCTTGTAGGTTTAGTTTTGGTAAATAAATAGGCTAGTTGCCGTAAAAAATGTAATTAGTCCGTCTTTTAGATTATTCAAAAATAAGGGACACGTATTTTTTTATTTGTAAATTAAACCAAAAATGACAAAGATATAGCTCATTAAAGTTACGTGTAACGTCACGCCCGTGCTGCATTTTTTCGCACGGGGTAACACACGTAACTTTAATGGGCTATATCTTTGTTATTTTTTCTTTAATCGAAAAAATAAAAAATACGTGTCCAATATTTTTTTATAATCTAAAATACGGACTAAATAAAATGCAGTTATTTTGACCCTAGAAACTACCATATTATGTTTTGTAAAAAGTGATAGAACAAAAGTTGTTGTTTATGATGTTAGTAATACAGTCCTGCAGGGTTGTTAGTGTTTTACAAATAACGTTGTATCAACGCGAATAGACTAGTCGAAAAAAGTCAAAATTAACTGTCACCAATTTGATATTGTAAGTATTATGTAAGGAAATCTTGCCAAAGCACAAATGTAGCATTTATTTGTTAGTACGTACTTTGTACAAAGAGCTCACAATAATTAGGTTAAATAAACTAAGTTTACTAGTCTATACTTGTTGTTTTATTTTATAAAACTAAACGCCATCATTTAAGAGGGTCCTTTTCCACTCGCCTATCGTAAACATCAAAATGGTTAAAAAGCTTGTTACTTCATTTAATGCAATCCAACGCGATGTTTGACGAAAAGGCAACGCAATAAAAGGGAGATAACGCCTGAAAACTCGGTTAGTATTCGGTAATTCCGAGATTTACTCGAATATTTCACAAAACTTGCTCCAGGAAATAGCTGTTTTCTTTAAACCCTTATAAGTTTTTAAAAAAGTTTTCGTCATTTAGAATCTTAATAAAATTTGCAAGGTCTCTATAGTTTCTTTTTGTAACTTTTTTAATTTTTAGGCAAATTATGAAGTGTCAAAGTTCATACAAAATATGAGATTTTCAGAGGTCTTTACTGGATTAGTTTTATACAAATTTAGAAATTGATTTCAATAGAATCCAAGACAATATCCACAAGATACTGTGTTTCCAAAATATCTAATGAAAAATGTGTAATAACGTCATAATCGGTTATGAGCGCTTGTATGAAAAACAGTGAAAATGTGTGTCGTGTCGTGATGCATCACCTAGTGAATTTCACATAAGAAGTTCCATCGCCGTAATGTTGGCTCCCCTGTCTGTCTACAGAAAAAAGAAAAGAGTTGCTTGAGTGTGTAAAATTTTTACACAAAATGCAAATCAATTTTAACGGTAAATAAAATTCTTCTTTTTTTCGTGCCGATATAACTATACTTTTTCTGAAAAATAAATAAAATTTTAAATAAAACAAAGAAATAAAATAAAGTTTTTTATTACTACATTTAATATTTACAATGACTTTGTATTTACACATTATGCGATGTTTAAATCGTTAACGATGGCAAGTTATTTTAAAAATAGAGTGGAATTATTTTATCCCAAGGGTATAACTTTGGCCCAATAGGAATATAGAACAGAAGTCGTCAATCGGCCAGTAGGTAGCCTATTTTAAAATGTCTATTTTTTATTTTATTTGCATTATTTTCGCATGACAAGAGCAACACCAAATCTTCATTATCATCATCATTTCAGCCGATAGACGACCACTGTTGGACATATGCCTCCCCCAAGTGTCGCCACAATTAACCTATTAACCGCCTATGTCGGATATATCCGACAAACATTCTAGCGTTTATTCCACTAGGGTCGCATATTCACGACCAAATACTCCATCTCGTCAGCTTTTCTGTCATCTATGGGGAATAAACAGCTAACCGAGATAGAATACCCAGTCGCAAACACACTGCCTTAGCAAATAGGACGCAAAAACACTCATCGGACTAATCCAACGCGGGCGGTTAAAGGGTTAACGATCCTGTGCGCAAACAATTATATACCGCTAAATTTTGATCGTTTTAATTCATGAATCCCCAAGCGACACCCGGTGGCCGCGCATCCATTGTCTTACTATTGTGTCTCTAATTGACGGTATCTGAAGGGTTAATCCCGTAGAGGGTCCATCCGGTACATGGAACACTATCGAATTGTAACTCATCATCTTCCTGCCCTTATCCCGTTTTATTTGGGGTCGGCGCAACACGTTTTTTTCTTCCATTCTGTCCTGTCGCTCGTCATGCTATTATATTTTATAGAATTAAACAACTCCCTTTTCATTCATATATCACTTCTCACACAATCCATCCATCTTTTCTTTGGTCTCCCTCTCCCTCTCCATCCATCTACATTTAAATTCATAACTCTTTTAGCAACATGCGTTTCATCTCTCCTTTTTACATGAGCATACCAAGACAAACGATTTCCTTTCAACTTTTCAGTCACTGGCACCACTTTCAAACTTCCCTTAATATACCCATTTCTCACTTTATCCATTCTCTACTACTATCTAAAATAAAATTTAAAATAAAGTACCTTTTGCAAGTCCAATGACCTGTAGGTAGTTAGTACGCAACGCCGACTACTACCTACAGGTCATTGGACTCGCTCAGCTGACGTTGGGCCAAAGTATAAAAAATCATTTTTGTTAGCTTAAATAATTCTGTTTATCACATACGACGACTGGAGATACAGTCAACATTATTGAATTTCAGTATCACAATTTTTTATTAACCAATTTGTTACATTATACGGGGAGTAAGGGCTGGAACTGCATTAATCGGACGCCCGCCCGAAATCTTTTGAATCTGCACAAAACTTTAGGAGGTTGCTTTTGACTGGCCTGTCGGTCTAGTGGTTAGTGGCCTTGACTGCTATACCGGAGGTCGTGGGTTCGATTCCCACCCAGGACAAATGTTTATGTGATGAGCATGATCATTTGTTCTGTGTCTGGGTGTAATTCATCTATAATATGTATGTATTTAGAAATATATAAGTAAGTATGTTTGTAGGAGAAAAATAGAACACACTGATAGCAATAGTGCAACGCACACGTCCTACAAAAAGTCGGTTGTAAATACAGAACAATCTTACAACTTCGGCCCGATTATCTGTCTTACAAAAAGTCTGACGTGGCCGGGCAGCGTAAGGCTGCGTTACGCGAACACTCCTGCTGGCTTGTTGGTCTAGTGGTTAGTGGCCCTGACTGCTATGCCGGAGGTTGTGGGTTCGATTCACCCAGGACAAATGTTTGTATGATGAGCATGATCATTTGTTCTGTGTCTGAGTGTAATTTATCTATAATATAATATGTATGTATTTAGAAATATATAAGTATGTTTATCAGTTGTCTAGTACCCATAACACAAGCTCTGCTTAGCTTGGGACTAGACGGCGTTGTGTGATAGTTGTGGAATATATATATATATATATATTAAAAACTTGTAAATAATTATTTAACTATACGATACCATGTCAATAATCAATAATACTTGGCATTATAGTATTATTTTTGCCGACTGGCCTGTTGGTCTAGTGGTTAGTGACCCTGACTGCTATGCCGGAAGTCGTGGGTTACATTCCCACCCAGGATAAATGTTTGTGTAATGAGCATAATCATTTGTTCTGTGTCTGGGTGTAATTTATCTATAATAGGTATGAAAAATGTCGCCTACCTTAGGCGCCAACCAAACGTGGAATAACGGTCATTGACCCTCCTACATTTGTTGACATTCTTAATTTCAAAAACGGAAATAAAGACATAAAGCTGTCTTGAATCGACATGTATCGTGATCCTTTACATGATCTAGTCATGAAAAGCAGTTCATTGTTTGTTTTTCGGGTACCTACGCAGAGATATTAGGAAAAGGTCAATGTAATGTATTCCACGGTTATCTGGCGTTTTCTATAGCAACATTTCTTTACAATGCTTTTAGTGTTTTAGTGTTCAAACAAAAAAAAAAAAATATTATGTATAGGCTCACGCTTTGACCACTATCTCACTAGCTAGCCAAGTTACAACCGTTTCTCTTGCGTCGAACGCTTCGAGTTGGCCACGCCCCAAATTCTTTAGTTCTGATCACGTGACTGAGCGTTGATATGACGACATTCCCGTACATTTGAAGTTTTCTACTAACGTTAACGATTGCAGATTATCAACCTGGAGGTACAGGAAACACAGACTCCGGCAGGGAATTCCACTCTTTAGTTGAAACGCCACCATGGAGTTCCCACGTACAAAGGATGTCCTCCATGACGAATTGTACACTCAAATCACAACAAATTTTGCAACAGGTCCTTGCTCCGACCTGGGGACCTCGTGGAAGTTCACCAGGTGTCTCCTCACGTGGTCAGGACATTTGTATGTCTTCGGGCACCGCGGGCACGTGTACCTGAGACAATAGAAACGGATGCTTAGGGATAATCATAATGGTAAAGGGAATTTTTCAAAGACATGTTGTGGTATATGTAAACTAGCTTCAGCTAGCCACCGTAGACGCGGGCTCGCGGACGACGAGCCATGGGTAGCTCGCTGTCCGACCGTCCGGTAACTGTCCGGACCGAGCCCAAGACGTCGACGGCGCGCACTGTTCTCGCGCGCCTCAAGGAGTTGTCAGCAACAGGGTGGGCCCAGCTGGGTTATCCGAAAGGGAGCTCGAGCCCCGGTATGAAGAGGCTAGAAGGAACGGGGTGGGTTTTTAGTCAGTAAGAGTCTGTTACTATCTCCCACTCCACCCAAGAGCAGGGGTTGTCATAAGATGATTTTTGCCGTTTTGAGAGCAGTGGTGATGAAATAAATTACAAAAATTAATGCGCCTGGTAGGGTTTGAACCGGCGACCTCTAAAGTCAGGATCGTTACCACTCGGCCAGCACTGCTCTCAACCACGACATACTCAATTATAATCTTGTGCAAATACCTCGTATCTCTCGATGATGCCCTGGTCCTCCTTGGGCACGCCGTGGCTCCGGGCGAGGTGCTGGCGCACGTTGCCGGGCCTGGTGAACGTGTCCTGACATACTGGACATATGTACCTGTATTTGTGTTCCCTGTGCACCTTGTATTCGTGGACTTGGAGGCGCTTTTTCGATTTCTCCCATTTTTTGCAGACACTGCACTGTTGGAGGGACGGAAAGGGGGATAAGTATTTGTATTTTTATTCTATTACTATACAAGTAAAGTTGAAATAAAGTACTATCAAAGACGCTTCCGCCAGACCACCGCGAAGTTAATTTTTGCTTGCTCTCGAAACGAAAACTTCAAAGAATTGGTTTGGCGCCACAACGCACGCACGATGCACGCGATTTTTCATTTTTTAAGTGATCAGGCAGAAATGACCGCTAAGTTTTAATTCGTTATCATTTTGTAAAGATAAGGCCCCTTTGGCAGAATTTGGCGCCAACCGACCAGGGAATCGAACCCAGGATCTCACGCTAAATAGCTGCGCTTGCAACCAACGAGGCGTAATAGACATAGACACGCACACAGATATAAGGTAACGGCACTAGTGTTTGACATAAATATTTAGTAATAGACAATTAGATTAAATCTCAAAAAATGAGACTAGCAGTTGACAAAATAAAAACAAAAAAATTATGACTACACAAAAACAATAAAAAAAAACAAAATATATAGAACCGCATAAAAAAAATACCAAAAAGCGTCGTTTTAGTAACGAAATTATGTTAAATTGCAAAATTAAAATCGTCAAGCAAGATCAAACCGATGGGTATTGATGTTTTTACGAGTATTTACCCCTAATAATGCTAGGGTTTTTTTTTTATTGTTTGCGCTTGACCACTGTCTCACCTGAAACCAGGCATATGTGCCCCAGACGGTAACGTCACCCAATTGCCAAACAAATGCCTTGATCACACGTACCGAGTAAACAGGCGAGACAGTGCTCTCGGACGAGTAATCGGTACGTGTAAACACAGTGCCGAGTGTTCTGTCTGTTTGCACCGTCGTCATACTTAAATTAACTAACTAGATTGGTTCAAATACGCATGGCACACATTAACGACTGGGGTACGTACGTCTGGTTTACGATATAGTCTTATAATCATATTGCCTTAGGGTGTTACCACACCAGTCACTCGATCGTCGATCGATGGTAGAATGCGTTCTCTTATGAATACAATTCGAAAGAAACTGTTGGAATATAGCCGGGGTTAATCGATCAACGTTGACCGATGCCATCGACCGGCTTGTCGATCGGTATCGATTGGTATGTCGATCGGTATCCGTCGATTAATGAAAGCTACCACACCAATCGATCAACGTCGACCGATGTCGATCGATGGCATCGATCGACGATCAACCGATCGATTGGTGTGGGAACACCCTTACGGAGATCGCGCTTGTTTTAATAATCCTACATATTTTCCTATTGCGTAAAAACTTGAGATACAAAACTAGGGCTCGCGGACGGCGAGCCATGGGTAGCTCGCTGTCCGATCGTCCGGTAATGGACCGAGCCCAAGACGTCGACGGCGCTCACTGTTCCCGCGCGCCTCAAGGAGTTGTTAGCAGCAGGAGGGGCCCGGCTGGGCCGAAGCCTACTGGGGACAAGGTTGTCCGAAAGGGAGCTCGTGCCCCGGTGTGAAGGCTAGAAGGAACGGGATGGGGTTTTTAGTCAGTAAGAGTCTGACACTATCTCCCGCTCCACCCAAGAGCGGGTTTTGTCATAAGATGATTTTCCCCGTCGAAAAAAAAAAACGATACAAAACTAGTGTAGTTTTGTATATTTTACATTAATTTGCCAATAATTAAAACTACCACTGAACTAAAATCGAAAAGACTCCCTGAATTTGAGAATACTTTATGGCCAACAGACAAAGCAACTTTTTATTTTGGTCGTGTAGTTATGTAGTAAGAAAATCTAGATATTTATGTCAACCACTAGTGCTCAGAAGTATTGTAAGAACAAGTAATTGTAAGTCAAACATAAAGTGCCCTTACCTCACCCTCCAGCCGCGTAGAAAGCACAGGGCCGATTGTCATGGTGCCTAACATATACTGAGCTGATAGAAAAATTCAAAATGTTCTATTTGCTACTAGATGTACTCGCATCTTTATTTATTGATTGTTCTTCATTAGTTTATTTTAATTGCAGAGAAATACGTCTATAAAACAATTTGGGATAATTTCTATTTCAAAAATGTTTTCATAAATGTCTAATGTTATTTTGAACAGAGTATAGTTTGTTGAAATTTTGTATAAGTAGAGGTTTCTTTAATGATATAATAAAGACTAAGAAAGAATATTCTAAAATTCATTCCCTAATGGCGCGTTTACATTAAGTCGATCACCGAATGTGGCCACCGTATTCGGTTTCAGTTGTCAATCCTGATTCAGTGTCTGTATTCAGCCGAGCTGCGTACACTTGTGTTGAAAGCATCATGAATAATGAGTAGTGCGTTTCAACAAATTCGCAGTCAGCCATCTTCAACGAAAACCTGATTATGCTAGTCTATGACCGAATACGGGCTGCAACCGAATTGGTTAAAACGACCTAATGCAAATGAGCCATAAGAGGATGAAACGGGGATCCAAGAATGGAGAACCCTATTTTTACAGGAGCGAAGTCGCTGGCAGTAGCTATATATACTCCATCTGTTTAGGTATAGTTAACTAAAGGTAAACAATATTGATACTTGTGTCTTTTTATTTAAAATAAATCGTATAAAAGACATATAAAGATTATTTAAATTGAGTCAATTATCTAACATCGGTTTAGGTAAGTAAATACCTGAATGTAAACATTTTTAACTGACTTCTAAAAAAGGAGGAGATTCTCAATTCGGATGTTTGTATTTTTTTTAATGTTTGTTCGCGTAGCTTCGTCGCTTGCCAACCGATATGATTTTTTTTTTTTTTTTGTTGGAAAGGGTATACTTCCCAAATGGTCCCATAGTTAAAGTTGGGATCTGATGATAGAATATTGGCGAAATCGAGGGTACTCCTCAAATTCAATTATTTTTTTTAGTGAAGTCAGTTTTTAAGCTATTGCATAGCTTCTATCGCGGGCCTTGAGCGTGGAGACCGAATCCAGAAATTCCGTAACGAAAAAAACCTAACATCCCCCACTAAATAGTTGTCATGGCAACTTGTCAACTTCAATCACAATTTAATTGCAAAGTTGATAAAAAATGCTATGCAATAGCTTTACCGCGGCAGTCTCCGAGTGCCACACGTCTTTTTTTTTATAAAAAGGTTTTTTACTTTTTTATAAATATCAGCAACGGTCGCGTGTTTCCAATACAAGCTAATTAGAATTTTTTTTAGATAAAAGATATGTTAAGATTGTTTACATTTAGTTAATTTCCTAAACAGATGGAGGATAGTAGCTTATGAACATAATCTAGCTCTGCTACTTTATTACAATACTAGCTGCTCCCAGCGGCTTCGCCCGCGTGGTAGCAGAAAGTTATCCCAAAGGATCATACTTCCGGGATAAAAAGTATCCTATGTCCTTTTCCAGGAGATAGTCTATCCGTGTACCAAGTTTCATCAAAATCGGTTTTGCCATTTAGGCGTGAAGACGTAACAAACAAGTAAGGATTAATATATAATATAATACTATTTTATGAGATCACTGTTTTTATTTAAAAATCTAACTTAATTATACAATCATACTCATGATTTTTCAGTACGTTATTAAGATAAAACTAATTTTATTTACTATGATGGCTGCTACATAGGCATGAGACCTTATAACTGGATATGTTGTCGCTAGATGGCGCTTAATTGCCCCGCACACGGGCTTCAAAAAAAACGCCGCTACAAGCTTCATTTTGAGGCTGCCTTTTTTTGACTCGTGTGCGCTTGAAGCGGCTTCAAGCTTCACCGGACACAAGACGTGTTGCGCGCTTCAGCTGTTTTTTGCGGCCGCTTCTAACTTTTTTATTGTGACCTCTTCAGGTGTTTTTTTGTGGCCGCTTCAGAAGTTTTTTTGTGGCCGCTTCAGGCGTTTTTTTGTGGCCTCTTCTAGATTTTTTTACTGGCCCGCTTCACGCGTTTTTTTGTGGCCAGTGTGCGGGGACAGTAATTCAACATTTTTAGTTAATAAGAAGTAAGAAATATTTAATATATTGACGATATTTCATTTACATATATGGCTACAAACGGGGTCTAGTTGTGACCCCAAACTATGTTGAAATCTACTAAAATAACTATAGAATTATTTACACTTTACAAATGCATCCGTTTTATTTACAAATCTTCAAACCAATTCAATAAAAATGGAAAAAAAATATATTTATTTACAATAAATTTGATTTCTTTTCGAGGTAATCATAATATAGACTGATACCTAATGTGAACAAAAATAATATATTGTAACAATTTTGATCATAATTATTTGGCGCCTATCCGACTGTTTCTATTTTCTAAGGCCGTGTTCAAACCAAACTGACTGTCAGCCGCCGAAAGTGAGCGAATGTTACGCAGTTTATTGTATTTCCATACATATTCACTTTTTCGTTCACATCTAACCGACGATACGTCATTACGCTATGCGTAGACGCTGACATTCCAGTTGTAGTTCCAGCAACCAGGCTCAAAAAAATAGGGGGCTCATTTAGATGTCAATGCATACGCTTCTATAATAAACTGCCTAGTCATATTCAACAACTCAGCCTTAATAAATTCAAATCATTTGTAAAGCGAAAACTTTGCCAAATAGCTTTTTTACACTGTAAAGGACTATGTTGATGACGAAAAGGCTTGGGACTGACCTGCTCCAGTACCCTCTAATTCTTATAACATAACTGTTGTATTTTTTTTTTGTTTTAAATTGTGTTTATTATTCATTTTTTTATTCATTTTGACATTAATGTTTAGTTTTTACAATTTGACATTGTAATATTATTTTATTTTACAATTTGACATTGTAAATTATTTTATTTTACAATTTGACATGTTATATTAAATAATTTTTATTATTATAAATTTTTGTCATAAATATTTACTTTGTAAGTATTACAATTGTAAAAATTAACTTTCTTTTTATTATTGTGAATGTGAGGACTATGTTGATTACTTTTTTATTTCTCGTAATTTTTTTTATGTCTGCCAATTTGAGTATTTTTTGCGGCCTACCCAAAGTCCTTTCATTGGTATTGTTCGTCAAGTCGTTGAGCTCCTTAGTAGTCCTGAGTTGAGCTTTGCGAATACTGACAGATGCTTACACTGATTGGACGGGTCCACTCAAATCTGTATGGTTCTTTCTTCAAAAGACCATCTCAGATTAATCGGCATGGTTCTCATGTGATTTGACCATTACATATTTACTGTATGGACTTTAAAAGAGACTTTGACCCCTGAGTTTGTTTCAGTGTTTCTTCTCAGGGTAGTCAGCTAGGAAACACCAGCCTCATCTAGCTTAAACAGACGAAAAAAAATAGTTGACGTATAAAAGTGTTTTTAAACCTATTTGCAAAAATAAATATCATTTATCATCATTTATCATTTATCATTCGGCAGCCGATTAATATAGCGTGTCACTACGCTCCGCGGTCGCGTATTGTATATTTATAGCGTATTGTCAGCATACTGTGAACGAAAAATACCGTTTATTTTCACGTTGACACTGGGGCTCACAGTGAGCCTGCTCACAGTCGATGGCTGACAGTCCGTTTGGTTTGAACACGGCCTAAATATCAGATTCACTTTTTTTTTGAAATAATCGATACTTTAATATCAGAACCGATAATACCCTATAGAATCGGTAATACCCTATGGGGTCGGTAACACCCTATAGGGTCGGTAGTCGGTAATACCCTATAGGTTCGTTAACACCCTATAGGTTCGGTAATACCCTATAGGGTCCTAAAGCTGCACTCTAACAATCGGCCCCTGCTGTTCGTCGGCCACGCTGTGCACGCGGCGCATGTGCGCGCGCACCTTGTTGGGCTTCTCGAACCGGTGGTCGCATATCCCGCACAGGTACCCGTAGCGCTTGCCGGTGTGCGCGTTGTGCTTGTGTATCTGCAGGAACTTGCGCGACTTGAGCCGTTTGGGGCACATGTCGCACTGTGTGGGGTCAGTCGGGACGAATATGGATATTTTTATTTCCGCACTAGTACGAAAAACATCAAATTGCGTGGCTAAAAGCGATAGAGATAACAGCTGGTTTTCGAAAAAGTATTTTACTAGTATTTTTTTTTTATGGTATAAACTAGTGCTTGACTGCGATCCCACCTGATGGTAAGCAGTGATGCAATTGTTAATGATGAGGCGCACTAGTTTATTAACAATAAGAGCCTATTCACTCTAGCCTTGAAGACATCTAAATTAAAAATCGGACGGGAAGACTGCAGCAGACAAAAAAAAAATCTAAAGCAGCGTACAGACATCGCGAGGCGTGCGTCGCGAATGGTGCGACACGCATGCCTCAACTCGAAGCATGCGACGGTACATTTATGAACGATTCCCGAACGACACACCCTCAAGCTGGGCTCGCAAACCACCACGCAGTGTTCGTCAGTAGAAAACGCAAACAACACCTGTCCGACCGCAAGGAGCGCACGGCTCGTACTGAGGCGGCGTTCGCAACGATCGTACGTCGCGAACGCTCACTGTGAGCACACACGTCCTCACAGCCCGAGGCATGCGAGACTAACCATTCGCGACGCACGCCTCGCGACGTCTGTACGCGGCTTATGATGTTACTCTTCTTACCTGGAAGTTCTTCTCAGGCAGATGTATAGCTATGTGTTGCACCAGGTTCGAACGTCGATGGAAAGTGGCCCCGCAGTGGTCGCAGACGTACGGTCTTTCTCCAGTGTGACGGCGTTCGTGGATCTACGAGTGAAGCGATATTGTCATGAAATTGGCCTTGTTTTTGCGATATTTTAGTGAAATTGATTTTGGTTGTGGTTGTGGCATATTTCAATGAATTGGTTTTTTAATAAATTTTTAAAA
Organism: Mythimna lalbum; assembly: GCA_949319445.1. Lineage (NCBI taxonomy): Eukaryota > Metazoa > Arthropoda > Insecta > Lepidoptera > Noctuidae > Mythimna > Mythimna lalbum. The sequence goes on from OX439375.1 coordinate 10,161,254, forward strand.
TGAAATGGTTGCTGTTGTACGAATTTCGTATGAAATTGTTTCAACAATCAATTTGAAATTTCTGTTCAATATATTTTTTAAACGTTTACGCATACTATTACCTCTGTTATCGTAAACGCGTTTATAGATATGTAAACTCATATTGACATGACACCAGAAAAAACTGTAGGCCATAAAAATATTTGTAACGCGCGGTAATCGAACCCGCGACAAAAAGCAGAGCAGCTAATCGCTCGCATGTGTCAACTAATTAGTTTTGTTTGGGCGATACTTTAATGAAATCGATTTAGTAGTGCAATATTTTAATGAAATCGATTTAGTAGTGCAATATTTTAATGAAATCGATTTAGTAGTGCAATATTTTAATGAAATCGATTTAGTAGTACAATATTTTAATGAAATCGATTTAGTAGTGCAATATTTTAATGAAATCTATAGATAACGATATTTTAATGAAATTATACAAAATCTCGCCTCACCGTAAGGGCCTCCTTGGTAGCAGAGCTGTACTCGCAATATGCACACTTGTGTATCTTGTACAAGCCGTGTCTGGCCCTCTTATGTTCCTGTAGCTGATTGTTGTTGCGACATCTCTTTCCGCATGCCTGTGTGACAATGGGTTAGAGTGAGATGGCTATCATCATTATCGTCCAAGGTTTCTTGCACTTTCTTCCCCATAGAGATCTACGCTTTGGAACGTGCAATTTGGCTTCACTTTGGCTCTTGGGTGGAGCGGGAGATAGTGTCAGACTCTTACTGTCTAAAAACCCACCCCGTTCCTCCTAGCCTTCATACCGGGGCTCGAGCTCCTTTCGGATAACCCTGGCCCCAGTAGGCTTCGACTCAGTTGGGCCCCTCCTGTTGCTGACAACTCCTTGAGGCGCGCGGGAACAGTGCGCGCCGTCGACGTCTTGAAAAAGGGCTGATGATGATGATGAAGTAAACCCACGTACCTCACAGACACAGTAGTTGGTGTGGAACCTCATATGTGCCTTGTAAGTGGCCTTCATTCGGAACTCCTTGCTGCATGTGCCGCATTTGTACGACGGTAGGTTCGGGATGGTCATGCGTTTCTCTTTCGGAGATGCTTTCTGAAAAAAAAACTTAAGGTGGTGCATCGCGACACACATTTTCACGTTTTTTATACAACCCATTTTATTTTATATTAGATTATGACGTTATTACACATTTTTCATTAGATATTTTGGAAACACAGTATCTTGTGGATTATCTAGGTTTCTATAGAAACCAACTTGTAAATTTGTGTAAAACTAATCCAGTTACACGTTGTATATTTATAAAAAAAATACAAAAAGCAATATCAACTTATAAGTAGCAAGTAAGCGCTCAGCAAAATACAGAGGCTCGTGTAAGACAGAGCCACTGCGCTGATTTTTAGCACTAGCCGAACTTTCAGCCACAAAATATATAGGTACAGAAGTCAATCTCCATACTGTGCGCGCTCTCACAACGCACACATAGACACTGCTCACGGACACGATATCTCCTCGCCCTCGGCCCGCTCGTCGAACAGTTCCGGCTCAAACGCTCATTAGTGCGCGTCCACCGAGCGTAGGTATAAATAGTGAAGTACACACATTTTTTTTTTCGGTGGTCAAAAATCATCTTATGACAACCCCCGCTCTTGGGTGGAGCGGGAGATAGTGTCAGACTCTTACTGACTAAAAACCCACCCCGTTCCTTCTAGCCCTTATACCGGGGCACGAGCTTCCTTTCGGATAACCCTGGCCCCAGTAGGCTTCGACCCAGCAACAGGAGGGTCCCAACCCTCCTGTTGCTGACAACTCCTTGGGGCGCACGGGAACAGTGCGCACCGTCGACGTCTTGGGTTCGGTCCGGACAGTTACCGGACGATCGGACAGCTAACTATCCATGGCTCGCCGTCCGCGAGTCCGCGTCTACGGTGCCCGGCAATCGAGATCGGAATCCCGGCGGCGGCGGCGAGGGCGCCGTTGCCTGATGCGGTCTGCCTCCTCCTTTGCTAGCATTACTGCTTCGCAGAAGGAGGCGACCGCCTGCCATTCCTCCTCGCTCCGCGGCGCGCGAGGTCTCCGCCGCCGATCGGCACCACGAGGGCACGACGATGCGGGCGTCTCTTCCGACTTAATCTGAAACAGGTACCTCCCGAACGTGCCATGTCCGGTGAGGACCTGCATCATGCGGAAGGTAAGGACGCCGTGAGGTCTTTCCAGCCACGCCTCAAAGAGGGGAGGGACACACATGAGATTGTCTTCTGTACCTATCTATGTGGTAATAATATCATACAGTATTCCAACTTCCTACAAACGGACGAAACGCGAGCTATACCTACGCGCCTCGGTCGTAGCATGGGCTCGGCATGTAGACAGTCGCAACTGTGCCGCAGTGACGAGCGGACACGACGGTTTTTTTTTAACAATAATCGCGCGATTATGTATTATTAGTTTGTATAATTCAAAGTAAAGACGTGGTATTTTATTATTAATAATAGTGGTTTATTGTGCTATGTGTATGAATAATACAAAAAAAAGCATTTTATTTAAATCTACCAATCAAAAAACATCACGCATTTTTATTGAACACTCCCTATTCAATCCGCAAAGTATTTTGTTTATATGAAAAAGTAAGTATATTTACAATCACAAAAATAAACGGAAACAAACTAGGCAAACGTAATTAGAATGCTGGAGGCGGGCAGCCCTGTCGCATGTTTACGTACCGCGCGGCTGTAGGCATTTATTTCAAAAACACGGCCGAGTTACAATACTGTATGATACTATTACCGTGGTTTAGCTGTAAAAAAATAAACAATCATACCTTACTAGATCTCAACTCCCTCTTGGTCTCCGGCTCCTCCATCACGCCACAGTCCTCAACCTCGTCATCGTTCTGGAACTCCTCGCCGAAGATCTCGTAGCTATAGTCGTTCAGTTCCACCTTCTCCACTTTCGCTTTCTTCAATTTTGGCTGCGTTAATGATTTCTGGAGCCGCGATTTGTGTCTTTTTTTGGTTTTGCCTGGAATTAAATCTATACTTATAATAAATCTGTAGAAGAGAAATTTCTGTTCATTGAAAATATTAAAAAAAAAAACTGGCACCGAACCCAAGATCGCAATCAAAAAAAAAAAATCGCATATTTTTTAAATCGCAATTTTGGTTTCGGTCCGGACAGTTACCGGACGATCGGACAGCGAACTATCCATGGCTCGCCGTTCGCGGGCCCGCGTCTACGGTGCCCGGCAAACGGGTTCAAAATCCCGGCGGCGTACCATAAAAAAAAATGGCATCGAACCCAAAATCGCCAAAAAAAAAACTCTTTTTTTTTTTTAATGGCAACTTTGGGTTCGGTGCAATTTATTCTTTTATATTTTCAATGGACAGAAGTTTCTCTTCTACAGATTTATTATAAGTATTGATTTACCTTTTAACATATTGAGGAGTGACTTCTCAGCTTTCCGACTCGTTCTCCTAAACTGGAGTGCCATGTTCATGGTGTCTATACATTGTGAGCAGATCTTCTGTGATAGGCCGTCATCCATTTTTATCTGAAAGATGCAATTATTACGGCCCATTCACGACCTTACGGCCCATTCACGACCTTAGCGCGGCGAGCGGCAGCGGCGTGCGGGGCGGCGAGCGTTACGACAAATGTATGAAAATGTTTGAAGCACGCCACGAGTCGCCGCTCATAGCGAAAATGCGCGCGGTTTTGTCAGAGCGAATAACTGCAGCGGCGCGCGGTGCGGGGAGCAGCGAGATCAAAAGTACAAGTGAATGAGCGCGACGCCACGAAACAGAGCGGCGCGTTTGGCGGCGCGGATAGCGGTGTAGGTGTGACGGACTCGGCGGCGAACTCATATACAAAAAATTTTAGACGATTTTGTAGCGGTAATAGATACTGAGGCGCTTATTACTGAAATTTTAAATCGACCCCCTATATGGATGTCAAAAAATCCCCAACATTAATATAAAATATAAAAGGTTGTGGGAAGAAATAAAACAATGTTTTCCGGAATATAATGGTAAGTTTAATTTAAATTGCACAGCTGTGATTTGGTGGATTTGTTTCTCATTATAATTTTGTTTATTTGTATGTATTTATATAAGTATTTATTTTATAAAAGTTTTCTTTATATCATTATATTTTTATTTTAGTTTTAGTTTTTATTAGTTTTGTTTGCCTTTATGTTGCACCTACCATGTTTTATTTCTGCACCACCCTAAGGTCGACTGGTAGAAAATGCCTAAGGCATTGAGTCCGCCTTTGTACTGTTTTAGTGCATAAAGTTTTAATAAATAAATAAATAATAACGTAGTATCAGCTACCATAATTATATTGTCTGTACACAGTAGGGATAATTTTGATAACGCCATAATTTTGAGCACGTCCCGACTACCTAAATACGTCCACCTCGGCCGCTGCCGCTCGCCGCTACTGAGAGTAGGTACGTGGCGTGTAAAACGCACCGCTTGCCGCCGACGCGCCGCCTGCCGCGCCGCTCGCCGCTAAGACCGAAGTCGTGAACGGGCCGTTAGGTTGTCTGCTAAATATCGCTGCCAGTGGTAAGTTTCCACACGGGCCACAAAAAAAGCTAGAAACGGCCACAAAAAAAGCTGACGCGCGCGTCATCTTGTGGCCATGCATATAATAATTAACTCTGACGAAGAAGGATTAAATACGCGAATGGTATGCGGCGGCCTCATTATTATAAAAAACGCCGCCACAAAACAAAACCCACCACCCTAGAGGTTGACTGGCAGAGAATGCCTAAGGCATTAAATCTGCCTATGTACTTTGTGTTGCATGAAGATTAACCCTTCAGATACCGTCAATTAGAGACACAATAGTAAAACAATAGATGCGCGGCCACCGGTGGTCGCTTGGGGATTCATGAATTAAATAAATAATAAAAAATCTAGAAGCGGCTCCAAGCGTTTTTTTTTCAAGCCACATAAAAAGGCCACCTCAAAAAGAAGCAAGAAGCGGCTTTTTTTGTAGTCCGTGTGCGGGGACAGTAAGACTGCTATTGTACTCATAGATTAACGCTTGTGTCAATATCCTACTAATATTATAAATGAGAAAGTTTGTATGTTTGTATGTAATGTATGTATGGATGTATAGATGTTTGTTACTCTTTCACGCAAAAACTACTGAACGGACCTCGATGAAACTTGGTACACGAGTAGACCATATCCCAGAATAACACATAGGATACTTTTTATCCTGGGATTATGCATGCGGGTGAAGCCACGGGCAAAAGCTAGTATGTCATAATGTATGAGTATAGTTTCCTTCTTCATTTGTTCTTCTGTTGAAGACCCCGAATAAAACGGGACAAGGGCAGGAATATCATGATGAAATACCGGCCACCGGAATTTACGGCCCATGCTGAAAACCAGCGTCGTAGACTCACCGCTTTTAACGCTTTGGACTCGGCATTATGCTGAGCGTTCAGTCCTTTTGCTCGGAAGTGGCGCAAGCTTTTTTTAAATGCACTTAAAAAAAAAATTGTAAATACTTTTTGGCCATTCTGGCAAATAAAATGTTTTTCTTTCTTTCTTCTTTCTATGTATAAACTCTCTGTGTTTGCCCAGTTTTTATTTTCTTTGTTATTTTATTATCTTTCATTTGTACGGAAAAAAAAATTCCGAATCGCAAAATAAAAATTGTGACATAACAAATAATTTAAAAAAATTCAGATTTATTCCTATACTAAAGTTGGGGTAATTTGGTCTCGACAAATTTCAAATTTCTGGCTCAACGGGACAAGTACAATATATCACTCAACAATTGCGATTGAGTGAAACTGACAAATAATCCTGATTTCAGCGTTCCACGCGCTAGAGGCGAGTCACCTATCTTCCGCTGTTTCGACTATATCAATGCCAGCTACAAATAAATAGACATATAGGTGCCTACGTACCTCTAGACCGGTCACAAGCCTCAGATCTTCCGTTCTCTTCTCTTTGCTCTCTTTATTGTAAAATATCGACACTAAATCCTCAGTATTCAAGCAAGTCCTGCAGTAAACCTGTTCAGGCTCCTTCTTCTTCACTTTAACCGCTTTCGCAGCCAGTTTCCGCTTTGCTGCCCTGTGTTTTGCACTCATATTATTTAGTAGGAATAACGCTAACATTTTTTTTAGATTTTCTTCTTTATTTCACACGATAAAAAACATTTATGACTCGAAACTTGTAGGTTTTATAGTTATAAATTGCTTTGAGAAGTAAATAAGTCTATATAATCACGGTTTTATATTCATTTGTATGTAAAACATTGATGAACATAAACATAAACAAATGTAGTAGCGGCCATTTTATTTCTTATTGACATTATTGGACATTGACACTTGAGTATGACGGAAGATGTTCATGTCCAAAATGTCAATGTGGTCAAATTGTGAACTTTGCCAATTAAAGTTTTAATTCAACAACAGTTTTTGAATGGATTATTTGAATGAACATAATTAAAAAAATATCTAAATAGATAGATGGCCAGAGTCGCGGGAATCCGATGGATGCGTGCAGCGTGACGCGCAGGACCGATCGTTATGTCGGCGCTTGGGGGAGGCCTATGTCCAACAGTGGACGTCTTACAGCTGATACGTTGGTAATATTAAACAATACTGTAAATGAAATTTGGTGTATTTTTGACATGAAAGCATCTCTAAACGTGTGTTGTATTTGATGAAATTTTTTTGAATTTTAGTACATAAAATGAACACACTTTAGATACGTTTCGTTAGTGCCAAGGAAGATTTCTATATTTGTACATAATATCAATCTATAAAATAAAATAAACAACTCAAAAATTCATTTCTTAAGTTCAAGATGGATTCTGTATAAATCATTAACACTAGTGGTTAGCAGTGGCTATTTGTTGCTCATAACTAAACGCAAAGTCGCAAACGTCACTTTTAGCGTCAATCCGAGAGTACTTGTTTAGGTTTTATTTGTGATTTTATCATGTTTTCTAACTAGAATTTATAACTAAACTGACGAATATGTCTCTTGCAACCAGCGAAATGAACCCTTGGAACTGCTGCAGGACATGTCTGGGAGTAGAATCTTTGCAGCCTATATTCAAGTTCATAGAACATCACGAAAAGTATTCTGATGTTATTTTTTCAGCTACTGGGCTAAAGGTACGATTAAAAAGATATTAAACTTGTAAAAAAATATATTATAATATTCCACAACTATCACACAACACCGTCTAGTCCCAATGCTAGCCTAGCAGATCTTGTGTTATGGGTACTAGACAACTGATAAACATACTTATATATTTCTAAATACATACAAACAAAAGTTAAATTACACCCAGACAGAGAACAAATGATCATGCTCATCACACAAACATTTGTCCTGGGTGGGAATCGAACCCACAACCTCGGGCATAGCAGTCAGTGTCACTAACCACTGGGCCAACAGGCTGGTCAAAATATTTAGAACTCATTTAGAAACTGTAATTGGAAAGATATTGGAAAGTTTCAGACATCATTTCAAAGCCTTAAAAATATAGAATAAAATGAATTTTATAATTTCAGGTGACATGCAACGACACATTACCACAAAAAATTTGTACATCATGCATAAACTTCATCAATTTCTCTTACAAGTTTAGAAAAAAATGCATTGAAAATGAGAAACTATTTCTGAACCATTTCGAAGACAAAACTATTTACGATGTTAAGATTGAATCTAATATGTTTGACATGGGAAACAACAGTAACATGACTATAGACATATCAGACCTACTGGAAGATTTAAATAATCACGATGACAATATAAACAATTACAGTTACGATGCCATTGAAAATAACGATAATGAAGAAATAGAATTTGAAACGAAAGTGCAAGATCTTGTTGATAAACCCGTAGAATTAATATTTAAAAGTAAGAAGAGTAAAAAAAGTACTGAAAAGCCCGTAAAACGAACTTTGAGACGTAAAAAAGAGAATGGAGAAAAGAAAGTGAGACTGAAGGAAGAGATTGAGTGTGAATATTGCCATAAGATATTATCTTCTAAGCTATCGTTAAGAAATCATTATAAGATACACACGGGATTTGACGTTGTTTGTGAAGTAAGTTGATGATCCATTGTTTACTAGCTTTTCTCCATAGGACCTGGGCTGAAGCCTACTGGGGCCATGGGTTGTCCTGGGATGTAAGGCAAAGAAGGAAAAAGGAGTGGCTTTTACTCAATAAAGGTCTTAGATACCCTCCCATTCCCCAATAAAGCAGGAGAAATCATTGTTAGGGACAGCCGCCGTCGGGATTCCGATCCTGAATTCCGGCCATCGTAGACGCGGGCTTGCGGACGGCGAGCAATGGGTAGCCTGCTGTCCGACCGTCCGAAGCAAGCCCAAGTCGTCGACGGCGCGCACTGTTCCGTCGCGCCTCAAGGAGTTGTCAGCAACAGCAGAGGCCCAGCTGGGTCGAAGCCTACTGGGGCCAGGGCGGCTAAATAGCTAGATCGGACACTGTGTGCACATGCCCTTATTATGCTTCTTAATAAAACAATTATCTCTGTTCACAGCACTGCGGTAAGAAGTTCATAACTAGAAGACTGTTACTAATGCACTGCCGAGCCAAGCACGGCTATGAGAAGACAGACAAGTGCTCCTACTGTGACTATCGAGCGTCTAATGCGGAGCAGGTCAAGGTATGTCAAACAACATTAGTTTCTTTAGGGCTGCGGAGGATATTTCAAGACTTGGTGACTTAAACCACACCTGTTTCCCGCACCATGTAGGTAGGATGAAAATAGCGTATACACGTGACCCCAGTGACCCCCGGCATAGAGTCATGCGTCACCTGATTAGCATCCACGCCGTTCAAGCCGCGCCGCACCATGTAGATAGAATGAAGATAGCGTAGACACGTGACCCCAGTGACCCCCGCAAGTCACAAAAACCTAGTGTAATAAATAGTGTAATGAAAATATTATAACTACGACTTCAGATCAAACGCCTGTGTGCCAAATCAACGCGTTTTCTTTCTCTGTTCAGATCCACGAGCGCCTGCACACGGGCGAGAAGCCGTTCGTGTGCGCGGAGTGCGGCACCGGCTTCCACCGCAAGAGCAGCTACCTGCAGCACGTGGCCATACACCTGCCGGACAAGAATGTACAGGTACCCACACAATATATTTTTTTAATGATAATATAAGCACAAAAAACACCGCAAAATTTTGGTCGTTTTAATTCATGAATCCCCAAGCGACCACCGGTGGCCGCGCATCTATTGTCTTACTATTGTGTCTCTAATTGACGGTATCTGAAGGGTTAATGCCGGGGCGGGTCGATCCGGTACATGGAACACTATCGATTTGTAAAGATAAAATGAAAAAAAAACCTTTTTATAAAAAAAATAACCGACTTACCTAAAAAAATTAATTGAATTTGAGGAGTTCCCTCGATTTCATCAAGATTCCATCATCAGATCCCAACTTGGTGACTATGGGACCATTTGGGAAGTATACCCTTTTCAACAAAAAAATCATTTTTCAAATCGGTTGGCAAGCGACGAAGTTATGCGTGAACAAACATAAAAAAACCCATACAAATATCCGAATTGAGAACCTCCTCCTTTTTTACAAGTCGGTTCAGATCAAATCAAATCAAATCAAAAACGTTTATTTCAAATAGACCAATTACAGGCACTTTTGAATTGTCAAAATGTCAAACAAACAAGTGAAGCTAAATTGCACGTTCCAAAGAGTAGATCTCTATGGAGAAGAACGTGCAAGAAACTCCATGGACACTCTTTTAACCCTTCAGATACCGTCAATTAGAGACACAATAGTAAGACAATAGATGCGCGGCCACCGGTGGTCGCTTGGGGATTCATGAATTAAATCATATGTGTTACATATACTGTTTGGTTACATATTTCTTTCACATATTTCTTAAAAATAAAGTACCATTTTTTAAAAACTCTTATTAATTTACGCATGTACGAAACTAATTTCTTTAAGAAACCGTCAGCTGAGAGAGTCCACTGACCTGTAGGTAGTTAGTACGCAACGTCGACTACTACCTACAGGTCATTGGACTCGCTCAGCTAACGTTTTCGAAAATACCTTAAAAATAAACAAAAAAATACTCGGAGTAATGACGAAAAGCCCTCAACTCAGCATAACGTGTGTAAAGTGAAGTTACCTGTAATTTTGCGTTTTTAATATCGTATTCCACAAAATGAAAAATCTTCTAGAACGTGTTTAAAGTAAAAAAAAAAACGCCATATTAATCATTTTTCTCTATCTCATTGTACGTTTTCACATTTCCAGTGCGACCAATGCCCTGCTCGCTTCAAGTCGGTCACCCTGATGCGCATCCACAAGAATCGCCACAAAACGCCGCAGTACTCGTTCAAGTGTCGCGTGTGTGAGAACACTTTTGTGCGACGCCGCAACGCTGTGCGGCATCTGATGCGCATCCACGCTGTACAGGCTGCGCCGCACCATATAGATCGGATGAAGATAGCGTAGACACATGCCTACAGTGACCCCAGTGTGGACACCAGTGACCCCAGGGTGACCACCAGTGACCCCCACCCTGTGTTACCTGATGCGTATTAACGCCGTACAGGCCGCGCCGCACCGTATAGATCGGATGAAGATAGTGTAGACAGATGCCTCCAGAGACCCGAGCGTGACCACCAGTGACCCCGGCGTGACCATCAGTGACCCCTACCATAGTCATGTGTCACTTGATGCGCATCCACGCCGTACAGGCCGCGCCTTACCGTATAGATTGGATGAAGATAGAAAGAAAGAAAGAAAAACATTTTGTGTAAATAAAGTATTAAAAAAATTGTGATAGTAGTATTTAGAGAGACCTTTGAAACATTTTTTAGATTTGTAATATAATGCTAATCAATATATAATTTATTTTATCTTTATGTTATATCATTCTTCTAAACGTGTGTTTGCCAGCGAACTCCTAAACAACTTGACGGGTTTAGATAAAATTTTGTGTCAGTATTTGAGTGGATCTCTGGATGACTTGAAAATGTTTTTTTAACCCGGCAAAGGGTGTTGCAGTCGACTTCTTTGTTTTTATTTTCTGATGACAAGCCAGCTGTCAGACAAGACAACATCTTTTAATGTATTTTTAATATGTCTATCTAAAAAGTCAAACGACTTGGGTAATTATTAGGGCAAAATTAAATCTGATGTAGTCAACACTGGTTCAATAATCAACGTTGATTACGAGATCTTGATCATTGTTTACTGATAGAAGAACCTTATAAAAAGTATCAAATACAAGTATTTTTTAAATGATTAAATATTATAAAAAATTACCAATTGACTTTTTAACCGACTTCTAAAAAAGGAGGAGGTTCTCAAATTATTCGGATGTTTGTATTTTTTTTTATGATTGTTCGCGCATAACTTCGTCGCTTGCCAATCGATTATAACAACAAAGGTATTCGTTGGTTTTACAAAAAAGCACACAATTAGACCCCTGGGGTCTGTCTCAGCGTGCCACAACCTGACAATTAGTCAACGCGCTATAAACTGTCAAGATCCAATTAACTCGATAAAGTAATCCTTCAACTTACGCTTTATATTCTTGCTATTCAATGAGTATCTGATGTCTACAGGTATCTGATTCAATAGATTAGGTATTGAATAAGAAGCTGTACGCTTGCCATAGTTGTTGGAAAGGCTATACTTCCCAAATGGTCCCATAGTCACCAAATTGGGATCTGATGATGAAATCTTGGCGAAATCGAGGGAACTCCACAAATTCAATTAATTTTTTTAGTTAAGTCGGTTATTTTTTTTATAAGAAGGTTATTAGACAGATTAGGTATATAAAACTCCATAGTCCTGCCTGAACCTAACAACAAGACTGGATTGTAGGGTCCAATTTTATTTTCAACACTCAAATATGCGCCTTCGAAAGCTCAGTTGGTAGAGCAGTGCACTGTAGATGTGATAACACTCAAATATTCACACAAAATTCCATCCAAATCAGTCAAGCCTTTTAGGAGGTGAAAAACACGTAAAGAAGAATCAATATAAAGGTAATAGGTATATTGATATTTATTATTATGACCCCTCTTGCCACATTTTTATTTGGTAAATTATGTTTTTAAATCAGTACCTTTCCAATAAACGGCAACATTTATAATCCTTTTTTGTTTTATTATTTACAAGAAACGTATTGAACATTGTACGCACCGTTGAGGTTCAAATCATCCAACTGACATGTAACATACCCGTCCTTAGGCGGAGCGGGAGACAGTGTCAGACTGTTACTGACTATAAAAACCCACCCTGTTCCTTCGTTGCCTTTCTTACAGGCGCCGAGCCCTACTTTCAGAAGCAGCCCCTTAGCCCCAGTAGGCTTCGACCCAGCTGGGCCCCTACGGTTGCTGACAACTCCTTGAGGCGCGTGGGAACAGTACGCGCCGGCGACGACTTTGGGCTCGGTCCGGACAGCTACCGGACGGTCGGACAGCGTATATACCCATTGCTCACCGTTCGCAAGGCCGCGTCTACGGTGTATATTCAAATAATTTATATAACACTAGCTTTCCGCCTGCGGCTTCGCCCGCGTGGACTACAGTTTATATCGCGCGGGCAGAGACCCGTGCTCAGCAGTGGAATTATAGGTAGCCTATGTGTTATTCCAGTATCTCTTCTACCTACCTACCAAATTTGATCTAAATCCGTTCAGTAGTTTTTGCGTGAAAGCGTAACAGACAGACAGACAGAGTTACTTTCGCATTTATAATATTAGTAGGGATTTAACAATCGAAAAAAAAGCAATAATTTAGTTTACAATTAACTTTAATATTAAACACTTTAATTACTTAGTATTACATCTTAAAAATTACAAATATCTCAATTAATTTAATTCATGAATCCCCAAGCGACCACCGGTGGCCGCGCATCTATTGTCTTACTATTGTGTCTCTAATTGACGGTATCTGAAGGGTTAAATAGTATTATACAGGGTGTAAGGAACAGCCCTCCACAAACTTCTAATCTGACATCAGACGGTATGCATCGCAACGCCCGCGCGCGATCAATATTTTTAACGGCATACAGTTGTACGTTTGACTTCGTGCAGTCATGATATCAACTGTACGCGATCGGCTGCAGTCGAGAGAAGTCAATATCAACTGTATGCAGTCGTGCCTCCAACTACACGCGGTCGGCTACAGTCGTGTAGTGTCGTCGCATGCTGTCCATCGCTAACCGCATACAGTCAGCGTGCAGTTCATCAAAGAGCAAACGCACATTGACATTGTCAACTTTATTTTGAGGCACTTAAAGTTCAAATCATACACTAAGCTCTTGGGCTAGATGCGTGGCGCCAACTGCGCAGTCAGATCAAACTGCATGCAGTTGAATATATGGACTGCGTGGGGTTGCTGCGATGCAGTCCGTCTGATGACAGCCGAAGGGCTTGCTCAGCAGACGAAACTGAACAACCTACCTTTTTTCAGGAAACGAAAAAAAATATCAGCCTCTCCTGTGGCAAAGGCTGTCCCTTACACACTGTATTTGTAACTTAAACGACTTGTTACATCTTGTCAGCCTCATTCAAGGGCCTGTTCTCCTTGTCAGTGGCGAAGGGCCAGCCGGGCGCCGCGGTGGACTGCAGCAGCGTCCACAGGGCTGCGCTGTCGGCCCCGTTCGAGAAGTCCAGCTCTATCGGTTGGAGCAGCTTGCGGGCTTCGCTTTTTATATCTGATTTTGCTAGTTCAGGATTTTATGGCAAGAGAAAATGTCGTTTAGAAAGATTGAAGGATCTTTCGATGTCAACTCAAAACGAAAGGTTTTATTTTAAAGTAGCTTTTGCACGCGCGGCTTGTTTTTACCGACTTCACAAAAAGGAGGATATACGTTCGGCTGTTTGTATGTTTTTTTTTTGTATGTTTGTTCGTACGACAACCCCTTTGCCATCGTCGACCACATCATCGCTTATCATCAGGTGAGATAGTGGTCAAACGCCGTCTATACATAATAAAAAAACCATAAAAAAAAAAAAAAAATAACCGACTTCACTAAAAAATTGAATTGAATTTGAGGAGTTCCCTCGATTTCGCCAAGATTCCATCATCAGATCCCAACTTGGTGACTATGGGACCAACAAAAAAATAATTTTTCAAATCGGTTGGCAAGCGGCGAAGTTATAACATTGCGAACAAACATAAAAAAGACATACAAACATCCGAATTGAGAACCTCCTCCTTTTTTAGAAGTCGGTTAAAAATACTTAGGTTAGGTACTTCTACGCAGGCGTGCTCCATCGTCGACCACATCATAGCCTACCACCAGTACCCCTAGCCAAGATGCTAATTTGCAATAGTTAACGCTAGTAGAAAGCTTCAAATGTACGGGAACGACGTCATCTCAACGCTCAGTCACGTGGTCAGAACAAAAGAATTGGCGGCAAGGTCAACTCGAAGCGTTCGACGCAAGCGAAACGGTTGTAACTTGGCTATGGGGGCAGGTGAGATAGTACTGATTATTATTCGTCTAATCTTTATAAAAAGGATACATCCTTTGGCCACGTTGGGCGGTGCACTGAAGTCCCATCTGATGCCGGTCAGCTCCTTAGCCAGCTGATATGTTTCTCTGGAACAGATTATGTAGATCAGTATAAAACCAACAGAGTTGCTACTTGCTCATAGATATCAAGACTGGCCTGTTAGCCTAGTCGTTAGTGGCGACACGACTACATGCACAACGTTAAAATTAACTAAGGTAGGCGCCAGATAACCGTGCAATGATGGTCATTGACCCTCTTACATTTGTTGACATTCTTACTTTCAAAAACGGAAATCCTTACTAGCATTATAAAAGCGAAAGTGAGTTTGTTTATTTGTTACGTCTTCACGCCTAAATGGCAAAACCGATTTTGATGAAACTTGGTACACGGATAGCCCATGTCCTGGAATAGGACATAGGATACTTTTTATCTCGGAAGTATGTTCCCTTGGTATCATTTTCTGCTATCACGCGGGCGAAGCCGCTGGGAGCAACTAGTAACGACATAAAGCTGTCTTCAATCGCCATGTATCGTGATCCTTTACATGATCGAGTCATGAAAAGCAGTTCATTGTTTGTTTTTCGGGTACCTACGTAGAGATATTAGGAAAAGGTCAACGTACCTACTTTATTCCACAGTTATCTGGCGCTTTCTATAGCGATTTTTGTTGTCTGGGTTTCTGCGACGGGTGCCCGTCGCGGGGGTCCACACTACGCTATTTTGTTATATAAAAATATGTATTTGAAATATTGCCATATCAGTCCTATTTCATGAAAAAGTTATTCAATCTGGTTAACAGAAATGAGAGGGTTGTATTAATGATTGAGTTGTTTTTGATTTGCGTACAGCTGGAGTCTGTGTTTTCTGATAGCTACAACCCGGGAATCTTTAATTCATGAATCCCCAAGCGACCACCGGTGGCCGCGCATCTATTGTCTTACTATTGTGTCTCTAATTGACGGTATCTGAAGGGTTAAGTCGAGAGTGAATAGTTTTCTTCTAGGTAAGCGCGTTCCATCGTCGACCGCATCGTCGCTTTCCATCAGGTGAGATAGCGGTCAAGCGCAAACTTATCAATAATAAAAAAAAAGACACCCCACACCCCAATAAAGCCCTCACTATAAAACTCATACGACTAGATAGAGGTGACCTACGCCTGACGACGAGGATCATCACCGGACACTGCACACTGAATAACCACCTCCACACACATAGGCATCACAGGACTGTCTGTGATGCCTGTGCAGAGCTTACTTGGAGGGGGAGACAATTGCGCATGTGCTCCTAGACTGCACAGGTGTCACTGAAATACGCACACGAACCTTAGGATCCTCGAACCCCCTTACTGATAAATGATATTTATTTTTGCAAATAGGTTTAAAAAACACTTTTACACGTATTTTTTTTTTTTTTGGTCTATTTAAGCTAGATGAGGCCGGTGTTTCCTAGCTGACTACCCTGAGAAGAAACACCGAAACAAACTCAGGGGTCAAAGTCTCTTTTAAAGTCCATACAGTAAATATGTAATGGTCAAATCACATGAGAACCATGCCGATTAATCTGTGATGGTCTTTTGAAGAAAGAACCATACAGATTTGAGTGGACCCGTCCTGTCAGTCAGATGCCCTGAAGAACCTGAGAGCCCTAATCCATTTTTGGAGAGAAGTGGCTGGTGGAGGTCTGGAGTTCATGGGCTTCCATGGTACTTCCTCCTTAATACAACCAACCATTCTTCTTAAAATAAAAGTAGATACTAACTTGGCATTATCCAGTCTGTTCCTGTCACTGTCGGCAATGGTGAGGTGTGACTCGAAGGTGGCGCACACTCGGTCCAGCTCACTGCCTCGGCGGGACAGCTCGGAGAGGCGCTCGTTTAGTTCATTCTGAGGAGTACAAAATATAGTTACTAGGTATTTGCCTGTGCTTATTTTTTTACAAACTTTACACTAATATAATAAAGTTTGTTTATTTTTTTGTTTGTAGGAGGTTATCTCTGGAAGTACTGATCTGATTGTTAAAATTTTTTCACCGATAGAAAGCTGCTTTATTCCTGAGTGACATAGGCTATACAAAAACAACTGACCACCCTGACAAATCTAAAATACTGTTAATTTTTCTAAACTAAGTAAGTACTGTTTAAAATTCTTCTCAGATAAAAAAATACTTTATTTCTTGTAAAAATGTTGACATCCTTAGGTGTCTTGTGTATATGAAGCATTTTTATTGGATTACGACTTTTTATTCTCTTTGTTTTTGACATTACGAGCATGGCAGTTAGGAGTTTGTCATGCTCACTTAAACGTCTCCCTGCTGGTGGCGCGTGTATTGGGTCATTCGGTTCCCTTGAAAATGGTTGAGCTGAGTGGGGCTGATGCACGCGTCTTGCTCGTGAACGGGTGCCGTCAGTTGAGACTGGTCATCTCTTAACTGCCAGTAGCTTAATTCAGTTTTTATCTTTTAATATATTTTTTATTTTAATTTTATTATCTACATTGTGCTCACATAATAGAAGCAACATGAAATAATGTAAACAAACATTATATGTAACACATAATATGATTTAAAAGAGTGTCCATGGAGTTTCTTGCACGTTCTTCTCCATAGAGATCTACGCTTTGGAACGTGCAATTTAGCTTCACTTTTCTTGGACTGACCGACATTTGACTATTCAAAAGTGCCTACATTTGGTCTATTTGAAATAAATGATTTTGAATTTGAATTTGAATTTATGAGGTGTTGTGTGGGTTGTCCTGTGTACTTGTTGGTGAATGCATCCACTTTACCTTTGCTTTTGTGTGGGGCAAAGTTTTTAAGCAATGAGCTTTTTTTTGGCACACAGCACCGTGTGCCGATGTCTCTGTCAATATTGTTACAGCCCACGCTGAAAACCAGCGCTGTACTCACTGCTTTTAACGCTGTGGTCTCGGCATTATGCTGTGCGTTCGGCCATTTTGCTCAGAAGTGGCGCATGCTTTACTTTGAATGCACTCAAAAATTTGTAAATATTTTTTTGGCCATTCCGGCAAATAAAATATTTTTCTTTCTTTCTTCTTCTTCTTTCTGTGGCGTTAAATAAAAGAAGCCTGAGCCAGGTCTCAGGATAAGTATACTTACGATCCGATTTACGAATACCTATTACTTTAGTAATTTTCTTTTCTATTTCCTTCTGGAGTTCAATATATTGGTAAATAAGTTGAACTTCAGAACCTTTCGGCTCTAACAGCTAGCTGTTTTGCGAGCAATGTGCCTTGCTCATTGGCATTGACGACCACGTACCTACTGGAAGACGAAGCGATGGAAGGCCTATTAAAAGGTGGACCAATGACCTGGTAAGGGTTGCGGGAATCTAAAGGATACGAAAGGCACAAGATTGTTCATTGTGGCGACACTTAGGGAAGGCCTACGTCCAACAATGGACGTCTTTCAGCTGAAACAATAATGATGAAGTTATACTCACATGTAACTTCATTTCCTGAGCTAGTTTCGTCTCTAATTCCGTCTTCTTCTTACAAGCTTTCATCTGTTGTTGCTCTTTTTCGATCTTCTCTGTAATTATTTGAAAAGAATTAATGTTAAAATATGCAGGATGTCCATCGTTTGGTGAAATTAAGTTTGCACTATGAATTACCGTCTACTCTTTTGCAGAAGTCGTCCAGTTTCTCCACAAAGTCCAAAAACCAAGTTTCTTTCGACTCTGAACCCATTATTGATAACTTTTATTCCGATTTTATAAAAAATCTAAGAATCACAACTTTCACGACAACAAACGACTATTTTGAAATTCAAAAATTGATAAACATACGCCACAGATAGCATATAAATCCAGACCACATAGCAAATGTCAAAGGCTCTCAAAGTTTTTTCAATCGATTCGGGTTTTTGGAACTAGTTTACGTGCGTATCCGAACGTTTTGTGAGCTGCAGTGGCGCCCCGTAGTGCCGAATAGCGGTACTATATTTATCGCCATATTTGTGATGGCGACCGATATTTATAGATCGTAAGGGTGTTGTTATTCAATAAATAAATGCATTAAAAATGGAGGAGACGAAAGTTATTTATTACATAGACGATGAGGAAACTCCGTATTTAGTGAAAATTCCGATCTCACCGGAAAAAGTGACATTGTTGGACTTTAAAAACCAGTTGAACCGACCGAACTACAAGTTTTTCTTTAAATCCATGGACGATGATTTTGGTGTTGTTAAAGAAGAAATTGTGGACGATAACGCTCATTTGCCGTGTTTTAACGGTCGTGTTGTGTCGTGGTTAGTGTCTGCGGAGGGCTCAAACCCTTCCGACGGTGCTTCGCAGTGTACTGATAGCAATGCTGGCAAAGGCAAACAAACCCATGGGGCTCCGGCGCCCGTCACCCGGGACACCTGTACGGACACGGACAGCACCATCAGCTCGCGCCCGGGCCATAGAGCGTCCTGTGACAAGTATAAATACCGGGGCTTACGGATAAACGGCCACTCAAAGTACGGGAACCATGGCTTGGAATACGAAACTGCTTCAGTGCTGAGTTCTGACTTAGACTCCACGAGTCTCTTCGACAGCCAGTCAGAGATCACTACAACGACTGGCCGGCACACAAACGCGTCTGTAGACCGAGCCCTAACAGAATGCAGCAGTGTTTCCCACCTACAAGTGAGCTCTCGGAAGAGACCGCAGCGGCGACGAAAAAGGCCACAAGTCATGTCTAGAACCTCTTCGTACTCGTCAATAACGGACTCTACAATGTCTATGCATATTATTACGGTGACTCTGAATATGGATACGGTCAATTTTCTTGGTATTTCGATAGTTGGGCAGTCGAACAAGGGTGGTGATGGTGGGATATACGTTGGAAGTATTATGAAGGGTGGTGCTGTGGCTCTGGATGGTAGGATAGAGCCAGGAGACATGATTTTACAGGTATGTTTAGTTATAGGGTTTCTCCTTCTTAGATTTATTTAGATTACCTTAGATAATAAGATATTTAAATGATAAGTCCTTATCTCCGCATATCTACTTCTTGCTGTGCCTGACCAGGTCAAAAATTTTTTTTTTTTTTGGCAAATTTAATTACCTGAGCCTATAGCAGGATCCCTGAATTTGCTCACAAACACCTTGAAAAATCTAACGAGGTCTAATCGGTTTTTGGACAGAGGTGTGTTGGTTGGAATAAGTTCACCAAAAGTTTGCCTATTATGGCCCACGCATGATGGTCTGCATAGGACTTGGTGCAGGAAACAGACTCTGATAGATAGTTAGTAACCCTCCCAAAATTTTTGGCCACAGAGGCCAACCTCAATGCAGATTTGCCGCTAGAACACAAGAGATGGAGTTTGTGGACACAAACACAGAAATAAAATAAAACAGCTGACAAACACAGGTGCACTCTATTCCTTTACTCATAGTGTGATGGGACTGCAATCTATTATAACAAGAGAGTGATTAGGTGTCAACCAACAACCAATAGTGATAACACTAACATTTATTTATTTACTAGCTTTTGCCCGCGCGGCTTCGCTCCCGCTCTTCCCTACTCCACCCTACTATACCCTACTCTACCCTACTCTACCCTACTCTACCCTACCCTACCCTACCCTACCCTACCCTACCCTACCCTACTCTACCCTACTCTACCCTACTACTCTACCCTACTCTACCCTACACTACCCTAATTAATTTTTTTTTCCATAAGAACCTTATCCTCACAATAACAATGACAACAAAAAAAAAATCAGCCAAATCGGTCAAGCCGTTTTCTTGCCATGTTGTGACAACGGAAAACGGGACTCATTTTTATAATATAGAAGATTATATACTTTATTGTACACCGTTACACATACAAATGGAAACTTAAAACTAAAACACATTTGCCATTACATCTTTCTGTGGTATGTGTGCTAGCAGCTATACTAAGTATACACCTTGGTAAACTGCCTTTGATAATAAACTTAATAAAAGAATTCTACGTAACAATAATGAAAAGACTAAAACACCACCACATATTGGTGAAATGCATGCCAGTCAACAATAATACAAGAAAAATACAGTGGCTTAGCTAAGTGCAGCAAAGTAACAATAATATTGAGATGACAGATTGGTTAGATTGTTTACTGGGTTTTTAGTAAAAATTCTTTGCTGGAAGAATGACCCTTTGCATCAATAAATTTCCATAGAAATCTGCTAATGGTTTGCCTTAATAATATTAATCCCTGGATTAAAACCCAAGCAAACGCCGGTGTTCACTATCTCATTGCTTTTTTAACCCTTCAGATACCGTCAATTAGAGACACAATAGTAAGACAATAGATGCGCGGCCACCGGTGGTCGCTTGGGGATTCATGAATTAATTACGGTATTCGAAAGATTAATATAAAATAAGTGAAGTCTACATGTCTATCAATACATGCCCAAGGGTAGAAAACGGAGGAACCAGACATAATAAGGCAGTAGATATAAGCAATCACATGTCATCATTTCTATAGCTATAATTTGATTGGGTCGGCTTAGCATAGCACCGCTTATCAGACCTCCACAACTCGTTGCAAGGAAGGTATAATCAATCGTACAATCTTGACATAATCAAAGTTTAAAATCAACAGAGATTAGGTCAGGATAATGAGGTGAGGTAATTTAGCAAGTATGCTGCATTATTCATAACAAAATACTGTACTATTGTATGTCTGAGTAAGGTTTTCGCACTTAGTCCCATGTAAAAAAAACCTAAAATCATTCTCATTGGGCCTGTGAATTTAGTAACTTAAATTAACCTTTCGAATAGCGTAATTAGACAACTTTTTATTATAAAAAGGTAATGAGAGAGTGAATGCCAGTGTTTGTTTGGGGTTTAATTCATGAATCCCCAAGCGACCACCGGTGGCCGCGCATCTATTGTCTTACTATTGTGTTTCTAATTGACGGTATCTGAAGGGTTAGTGAATTAAAAACATGTTAAACCCTAAATATCCTTTCTTTGGTATTGTTCGTCAAGTCATTAACCTCCTTAGTAGTCCTGAGTTGAGTTACACATTCACTGACAAATGCTTTACTGACTGGACAGGTCCACAAATCTGTGCGTGTTCTTTTTTCTAAAGACCATTTGAGATACTGATATATGCATATCATATTTTGGAGGTATGCGGAACAGAGAGTAAAGTCCCGCAAACCTCCATTGAAAAGGGAGGATCCTCCAACCAGACAAGGTGTTATGGTCTGGTGGGCGACTGCCCGATAGTGGTTGTCGGGCTGTCGTATATGTTCAAATCGCGCGGAGAACTTTGATTGCGCGATGCAGGATTTCGTATTTTTCTTCGTAGTTCTTATGTGGCGTCATAGATGTCGCTACAATATGATACTGTATGGACTTTATAAGACACTCCCTTGAGTTTGTTTCGGTGTTTCTTTTCAAGGTAGTCAGTTAGGAAACACTGGCCTCATATTTGTTTAAATTCATAGTGAGTTGTTAGTTTAAATTGATGGATCAAGATCAGGTTCAATATTCTTTAAAATATGATTTGAACATGTTTTTTTTTAAACCGTCCTTTGCTAGCATTACTGCTTCGCTGAAAGAGGCGACTGCTTCCTTTTCCCTCTCGCCCCATATCATGGCTTGAACCAGCCGGGCGCGAAAGTTCGCTGCCGTCGATCGCTTTCATGAAGACATAGCAGTGCTCTGCCCTAGCTGGGTCCTAGACGTCTTCCGTATGCTCCACCGTGTCCTCCGTGTGTTCCGCACAATGGTGACACCCGGGCTTTCCGCACTATGGTGACACCCGGGCGTTTATTCTCGCTGAATCATAAACCTCCCGAAACACCCCTGTCGGGTGATGGCCTGCATCAGGTGGAAAGTGAGGACACCCCTCAAAGAGCAGACTTACCTAGTTTAGAGCGTACCTAGCGCCGGGTTACGACAGTCGCTGTCTCCATATCGCCATAAGATTCTGCCGGATTTGTGGAGTCTTGCCCCAGAGTTACATACCCACGTGCAACTCCCCCAGGTTTAATCTGAGGATTCATTCTCGTATTTATAAGGTGCTTTCGCATTCACATCTCAGTCACAATCTGTGGAAATCTACTGGGGCCAAGGGCTTGCTTCCGAAAGTGAAAACCGTGGTCCTGGAACGAAAGGCAAAGAAGGAACGTAGGTGTTGTTTTTGTCAGTAATTTTCTAACACGCCCTACTCCGCCCTAGAGGGGGAGAAATATTTATATAAGGTTGTCAAAACACATAAATATTCTCAGAATTTTACCGAAATCTGAAATCTGAAAACTCTGTAGGCATTAGGTAATTCCGTCTTCATCTTCCTGCCCGGCGCAACACGTCTTTTTCTTCCATTCTATCCTGTCACCCGTCACATTATCACTAACTCCCTTTTCTTTCATATCACTCCTCATGCAATCCTTTCACGTTTTCTTTGATCTCCCTCTCCCTCTCCATCCATCACATGTATATTCAGAACAACATTAGGTAATTCCGTCATGAATATTTCAAAAAACATGTTCCAGAAAATACGTGTTTTTTTAAAACCTTAAAAAGTTTTAGAAAAAATATACGTCATTCAGATTCTCGATTATATGTACAAGGTTTCTATAGATTTTTTTAATATTTTTTAATTGATGAGTACTTTATGAAGAGCCACATTTACATAAAAAAACTGGATTAGTTTTACACTTTGTTTTAATTTCAATAGAAACCTAAATCCTACTTCCTACTAATATTATAAATGCGAAAGTTTGTACGTATGTTTGTTACTGTTTCACGCAAAAACTACTGAACGAATCTCGATGAAACTTGGTACACGAGTAGACCATATCCCGGAATAACACATAGGATACCTTTATCCTGGGATTATGTACGCGGGTGAAGCCGAGCCAAAAGCTAGTAATATCCATAAGATATCTGTGTTGTGTCCACAATGTCTAGAGAAAGATGTGTAATAACGTCATAATCACATAAGAGCAGATACATAAAAATGTACCTTGAGAAGGATGGTATTAAGACTCTTTTTTGTACAATTCCAGGTGAACGATGTGAACTTCGAAGACATGACAAACGACGAGGCGGTGCGTGTGTTGCGCGAGGTGGTACAGAAGCCGGGCCCCATCAAGCTGGTGGTCGCCAAGTGCTGGGACCCTAACCCTAAGGGCTACTTCACTATACCGAGGACTGAGCCCGTCAGGCCCATAGACCCTGGTGAGTAATGACGCTAACGCGATTGTCACACTGTCTCGCATCACGATTCACGCTTCATGTTGCGTGTCAACGCACCTACGCGCGTACTTGCGCGAGTGCAGATCTGCATCATCGTGCGGGTTTTTTGCGCACTCACGCGCGTAGGTGCGTTTTGTAAATTCACGCAAGCACGCACTCATTTCATACAAAATCCCGCACGGCACTACGAGACTCAGTGTGGCATACCTCGCGTGTCGCCCCGCACACGCGCGTGAGCGCTTGTTTGTCTGCATGTATAGGAGTGTGATCTGCATGAACGCGCGTGGATGCATTTTCAGCCCCGCGTCCAAAAATAACCAGAGTCGAGTAGGGTCGCAACCCCGGGTTGTTCTTTTACTACTCTGTCAAGAAAGTACCGGGAAAAGATCAATAATACCCAAAATGTCTGTTATTCATCCAAATTTATTTTATCACCTTCAAAGTATGCTCCTTTAGAAACGATACACTTGCGCCAACGAATAATCCATTCATCAAAACATTTTTTAAACGCTGTTTCCTGAATTGAGTTCAGTTCTCGCCGCGAATTCTCCTTTATGTCTTCTATCGATTGAAAACGGGTGCCACGAAGTGGTAATTTGAGTTTAGGAAAAAGAAAAAAATCAGCAGGAGCCATATCTGGTGAATATGGTGGTTGCTGGATGGTATTTTGTTGAGTGTTTGGTCAAAAATTCGTTCACAATGATAGCCTTGTGCGAAGGCGCATTGTCGTGGTGCAAAATCCAAGAATTTTCTTTCCACAAATCTGGCCTTTTTCATCGAATTTTCTCTCTTAAATGCCGCATAACTGTCAAATAATATTCTTTATTTACCGTCAGACCTTCCGGTAAGAATTCAGAGTGCACAACACCGCGATAGTCAAAGAAAACAGTCAACATGACTTTGAGTTTTGATCGACTTTGGCGTGGTTTTTTCGGTTTCGGATCAGTTGGAAGGCGCCACTCCGAAGCTTGTTGACTAGTTTGCATGTCAAACTCGTAAACCCACGTCTCGTCACCAGTAACAATGCGTTTCATGAATGTTGGGTCCGAACTGACTCGTTCTAGCATGTCCTCAGCGACTTTCATGCGATTGAGTTTTTGGAGAAAATTCAGATCTTTTGGGACTAGCCGAGCAGCAACATGTTTCATACCCAAATGATTAGTTAAAATGGTACGGATCGACTCGTGAGATACAGAAAGTTCGGCGGCTATCTCTCTCAGAGTTGAATGGGGATTTTCAGTCACTATTTCCTTCACTTTTGCGATGTTAACTTCAGTTGCAGACGTTGACGGCCTACCAGAGCGAGGCAAATCTTCCATCACATCTCGACCGCTTTTGAACGCTTTGAACCACTCATAAGCACGAGTTTTTGATAAAGTCGATTCACCGTAAGCCTTCTGTAACATTTACAGTGACTCCGAACACGAAATTCCATTAGCGATGCAAAATTTAAGACAAACTCTTTGTTCGATATTTTTGTCCATTATGAAATTCGCAATACACACTATATATGATATTACTAAAACCAGCACTGTATTTAATATAAATAACAGATGCAACTCAAACTCCGCGCCAAAATGGAAAACAGTTGTGCCAATCTAACAACTACAAAAAAAAAAAAAATTGAATTTGGAACCATAAACAAATCATCCATTCCCGATACTTTTTTGACTGAATGTATAACTCGAGTAGCTACGCTGGAGTTAACCCAACTAACTCTAACTCTGAGCAGGGTAGGTTGGAGTAAGCGGCCAATGCTTGACATTGACAGTTGAACTCACGTTCGCGTTCAAAAATGCCAAGGTAGAGTAATTACCTTATGACGTCATTAGAGTTAACTCTAAACTCAAATTTGAACGCAGCCCAGTGTGTTGGACTGTGCGTGACATTAGATGTTTGCTGCTCATTTTCGTATACAACGTGTAAAATTAAATGCGCAAAACCTCAGACATCCTAAATGATTTTTAATTCGATTGACCTAATTATGTAAAAAAAAAACATTAAAAAAAAAAAAAAAGTTTTATGAAGTTTTAATTTGTTTACAATTCATATTTGCATTGAAATAAGAACTTTTATTATCCCGTGTATGAGAAAATTTGATTGGATTACAACTATTTGTTGTTTTTTACCTATTTCAGCGGGTTTGCGCACGTGATGGCTTGGCCTATTCATAAAAAGACAGGTCGACGTTTTTAATGAAGATTTTTTTGAAAAATGTAACCTATACTAAAAAGTGGTTTAATTGATTCCTCCCAGGCGCATGGGTGGCGCACACGCAGGCGCTGCGCGAGGCGTACCCGCCGCCGCCGCCGTCGCTGTCGGCGCTGCCGGTGTCGTCGGTGTCGGAGCGCGGCGCCAGCGACGCCAGCACCGTGCCCGCGGGCGGCCTGGAGCCGCAGCTGTCCGTCAACATGGACATGGCACTCGTCGTCAGGGCTATGCTGAGGCCGGAGTCAGGTTAGTTCACTAGTTGGTGTTACCAGACAACTGGCAACAACATCTTAAAGTCAACAATGAATAGGTTTCCTAGGTAAGCGCGCTCCATTGGCGACCAAATCGTCACTTACCATCAGGTGAGGTAGTGGTCAAGCGCTAGCCTATCAACATTAAAAAAAGAACAGCTAGGACTTACTCCAAGGATCGTATTAGGGTGTGGGTGGAGGCAAAAAGAAAAAGGGCAGCCCTGTCGATTGGCTTTTACGAAATAAATTTTGTTGTACACCAAAATATTAACAACTTTACAGAAACTTAAATCTATGGGTACAATGGCGGTACACAAAGGAAATTACTAATTTTTTTGAAAACTGCTCAAATTCGATCTCACTGTCGAAAGCCATTTCTCATCGTACACAAGACACACAAGATTTTTTTTCAAAAGATGCCTTGAATTTTTTTTCAAAAGAACCTTCGAGACACAGTCAACAAAAAAAAGAAAACGAAGAAGAAAAAAGAAGTCTAAAGAAGTCGAAGTCTAGTGAAAAAAATATAACGATTTTTATATTCACATAACGATTTTTATATCTATAACACGTCTGCTCAATTCCAAGTCAAATTGTTCCTTGTAAAACAAAAAAAACATTTTTTTCATTACAAAATCAAAACAAATATTCAAATATTACGGAATCTGCGCGTAGACTCTTACTGACTAAAAGCCCACCCAGTTCCTTCGTGCCTTTTGTACCTGGACTGACCTTCCCTTTTGGATAACCCTGGCCCCAGTAGGCTTCGACCCAGCTGGGCGTCAGCTGGGGTCCTGTTGCTGACAGCTCCTTGAGGCGCGCGGGAACAGTAAGCGCCGTCGACGTCTTGGGCTCGGACCGGACGGTCGGACAATGAGCTACCCATTGCTTGCTGTACGCTAGCCCGCGCCTGTCGCCGGAAATCCAAGAGAGGGTTGAGCGTGGAGCTTGCTCGAGGGATAGGAAACTGGGCTCGGGCGAAGGTATTACATGAATGACTTCTATCCCACAGGCCTAGAGATCCGCGACCGAATGTGGCTCAAGATCACGATACCGAACGCGTTCATCGGCGCCGACGTGGTGGACTGGATCCTGCAGCACGTGGCCGGCATCACGGACCGCCGCGACGCCAGGAAGTACGCCTCGCATATGCTCAAGGTTAGCATATTTATAGTAATACCCTCTCTGCGCTCTAGACTGAATAATTATAATAGGTTGCTTCTAGGCAAGCATGCTTTATCGTCAGCCACATAATCGCTTTCCATCTGGTGAGATAGTGGTCAAACGCGAGCCTATTCATAATTTAAAAAAATACCCTCTCTCTACTCTAGACTGAATAATTACAATATTACCCTCTTTCCGCTCTAGACTGAATAATTACAATAATACCCTCTCTCCCCTCTAGACTACAAGAATTATAATAATACCCTCTCTCCTCTCTAGACTAAATAATTACAATAATACCCTCTCTCCCCTCTAGACTACAAGAATTATAATAATACCCTCTCTCCCCTCTAGACTAAATAATTACAATAATACCCTCTCTGCTCTCTAGACTGAATGATTATAATAGTACCCTCTCTCCACTCTAGACTAAATAATAACAATAATGCCCTCTCTCCGCTCTAGACTAAATAATTATAATAATACCCTCTCTCCGCTCTAGACTAAATAATTATAATAATACCCTCTCTCCCCTCTAGACTAAATAATTACAATAAAACCCTCTCTCCCCTCTAGACTAAATAATTACAATAATACCCTCTCTACCCTCGAGACTACAAGAATTATAATAATACCCTCTCTCCCCTCGAGACTACAAGAATTATAATTATACTCTCTCTCCGCTCTTGACTGAATAATTACAATAATACTCTCTCTCCACTCCAGGTGTTTTACTAATAATATTGTTGTGTTTCTCTTTGCAGGCCGGCTTCATACGGCACACCGTGAACAAGATAACGTTCTCGGAACAGTGCTACTACGTAGCGGGCGAGCTGTGCGCCGAGCTGGCCGCGTTGCGCCTGCGTAGTGCCGACAGCGACAGCCTCGTCAGCGACACGCTGGCGCCGCTGCCCAACCCCAAGTGAGTCATGTTACACACGTGAACAAGATAACGTTCTCGGAACAGTGCTACTACGTAGCGGGCGAGCTGTGCGCCGAGCTGGCCGCGTTGCGCCTGCGTAGTGCCGACAGCGACAGCCTCGTCAGCGACACGCTGGCGCCGCTGCCCAACCCCAAGTGAGTCATGTTACACACGTGAACAAGATAACGTTCTCGGAACAGTGCTACTACGTAGCGGGCGAGCTGTGCGCCGAGCTGGCCGCGTTGCGCCTGCGTAGTGCCGACAGCGACAGCCTCGTCAGCGACACGCTGGCGCCGCTGCCCAACCCCAAGTGAGTCATGTTACACACGTGAACAAGATAACGTTCTCGGAACAGTGCTACTACGTAGCGGGCGAGCTGTGCGCCGAGCTGGCCGCGTTGCGCCTGCGTAGTGCCGACAGCGACAGCCTCGTCAGCGACAGCCTCGTCAGCGACACGCTGGCGCCGCTGCCCAACCCCAAGTGAGTCATGTTACACACGTGAACAAGACAACGTTCTCGGAACAGTGCTACTACGTGGCCGACAGTTCCGTCAGTTCCGAATGTCCCGTCAGTGACAATAACGACACTGACACTAACGACACGCGTGGATTGCGTGTACCCTACAGGGGGTGCCCGCCTGCTGTGTGTGTGTTAATGGAGAGTTAGGCCCAACGCTGCGTTACGTGGGCGCCCAAGCGGTCTCATACAAAAGTGTTCCTTCTTTTGTGCTACGTAATAATACATTAAAGTTCTCCATCGACATGACTACATGCACAACGTTAAAGTTGAACTAGCGACACTGCGTAGGTAATAATGCGGTTGCCGCTACGACGCACGCGCGACGTCACTCCACGGCCTTTATTGTTATTTTTTCGTTTATCCTGTGCAAGACACAAATAAACTTACTTTTCTGTCTTTCTTTCGTTATTCTTTTTCCGTATGTTTCTTTTCACTGTTTGACTGGTCTGTTGGTCTAGTAGTTAT
Source organism: Mythimna lalbum (assembly GCA_949319445.1). Lineage (NCBI taxonomy): Eukaryota > Metazoa > Arthropoda > Insecta > Lepidoptera > Noctuidae > Mythimna > Mythimna lalbum. The sequence continues at coordinate 10,190,502 of OX439375.1, forward strand.
TGACACTGAATGCTGTGTCGGAGGTCGTCAGCGTCAGGATGGCTGGACCAAACGAGATATGTCCTTGAGACCATGTGCACTATTTAATACCTATTTGCTACTCCTTACTACCTATAGTTAAATATTTTCTACCTTTTCGTTGACGCTGACTCGGAGGTCGTGGGTTCGATTCCCACCCAGGACAAATGTTTGTGTGATGAGCATGATCATTTGTTCTGTGTCTGGGTGTAATTTATCTATAATACATATGTATTTAGAAATATATAAGTATGTCAATCAGTTGTCTAGTACTCATAACACAAGCTCTGCTTAGCTTGGGACTAGACGGCGTTGTGTGATAGTTGTGGAATATTATTACATTAATAAATGCTAGGTTGCCGACAAAGCACGAAGAATCGCCAAACTCAGGTGGCAATGTGCAGGGCACATTGCTTGCAACAGATGGCCGTTGGGGCCGAAAGGTTCCTCGTACCGAAAGACGCAGCGTCAGAAGACCTTCTAAAAAGTGGACTGATGACCTAGTAAAAGTTGCGGGAATCCGATGCATGCGGGACGCACAAGATCGATAATTGTGGCGACACTTTGAGGAGGCCTATGTCCAAGAGTGGACGTTTATCGGCTGAAATGATGATCATGATAATGCCTTACAGATGATGTTGTCTAACGCGCTGTATGTTTGTTCCAGTATAATGGGCCCGGGCTACATGCCGTACGCCGGCTCGTACGGCTACCAGCCGATACCCTTCAAGTACTCCTCCTGTCTCAACAGCGAGCACACCGTCTACGGGTGAGTTGTCCTTCTTGTATTGTGTTGTACCTACTTGCTTTTGCACGCGGCTTCGCTTTCGTCAACTAACTACCCCACCCAACTCTGCCCAACTCCACCCTACCCCACATTCCTCTACCCCACCTTACTCTACCCCACTTAACTCTACTCCACTTTACTCCACGTTGCCCTAATCCACTTTAGTCCACTTAACTCTACCCCACTTTACTCTACTCTACTTTACTCTACCCCACTTTACTCCACTTTCATCCACCTTACCCTAACCCACTTTACTCCACTTTCATCCACCTTACTCTACCCCACTTTACTCTACTCCACTTTACTCTACTCCACTTTCATCCACCTTACTCTAACCCACTTTACTCTGCTTCACGTTTTACTACTCCACCTTACTCTACCCCACTTTACTCTACTCCACTTTCATCCACCTTACCCTAACACACTTTACTCCACTTACATCCACCTTACTCTAACCCGCTTTACTCTGCTTCACGTTTTACTACTCCACCTTACTCTACCTCACTTTACTCTACTCCACTTTCATCCACCTTACCCTAACCCACTTTACTCCACTTTCATCCACCTTACTCTAACCCACTTTACTCTGCTTCACGTTTTACTACTCCACCTTACTCTACCTCACTTTACTCCACTTTCATCCACCTTACCCTAACCCACTTTACTCCACTTTCATCCACCTTACTCTAACCCACTTTACTCTGCTTCACGTTTTACTACTCCACCTTACTCTACCCCACTTTACTCTACTCCACTTTCATCCACCTTACCCTAACCCACTTTACTCCACTTTCACCACCTTACTCTAACCCACTTTACTCTGCTTCACGTTTTACTACTCCACCTTACTCTACCCCACTTTACTCTACTCCGCTTTCATCCACCTTACCCTAACCCACTTTACTCTGCTTCACTTTTTACTACTCCACCTTACTCTACTCCACTTTCATCCACATTACCCTAACCCACTTTACTCCACTTTCATCCACCTTACTCTAACCCACTTTACTCTGCTTCACGTTTTACTACTCCACCTTACTCTACCCCACTTTACTCTACTCCACTTTCATCCACCTTACCCTAACCCACTTTACTCTGCTTCACGTTTTACTACTCCACCTTACTCTACCTCACTTTACTCCACTTTCATCCACCTTACCCTAACCCACTTTACTCCACTTTCATCCACCTTACTCTAACCCACTTTACTCTGCTTCACGTTTTACTACTCCACCTTACTCTACCCCACTTTACTCTACTCCACTTTCATCCACCTTACCCTAACCCACTTTACTCCACTTTCATCCACCTTACTCTAACCCACTTTACTCTGCTTCACGTTTTACTACTCCACCTTACTCTACCCCACTTTACTCTACTCCGCTTTCATCCACCTTACCCTAACCCACTTTACTCTGCTTCACTTTTTACTACTCCACCTTACTCTACTCCACTTTCATCCACCTTACCCTAACCCACTTTACTCTGCTTCACGTTTTACTACTCCACCTTACTCTACCCCACTTTACTCTACTCCACTTTCATCCACCTTACCCTAACCCACTTTACTCTGCTTCACGTTTTACTACTCCACCTTACTCTACCCCATAATACCCTACTTTACTCTACTCCACTTAGCTCTACCTCACCTTACTCTACGCCACTTTACTATACCTTACTCTACCCCACTCTACCCTACACTACTCTACCTAGTTACCTACCCTATCCTACCTATCCTACAACCTTCCCTGTATGCCGAACAAAACATAAAACGAATTATTAAATTAATACAGCCATTCTAAGTTATAGCGTCACCAGGAGATATAGGGGATTTATATTATCACAGAAGATTATACAGAATGGTCCATGAATATATTAGGGGAAGTTTGAAAGTGGCGCCAGTGACTGACAAATTGGAGGGTATAGTTTATCTTGGTGTGGTCATGTGAAGAGGAGGGATGAAACGCATGTTGCTAAAAGAGTTATGTATGAGTATGCATGTGGAAGGATGGAGAGGGGGAGGGATGCCAAAGAAAAGATGGATGGATTGTGTGAGAAGTTACGCTGCCCGCCCACGTCAGACTTTTTGTAGGACAGATAATCAGGCCGATTTTGTATATTTGTAACATTCTGTATTTCTGACCGACTTTTTGTAGGATGTGTGCGTTGCACTATTGCTCTGTATGATCTATTTTTCTCCTACAAAAAATCGGTCACCGATTATTGGTTGTGGGCGAGCAGCTTGATATGAAAATGAAAAATAAAAAACTTTTTACAAAAAAAAAAATTAAACCGACTTCAAAAAGCACAAAATAACTTTAATTTCAGAAGTCGGTGTTTCTATAATAGATACCTAATCTTGTCTCTTCGTTATTTAACACCGACTTCCGAAATTAAAGTTATTTTGTGCTTTTTGAAGTCATTTAATTTTTTTTTGTAAAAAGTTTTTTATTTTTCACTTTTTAGTTATGGTAGCACCACTAAAAAGTACCTACCCTTCAGCTAAACATAAATTACTTTATAGCCAGAGTGCATCTCATAACGATTCTTATAATCCCAAACACGGTAAATATTACATGAATTTACCCCCTCCCCCTTTCCCCTCCCCCTTTTCTTTCAGTCAGTCATCGACTACACGTATAAACAAAGCAATTTTATTTTTATTTTATTGTAAATTTCGGTCCACAATTGACCGAAATATACAAAAAAAAAAACATACATTCAGCCGAACATAGAACCTCCTCCTTTTCGAAGTCGGTTAAAAAAGGACGATTTCGATATTGGTGTTGTTCATGTGTTATGGAAGATAGACTAACGAAGATTTTTTTTCACGGTTTTAGAATGAGTTACTGAAAAACAATGATAAGAAAGTAGCTTTTGCCCGCAGCTTCGCTCGCGTAAATAAAATAATTTGTCCATTTTTGTGTTGTTGATCTACCATAAATAAATAAAAACCTTTCCTTTTCTAATTCACAGTTATAACCGTGAAGAATCGGTCGTCTCCGGCAGCGGGGGCTCCAGCGGGGGCTCGGAGCGCCTCACGGCCAAGGAGACGGAGCGCAAGAGTACGTCGTCGGGGTCCCCGGGGGCCTCGCTGGCGCCCGGCCGGGACCTCGAGCCCGACAGCGCGCAGGACCGACCCGTGCTGTTCCTATAACGGTGAGCTGCCTTCATCTTCATGTCAGCTATAGACCTTCCTCAAGTTATGGTAGAGGTGTGCCCCGCTTGGGCGGAGCACCGCCGTGTCCTCGTGGTGGCGTGTGGCGGCAATTCGCTCTCGCGCTGGGCTGGTATAGGCCATGGTCCCCAGCGAGGAGGAGTGGCAGGTGCAAGCCTCCAAGCACGAAGCATTAGTGAAGGAACGGACATCCTCAAACCCCAGCCGCCGAGACCCTGACCCCGGACGTGGGCTAGTTGACGTCGAGCAATATGAAGGTCGCGGTCCGGCAGTACCGTCCGGTAATCGAACGGACTGAGCCCCAGTTGTTAACAGCGCGTAGTATCCACGCGCTCCAAAAAGAGATGTCAGCAAACCGTACAGGCCCAGCAGGGCCGATGCCCGCTAGCCAGGACCGCGAGGAGTTTCTGAAAAAGAAACCCGCAGTCCTATAACACAAAAGCAACTGAAGGAAACTTGTGTGGTTTTAGTTTAGACTCGGAATTCTTTCTCGATTTTTTAAATTCATATATACCTATCCCTTTTTTTCATATTCCAGGTCCGTGCTGTGAGGTGGATCCTCGAAAAACTGCCAAAAATCGACGCACGAGAGCGTCACCGGCTGCGACTACTGGCTGACACTACCGACACAGGACGGCACTAAATAGTGCCACACCGTGTCGACACTAGGTACACACTACCAGCAACATTTGTGAGGCAGGTCGACGTGAATTGGACTAAAAGAGACACTATTTGGCACTAAGTAGTACCATTTTGTGTCAATACTGAAGGTATTATACGTAACCAGCATCATTAGAGTAAAGCAAAAAAAGTGGCTATTTTGACTTTTTTTTGTTTTTAATGTGATAATCCGACACTAAAAGCTATATTTCACCGGGACACCATGGTGGCGCGACCAGTCGCCGCTACCCACAAAATGTATACAGTTCTATAGAGAGTCACTCACCTGGTGTCCGTTTGGTTGCGCAACCAATCTGGTGGCGCGACCAGCTCGGACGTGTGCGACTCTGGTGTCTAGTTTGGTAGCCTAGGGATATATTTTACCAGGACATCATGGTGAAATATAGACCTAAATGGTGCCATATGTCGACCTGAAAGGCACCATATCCTAACTGCAACATTTGTGAAGTAGCTTTAATTTGACTGCTAACAATTTGAGCCATACATTGTATAAAATTTAACACTATTCGGCACTAAATGGTGCCATATTGTGTCGACTTTAGAGATAATAAACTCTACCAGAATCATTTGTAAAGTAAGTTAATGAAAACAAATAACAATTTAGACCATACATCATACACTATTTGGCACCATAATAGTGTCATATTGTGTCGACACATACCCCAGGGATTTCATCATCATGATTTGTTTGACACATAAACGAAAGTCGATTTTTATCTTTTGAAGTCGATCTTTAAATTTGGAAGTCGTTAACCGTCAGTCGCAGCTTAAAATTAAGCTAATCACGATAGTAGTTGAACGCCATATAATGTTAGTCTTATGTATATTTTAAATATAAGTGTACATATTTAATTTTAAAACTCTATATATAAATTTAAATTAACTGTATCAGGTATACTTGGGGATGGGAGCGAAATCCTTACATACTAACTTGCAATTGTTGAGACATACCTAATTCCTTAAACAGAACATGAAATAACACCGCATGACCACTCGATAGCTCACCGCCCGCGAGCCCGCGTCTACGGTGGCCGGAAATCGGGATCGGAATCCCGGCGGCGGCGGCGAGAACGCCGTTGCAAGGCCGAGAGTAGTGGTATATCTGTTTTTCTGAATTCTATTTTGAAAATCTTCACTTTCTTTCTTATTATTCATCTTCAGAAGGCTTTAATGTTTCGTGTTTCTTTTTAATCTGATATAAACTAGTACTTGACCGCGATCCCACCTGATGGTAAGCAGTGATGCAATCGTTGATGGTGAGGCACACTTGTTTATTAAGAGCCTATTCACTTTAGCCTTGAAGACACCCAAATTGTACCTTCAAACCATCCAGGGACCTACTCAAATATACACAAGACACTCAACCTTCAAGCAATCCAGGGACCCAATCAAATATACAAGCAAAGTTTCATCCAAATCGGTCAAGCCGTTTAGGAGTTTGGTGACAAACATACGTACAGAAGAATTTTATTATATAAGGATATGTAACATACATTCGCTCCTGTCATGAAAAACCAAGTGAAATACGCGATAATATAAATAAAAATGCTAAAACTACATTATGTAATTAATAATGTGCCAGTTATTATAAAAAGCTGGTACAAATAGGCACTGGTATTGTTTTTTGCCAACTGATGTGAGGATATATTGCTGTCTTTGTCTAGCGTAATGCGTTAGAAAGAGATGGGAAGAGATTTAGACCTATCAAAATAGTTCCCATGTAAGTCGTTGACGCGGCGTCCATCTATCTTTCATCTATCCATTCGAGCAATTTGTCCCGCTTATTTCCATTTTCACACTTATTATACATAAATTACACACAGACACAACAAATGATCGTGCTCGTGATGAGCACGATCATTTGTCTTGATGGGGAATTGGACCCACGACCTCCGGCGTAGCGGTCAGAACCTCTAACCACTATTATTGGGTCATTCGGTTCCCTTGAAAATGGTTGAGCTGAGTGGGGCTGATGCACGCGTCATGCTCGTGAACGGGTGCCGTTAGATGAGACTGGTCATCTCTTAGCTGCCAGTTATTATTTTACTTTTCATTAACTACATTGTGCTCACATAATAGAAGCAACAAGATGTATGTAACCAAGATTATATGTAACTCAATATGATTTAAAAGAGTGTCCATGGAGTTTCTTGCACGTTCTTCTCCATAGAGATCTACTCTTTGGAACGTGCAATTTAGCTTCACTTTTCTTGGCCTGACCGACATTTGACTATTCAAAAGTGCCTGCTAATGGTCTATTTGAAATAAATGATTTGAAATAAATGATTTGATTTGGTTTAACTAGACAAAGGCCAGACAAAGATAGTAATATTATTATATTAGTTGGTACACAACAAAATTAGAGTTCATATGAGATTTCGGCAAAGCAATTTTAGCTAATGTATTTATATTATATTATGTGCTTACAGAGGTTGTATTAGACAATTTTGTTATTCGATAGATTGTTTTATTGTGGTATTATTACAATATGTAAGTAGTCATGTCGAAAAACTGGCCAAGTGCGAGTTGTGTTCCGTACCGTTCTGAGGAAAATTTGGCAAAAAAATTGCGTTTCTAGTATTTGTTGTTATAACGCCAACAGAAATACATTATTTGTGAAAATTTCAACTATCAACAATATTCTTGAGTTACAGCCGAGCCGATTGATCACTGTGATTCAACCGAGTTTATTTCTCTCACTCTGGGTTTACATCTCTCACTTTGAATTCGTTTCTTTCAATCTGGGATTACTTCTCTCATTTTGGGTTAATTTCTCTCACTTTGAATTCGTTTCTCTCAATCTGGGATTACTTCTCTCATTTTGGGTTAATTTCTCTCACTCTGGATTTACCTCTCTCACTCTGGGTTTACCTCTCTCACCCTGGGTTTACTTTTTTCACTCTGTACACCTAGAGTGAGAGAAGTTATTTGTAAGCGAGAGGAAGTGTCAGAACTTTGACTGACTAACACCCACCCTTACCTTCAGTTTCCCTTTGAGTTCGAGAGTGAATAGGTTTCATCTAGGTAAGCGCGTTCCATCGTCGACCGCATCGTCGCTTTCCATCAGGTGAGATAGCGGTCAAGCGCAAACCTATCAATAATAAAAAATAAATAAAACTTCCCAAGCTCTGCTTTCGACATCGACTTATATTCTAATGATAGACAAGCCCTTTCACGGAAACTTTGTCAAAATACTGAAAAGTTAAAACAAAAGTTCGCTGCAGCGCTACATTGGCATTATGTCGTCTAACAGAACTATTAAAACATGCAGCGCTAAGATAGCTTTTAAAGGATACGTTTTTCGCGACCAAAATGTCTTATGCGCTATGAATTTCGTGGCACTTACGTGTTTCGTTCAACATAGTGTAATGTTTAAGGTGTACGGACTACATCACGCCTGAGTCGATTGAAGGGAGTGTTCGGCACGCGTTATACATATATATCGATGATTTTAGACTATTTTACTTACATATTGAAATAATATCATCCAATAAATGGTTTCATATCATTTTTTGTTCAAAAACGACCGCTACGGCGTGACAATACTGCTTCTACATTCAAAAATCTTAATGGCGTGTCCTATCTTGACGAATGCGGCGCTTGCGAGCAGGACCCAATCTAGCTATTTAGCCGCTTCTGGCAAAGATAATTTTCGCCACCCTTTACAAACACAAAACCATATAAGTCTCTTAAGTCTTAAATATTTCCACTACCCAACCTGAAGTAAGTTGGAAGGTGGCACATAAAATTCTCAACCTGCCAACTTGGGTTTAGATGGCTAGGTTGAAAGATAGCAATAAGTCAATTTTGCCGCTCTGGGCAAGTGCCCGACATACCCCCCTTCCCCTCCCCTTACGGCGCGTACAGACTATGTAACATATTATATGATTTGTGTTATATACAGTCCATATTATGCAACCTTGTTATAAAAAAATTGCAACATAAAACAATACTGTACACATTATAATAACAATGTTTATATAACCATTGTCGTTGTTCAGTGCTATCCGTATATAACATTGTTGTACGTATCAATAACATGTTATTATAACATGTTTTATAACATTCAGTGTCCACATTATCTGTAACATGTTATAGCAATGTTGTATAACTTGTTTTCCCTACTAATATTATAAATGCGAAAGTAACTCTGTCTGTCTGTCTGTTACGCTTACACGCAAAAACTACTGAACGGATTTAGATCAAATTTGGTAGGTAGGTAGAAGAGACACTGGAATAACACATAGGCTACCTATCAGTGGCGAAGCGTGAAATATTGAGAGAGGTAAGCCGGAGCAAAAAAAAAATGCTTGCCTACTCCGAGCGCGGGCACGCAGTCTTGAGTCCTTACCGAAAATCTGTGATTGGCATCCTGGCTTCAGTCTTGTATAGGCAGATGTATCATCAGTCCACTTTTACTATACGTGTAAGCACTGAGATATTGAAACAGTGTCTTGCAAGCATAATAGAAGTGGCTTTGATAAAAGCCGTTTGTGGTGAAATGATGATATGATGTAAATTAAACAAAACTTAATCGACTAAGTACCTACTAATAATACTACTTATACTCTAAAGCTATTCGTCTATTCTTTCTTACAAAGTGCGCTAAGACATTATCATAAAAACCGGAAAGATTCTTAATTTTTAGTAAAGAACGTTTTTCTATAGAAAGAATGGCTAGGTCAGATAATCGTTCTTGTTTTTGATTATTACGCATGTTGATATTTATTGTAAAGGGATGTATTAAAATGTTAAAAAAAAAACCAGCTCTGAGAAGAACTTTTGCGTAGGTGTAGTTTTGAGAACGAATCTAAAAAAAATCGCACGAAAATTATTAGACTTCGCGAACGACCTTACTCATAGATCTAAACTCCCCTCCCGCACGCTCACCGGCCTTGGTGACGCTTGGGCCCTGCAGCATAAATCGTAATATTTTAATTTCGCCATAACTTCAAAACGAAACGTCCAATTTTAATCGTTCAAAGACCAAATATTATCTACATAAACTGTACTTAGTGATGAAATGCATTATTTTGATAAGGGTTAATAGCATGAGTAAAATAAATGCGTTTAAATGTAGTCCAAAAAAATTCAATATGATTAGATAAAAAAATGGTTGTTGTGCCTCACTCGACATAGATAGGTATACTGTCTCGCGGACTTTTTTGTAGATATTTATAAGATCTACAATTAATTAGAACATTTTACGGTCCTATCTTTTTAAGTTTAGGCAGCGTACGCAAAATAAGTAACTTTTCTGGTTGATTTTTTACACCTTGTGTCCGAAAAACCCAAATATCTTACGGAACCCTATTTTTTTCCAAAATAAAATTTAGCCTACGTTACTCGTGGATAATGTAGCTTTCGAATGGTGAAAGAATTTTTAAAAACAGTCAAATAGTTTTTAAGCCTATTCAATGCAACTCTATCAAATAACTCGAAAAAAAACCGGCTTGCCGGAGCGCTTTGAGCCGGCAAGTTTATTGAACTTTATGTGACGTCATGACGTATATCTTGTATAGAAATTTAAACGCTAAAAAGCCGATTGCGCCTGCGGCTTATCTTAAAGCAACATGTGGTTGAAAAGCAAATTTTGTTGATTTAATGTCCATAGTGTATACTTAGTGTAGGCGTTTTGTAATGTTTCTTTGTAGTTTTATAATTACTGATTGTGCCATTTCTCAATTACGGTAGAGAGTGGTTGTGTTCTAAACTTCTGAAGGGAAGCCGGTGGGAATCGAGTTGTATGGAACCTTCGTCACTGCTACCTATAATTCCACTGCTGAGCACGGGTCTCTGCCTGCGCGATATAAAATGTAGTCCACGCGGCGAAGCCGCGAGCGGAAAGCTAGTGTTATATAGTTTGTACGCACCGTTAGATCGAGGCTTGCCAGCGAGCCGCGATCTTTATTTTGGGATTTTTAATAATCTTAAGATGTAAAAAAATGGAAGCCGTATGGTCGATCGTTCGCAGCGGATATGTCGTCATTTGTAAATCTGTAAATTTATAATTATTTTCATTTATTTAAAGCTTTTCATCGCATTTTGTATTTAGAAGCACACAAGAAGCATTTGTATACGTAGAGATATTTATTAGAAAGTAATAAATATGAGGGTATATGCATACTTTACGTAATTTATTAAAGAAAATTGAAAAAAATCGTGTATTCGAAAAAATTATATTATTAAAATAATTATGTAATAATATTACTATTGTAGCCTACGACACGGCGGAAAATGTACCGTTGGTGTTTTTTTTTTTAAATGCGTTTTGTCGCTGCGTTTAATCGTAGCGATTAGTCGTGTTGAAACGCTTTTTTTTACAGTATTTAGAGTTTTTTTTTATTGTTGGCAACTTTTTTTGTGTATTAAAAAAAAAATGTAATTTTAATAGTCTTGCTTGAAATTTCTTACCTACTAGGGGGGATAGGAACTGTATATTTAATTGTATAATTTATTTGGACATATCAGAAAATGTTTTTTGCTAGTACATTGCGCGTTGGACGTTATTATTATATGAATGTCAATTTTTAAACGATGTCGCATGCGTATTTATTTGTCTTAATTTTAAGAATTTTCACGAAATTCGAAGCAAGGAATTGTTTATGATCATAAATACAGGGTGTAAGGGACAGCCCACCACAAACTTTAAAGGCTTGCTCAGTAGACGAAATTGAACAACCTTCCACAAGACATTTTTTACATGAAACGAAAAAGAAAATCAGCTTCACCAAACAAAATTCTAAACAGTTTATAATGAATTTGTTTTCGTTTCCTGAAAAAAATCTTGTGGAAGGTTGTTCAGTTTCGTCTACCGAGCAAGCCCTTAAAGTTAGTGGAGGGCTGTCCCTTACACCCTGTATAAAGTTATTATGATTTACAAAAAAAAAAAAACAAGAATTAGACTAAACTGCGTTGCTGTAAATAACTTACATTTTAGTCACAAACTAAACTGTTTAGCTCTCTTTAAATGTTTACACGACTCTAGTCTTTAGTCATATAGCTAAGAACTATGAAGCCCGCTGTCCGACCGTCCGGTAACTGTCCGGACCGAGCCCAAGTCGACGGCGCACACTGTTCCCGCGCGCCTCAAGGAGTTGTCAGCAACAGGAGGGACCCAGCTGGGTCGAAGCCTACTGGGGACAGGGTCTAGGTAGCTTGGACCCTATTCCCGATGCCGGTGGGGTACTATTTGTTATATTTTAAAATGTTAAGAAATATTTAAAAATGTTTTTAATAAGTTTAAAGAGATAATAGTTTATTTCATAATCAGACAACAAAGATCTATTGGTTATCAAAACTAAATACTTTACTAAAGACTGGAAGCGTGTAAATAGGTTTTTACTACTTGGTGTCTCAGAAATTACTTTTGTAGATGCATAAAAAAAAAATGCAATTATCAGGAATTGTAGACAGGCTCTCATCATCATCATTTCAGCCGATATACGTCCACTGTTGGACATAGGCCTCCCCCAAGTGTTGCCACAATGAACGACATTGTGCGTGTCGCATCCATCGGTTTCCTGCAACCTTCACCAGGTCAACGGTCCACGTTGTAGGAGACCAACGCTGTGTCTTCCAGTACGCGGTCGCTACTCCCAGAACCTTTCGGCCCCAACGGCCATCAGTTCTGCGAGCAATGTGCCCTGCCCATTGCCATTTAAGTTTTGGCAATCCTTCCCAGCTCTGGCTCTTCAAAACTATCTTGACATTCATGAACGTTTCCATGTCAAAAGTTGAGAAGGAATGTTTCTAATTTGCTATAACTAGTGCTTGACTGCGAACCCACCTGATGGTAAGCAATGTTGCAATCGTTGATGGTGAGGCGCACTAGTTTATTAAGAGCCTATTTAACTCGACCCCAAAATTATAATCGGACGGAAAGACCGCAGCAAGCAAATTGTTCCAATCCTTCGATGTGCGCGGTATAAACGACGAGGCGAAACGCTTAGTCCGGACCGTAGAGGTGTTAACAATGATTCTACAAAAGTGAATTCAGAGACAACCTGTACTATGTAAAGTATAACTAATTTGTTATATTATTTTGACAAAAGTGCCATCATTGCTTTTTTTTTAGACCAATTTGATTATACTGTACAAAATATTCACAGAATTATATATATTTTTTTTGTTCATATTTATGACTGTACTAGCAAATGTATTGAAAACTATCTTTTTTTTTCTTAACGTGTTTCCTGATAGCTACAACCTAGTGGTCTTTATGTTAAGAGTGAATAATATCTAATCTAATATTCCACAACTATCACACAACGCCATCTAGCCTCAAGCTAAGCAGTACTTGTGTTATGAGTACTAGACAACTGATAAATTACACCCAGACACAGAACAAATGATCGTGCTCATCACACAAACATTTGTCCTGGGTGGGAATTGAAGCCACGACCGCCTGCATAGCAGTCAGGCTACTAACCACTAGACCAACAGGCCAGTCTAAGTTACTTCTAGGCAAACGAGCTCCATCGGCGACCACATCATCACTTACCATCAGGTCAAAAAAAGCTTCTCTCCTGGCCTATACTTGTTGACGATATGAGAAGCAACTTAAAGCACCTTTTTTCCTCTCGCTCTACCCAGAGCGAAAGGAACTGTCAGACTTTTACTGACTAACCCACCTATCTTCCAGTTGCCGTTAGCGTTCAAACGTTCCTGTATAGCCTGTGATTCTTGGCGACAGAAGTGAACTACTTTCGTTCCACCACAAAATCATTGGATGATTTACTATCTAAGAAAGTCTTTCGCTAAGATTAATCCATGCTAATATTATAAATGGGAAAGTATGTGTGTCTGTTTGTCAGTCTTTCACGGCAAAACGGAGTGATGAATTGACGTGATTTTTTAAGTGGAGATAGTTGAAGAGATGAAGAGTGACATGGGCTACTTTTTGTCTCTGTCTAACCCCCCACTTCGCGCACTTCTTCTTCGTGTTATCCCGAATTTAACGCGACCGAAGCCGCGGGCAAAAGTTAGTACTAGAAAAATGCATATTTTCTGTAGGAAAGCCAGGAGAAAAAATAGTTATCATCATCATCTTCCTGCCCTTATCCCGTTTTATTTGGGGTCGGCGCAACACGTTTTTTTCTTCCATTCTGTCCTGTCACTCGTCACGCTATCACTAACTCCCTTTTCATTCATATCACTTCTCACACAATCCATCCATCTTTTCTTTGGCCTCCCTCTCCCTCTCCATCCATCCACATGTAAATTTATAACTCTTTTAGCAACATGCGTTTCATCTCTCCTTTTTACATGACCATACCAAGACAACCGATTCCCTTTCAACTTTTCAGTCACCGGCGCCACTTTCAAACTTCCTCTAAAAAAAAAAAATAGTTATCAATACATAATAATAGCTTTAATAATCAGGTTCTTAATGTTCCCACTGCTGGGACTCGGGCCTCCTCTCTAGGCAAGGGAATGGTCCGTAAACCACTATTTGGGCCTAGTAGCGAGTCTCTAGTACTTTGTAACAAAAAATTTGGACACTGTTTAAGGAAAAAATCTGTGTTATGAAAAACGTTTTAGGAACGGCCAGACACGTCTATTTGTTGACTATAACAAATATATGCAGCAAAAAGTAACTAATTAAAATAGACCATTTTTTTAAATTATAGTTTAGCTTTTCAATGGTTTTTATCTACTTAAATACACCTGCGGTAAATAAAGGCACTATTGAGAGCCAATTATTAGAAATATTTTTGCATTTGAAGTGGTTTTTCTTTGTACTATAATGCTCTAAAGTTAGATCTACTGTTCACGGACGCAAAGTTTCATATTTTCGTCACTATACGCTTGGTGTACGCCTGCGTGAAGCTTACATACTAAACTATTGCCTACTGTCCACGGACACGTAGCTTCAAAGACGCGCATTCGTCATTATACGCTTGGTGTACGCCTGCGTGAAGCTTACTAGCTGTCCATGGACATTGCCTAAGATCCCAGTAGAAACGAAACTTGAGCGGAGTCGAGCTGAGCGGCCTTTTTTTTACCGACTTCGAAAAGGAGGAGGTTCTATGTTCGGCTGAATGTATGTTTTTTTTTTTTTTTTTCGTATGTATTTTCACCGATATTTCGGTCAATTGTGGACCGATTTAGAATTTTTTTTTTTATTGAAAGGTTATGCTTCCAAGTTGGTCCCATAGAAATATTGTTATGATCTGATCATGAACTTCGAAGATATGGAACAGAACTCCTCATAAAATCATAGCAGAATTGTCGTAACAAGTAAAATTGCTTTGTTTATACGTGTAGTCGATGACTGACTGAAAGAAAAGGTGGAGGGGGTAAATTCATGTAATATAACCGTATTTGGGATTATAAGAATCGTTATGAGATGCACTCTGGCTATAAGGTAATTTATGTTTAGCTGAAGGGTAGGTACTTTTTAGTGGTGCTACCATAACTAAAAAGTGAAAAATAAAAAACTGTTTACAAAAAAAATTAAACCGACTTCAAAAAGTACAAAATAACTTTAATTTCGGAAGTCGGTGTTTCTATAATAGATACCTAATCTTGTCTCTTCGTTATTTTATTGATAGGTTCGCATTTAACCACTATCTCACCTGATGGTAAGCTATGATGTGGTCGACGTTGGAGCACGCTTGCCTAGAAGTAACCTATTCACTCTTTACTCAAAGAGGTTGTAGCTCTCTAATAAAACAATTGAACACGCGGCCTCGAGCCGGACAGGACAGATTTGAGAGTAGGTACCGAAGCGGAGGGTAGTTCAACTCCAATCGGCCTCGCTCCGCAACTATCTAAACACACTTTTCACTACTCTACCCTTTTTTTTCGATGGGGAAAAATCATCGTATGACAAAACCCGCTCTAGGGCGGAGCGGGTGATAATGTCAGACTTTTACTGACTAAAAACCCCATCCCGCTCCTTCTAGCCTTCATACCGGGGCACGAGCTCCCTTTCGGATAACCCTGTCCCCAGTAGGCTTCGACCTAGCTGGGAATAGAAATGCACCCTAATGCCTTGATCACACGTAACGAAAAGGCGAGACAGTAAAATGGTTCTCGGCCGAGACAGTGATGTAAGCGAGTTCACACATGTTTTGTTATTGGCACAGTCAGTTCAGACTGACAGTCAATTGAGACTACAATTCGGACACGATGGATTGTAAAAAGGTTCTTAAAAATATATACCAAGTGATAATCATGTGGTAGTCAAGAGACAGTGCACGTTCAGACCTGCCGAGTGAGCGAGTGAGACAGTGCGGGGAAGCGGGAGGGTAGGCACTCGGCCTAGTAAGTAGAACGGGTGCCGAGCTACTGTTTCGCTGCTTTGCTCGGCGCTGTGTTTAAACGTACCGAGTACTCGGCCGAGAGCACTGTCTCGCCCTTTTACTCGGTACGTGTGATCAAGGCATAACTCCGTATATCTATTGTCAGTGTCATATTAAGGACGCGCAGCTTCATAGACGCGTATTGTCTCTGTCGACGATGCTCCACCGACGACACAAAGTTGTCAAAGTTAGACAGAGCATAAACGTTTGTCTCGTGTAAGATACAAGCTACCGATGAATATTTGATTTCTATAGAACCAGTATGAAATCATCCACTCCCAGCAAATAAGTAAACATTTTCTGTGTCCAGTTGCTTCCACTTAACACATATTTATGCCGATCAAAAAGTGTTCGTTGTCGGTAGCTGGAAGAAAAAGTGTTTCCGTTTGCGCAACGCCTTACATAGTTTTGTATGCAAGCTTCACGCAGGCGTATAATGACGAATACGCGTCTATGAAGCTACGCGTCCGTGGACAGTAGTTCTTAGTCGGGTATTGTAAACCCATATCTGTCCCCGCACACGAGCCACAAAAAAAAGCAGCTTCAAGCTTCTTTTTGAGGCGGCCTTTTTTTGTGGCTCGTGTGCGCCGGTGCCGCTACAAATAAACGCGCGTTTTTTTATGCCTGTGTGCGAGGACAGTATAATATTAAGTTGTGATATCGGCAGCCTGAGTTTTTAATATAAGTTAAATGTTCTATTGAAATTATTATTTTGTGTATATTATTATTATTATAGCAATGATTATTTTTTTATATTATCTATTATTACGGAGGCGCTATTTGATGTTTATACCGTGTAATTTTCAATAAACAAATAGCATTTTGTAAGTGATTTGTTGTATTATTATATCCCTTTTTATTATTGTTTTTTTTTTTATTATATGATACTAGCTACCCACCCCGGCTTCGCACGGGTTCTTTTCTAGAAATAAATACAAAAACTTAACAAATTATATACTAAAACCTTCCTCGAGAATCACGCTATCGAGTGGTGAAAACCGCTTGAAAATCGGTGCAGTAGTTTTTGAGTTTATCGCGAACAGACAGACAGACGCAGCGGGGGACTTTGTTTTATAATATGTATTGATAAGCTAGTGCTTGACTACCAGTGGAAATTAATAACCTTTTAAACGCCAATCACTTGTATACAAGTTCGAGATGTTCGTGCCTTCAGCGCCACTACTTGATTAGAAGTAATAATAGTATAAAATGAATTTACGACTTTTACAAGATCTTTACCTCCTACAAGGGGGGCCGATGACCTGGTGAAGGTTGCGGGAATCCGATGGATGCGAGATGCACAAGATCGATCATTGTGGCGACACTGGCGACGTCTACCAGTGGACGTCTGTCGGCTGAAATGATGATGATGATGATGATGACAAGACCTTTTAATTTGTTTTTATGCAAAATTGCCCTGTTATAAGCCATATTTTTAACTTTTTCAAATAAGTTCTTGTTTGTTTTATATTCAATAGAAAGAAAAACGCCCGAAAATATTTTTTTTACATTTTGTTGCGTGGCGCTGGAGGACACATCGCGTATTATATAATTGGGCGTTGAAAAGGATAATAAGCAGTACTTACTTCTATGTGCCGCTTCTTTCTTCGGCAACTAAAACGAAGTGACCTTTAGCTTCGGGCTGCAAATTGCGTAGAAGTCAAATATCGGGCCTATTTAGTGGTATGAAGTGAGACGCGGGGGCGGGGAGCGTCAGTGATTGGCTCGCCGCGCCATCGCGTCATAGACGTCACTCGTGATTCGTTCCCTGCGCTTGCTGCATGTATCTAACAACGACGACGATAGGCTCACCAATGTATGAAATGCGCAAAGCGATCCCCACTGACGCCGTGCACTCAAGATCCATGCCGATACCTATACAACCAGTGTTTAGTTAAGAAAATATTCCTTTTTAGCCACTCTAAGGCCGTGTTCAAACCAAACTGACTGTGAGCAGGCTCACCGTGAGGCCCGGTGTAAACGTGAAAAAAAACGGTATTTTTCGTTCACAGTATGCTGACAATACGCTATCTATATATCTATATATATAAAAATCAATGCCACTTTTCGTTGTTATTTTATAACTCAAGAACGGGCTCACCTATCCAAACCAAATTTTTAGGCTTTATTCGGACTATTTAGTACATGGTTTATGTGAAGTTTGGTAGGGTAGAGTAGCGTAGAGTAGAGTAGTGTAGAGTAATGTAGGGTAGAGTAGATTAGGGTATAGTTAGAAGCCGCGCGGGCAAAAGCTAGTACAATATACAATACGCGTCCGCAGAGCGTAGTGACACGCTATATTAATCGGCTGCCGAATGTCAGCGTCTACGCATAGCGTAATAACGTATCGTCGGTTAGATGTGAACGAAAAAGTGAATATGTATGGAAATACAATAAACTGCGTAACGTTCGCTCCCTTTCGGCGGCTGACAGTCAGTTTGGTTTGAACACAGCCTAAGTTGCTTTGAGTTCCATTATAACGCGCATGTATGACATTCCAATGTTATTGCAGTATTTGACGGCGAATGTATCGAGTCAGCCTTCTCGTAACCTTCGCTGTGGTAGTCAACACTACAATAAAACTCTCAGCTCCATTCCACCGAGACCGCGCCTGTTTCAACGATTCCACATATTGTCCAGTTGCGCAGACACTTGAGATACAAAACTACACCAATTTCACATCACAATATCTACTAGGAATCAATTAAAACGGCAATTAACTTCACTCGAAAAAATCCCGCCAAAAAAAACTTGGCGGCGCGAAAACCAACGGCAATCGTCAGTGTTGCTGCATTTTGACCAGTATTAGTTTTTTTTTATGGCATGGCTTTTTGGGCTTTGAGCCATCAGTATTAGTCTAGTTAGTTGCCATGTTGCTACTACTGAATATAAACATAGTGTATGTAATTGCATCACAACAAATCTACAGTACGTTTTACTTATGAAGTTCCTTTGCCGTAATGTTGGCAATACGGAAAAACAGTGTTGCAATATTTTTAGCAATTAAATTACTTAATATAAGGGAGATTAACTGATATTTCGTTACTTTTAACAATTGCCTTTTTTTGTTTTTTAACTATTTTTGAATAAAGTATAGGACGCTCGGCTCTACTCCGATTGTTCTGCAATTATTTCAAATACCGAAAACGCCACGCCACAATATCGTACCACCTCTTAACAACTTCCTTTTAAACCTGCTTTTTATAAATAAAATACCATTCCCCTCATAATTCTCCAAAAAGTGTTGCAACTACCTTTAAAATCGATTTCGGGGAACAATTTTGGTAGAGTAGGCAACTCTTTTCTTTTTCCCTTCTTTTTTACGTAGACCGGCAGGGGCGCCAACATTACGCCGAAGGAACTTCTTAAGTGAAACGCACTGTAAGTACCGTTTGACGTTTCACACTTTTCTATAAAAGTAGCTTTGTATTGTTAACTCACACTATTATTATAGTTTGACCTGTACCGATGTTCGTCTGTCATCAAATGTTGGAATTTAAATTTGACCCACTTCCCGGTTACCGATTGAGCTGAAATTTAGCATGCATGTGTAAATCAGATGACAATGTAAAATTATTATGACATAGAGCTGATCTGATGATGCACTCGACAGGTGGCCGTAGGAACTCGGTAGTTAAACGACACAACCCCATCGAGTTTGGGCGCGTATGATTCGTCTTGACGAGTATTAAGTATACAGGTAAACTGCGCTATAAAAGCTTGCTATTTAAAATTAAAATTCACTAAAACTTGTTTATTTCTTTTATCTTTTCCGTAAAACCATTGAATTATGAAGTTATTTTTCATTTAGCACAACATATACGATTTTTAATCAACAAATTAAAACGCAGTTAGGTAAGGTACTACGTATAGAACTGTCAAACGGTAGGTACTTAAATTCAATGCTTAGATTTATAAAACTTGCCGTAGAAAATTAGAAAAAAAAAGCTTTGTAATTTCACCTATCGCTGCGAAATTCCATCGGGAACACGGTTGGCTTTAGTAATAAAATAAAACAACTTTACGTTATAATAAAGGTTTTATTTACAAATTATACATTATAGTAGGCTTTGCGTACTGTACCGCATCTTTTAGTGATCGATGAATACCGACAAAAGTAATAAGAAAGGGTTACCAAAGAAAAAATAGATTTATTCCAGAATGATAGGTTTTTTTTATCACGCAACCACATCATCGCCCACCTACCACCAGGTGGGATACTGGTCAAAGGCTAGCCTATCTTTTCGGCTTTTGGAAAAATAAATATCAATCGCCACCTAATATTGATGTTTCTAAATTATTAACCCTTCAGATACCGTCAATTAGAGACACAATAGTAAGACAATAGATGCGCGGCCACCGGGTGTCGCTTGGGGATTCATGAATTAAACAAAAAATGCGTTAAATTCAATTGCGTATCTTAAAGTGGTGAGATAAGAGCGAGTTTACAAGTTGTAGTTTTTTAGCGCGCGCACAGCGAGCAGCTTTAGTACGACGAGCTGTGGCACGTCAGCTTGTGTGTAGGTTGTTGTTAAAGCTGTTGCGCTCACAGTTGAAGTACGTGGGGCGCGTGGGGCACGCTGTGCGCCAGGCGCACGTGCTTGGCGGCGTAGTAGCGGCACTTGTAGGAGCGCGTGCACAGCGAGCAGCTGTAGTACGACGAGCTGTGGCACGTCAGCTTGTGTGTAGGTTGTTGTTAAAGCTGTTGCGCTCACAGTTGAAGTACGTGGGGCGCGTGGGGCACGCTGTGCGCCAGGCGCACGTGCTTGGCGGCGTAGTAGCGGCACTTGTAGGAGCGCGCGCACAGCGAGCAGCTGTAGTACGACGAGCTGTGGCACGTCAGCTTGTGTGTAGGTTGTTGTTAAAGCTGTTGCGCTCACAGTTGAAGTACGTGGGGCGCGTGGGGCACGCTGTGCGCCAGGCGCACGTGCTTGGCGGCGTAGTAGCGGCACTTGTAGGAGCGCGCGCACAGCGAGCAGCTGTAGTACGACGAGCTGTGGCACGTCAGCTTGTGTGTAGGTTGTTGTTAAAGCTGTTGCGCTCACAGTTGAAGTACGTGGGGCGCGTGGGGCACGCTGTGCGCCAGGCGCACGTGCTTGGCGGCGTAGTAGCGGCACTTGTAGGAGCGCGCGCACAGCGAGCAGCTGTAGTAAGACGAGCTGTGGCACGTCAGCTTGTGTGTAGGTTGTTGTTAAAGCTGTTGCGCTCACAGTTGAAGTACGTGGGGCGCGTGGGGCACGCTGTGCGCCAGGCGCACGTGCTTGGCGGCGTAGTAGCGGCACTTGTAGGAGCGCGCGCACAGCGAGCAGCTGTAGTACGACGAGCTGTGGCACGTCAGCTTGTGTGTAGGTTGTTGTTAAAGCTGTTGCGCTCACAGTTGAAGTACGTGGGGCGCGTGGGGCACGCTGTGCGCCAGGCGCACGTGCTTGGCGGCGTAGTAGCGGCACTTGTAGGAGCGCGCGCACAGCGAGCAGCTGTAGTACGACGAGCTGTGGCACGTCAGCTTGTGTGTAGGTTGTTGTTAAAGCTGTTGCGCTCACAGTTGAAGTACGTGGGGCGCGTGGGGCACGCTGTGCGCCAGGCGCACGTGCTTGGCGGCGTAGTAGCGGCACTTGTAGGAGCGCGTGCACAGCGAGCAGCTGTAGTACGACGAGCTGTGGCACGTCAGCTTGTGTGTAGGTTGTTGTTAAAGCTGTTGCGCTCACAGTTGAAGTACGTGGGGCGCGTGGGGCACGCTGTGCGCCAGGCGCACGTGCTTGGCGGCGTAGTAGCGGCACTTGTAGGAGCGCGCGCACAGCGAGCAGCTGTAGTACGACGAGCTGTGGCACGTCAGCTTGTGTGTAGGTTGTTGTTAAAGCTGTTGCGCTCACAGTTGAAGTACGTGGGGCGCGTGGGGCACGCTGTGCGCCAGGCGCACGTGCTTGGCGGCGTAGTAGCGGCACTTGTAGGAGCGCGCGCACAGCGAGCAGCTGTAGTACGACGAGCTGTGGCACGTCAGCTTGTGTGTAGGTTGTTGTTAAAGCTGTTGCGCTCACAGTTGAAGTACGTGGGGCGCGTGGGGCACGCTGTGCGCCAGGCGCACGTGCTTGGCGGCGTAGTAGCGGCACTTGTAGGAGCGCGCGCACAGCGAGCAGCTGTAGTACGACGAGCTGTGGCACGTCAGCTTGTGTGTAGGTTGTTGTTAAAGCTGTTGCGCTCACAGTTGAAGTACGTGGGGCGCGTGGGGCACGCTGTGCGCCAGGCGCACGTGCTTGGCGGCGTAGTAGCGGCACTTGTAGGAGCGCGCGCACAGCGAGCAGCTGTAGTACGACGAGCTGTGGCACGTCAGCTTGTGTGTAGGTTGTTGTTAAAGCTGTTGCGCTCACAGTTGAAGTACGTGGGGCGCGTGGGGCACGCTGTGCGCCAGGCGCACGTGCTTGGCGGCGTAGTAGCGGCACTTGTAGGAGCGCGCGCACAGCGAGCAGCTGTAGTACGACGAGCTGTGGCACGTCAGCTTGTGTGTAGGTTGTTGTTAAAGCTGTTGCGCTCACAGTTGAAGTACGTGGGGCGCGTGGGGCACGCTGTGCGCCAGGCGCACGTGCTTGGCGGCGTAGTAGCGGCACTTGTAGGAGCGCGCGCACAGCGAGCAGCTGTAGTACGACGAGCTGTGGCACGTCAGCTTGTGTGTAGGTTGTTGTTAAAGCTGTTGCGCTCACAGTTGAAGTACGTGGGGCGCGTGGGGCACGCTGTGCGCCAGGCGCACGTGCTTGGCGGCGTAGTAGCGGCACTTGTAGGAGCGCGCGCACAGCGAGCAGCTGTAGTACGACGAGCTGTGGCACGTCAGCTTGTGTGTAGGTTGTTGTTAAAGCTGTTGCGCTCACAGTTGAAGTACGTGGGGCGCGTGGGGCACGCTGTGCGCCAGGCGCACGTGCTTGGCGGCGTAGTAGCGGCACTTGTAGGAGCGCGTGCACAGCGAGCAGCTGTAGTACGACGAGCTGTGGCACGTCAGCTTGTGTGTAGGTTGTTGTTAAAGCTGTTGCGCTCACAGTTGAAGTACGTGGGGCGCGTGGGGCACGCTGTGCGCCAGGCGCACGTGCTTGGCGGCGTAGTAGCGGCACTTGTAGGAGCGCGCGCACAGCGAGCAGCTGTAGTACGACGAGCTGTGGCACGTCAGCTTGTGCATGTGAAGGTTGTTCTTCGCTTTGAAGCTCGCCGGACAGAGGTCGCACTGAAACAAACATAATTATGACACGGAATCGGAAAGTCGCCATAGGAACTCTCTCATTTGTTATTGGGGAAAGTCGAGCATCAGCTGAAAGAGTGTGCCCCAAGGAACTGAAAAACTATAGGTTGCCTCCTTTTTTTGGTGCAAATAGGAGGGTTGTCTCGCTTAAAAATGTGAGTAAATGGTCATAATTTACCTATATCTGTTACTAGCTTTCCGCCCGCAGCTTCGCCCGCGTGGACTACAGTTTATATCGCGCGGGCAGAGACACGTGCTCAGCAGTGGAATTATAGGTAGCCTATGTGCTATTCCAGTGTCTCTTCTACATACCTACCAAATTTGATCTAAATCCGTTCAGTACTTTTTGCGTGAAAGCGTAACAGACCGACAGACAGAGTTACTTTCGCATTTATAATATAAGTAGGGATTTAATAGATTTTTTTCATGTTATTTACTGTTTTTTAGTCTAACCCATGAGTAACGATAGAACTCAATTTGAAAGTAATTGGTTAAAGTCTAAAATATTAAAATGTTCGCGATCTCAGACAAATTTTATTGTTTAAAATCGTTGGCACCAGAATTAGCTAGGCTACCTATTCGGAATGTCTTAATAAACGCATTATCTAGCACATAATATTTATCATAATCGAATAACAGATGAGGGAAGAGATTTCTTCTATGTACAGTGCCGGTGTAAGGGCCACTGACACCCCGGGGCGAAAATATTGTGGCGCCCAGGTGGAAGTATCGCACCAATCGTAAGCGTAGGTGCAGTGTGACCACACTGCGCTTCAAAAAACCCTAAAAAAAACCATCTAAAAACATCTCAATAAATAATATGTATATGCACAGAGCGTAGAGCACAGTTTTGAGAGTTTGCACCAGGGGAGGCAGGAGACTCCAACTCCAGACCTTGGCGCCCCCCTGAACTTGTCACCCTGGGCTGTCGCCCCATCGCGCCCCCACTAACGCCGGCACTGTCTATGTATCTCGTAGCTCAAGCTCACCTTAACGAGTTTCTCAGTCCTGTGCGAATGTTTGTGCTGCATGAGCAAGTAGGCCGCGTGGAACTTGGCGCCGCAAGCCTCGCACACGAACGGCTTCTCTTGGCGGTGACGCCGCTCGTGGTTCTGCGAAAGTCGAAGAACAGGGGCCTAAGTCTGCTATTTTTGTAAATTTGTCATTCCAACACGATCCCATTGTCATTATCTTACAGAAGCTCCAAGTCACTCACCCTCTTTGCCATGATGCCAGCGCTTCTAAAGTCACAGTAGTGACACTGGAACTTCTCGTAGCCGTGCTTCGCTCTGTAATGCTTCTAACTTACGGAAGCAGCAGGTCACTCACCCTCATCGCCATGATGCCAGCGCTTCTAAAGTTACAGTAGCGACACTGGAACTTCTCGTAGCCGTGCTTCGCTCTGTAATGCTTCTAACTTACGGAAGCGCCAGGTCACTCACTCTCATCGCCATGATGCCAGCGCTTCTAAAGTCACAGTAGTGACACTGGAACTTCTCGTAGCCGTGCTTCGCTCTGTAATGCTTCTAACTTACGGAAGCAGCAGGTCACTCACCCTCATCGCCATGATGCCAGCGCTTCTAAAGTTACAGTAGCGACACTGGAACTTCTCGTAGCCGTGCTTCGCTCTGTAATGCTTCTAACTTACGGAAGCGCCAGGTCACTCACCCTCATCGCCATGATGCCAGCGCTTCTAAAGTCACAGTAGTGACACTGGAACTTCTCGTAGCCGTGCTTCGCTCTGTAATGCTTCTAACTTACGGAAGCAGCAGGTCACTCACCCTCATCGCCATGATGCCAGCGCTTTTAAAGTCAGAGCAGCGACACTGGAACTTCTCGTAGCCGTGCTTCGCTCTGTAATGCTTCTAACTTACGGAAGCACCAAGTCACTCACCCTCATCGCCATGATGCCAGCGCTTCTAAAGTCACAGTAGTGACACTGGAACTTCTCGTAGCCGTGCTTCGCTCTGTAATGCTTCTAACTTACGGAAGCAGCAGGTCACTCACCCTCATCGCCATGATGCCAGCGCTTCTAAAGTTACAGTAGCGACACTGGAACTTCTCGTAGCCGTGCTTCGCTCTGTAATGCTTCTAACTTACGGAAGCGCCAGGTCACTCACCCTCATCGCCATTATGCCAGCGCTTCTAAAGTCACAGTAGCGACACTGGAACTTCTCGTAGCCGTGCTTCGCTCTGTAATGCTTCTAACTTACGGAAGCAGCAGGTCACTCACCCTCATCGCCGTGATGCCAGCGCTTCTAAAGTCACAGTAACGACACTGGAACTTCTCGTAGCCGTGCTTCGCTCTGTAATGCTTCTAACTTACGGAAGCAGCAGGTCACTCACCCTCATCGCCATGATGCCAGCGCTTCTAAAGTCACAGTAACGACACTGGAACTTCTCGTAGCCGTGCTTCGCTCTGTAATGTTCGTTTAGACGGAACTTATTACCGAAGCTTTTGCCGCAGTGCTGTGGAAAATGGAAAAAGGTTTTAAAATACACGAATCATCGAAAAATTGTACTGGTACTGATCTGATGATGACGATGATGGAGCTGGAAGGTAGGCACGGGAACTCCGTAATTAATAAATGTATACTAGCCGTGTTTGGGCTTATTAGAATTGTCATGAGATGCACTTTGGCTATAAAGTATTATTAATTTGATCTGATGATGGAATCGGTAATTGGAAGGTGGGCGGGAACAACAGTGTAGAAGTTAGGAAAAATCAAAGTACTTTATTTTAATTTTTAACCGACTTCGAAAAGGAGGAGGTTCTATGTTCGGCTGAATGTAAGTTTTTTTTTTTTTGTATGTTTGTTCACCGATATTTCGGTCAATTGTGGACCGATTTTGAAATTATTTTTTTGATTGAAAGGTTATGCTTCCAACTTGGTCCCATAGAAATATTGTTATGATCTGATCATGAACTTCGAAGATATGGAACAGAACTCCTCATAGAATCATAGCAAAATTGTCGTAACAAGTAAAATTGCTTTGTTTATACGTGTAGTCGATGATTGACTGAAAAAAAAGGGGGAGGGGATGTATTGAACTGATCTGGTGATAGAGTCGGGAGGTAAATTAATATATAACCGTATTTGGGATTATTAGAATCGTTATGAGATGCACTCTGGCTATAAGGTACCTATTTATGTTTGGCTGAAGGGTAGGTACTTTTTAGTGGTGCTACCATTACTAAAAAGTAAAAAATACAAAACTTTTTACAAAAAATAATTAAATCGACTTCAAAAAGTACAAAATAACTTTAATTTCAAAAGTCGGTGTTAAATAACGAAGAGACAAGATTAGGTATCCATTATAGAAACACCAACTTCCGAAATTAACCCTTCAGATACCGTCAATTAGAGACACAATAGTAAGACAATAGATGCGCGGCCACCGGTGGTCGCTTGGAGATTCATGAATTAAAGTTATTATGTACTTTTTGAAGTCGATTTTTTTTTTTTGTAAAAAGTTTTTTTATCTGACGTCTTTTTTAGGGTCTATCACACTACGCTGAATAACGCGTGCTATTATTTATTTATTTATTTATTTATCCATTTATGTACACACAAACACTTAAAAAAGAAAAGAACAAATAAGAATAGAAGAGTACAAAGGATCTGCTTATCTCTAAAGAGATTTCTTCCAGCAGACCTGTGACAGGACAGTTGGATAAGAAACGTAGACACAGTGTGTATAAACTAAAAAAAAATAAACAAAATAAGTAATGAAATAGACTATAATTTTCCAGATTAAATATCACAATACATACATATATAACAATAACAGTAAATAAATACACAAATGAATAGATACAATAGGTAATGTATAAAAATACATATAACTATAATAAATATCTTTACGAGATAGTAGAGAGGTAGTGTTCTTTGACTAGCCTTTCTATACTTGTATACTTTATAGACTTAGCTATATTCAGACTCGTCTTATTTTTCTTCCCGAGTAAAACTGTCTGACCCTTATCACATTACGCAATATGTCGAACCATAGACTAGATACGTCGAAACATAGACTAAAACGGTCTGGATAAAGCGTAGTGCAATAGGCCCTTTAGAATATAATTCGATGCTCACCTCACAGACAGGCCTGAGTCCAGCGTGCTTGACCGCTTTGTGCTTGCTGAGACTTGCTCGCTGCATTGTCATCTGACAGATATCACACTCAGCTAAGACACGACCCTGGACAACATCATCGTCAAATGATCTCAGATCCTTAGAAGAAATCTCTTCCCTCATCTGTTATTCGATTATGATAAATATAATGTGCTAGATAATGCGTTTATTAAGATATTCCGAATAGGTTGCCTAGCTGAATCTAGTGCCACTTATTAAAATTTAATTTATTTACGAATCGTGAATGAGCAAAATTCTTAAATTTTGTAATTGTCAAACACTTCAAACAACTCAGAGCATTAGATGAGGACACACTGTGAGAGGATACAGAGGACACTGTGCCCCACAAAAAAAAATGGAGTTCAGGCGTACTATTCTCTAAGAAAACAGCCTTTGTGTTATTGTGTTATTGTGTATTTGTGACTTTGTGTTGTTGTGTATTTGTGACTTTGTGTTGTTGTGTATTTGTGACTCTGTGTTGTTGTGTATTTGTGACTCTGTGTTGTTGTGTATTTGTGACTCTGTGTTGTTGTGTATTTGTGACTTTGTGTTGTTGTGTATTTGTGACTTTGTGTTGTTGTGTATTTGTGACTCTGTGTTGTTGTGTATTTGTGACTCTGTGTTGTTGTGTATTTGTGACTCTGTGTTGTTGTGTATTTGTGACTTTGTGTTGTTGTGTATTTGTGACTTTGTGTTGTTATGTATTAGTAACTTTGTGTTGTTGTGTATTTGTGACTTTGTGTTGTTATGTATTAGTAACTTTGTGTTGTTGTGTATTTGTGACTGTGTTGTTGTGTATTTGAGACTGTGTTGTTGTGTATTTGAGACTGTGTTGTTTGTTTTGAAGGCTTTTTGAGGTTGTGTACTTCTGGGATTTTGTATTTGTAACTTGTGGGATTGATATGTTTATTGCTTTGTGAGGTTATATATTTGTGGGATAGTGTATTTGTGACGTTTGATATTTGTTTGTTCACAGAAAAGAAGTAATGTGTTGGTCGTGTATTAGTTATTTATAATAACATACTTACAGAATCATTAACTTTCCGCTTTCTATTCTTTGCCGTGCAGGTTGCTACGTGATCCACAAGTGCCTCTTTGGTATTGAACTCAGACTTACAGTACTAAAATAAATCATACTGTTATTAAAAATGTGAAGTAATGTACCACACAGCTTAACATGCGGAAGACATGTCCTGCCCAGTCTCATTTAAGTTGGGCAAGTTGTTCTATGTCTGGGTGTAATTTATCTATATTATGTATGTATTTAGAAATATATAAGTATGTTTATCAGTTGTCTAGTACTCATAACACAAACTCTACTTAGCTTGGGTCTAGACGGCGTTGTGTGATAGTTGTAGAATATTATTAAAAAATAAATACATATAATATCAATAATAAATGAGTGAAACATACCCCACACCGAACTCCAACACTCCCATGCATCATAACCCTATGTCTATTTAGTTTGTCCTTCATCACATATTTATCACACAGCTCACACTTAACCTTCCTCTCGTCAGCTCCAGGATGCCTCCTCATCATATGGGAGTCTATGCTCCGTATGGACAACTCCTTTTGGCATAATTTACAGACTACCCTCAGGGTCTTTTTGCTAGCGGTCTCCGTGATGACATATGGAATGTCAACATTTTTTTCGTCCGTAATATTTGAGTCGGATATGTTTAATTCAATGTCACTTAAAGTTTTTGTTGAATTTTGTTTGGCACTGTTAAAATCTTCAGAATTTTGATGTGTTTCGTCCGTTTTAAAGTTTTCCTCGTCTGTATACGTTACGTCGTTACAAAACTCAAAGTCAGAATTGTCTCCTGTATTGATTTCATCATCGGTTTGTTTCAAATCATTACTTTTTAATAACATGACACTTTTTCTATGTGCAATATATTTTGCAGGTTGACATGCCTCAATGTCAAGTCCTAGATGTTCATTTTTGATAGTTTGAATGTCTAACTTTAGGTTCGTGACATTTTGCCCGTCTGCTTTCCGATTGGTTACTAAAGCTTGTCTTTCCGTGTTCGATTCACGTTCAGTGTTGATCTCCAATAGTCGTAGTTCAGCTAGTTTACATTGTTTTCTGAATTTTAGTGCGTTATTGAATTGGGTCATACAATCTGTACACATATTTTGGGGTAGGCCATCATTGTGTTTTATCTGAAAATTATTTTTATTAGAAGTATTTTAAAAATAAATTATTCTATAATATCTAATTAGACTGTTACGCCCCAAAAAATTACCTATTTTGAAAATTACTTTAATTTTGTATCGTGAGTGTATGTGTGTGCGCTAATACTGATGTGCTACCAGTGTGTACCAATTATGCTATATTTTTTTAAAACCCCTCTTAATTCATGAATCCCCAAGCGACCCCCGGTGGCCGTGCATCTATTGTCTTACTATTGTGTTTCTAATTGACGGTATCTGAAGGGTTAAGAACGCTAGACATAAACCCTTCAGATACCGTCAATTAGAGACACAATAGTAAGACAATAGATGCGCGGCCACCGGTGGTCGCTTGGGGATTCATGAATTAAAAAAAAAAAAAAAAATTGAAACTATTCAGGTGTATTTCGGCCCCTTCACAGTGTTGGTCTTGCGGCTCGAGGGCAGTATACGCCATACGCTACAAATCGCCGCAGCTCGCTTCTTATTGCCCGCACTGGCCACTAAACACGTTGTTGATGGCAAGCCGCCTATGGCTGCTCGTGTGCTCAGTCACGTAATGTGGTGTAGGACATTAGATGACGTAGATGGTGGTCAAACGCGAGCCTATCAATAATAAAAAAAAAGTACACCCCAGAATGAGGAGAAGTGAAATTGGTAGAGTGGGACAGGAAAAAAAGAATGTATTGAGTTTACAAAGCACGTTCCGATAGAGTAAGCTGTAAAGACATACGCAGTCACTCAATTGCCGGAATGTGTCTCCAATGAGTCTGTATGCCGCAAGGCTGGTAGGACCAACAGTGGTGGGAGGTGGGATTATGGCCACTAAACCTTCTTTGTTAGAGTTCATTATGATACTGCGCGCATAGATTAAAAAAGTAACAGCCACCGACCACAAGTGACTGTTGCGCGCTTCAGCTTCCTTTGTGGCCGCTTCTAGCTTCTTGTGGCTGTGGCATGAGGCACATATGCGGTGACACTCAAGATTGATGCCGATGCGTTCCCGTAGAAAACTTCTATGAAATAAGTATTATCTAATAAATATATAAAATTTCCATGTCACAATGTTAGTTACAGTCCTCCTTCGAAACGGCTTTACCGATTTTTACCAAATTTTATATGCGTATTCAGTAGGTCTGATAAGGTTTGTTCATCCTTAAAATTTTTATTTTTGGACACAATTTTTTGTTTTTATTTTTTTTACTATTTGGCATTAAAAAATACATACAACCCTAAATTTTTACTTTTTTATCACCAACGCCTATTTTTTTATAGCAAAAAATAATTTATAAGGCAAAACAACGTTTGCCGGGTCAGCTAGTTTTAATATAATAATAAAGTGCTGTTTTCAGTTACCTGAACCCCAGTGCATGAGTAGAAAGTGTTGGAAACTGTCTCAAGCGTGTCTTCAGACAAGAAAATTGGATTGAATCCAATGTTGTTGATACTTTTGATACAGGTCCGGCAAACTACAGAAAAATCCATGTTTGCTAACACTCCATATGATAGATACAATGCTGGATATGGTTTTAGGAGTTACGTTTCATATTTGTTACGTTATTGAAAACGTACGTGATTCTTATAAGATATTAACGTATGTGTAGGAACTAATTTCACTAATTTTGCAAATGCAAATATGCAATATAAACAAAAATTTGACATTGACTTGATTCTGACAGACGGAATTGACATTAATTTTTTTGGTAATGTTTTTGGTTTAGATATTCAGTCCTTCAAGCCGTATCTCCTTCATGTTTACCATTAAAAACAAACACGATTTGAGCTATTTGAAAATTAGAGAGAGATTTGAATTGGACAATAAAGACGAGCTGTTTCAGGGCAAGTTTTAAGAAACTGAAAATTATTTCGTACTATACACGTCTGTCTAGTAAAGATACATTTGGTAATAACACAGTTGTAGGTGATTTTGTCTCAAAACTGAATAATCTGATTGGTACCGGCGGCACAGCCAAGCAACCTTATAAAAATGATTCGGATGTAAAGTTTCTATGCGAAATATATTTGTTCAATCCACCTTGTTCCTTACACCTTGTGGAAGGTTTGTCCGGAAAATAAGTATAAAAAAACGGGGCGTCATGTCAAGGCGTTGTGGAGGGGTGTCCCGATGGTCTCCTCTCAATCCCCGCAATGGTCAGTTCGACCCGGAGCGCTCTGCGAGTCAGTAGCATTTACGTGTGCATGTTGAAAGTAACCGTCTGTTTTTACCTGCCTACGGCATGGAGCGCTCTGATTAAAGAACAGCGCATCAACATCAAGTTTCTTGCAAAGCTAGGAAAGAATGGTCGTGAGATTTTTGAGTGTTTGCAATACGGAGACAATTCTCTGAGGTTTCGGGGTGGCCGAGAAGATGTGAAAGATGACAAACGCTCAGGACGCCCCTCCACCCACATCGAGTTCAAACGTGAGTTTTTGTTCAATCACCGTAACAGAACACCCGCCTCATTCACTCTGTAGCAACATCTATGACGCCACATAAGAACTACGAAGAAAAATTCTCCTTCTCACGAAGTTATAGTTATTAATTCGGCCAAATCATCGTTTACCGTGAGATACGTGGTCAAACGTTAGCCTAAACATTATATATAAAAAAAAAAAACTTCTCCGCGCGATTTGAAAATATACGACAGCCCGAAATCAACTATCGGGCAGTAGCCCGCCAAAATATAACACCTGTCTGGGCGGATGATCCTCCCTTTTCAACGGAGGTATGTGGCACTTTACTCTCTGTTCCGCATACCTCTAAAACCCGCGACTTCTTCCTGTTCCCGAAATGTAAAATGATGCTCCGGGGGCGGCACTTGGGGGATGTGAAAGCCATCAAGGCTGAAACGACCCGGCAAATGAAGAGCCTCACAACTGAAGACTTTCAGCGATCGTGTCAGCAGTGGAAACTGCGTTGGCAAAAGTGCATCTTGTCTCAGGGGGAGTACTTTGAAGGAGACCTTATCGAAATACCTGAATAATTGTAAATTCAAGTTGTTATTCCATTTTTATACGTATTTTCCGGTATCTTGGTCGAGTTGAGGACTTGTGGTAGGGCCTCAGAATTCTTTTGCCTACCCTCAACTCTACAAAATTTAATGTGATGTTAAGGTGAGTATAAATTACAACATTTACTTGTAACAGAACAACGAGCCGCTCTATGATATGTTCTAGTGCATCATCCTTTTATAACTAAACGTCGAGCACGCTCGCCTCTTTGTTACAAACCAACGAGCATATTGGTGTAACATGTCGTCGAGCCACGAGTGCGGGCGATGCGCGGTTGCGGGGTGACATTACGAAAAAAAATGAACGCAAGGTACAACGAATTGTTGGTAAATGCACACTCGCTGTGAGCATTTACCCGTAACATAACGCCGAGCATTCGTAGGAACGTTACATTACATGGAAATGCTTTGGAAACTGAGCTTTTGCCTGTAACGTACCATTCGTAAGAACGTTACATTACACAGAAATGCTCTAGAAAATGTTGTAGTCTATACTCACCTTTAGAGGAAGGTCTGAGCTAAAATTTAAATAAAACAAGCCACATTTTAACAACATTTATTGTACATTATAACAGTGTACAAGCCACACAAGTGCTTTATTTCTACCTCATCCCTTACGATAATGTACGACAAGTGGACGTTACTGACACATCGAGGTTTAGAGAGAGACAGCAATATAAGTGCGAGTGAGAAAAACGACGTGAGACAAACACTACCCCATTCTACTACTCGATGTGACAAAAACGGATACTTGTTTTAAAGGACTAAATTATATTATAAATCTAATGACAATAAATTAAAAAAAAAACTGTACAATAACACTAGACAAACTAAAAATAGTTAACAAAAAATAATAATCTACTAAAAATAGAGTAAAATTAATATTTTCTACTAAATATGGTAGTTTTGGATCCCAGATAATATTTCAGATTCAAAAACAGATATGAAATCCGACATGATTTCAGGATTCTATATGGACACTGTTTTATAATGCCAAAAGAGTAAAAGTGCGACTTATTAAATAAATATCTATATTAAAATAATATTATTATTTATTCTGTACTCTCCCACTGCTGGGTGAAGACCTCCCCCATTCCTTTTTTCGTTCCCAGCCTTGATGAAACGTAAAGAGATGACACGAGACCGCTTAAAGAATTTCCTTTCGACATATTCAACGTTCAGTACCTAGCCAAGTTGCTAATCCGAATCGTTAATGCTAGTATAGATACCGGTACGGATCTTGTCGCCTGGCTTCAAGTTGCGCAGAAGTCAAATATTCGGTGTCTTTAGTGGTACGAAGTGAGACGCGGGGTCGGGGAGCGTCAGTGATTGTCACTCGTGATTCGTTCCCTGAGCTTGCTGCATGTATCTAATAATGACGACGATTGGTTCGCCAATGTATGGAATGCGCAAAGTGATCTCCACTCTGACGCCGAGCGCTCAAAATCCGTGGAACGCGTTTATTAAACGCTCTCTTTTGCTTCAAACGGGTTTCGATGACCAGTGCCAGCGTTAGCCCCCCCCCCCCCCGGGCACGATGGGGCGACATATTCAGAGGGGCGCCAAGGTCTGGAGTTGTAGTCTCCTGCCTCCCCTGGTGCAAACCCTCAAAACTGTGCCCTACGCTCTGTGCATATGCATATTTTTTATTGAGATTATTTTTAGATGGATTTTTTGAGGGTTTGTGGTCGAGGAGCGACTAACGATATCATTAGACCACACTGCGCTTACGCTTACGATTGGTGCGATACTTCCACCTGGGCGCCACAATATTTTCGCCCGGGGTGTCAGTGGCCCTTACACCGGCACTGTCGATGACGTGGCTCAAAAAGCTGACCAGTTTAAACAGCACTAGGCTGGACATGTTTGCCACATAATAAATGAGAAGTGAGGGTGGAAAATACAAGTATCTATCGTGTCCCGAGGCCGCAAGAGCCTTGGATGTCTCGCTACCTTAAAAATTAAATAAGGACCAGAAACAAAAGGAATGGAGGGAGGCCATTGTCCAGCATTGACTAAGTAGAGAATAAGTTTCCATAGACAAGCGTTTCGACGGCGAAGTGCCCATAGCTCCTATCTGTCAAAGTCAAAAATATTCAGAAATGAAATCAGCTTTTAATGTCATAAAAACAATGACATTTTAATAAACAGACATGTTATACACTCACAAATGTGTTCCGCGCAGCAGCGGCAGCACTTGTGGTAGATCCCCTGTGTTTTATTTACTTGGCTATCATAATTGGTACACTTTTTAAACACACACGAAGGCATTTTTTATTTAATTTCGTAGCAGCGCGCAGCGTATGACTAGATCCGATGCGTGACGCCTAAAGGCAAGGATCCCATTTAGGATCCTTTCGAGTCTTCACGAGTGCGCTCTCATAGCAAATCTGTTTATTCTGTTTTTATTATCGTGCAGTAATAATAAATTTTATGATAGTGTAGTAGTGTTTCAAAAAGTCGAAGTAGTTCCATAAATTGACAAATTGGTTTAGTAAGGAGTAGATAAATAATTTCCACAATTTAATTTGAAGCAGTTGTGAAATAATACATATTTAAATGGTAAAGAAACAGAAATTAGGAAAAAATTGCTATTTTGATCTTAAACTGGACGAATTTTCCGAAATAATTTTTTAAAGTCTCATGAAAAACATGGGACTTTTTCTAGAAATTGAGAGAAACTGTCTATTTACTAAAATCTATTATTAGGATGAAGACAGAACAAAATCTAATAGGAACAAGACGTAATAAAATATAGTAATTTTCTCGAAAAATGTCAATTAGAAAGAAGGCTTTGGCACTTCACCGTCGATTTTTCGCTTCTCCTAAGGCTGAAGGTCGGTCATAAAGTCCCTTGTCCTTCGCGGGGTGTCCAGGCGGACTAGCGCAGCACACAAACTGGCGTACATAATGTTAAATACAGCACAGACCACAGAATTGCATAGAGCCGCCATGACTCCGTATTCGTGGTCGTGCTAAGTGCGCCGAGATCGGCTCTGATAGCTGTAGACGAAACTGATATGGGCCGCAAAAGACTTTTAACAGCACCTGTTTGAAAATGGCAAATTTTAATATGAAACGCAAATTTAAAACTGCGTAGCGACATGGCATCGCAGTGTATGGGGCCATTAATTTATTACGTACTAGCTTTCCGCCCGAGTGGACTAAAGTTTATATCCCGCGGGCAGAGACCCGTGCTTAGCAGTGGAATTATAGGTAGCCTATGTGTTATTCCAGTGTCTCTTCTACCTACCCACCAAATTTGATCTAAATCCATTCAGTAGTTTTTGCGTGAAAGCGTAACAGACAGACAGACAGACAGAGTTACTTTCGCATTTATATTATTAGTAGGGATGGGTAACAGGGGTTCAGGAGTCCCCTCCCAAACCTTACAGAGGGAAAGAAAAAAGATATGGTCGACCCGCTCCACTCCTAAATAAATAAAATAAAACCTTTTTATAAAAAAAGAATAAACGACTTCACTAAAAAATTTAATTGAATTTGAGGAGTGCCCTCGATTTCGCCAAGATTCCAACATCAGATCAAGAAAATGATGTATAAATATTTATTGCCTAAAGTAATAAATAAATGAGTATAATAGATCGTCTTATGAAATAAATAAATGGCACTTCTGATCATATATGTTTTGCGCATAGATCCGCATCGCATATTGTATGGTCATCTGAACCGATAATATAAAGCGAAATACCACTCACTAATTAATCACGAAATCTCAGAAATTACATCATCATCAGCCTTTTTAATGTTCCCACAGCTGGGACTCAGGCCTCCTCTCTAGTAGAGGGAATGGGCCGTAATCCACCACGCGGGCCCAGTGCGGGTTGGTGGATGTCGCATGACTTCGAATTTTTGGTTCTAAGACATGCCGGTTTCCTCACGATGTTTTCCTTCACCGTTTTCAGAGCAGTGGTGATGAAATAAATTACACAAAGTATTGCGCCTGACTGGGGTCGAACCTGCGACCTACAACTCGTAAGTCGGGGCCATTACCACTCGGCCACCACTGCTCTCAACTAGAGAAACTACAACACCTACACAACTATACAACTTAAAATTTGGCAGGTAGGTTCCTTATAGGATGTAGACATCCGCTAAGAACGGATTTGCCTTAATTCTCCCCCTAAGGGGAATGCAACGTGGGGCCAAAGTATGTATGGAGAAACCGACTTTCACGCGAGCGAAGCCGCTGGTAGAAGCTGGTGTTTTATACACAGGGTTATTTTTGAAACACTAATAACCTCTCAAGACTATGTTACCAACATCATAAACAACAACTTTAGTTCAGACTTAAAAAAAATATCATATTTTAGTTCGTCAGATTTTGATACAAAAAGAAACATATTTAATTGAACGTTCTAAATATTACAAAGTCCATGCGAAGCAAGCGATAGTACAATAGATGAGGGGAGCGGGATCGAGCGGCGGGGATGCTTGATGCGCTTGAGTAGCATCATACTGCGTTTATCAGTTGTCTAGTCCCATAACACAAGCTCTGCTTAGCTTGGGACTAGACGGCGTTGTGTGAATGGTTGTGGAATATTAAATTATATTATATTATTATACATGCTTAGGTAGGTATAGTGAAATACAGAGTTGAAATGTGTTAGATAGAACAAAAAATTTTGTTTATGATGTTAGTAGGTAATACAGTCCTGCAAGGTTGTTAGTGTTTTACAAATAACGTTGTATACATGTGTTTATATAAGAGTGAAGTACCTTCAATCCATCCAGTCATCCCCGGCGAAGTGGACCAACTCGGAGGACGGTGACACTTCTTGTACCTAGGAATCGATAATGGGACATTGAAGTTTACAAAACAGCGCATACAGACTGCGAGGCTGGGCCACGCACGGCGCACAGCCAATGCTGCCTCGCCACGAACATGTAGACAGACAAATGAAGCATTTGCCTCGCTCGACTCGAGTATAATATGTTGATACATATACTGTTTTCAACACGCACACTTCAAGCAGAGGCATTCGCTATGTGCCGTTCGCGGCGCATGCCTCGCAGTCTGTATCCACCTTTAAAGAAAGCTACTTTGAAAAAAAGCCTCACCACCAACGATTTCATCACTGCTTACCATCAGGTGGGATCGCAGTCAAACACTAGTTTATAACGTAATAAAATAAAAAAAGTACCTCCTTCAAAAAATGCTTACAAAAACTAGAATATCGCTGCCTTAGTTCAATAGTAAGATATCTTGACCAAAGTATCTTCTTCATCTTCCTGCCCTTATCCCATATTACTTGTGGTCGGCGCAACACGTTTTTATCTTCCATTCTACCCTGTCACTCGTCACACTATCACGAACTCCCCTTTCTTTCATATCTCTCCTCACACAATCCATCTTTTCTTTGGCCTCCCTTTCCCTCTCCATCCATCTACATATATACTCGAACTTCTTTAGTAACATGCGATTCATCCCTCCTTTTCACATGACCATACCAGGACAAACGATTTTCTTTCAACTTTTCAGTCACTGGCGCCACTTTCAAACTTCCTCTAATACTCATTTCTCCCTTTATCCATTCTCGTCACACCACACATACATCTCAACATTCTCATCTCCGCTACGTATATTTTGATACTCTCAAAGATCGAAATTCATGGGGTACTTCCCGTGGAGCCAGAATCCTACAATTTGGCACAAAGCCAGGTCTTATAGCACAGATTTAGGAATTAATCTGAAAACAGTAAATTTGTTGTTACCTACGTCACAAAAAAAAAACAAAATTTGCAATTCGGTAAAATTTTCGAAACTCTATTCGGAAATTGTAGTTTGCACGGAATTCCCAGTGCGCGAGTCCGACTCAATATACAGTTTAAAAAACTAAAGTGAAGTGTTTGACTGTTTTAAACCCTGCCATCTATTACCTATGAGGATTGAAGAGCTAAACGAGATGGAGTACCCAGTCGCTAACACACGACCCTGGCGAATGGGACACGAAAACACTCGCCGGACCAATCCGAGGCAAGCGGTTATAGGGTTAATTATCTCGTATGTATGTATGTCACTCAGAAATTGGCGTTCGGAACAAAATACGCAATACTCATTTGCAATATTTGATTCTTAAAAAGCAATTACTGCGTTAGCAATTGTTTGAAGTTCGGAGCGTTCAAGATATTTCGAGCTACATTACAACAGACCTACTCATAAAATACACATAGGCCTTTGCCACACTTGATAGGCCTCCGTCACATTTCCGCGTAGTATGCCCTGATGACTGGCCTGTTGGTCTAGTGGTTAGTGACCCTGACTGCTATGCCGGAGGTCGTGGGGCCGGTTCCCACCCAGGACAAATGTTTGTGTGATGAGCATGATCATATGTTCTGTGTCTGGGTGTAATTTATCTATAACTAGCTTTTGGCTGCGCGGCTTCGCTCCCGCTCTTCCCTACTCCACCCTACTCTACAGTATCTTATGTCCGTCACCTGGCTCTAAGCTACCTCCCCACCAATTTTCAGCCACATCGGTACAGCCATTCTTGAGTTATAAATAGTGTATCTAACACGACTTTCTTTTTTAAATATAGATATGTATTTAGAAATATATAAGTATGTTTATCATTTGTCTAGTACCCATAACACAAGCTCTGCTTAGCTTGGGACTAGACGGCGTTGTGTGATAGTTGTGGAATATTATTATTATCTTATTATTTGTCTACACTAATTTTGATTTTTTGTTTGTAGGAGGTTATCTCTGAAACTACTGGACCAATCGTAAAAAAAATGAGCACCGATAGAAAGCTGCTTTATTCTTGAGTGACAGACTATATTTTATGTACATGGGCAAAGCCGCGGGCAAAAGCTAGTAATTTATATGCAATAACGTGTATTGGCGTTCAGTCGCCGATCTTCCCCGACAGTATTTCAGTCAAGTGTAGCAAAGGCGTAAAACTACTGAGCTGCAACAGACCGACTCTTAAAATACACTAAGGTTGTGTTCAAACCAAACTGACTGTCAGCCGCCGAAAGTGAGCGAACGTTACGCAGTTTATTGTATTTCCATACATATTTACTTTTTCGCTCACATCTAACCGACGATACGTTATTACGCTATGCGTAGACCAGGGGCGTAGCTACCACCGTATCTGCCGTATCAATTATACGGGGCCCCCAAGCTACAGGGGCCCAGATTTAGGCCAAAATTTGTAACATGTTGTATCTTAAATTCTCATGGACAGGAATGAAGAAATATTGACTACTCATAATATGATACTCTGTAAATAGCTTTTAGCACGCTCCTTTCTTTTTAGCATTTTCTACATACAAGACGACTATAAAAACTCAACCAATTTTAGTACGTCCTACTGAGGACGTACTAAAATTGGTTGCCACATAAAATGAGCTCATTTTCATTTTTAAGGCCTCTCAAGGCACTATTTCTATATTAGTAGAAGCTATTTCGTACAAAAAAACAAACTTTCAAATAAATTTGATACGGGGCCCCTGAGGGCCTAGCTACGCCACTGGCGTAGACGCTGACATTCGGCAGCCGATTAATATAGCGTGTCACTACGCTCCGCGGACGCGTATTGTATATTGTATAGCGTATTGTCAGCATACTGTGAACGAAAAATACCGTTTATTTTCACGTTTACACTGGGGCTCACAATGAGCCTGCTCACAGTCGGCGGCTGACAGTCAGTTTGGTTTGAACACGGCCTAAAACTAATAGACTACGTACCTAACTAGCAAACTTTATATAATTTTTTTATTGATATAAACTAGTACTTACTTGGCTGCGATCCCACCTGATGGTAAGCAGTGATGCAATTGTTGATGGTGTGGATTACCTACTAGTTTATTACGATATTTTAAATACTTAATAATGACAAAACTGTCCGAACGTTTACTTTCCGCGTTTTTACCATACAAAAATCAGAAAACCAACTTCTTTTTTGTATTATTATTGATAAGCTTGCGTCGACCATCATATCACCTGATGATAAGCGATGATATAGTCGACGATGGAGCACGCTTGCCTAGAAGTAACCTATTCACTCATGACTTAAATATTTACGGTGTCCGGACAGTTACCGGACAGTCGGACGGCGAGCTACCCATGGCTCGCCGTCCGCGAGCTCGCGTCTATGGTGGCCGGAAATCGGGATCGGAATCCCGGCGGCGGCGGCGAGAGCGCCGTTGCCAGATGCGGTCGGCCTCCTCCTTTGCTAGCATTGCTGCTTCGCAAAAGGAGGCGACCGCCTGCCACTCCTCCTCGCTCCGGACCATGGCCTAAACCAAGGCCCGGCGCGAGAGGTCTCCACCGCCGATCGCCCCCACGAGGGCACGGCGATGCTCCGCTCAAGCAGGGCACACCTCGACCGTGTGCTCCACCGTGTCCTCCGGGCGTTCCGCACAGTGGCGACACCCGGGCGTCTCTTCCGCTTGAATCCGGTGCAGGAATCTTCCGAATCAACTATGTCTGGTGAGGACCTGCGTCATGCGGAAGGTAAGGACGCCGCGAGGTCTTTCCAGCCACGCCTCAAAGAGGGGACTTACTGCCATAATCGTGGCGTGCCCAAAGCGGGATTGAGTTTGTCCCGCGCTAAACATTTAGTTTTGATAAAGAAATCAGGACGTCCCGATTTTGTCGGGTCGTCTGGCAACGCTGTGTTTCTTGCTTATTCTTCTCCAGAGGCCAACGCTTTGGATTTTTTGTGTGACTGACTTTTTGACAAGTCATAAGTGCCTGTAAATGGTTTCATCATCATCATCAGCCTTTTTTAAGTTCCCACAGCTGGGACACAGGGCTCCTTTCTAGGAGGGAATGGGCCGTAATCCACCACGCAGGCCCAGTGCAGGTTGGTTGATGTCACAACCTACATGCTGTATTTGCAATTTTGCATGTATACGCATGTATTGACAAAAATAGGGGCCAATGGCAACATATTTGGAAACAGTTAAACGATCGGTCAGCCCTGTCATTATGTCTATTAATATAAATGTCAACGCCTAATAATATATATTTCAATGCCTATTATTTTTTATGTTAAAGCCTGTTAATATCTATGTCAAAATCTATTAATATCTATGTCAAAATCTATTAATATCTATGTCAATGCCTAATCATCGTCGTCATCGCCGCCACCGTCGTCATCGTCTCCACCATCATCTCCATCATCGTCTCCACCATCATCGTCTCCACCGTCGTCTCCACCGTCGTCTCCACCATCATCGTCTCCACCGTCGTCTCCACCGTCGTCTCCACCGTCGTCTCCACCGTCGTCGCCACCGTCGTCGCCACCGTCGTCGTCGGCTTCGGGCTCACTGTGCCCCATCTCTGAATCAGCGCCCAGGTTCTCGTCACCCTCGTCA
This sequence comes from Mythimna lalbum, assembly GCA_949319445.1. Classification (NCBI taxonomy): domain Eukaryota; kingdom Metazoa; phylum Arthropoda; class Insecta; order Lepidoptera; family Noctuidae; genus Mythimna; species Mythimna lalbum. Next base: position 10,232,364 of record OX439375.1, read on the forward strand.
CCCTCTTGACCTTCCCCCTCTTGTCCCTCTCCCTCCATGCCTTCTCCCTCCATGCCCTCCCCCTCCATGCCCTCCCCCTCCATGCCTTCCCCCTCCATGCCTTCCCCCTCCATGCCTTCTCCCTCCATGCCTTCTCCCTCCATGTCTTCTCTTTGGTCATCCGCTGGAAGCCCTGTCTCAGGATCAATCGTGGGGTTGGGACTGGGGGTGCCTCCTCCACGTTCAGTCATCATATACTGGAAAATTTAATTTTCATTACTCATACTCTGAAAGTAGGTCTGAAGTTGCCTGAGGAGCGGGCTGAAAAGTACAACACTTTTCATCCCTAGGGAGTTTTACTTTCACTTAACAACTGTCAAATTATTTAAAAAAAATACTAGGTCTATCTTCTTGTATTCGTAATGAAAAGCACAATGCTTACCTCGGGGTTAAAGTTACTTATTTAGTCCCTCGAATTAGCCAACTTATTCTCGGGACGAAATAAGTAACTTTCACCCCTAGTGTAACAATGAAAGAAAAGGGAGTTAGTGATAGCATGACGAGTGACAGGACAGAATGGAAGAAAAAAACGTGTTGCGCCGACCCCAAATAAAACGGGACAAGGGCAGGAAGATGATGATGATGATGATGACCCCTAGTGTAACAATGTACTATTTCAAGACTTGAGTTTTCACGGAGGCGGGTGCGGGTGCTAGCGCGGGCGCGTGTTATGCAAAAAGTATGTAGAACCGTGTTGTGTGAGAGGTCACGCAAGACGCACGTCTCAATGAGGCGAGCCCGTTTCCACCCGCATTCTTCACACTGATGTAGCATCTATCTAAAAAGTCAAACGAGAGTCATTATTAAGGTAAAATAAAATCTGATGTAATTATCACTGGTTGAATAATCAAGGCTGATTAAGGGATCTTGATCATTGTTTACTGATAGAAGAACCTTATATAAAGTATTTTTCATTACTCATGCTCTGAAAGTAGGTCTGAAGTTGCCTGAGGAGCGGGCTGAAAAGTATCACACTTGTCATCCCTAGGGAGTTTTGCTTTCAACTTACAGCTGTCAAATTATAAAAAAAAAAAAACTAAGTCTATCTTCTTGTATTCGTAAAAGTATAAAAGTATTTTTATACCAACTTTTGCCCGCGGCTTCACCCACGTACATAATCCCAGAATAAAAAGTATCCTATGTGTTATTCTGGGATATGGTCTACTCGTGTACCAAGTTTCATCGAGATCCGTTCAGTAGTTTTTGCGTGAAAGAGTAACAAACATCCATACATACAAACTTTCGCATTTATAATATTAGTAGGACGATTAAATATTATTAGGGGACTTTTTAACAATAAAAAATGCAAAAGATTTTCGTTTAGTATATACCTATTTCAGTCTCTTTAATTATACATATTCTTATTACAAATGTAGAATATATTTGCAAAGATATATTAGTGTCATCCCTACTTCCCTACTAATATTATAAATGCGAAAGTAACTCTGTCTGTATGTTGTTGCGGCGCCGCGCCTATAAATAGCGCGTTGATGGCCGCGCTTCGTTCGATTTACAGCGATCGCACGCGTTTATCGGAGCTCTCTAGCGAGGAAAATATCAATCCCTACTAATATTATAAATGCGAAAGTAACTCTGTCTGTCTGTCTGTCTGTTACGCTTTCACGCAAAAACTACTGAACGGATTTAGATCAAATTTGGTAGGTAGGTAGAAGAGACACTGGAATAACACATAGGCTACCTATAATTCCACTGCTAAGCACGGGTCTCTGCCCGCACGATATAAACTGTAGCCCACGCGGGCGCAGCCGCGGGTGGAAAGCTAGTAAAAGTATAAAGTAATGACATAAATCTGGAACCGTTAGAGAAATCTGATTCTAAATACTCTACTTCACTCATTGATTTATCATCACTAGACATATTACAATCAACATTTATTGTGGAACTGTCATCGTCCCAAAAAACAAGTGAATGACAATTAAATTTCTTGTTGTCAACATAGTCCAGTACTCCAGTCACATTAGATCAATTACTAGGGGTCAGGTTACAATCATTTTCACCCAGCTGAAAATTGGTAGGATTGTTCAAAACACCATCATAAATAAAATCTAAAAAGTCCTCAGCGATCTGACACCTGGAAAATAAAATATTCGAGGTCAAAGGTCACAATAATGATTTTTTCCTTTTTCAGCTTTTGACCGTATGTTTTGTTTTCTAATAAATATAAAATTAATAATAAAATAATTAATAAGTAATTTAAAATAGTACATTGTTACACAAGGGGTGAAAGATACTTATTTCGTCCCGAGAAGGAGTTGGGGGCCGAGCGTAGCGAGCTCGCTAATTCGAGGGACTAAATAAGTAACTTTAACCCCGAGGTAAGCACTGTGCTTTTCATTACGAATACAAGAAGATAGACCTAGTTTTATTTTTAAATAATTTGACAGTTGTTAGGTGAAAGTAAAACTCCCTAGGGATGAAAAGTGTGATACTTTTCAGCCCGCTCCTCAGGCAACTTCAGACCTACTTTCAGAGTATGAGTAATGAAAAATACTTTTTATAAGGTTCTTCTATCAGTAAACAATGATCAAGATCTCTTAATCAACCTTGATTATTGAACCAGTGTTGACTACATCAGATTTAATTTTACCTTAATAATTACCCAAGTGGTTTGACTCTTTAGACAGACTTTATCTGGCGACTGGGATCTTGCAGCATGTGAAAATGAGTATAAATCTGACTTACCTCAAAATCGTCCTTTAAAGATAGACAGTAAAAAAAAACCATTTATAAGAATATTGAACACAGTAATTTCATAACTAAATATTAATGAATAAATTATTGAAAACATCGAGCAAATATTTGGCAAGCATTCGCGACGTTGCTCTTTGCAAACTTTCAAATTACACCCTGTTATAGTACAAGTCGCGACCACAAAATGGATAGGTACAGAAGTCAGTCTCATGTATGTACTATGTACTTCACTTTTTTTTTTGTTTACTGCGGGCTCTTTTTGTCGACGGGCAAAATCATCTTATGACAAAACCTGCTCTTGGGTGGAGCGGGATATAGTGTCAGACTTTTACTGACTAAAAACCCCGCGCCGTTCCTTCTAGCGTTCATACCGGCGCACGAGCTCAAATCAAATCAAATCAAATCAAATCACTTTTATTTGTTAACATAGGTGTACAGATAGGCAGATCTTACATTTAATTAACGGAGCGCTATGTTATACCAAAAAGGCGTACAAATATGGCATGCATTTTGCTAATAATTACAAATGAATGTTTCTAAGAAATTCAATGTCAGACCTGAATAATAATTATTTCTTACAAAATATTTTTGAATGTCATTCTGAGTGCCTTTGTCCAAATAAATAATATGTAAAAAAAAAACTCAGTGCTTAGGTCAAACAATTAAAATGTCAGAAAAAATCCAATAGTTAAATTTTAAAAAATCATTAGATGTCCATATCAAGCATCAATCAATTAATTCACATTTAATTAGCATAAAAAATTTAAGTCAGAAAAAAAAAAAATTAGAAAAATTAAGACAGCAAAAAATTATAATATAAAATTATACAATTTATATTGACACATTACAATAATCAGAAACAGTGTTTATATTGAGCCGTCATTCAAAAATTCATCCAGTGTATAATAGCATTTGTCACTAAGCAACTTATGAAGTGCCTTTTTGAATTTTATTACTGGCATATTTTTTATGACATTGGGTATTTTATTATAAATTTTTGGAGCATTGCCGAAAAAGCTTCTACGCATTAGGGATGTTTTACACTTAACATTGCAAAGTTTGTTAACATATTGATTACGCAATGGATTTCTTCTAACTTCAGATAAGCTGATAAATAAATGCGGATTTTTTTTCACAAATAATGCAGTTTCCATTATGTACATTGCTGGTAGTGTCAATATTTTTAGTTTTTTAAAATGTGGAATACAGCTATCTGTCGTTTTCAAACCACACATAGACCTCACACACCGTTTCTGCATCCTAAATACAACCTCCCTATTAGCCGACTGCCCCCAGAAGATAATACCGTACCGTAAAACAGAAGCTACAAGTCCATGGTATGCTGTTAGTAGTGTCTCAATATTAACCTTTTTCGAAAGTTGGAACAGTGCATATGCAGATTTACTTAATCGTTTACATATTATGTCAGTATGAATATTCCAAGTCAATTTATTATCAATAGTGATTCCCAAAAACTTTGCCCTATCAACTTCCTCCACTTTATGGCCTTTATAAGTAATATTAATGTCATTATTTTCACGACGTTGATGGTATTGCATGATGTTAGTTTTACTTAGATTAATCTTCAGATTATTATCGTCAAGCCATTTTATTATTTTAGTCAGAGATTCATTAATGTCATTTTCATAATTATTTGTGTCATTGCATTCTATTATGGCTGTGCTGTCATCTGCAAAAAGAACCATCTTATGCTGAATTATTTTTGGAAGATCGTTAATGTAAATTAAAAATAGGGGTGGCGCTAACACGCCACCTTGGGGCACACCATATCTAATATATCTTTGTTCTGATAGATATATTGTTTCTACTTTGGTTTTTGGACATAGACGTGAGATTTCGGTGCATTGAACTCTATCAGATAAATATGATTCTATCAGTTTTAAAGCATTTCCCCTTATGCCGTAGACATATAACTTATTCAGCAATATCTCATAGTCAACATAGTCAAATGCTTTCGTCATATCAGTAAATATAGTACAAATTGGATTCCCTTTATCAACTGATATCATAACACTACTGATTAAGTCAAATAGTGCCAAATTAATATTAATATTTTTGCGAAAACCCTTCTGTTCATTGCAAAACAGGTTATATTTTTCAAAATACGAGTATATGGAGTTGTATATAACTTTCTCCAAGATTTTGGAAAAAACGGAAATTTTTGCAATGGGCCTGTAGTTTTTTATTTCCGTTTTGTCGCCTTTTTTAAATAAAGGTTTAACAATGACTTTTTTTAAGCTATTTGGAAATATGCCATCAGTAATGCATAGATTAATGATATGAGCTAATGGCTGTGCTAAATTTTCCTTTACATACTTTAGGACTTTAGTACAAACGCCATCATAACCAACAGTATTCGTATTTTTAAGTTGAGATATTATTTTTATAATGTCAATGTTTGAAACCGGATACATAAATAAAGATTGTGCAGAAGGATTATCCAAAACATTACCATTAGTCGTATCAGAATTTATATTATTTTCAATTATGTCAATATAGTAATTATTAAATTCATTAGCGATGTCAATGGGGCGTGTAAAAGTCAAATTGTCTCTGTTTATAGTCATAATTTGTTCCTGTGGTAGGTACGTTTTAGATTTATTAATAACTTGCCAGGCAGCTTTAGACTTATTCTCAGAAGAGCTTATGAAATAATTGTTTTGAGCTTTCTGAGTCAGTTTTATTATTTTCTTATAGAGAGCTGAGTATTTTCTTAGATTATTCTTATTTATTAAACTACGGTCACATCGATATTTCCAAAGCAGCTGTCTTTGTTTCTGACTGCATATCTTTATCCCTCGCGAAATCCACTTAGTTTTTCTATTTAATTTGACAGTTATTATTTTTTCTGGAAAGCATAATTTATATAGCAATAGAAAATCTTCCATAAAGGCTTCAAATGACACGTTTGCATCTTCAGCATTAAAAACTTCTTCAAAAGATAAACAACCTAAGAGGTTTTTAAATTTAATTAAATTCTCCTCAGAATAATCTCTCCTTTTACATTTCCATGATTTTAATTTGCAAGTTTTTTTTATGGGTACTTTCAGTATTTGAGCAGTATGATCTGAGAGAGCTAGATCTATGATTTCAGCTTTGCCGCCCCTTTGGTAATTATGTGCAAAATTATCGATGCAGGTGTTACTACTAAGTCTTGTCGGTTTGTTAATTGCTAATTTTAAATTATATTGTAAGAGAAAATATTCAAATTCTAGTGTTATTTTATTTCTCTTTATTACATCGATATTAAAATCTCCTGCAAGAATAATGTTTTTATTCGTTCCAGAACAAAGTTTCTTGAGTATATTGTCTAATTTCTCATAAAATAATATATAATTATGTTTAGGTACCCTGTATATAGACATAATAATGATGTTATAAGATATAAGTTCGACAGCGCAACATTCAAATAGTCCTGAAATCGATTGTTTAGCTATGTCATTTAGTACTCGATATTGCAGTCCTGTTCTGACAAAGATGCAAGCACCTCCTCGTTTCGCATTTCTTGAATAATAAGCAGCTAGATAAAAGTTGGGTATATACATTAAATCCTCATTACCTGATTCCATAAAATGTTCTGTAATGCAGATAACGTCTACAGTAGTTCCCTTATTACATAATTCTTCTAACTTAACTAAAAATATGTCTGACTTATTTATTAGACCTGCTATATTTTGATGGAGAATATTGAGACAGTTATAGAAAAAACTGAGAATCATTTGATGTCTGTGGAGCTGGAGAAGCATTCATTTCATTATTCTGGAAGCAGTCGACATCCAAGGCCGCAGCATTCCTGGAACTTATGTCTAAGACGAGATCCTGAAGATCTGACATAACAATATTTAAGCCTTTATTGTTCAAAGTGCTATAACGATGACTGTACGTGTCAGAAGTATACGGCAGATTTAAATTTGAATCTAAGATGTATGCGTAATTATGTGTTTCAGCATCCATCCACAGTAGGTTATTGAAAGTATCAATTCGGCTGTTATACATTATATTACTGTTAACCATATATTTAAACGTTGGTAGACATATTATGAAGTTTGTATGTTTTAGAGTAATTAGTTTTTCGCGGATAAACGAGACAAGTTCAATATAATTATGCGTTTTTCTAAAATGTACTTCACCAATAAAAATAATACAGTAATCACAATGTGTAAAATTCCGCACTTTTTTGTCTGCATCGTCTAGTAAATGGTTAAGATTACAGTTAGGCTTACGATAATGGCATATTTCAAAATTACATAATTGAGTTCTCTGAGCAATTTTGTATATTCTACTGGATGTTTCGCTACTTATTAGACATATTTTATGTTTCAGAGATGAAACATTTTGTTTTGTATGTAGATTTTTTTCTTGAGAAATGCTTGAGAGACCTATATTGACATCTTCATTTTTGTTCTTCGGGGTTGCATGTGTAGCAGTTGTACAATCTGTTCTCAAGTTTCCCTCAGTTTGTGTCTGTTTTGTTTTTTTGGAATTATTTGTTTTTTTCGGAGTTTGCTTTTTCTGTTTTGCTGGACTGCAAGTAATCTTCTTAAAGATCTCATTTTTCTTCATTAGATCTTCATTAGTCTGCCTCAAATTTTTATTTTCTAATGATAACAGTTCAATTTCAGAGTGTGCACTATTTAATTGTGCCGTTAGCTTTTCAATCTCATGTTTTAATATTGATAATTCGTCGTCTTCATCATCGGACATGTCTGGCATACTATTCGAGGTACAACTCAATGTTTGTGAAATTATATCACTGTCATTATTTTTCGGCTCTGATCTAGTACGGGTGCGACGGATGGTTACGTTGTTCTCCATATTTCAAATAAAGATCACAAAAACAATTTTTCGATTTATTCAGGATCGAACTCAGGCCACGTCGATCATCAATCTTTAAAGGCGAGTGTAGTACCGTTGCGCCGCACGTACAAGTACTCGCGGAGTTGAAATTTTTGACCGTATTGGTGGTGACGCCGAAGTGTAGTTTGGAATCAACAGATGTCGTGTTTCTAAGCAATTAACACAGTTATTATTTTTTGTTGTTAACCCTATCTTAAGTGAGGCAATACTGAGTGCGATTAAATTCTTCTGATTTTCACTAGATGGCGTTTTAATCAAATTAGTAACTTCGTGATTCAAATAAAAAAAACGAATCTCACGATCTATAACATTAGGAAAGTCTATTTAAAACATTAAAAGTTTGAAAGATTCTTCAAGTCTTTTTTCACTTTGCACTTAAATATGATAAACGTTACCAGTTCAGACTAATATTATTAATTGTTTTGTCTTGAAGAAGTAAATTTGTTGATATTGGTCTGATAGTTTATTTTTCCGTTGTTCTTTTTATGTACACTAAATATGATAATAACACTGTCGTAGCGAGTTCATGTGTCCGGATTCACTTTTTTCCACTTTATATGGTCCAACGACTATTATTATTATTTTTCGTAAACGTTTAGACGGGAGCACAACACAATATATTGTTTACATGTCAGCGCCATCTGGCGACACCTCCCTTTCGGACAACCCTGTCCCCAGTAGGCTTCGACCCAGCTGGGCCCTTCCTGCTGCTGACAACTCCTTGAGGCGCGCGGGAACAGTGCGCGCCGTCGACGTCTTGGGCTCGGTCCATTACCGGACGATCGGACAGCGAGCTACCCATGGCTCGCCGTCCGCGAGCCCGCGTTTACGGTGGCCGGAAAACGGGATCGGAATCCCAGCGGCGGCGGCGAGGGCGCCGTAGCCTGATGCGGTCGGCCTCCGCCTTTACTAGCATTACTGCTTCGTAGAAGGAGGCGACCGCCTGCCATTCCTCCTCGCTCCGGACCATGGCCTCGACCAGGGCAAAATTTGTTACTAAACACTGTTTTTAAACAGTTTATAAAACAAAGTTTCTTCTGTACCTATCTATATTGCGTCGCGACCGTGTAAGTCATCCCTTTTAAGGTATCTAAACCAGTATTTATTAGGCAAAATTTGTTACTAAACACTGTTTTTAAACAGTTTATAAAACAAAGTTTCTTCTGTAGCTATCTATATTGCGTCGCGACCGTGTAAGTCATCCCCTTTAAGGTATCTAAACCAGTATTTATTAGGCAAAATTTGTTACTAAACACTGTTTTTAAACAGTTTATACAACAAAGTTTCTTCTGTACCTATCTATATTGCGTCGCGACCGTGTAAGTCATCCCCTTTGAGATATCTAAACTAGTATTCATTAGGCAAAGTTTGTTACTAAACACTGTTTTGAAACAGTTTAGAAAACAAAGTTGATGAAACATGGTTTGAAACATGTTGCAGAGTTCGCCACTTCGAATGGAAAGCAAGATGAAACATCTAGTTTATATAAAAAAGTCAATATGTGTGGATGTGTTGTTGCGCGAGTATATAAACACTAGCTTTCCGCCCGCGGCTTCGCCCGCGTGGACTACAGTTTATATCGCGCGGGCAGAGACCCGTGCTCAGAAGCGGAATTATAGGTAGCCTATGTGTTATTCTAGTGTCTCTTCTACCTACCTACCAAATTTGATCTAAATGCGTTCAGTAGTTTTTGCGTGAAAGGGTAACTCTGTCTGTCTGTCTGTCTACAGACAGACAGAGTTACTTTCGCATTTATAATATTAGTAGGTATAGTAGGGATGGAATCAGTGTGGTCCAACAACCGGTTACCAGGTTTTGACCCTCATAGAGCTTCACGAACAGTATCATTTACAATGGGATTCTTCAAATAAAGGTTATAAAAAAGATACATTTAAAAAAAATACGCTTGGGCTGAAATTCCGAAAAAGATCCATCAATTCCACAAAGGTCATGGAATACGTAAATTCTATCCCTACTTCCCTACTAATATTATAAATGCGAAAGTAGTAATTCTGTCTGTCTGTCTGTTACGCTTTCACGCAAAAACTACTGAACGGATTTAGATCAAATTTGGTAGGTAGGTAGAAGAGACACTGGAATAACACATAGGCTACCTATAATTCCACTGCTGAGCACGGGTCTCTGCCCGCGCGATATAAACTGTACAACATAATTTTTAGTTTATGCGAAACCTGAATATAAAGGTCAGTTTAGACTACAACATTTTCTCGAGCATTTCTGTGTAATGTAACATTCGTACGAATGGTACAATACAGGCAAAAGCTCAGTTTCCTAAGCATTTCCATGTAATGTAACGTTCCTGCGAATGCTCGGCGTTATGTTACGGGTAAATGCTCACAGCGAGTTTGCATTTACCAACATTTCGTTATACCTAGCGTTCATTTTTTTTTTAAATGTCACCCCCCAACCGCGCATCGCCCGCACTCGTGGCTCGACGAAATGTTACACCAATATGCTCGTTGGTTTGTAACAAAGAGGCGAGCGTGCTCGACGTTTCGTTCGTAAAAGGATGATACACTAGAACATACCATGGAGCGGCTCGTTGTTCTGTTACAAGTAAAAGTTGTAGTTTATACTCACCTTAATAATTTTTACACCATGTTATATATTTCTCCAAAAAAAAAAAAAAAACAAAAGATCACAAGTTGGACGCCACCGATACTAAGTAGAATACAGGTCACGGTAGTTTTTTTTGTTTTTTTTTTTCTCGACGGGGAAAATTATCTTTGACGAAACCCGCTCTTGGGTGGAGCGGGAGACAGTGTCAGACTCTTACTGACTAAAAACCCCGCGCCGTTCCTTCTAGCCTTCATACCGGGGCACGAGCTCCCTTTCGGACAACCCTGTGCCCAGTAGGCTTCGACCCAGCTGGGCCCCTCCTGCTGCTGACAACTCCTTGAGGCGCGCGGGAACAGTGCGCGCCGTCGACGTCTTGGACTCGGTCCATTACCGGACGATCGGACAGCGAGCTACCCATGGCTCGCCGTCCGCGAGCCCGCGTCTACGGTGGCCGGAAATCGGGATCGGAATCCCGGCGACGGCGGCGAGGGCGCCGTTGCCTGATGCGGTCGGCCTCCTCCTTTGCAAGCATTACTGCTTCGCAGAAGGAAGCGACCGCCTGCCATTCCTCCTCACTCCGGACCATAGCCTCGACCAGGGCCCGGCACCGATCGCCCCCACGAGGGCACGGCGATGCTCCGCCCAGGCAGGGCACACCTCGACGGTGTGCTCCACCGTGTCCTCCGGGCGTTGCGCACAGTGGCGACACCCGGGCGTCTCTTCCGCTTGAATCCGATGCAGGAACCTCCCGAACTTGCCATGTCCGGTGAGGACCTGCGTCATGCGGAAGGTAAGGACGCCGTGAGGTCTTTCCAGCCACGCCTCAAAGAGGGGACTTACCGCCATAATCGTGGCGTGCCCATCACGGTAGTTTATAGCGGACATTAGACACTAGCCCACAGCTGGATGATGGAGTAAAACAACCCCTCAGTCACCCGGTTACCATGTATTTGTCGCACAACCAGGTAACATAACAAGCTTTTAATCGTGAATCATGGTGTGCCAAAAAAACATGTTTTCTTTCTTTCTTACTTTGCGATTTTTCATCATACAGTTATAAAGTTTTGTACATAGATTATTTACATATAAAAACTCTTTCATTTGATACCCATATCCTGGAGGTGCATTTCAAATAGCCTGTCCGCCATCTTGGACGCCCGCCATATTGGATTTGAGTCACGTGACTATTTTTTTTTCGTATTCCTGACAGCAAACCCTTTCATTTGATACCCATATCATGGAAGTGCATTTCAAACAGCCAGTTCGCCATCTTGGGGAGGCCGCCATATTGATTTGTAATGACGTTTCTTAGCTAGTCATGTATTGTCATCAGAACTCAGAGCGTGTGCAAAATTTCATCTTGATCAAAGACCAGGAAGTGTGTCAAATTAAGATTCCAAGATTTTCTTACATAGTTACAAGAGAAGCTAATAAAAGCATGTTAAATACTAGACATGAGGTTTGGGTTTCGCATATATCAATGTTGTACAATAGACGTTTCGAATTCACCAACATTTCATCTTTTTTTTTTTCTAGAATCTCTCGTATGATCATATGAATCACCACGTAATTAACACAGACCTTCATTACCTCCTTGGGCGATATCCAAGCAACATCTAACAAGTGTGGATGGCCATGTTTCGAAAACAATATTTACAGTAAACTTGTTGATAAACATGTTGAAAACAGTTTATCAACAAATGTTGCCTAATGAATACCCGGATTTAGAGCGCGGTCAAATTGACAGCGCGGTGTGTACGTGGACGCGCTCGTTATGCCTGTCCGCAATCATGCCATTATAACAACACGCGAGCGGGTAACTCAAACAAACTAGTTACGAGTTAGCCGCCCCGCTTACGATTGCTCGTACGACTGGTCGTACGATCGGAAATATCCTAGAAAGACATGTGTAACGTATGGTAAACTAAGAAATATGCACGTGTAATATATTTAGCGATCATTTAGGCCTCTCCCACATTAAGCGCGCGCGTTACACGTCACGTCCGAGGATCGCGCACGCCTCATGTGGGGTCAGCCTTACATCAAAAAATAAGAAAAATGTGTTTATCTCATTATTAAAGTATTTCATTTCAGTACAAATAACCTCTGTTTGAACAACTTACCTTTGTTCCTCCTCCTCCTCCCCCTCCTCCTTTACTGCTGAAGCCGCCTGCCGCAGCGTAGCCAGCGAGCCCACCGGCGGCGAGGCCGGCGGCTCCCAAGCCCAAAGCTGCCTTGGTGCCCAAACCACCTTTCTTTTTTCCTCCACCTGCATCCGCTTTTCCTCCGCCCCCTTTCCCACCTCCTCCTTTTCCTCCACCACCACGTTTACCTCCACGTCCTCGGGGAGGCGGGCCGCCTTCGTATTCACCGCCACCGGGACCGTAACCCCCGCCGCCGCCGTACCCACCACCCGGAGGACCGTATCCACCACCCGGCGGAACGTATCCCCCACCCGGTGGTCCGTATCCACCACCCGGCGGACCGTATCCGCCACCCGGCGGACCGTATCCGCCACCTGGCGGACCGTATCCACCACCGCCGGGGGCGAAACCCCCTCCACCGCCGCGAAAGCCCTGAAAAAAAAAACACGTTCAAAATTCTTTGTCTCCATTGTAATTTGTAAATTGATTTTATAATGACTATAGGTACTATAGTTCAAAATAACATTAGACATTTATGAAAACCTTTTATTACTGTCCGTTCAACCGATTTTGACTTTTATTACGTTGGTGGCATGACAGATGGCGGCTGCAGTAAATAGTTGGTATTGTAACCACTTTTTTGCTTTTAACCCTTCAGATACCGTCAATTAGAGACACAATAGTAAGACAATAGATGCGCGGCCACCGGGTGTCGCTTGGGGATTCATGAATTAATGCCATCCTTATGCCTACGAAATAGAAGTTAAAATCGGTTGGACAGACAGTAAAAAAGGTTTCTTTAAATGTCTAATCTTAATGCGACTAGTGTATAGTTCCGTTAATTTAAAATTTATGGGTTTTAAAGTATTGGCACGGTAATAGCACGGTAATAGTATCATACAGTATTGTAACTCGGCCGTCTTTTTGAAATAAATGCCTACAGCCGCGCGGTACGTAAACATGCGACAGGGCTGCCCGCCTCCAGCATTCTAATTACGTTTGTCTAGTTTGTTTCTGTTTTTTTTTTTTTTTTTGTAATTGTAAATATACTTACTTTTATATATAAACAAAATAGTTTGTGGATTGAATAGGAAGTGTTCAATAAAAATGCTGTGTTGTTTTTTGATTGGTAGATTTAAATAAAATGCTTTTTTTAGTATTATTCATACACATAGTACAACAAACCACTATTATTAATAATAAAACACCACGTCTTTACTTTTTTGAATTATACAAACTAACAATAATCGCGCGATAATTGTGAAAACAACCGTCGTGTCCGCTCGTCACTGCGGCACAGTTGCGACGGCCGCGACTGTCTACATGCCGAGCCCATGCTACAACCGAGGCGCGTAGGTATAGCTCGCGTTTCATCCGTTTGTATGAAGTTGGAATACTGTATATTATTCCGTGGTATTGGCCATTGCCAAGACCTTGCAAATGACCTTTCCTTTGAATTCGCCACGACTTTGAACAAATAATCATCATCATCATTTCAGCCGAAAGACGTCCACTGTTGGACATAAGCCTCCCCCAAGTGCCGCCACAATGAACGGCCCTGTGCGTCACGCATCCAACGGATTCCCGCAGCCCTTACCAGGTCATCCGCCCACCTTGTAGGAGGCCTTCCAACGCTACGTCTTCCGGTACGTGGTCGCCATTCCAGAACCTTTCGGCCCCAATGGCCATCCGTTCTGCGAGCAATGTCCACTGCCACTTAAGTTTGGCAATGGGCCTCATCAGAACAAATAATATACCTATTTAAAATATCCGCCGAATGAGGTCATGGGAGCGCTGGTAGCGCTAATAGAAGAATCTGAGGAATTGTCCTTCGTCACCAGTATCTACGTAAGGCAGGACGCAAACGTAGACTCACTTGCGTCTTGATTCAGATACAAGCTACCGGTGAATATTTGTTTTCTATAGAACCAGTATGAAATCATCCACTCCCTGTCCATACGTTAAAATTTTTTGTGCTTCCACTTTTACACATCAGCCCACACGGCCTCAAAAAAACGCTAAAAGCGGCGACAAAAAAAGCTGAGCGAGCGACAGCTTGTGGCTGACTTGAAGCTTGAAGTCGCTTCAGGCGTTTTTTTGTGGCGGCACAAAAAAAGACCGCCACAAAATAAAGTTTGAAGCGGCGTTTTTTTGAAGCCCGTGTGCGGGGATAGTTCTAGTTTTCAGTTACCGACACCGAACACATAATGTGTTAAGGTGGTGCATCATGACTCACATTTTCACTGTTTTTCATACAACCGCTCATAACTGATTATGACGTTATTACATATTTTTTATTAGATATTTTGGAAACACAGTATCTTGTGGATATTATCTAGGTTTCCAAAGCAACCAATTTCTAAATTTGTGTAGGTAAAACTAATACAGTAAAAACCTCTAAAAATTTCCTATTTTGTATGAACTTTGACACTTCATAATTTGCCTAAAAATTAAAAAAGTCAAAAAAGTAATCCTCTAGAGACCTTGAAAATTTTATTAAGATTCTAAATGACGACAACTTTTTCCAAAAGCTATTTCCTGGAGCAAGTTTCGTGATATTTTCGAGTAAATCTCGGAATTACCGACTAACAGAGTTTTCAGGCGTTATCTCTCTTTTTTTGCGTCGCCTTTTCGTCAAACATCGCATTGGATAACATTAAATGAAGTAACAAGCTTTTAAACAATTTTCAATGTTAACGATGGCGAGTGGAAAAGGACCCTCTTAGGTGGAAGAAACTGGACACAAGAAAGAACACAAATGTTACATACGTTAACATTTCTTGCAGCAGGAAATGGATGATTTCATATTAGTTCTTAGCTTGTATCTGACATAAGACACACGTTTACGCCCTGCATTACTCATGACAATCAAACAATATTATAATATATAATAATATAATATTCCACAACTATCACACAACGCCGTCTAATCCCAAGCTAAGCAGAGCTTGTGTTATGGGTACTAGACAACTGATAAACATACTTATATATTTCTAAATACATACATATTATAGAACAAATGACCATGCTCAGCACATAAACATTTATCGTGGGTGGGAATCGAACCCACGACCTCCGGCATAGCAGTCAGGGCCACTAACTACTAGATCAACAGGCCAGTCAAAATATAATTAAAATATTCGGTGTCGGTAACTGAAATAAAAGGGTTTCTCCGTTTGCGGGGCGCCTTCGGATAGAGCGCGGTTGGGCGACCGTCTAGGGCACAAGATTGGAAGAGGCGTCGTAGGCTTGAACTCATTGGTTGGGAGATGGGTCTCAGGAAGGCCCTTATAAACCTGAGGCCATATGTTTTCAAGGCTCTCGGAGCCACAAGTCACCATCGGATTCCCAAACAACGAAAGGAGGGAATGGTAAGGTACATAGCGCTGTCCCCAGCGAATAATACCGTAATCGACTATTGCGATAGAATTGCTTTTATGAGGAATTATTGTTCTAGAGGTGCGATTACACACTGTGAATTTTTTTCACGTGATTCGTGCTCTTACTTTTCGAGTTGGATATTTTGTAATGAGTTTACCTGTACTATTCGTCTGTAAATAAAAACTTTTTTGTATCACGAATATCATCACAATAGATTAATACCGACTCCTCACAAATTTCCCATTCCCAGTAAACTGTAATTACAAATTTATTGAACGATCTCGCTATGTAAACCTGTTAAGAAGTTATAATCAAAAAACGGTTTTTTATTTTTCCTGTAAAATTTGGTGTTTTTAGTTACGATATTATTCGCTGGGGACGGCGATAGGACTATTTGTAAAAAACTGGCAACCTTTCAGGACTATGACATTGTGGTGTTCAAGAACACACGCTACACTTTACATACGGTGTCCGGAACTCGGTCTGACACACCCGACTCGCTCGGTGGCTAGCTTACAACCGAGGGTCGACTACCCCGCCACCTAGCGGCCAATCTACGCACTATACGTCACGTGCATACTGACACACACACACACAGTAACAAAAATCATAAACAACAACTTTTGTTCTTTGACTTAAAAAAATTATTATCAGATTTCCGTTCAAAAAAAAAAAATATATAAATTGAACTTTCTAAACATTCCGAAGTCTTTACGAAGCAGGCGATAATAAAATAGCATAAGGGAGTGGGATCGGATGGCTGAGGTGCTTACGACCGTACCGACGTAGGTAGGTATAGCAAAATACAGTGTTGAAAATTTGAAATGTTTTAGATAGAACAACGAAATCTTGAAAGTTTGTTTTTGGTAAATGAATTTTGATTTAATAAAACTCATAGAAAAAAAGTTGTCGTTTATGATGTTAGTAATACAGTCCTATAAGGTTTGTTAGTGTTTTACAGAAAACCCTGTACAGGGTTCCTTGACTCTTGTGATAATCTCCTCAGGGACGTGCCTGAAAGGCCTTGTACATTCGATGTTGTGTCCACAAGGTACTGATTTCCTCATACCCCGACCTTTTACCTTTTAAATTACCCGCGAAGACAAAAAAAAAATGCCACTTACGCCACCTCCCGCCGCAGCCATAGGTGGATAGCCATGAAATCCACCCGCTCCACCACCTGTAACAATTTTAGTTTGTTCAAACAAATTTATATGTCGGAGAAGTCAATAGTACGGTAGCTTGAGAACGAATGAACAAGCGAAGTGACAAGTGACACATGTCACTTGACAGAATCCGGTCTGACGTTTGCACGAACCGAGCAGATAAAAGTGTCGAGCGCAGAGGCCCGGGCTCATTCCTCTGTCGGCAGTCATGCGATGTGCAACGTCCTATTATCGGAGACTGTCTCACGGCTCGTTATGTGAAGTGAAAACCTAAAGCTTGCATTATAATAAATCAGTTGTATGATCTGGAAAAGTCTGTTTATTGCTCGACACCCAGCCATCGCCTACAAAACAGAGTCTTTGGAAAGAGCTTCAATGATAATCGGTATCATACAACAATTTGGTGGCGCAAGCAACTCGGACATATGGCGAATCTGGTGTCCCGTATTCTATTCTATTCTGGTGAAATATAGCCCTAACTTTCTATAGAGCTGTATACATTTTGTTGGTAGCGGCGACTAGTCGCGCCGCCATGGAGTCTCGGTGAAATATAGCCCTTACTCACCTGGTGTCCGTTTGATTGCGCAACCAATTAGGGCCTGCACACACCTGAGATCGAGATTTTATCAACAGCCCTAGCGCCCTGTATCGTAGATAGAGATGTTTCTACCCGGTAAATACCCAAATGCAGGGTTTTTACCCGGGTAAATACCAAAATGATGGGTATTTACTTTTCCATTTTTTTTTAAAGTCTTTTATACATTTTTTTAGCAATAAAAAAATGTTTGTCAAATATGTTTTATGAATGAAATGTACATGGTATCGGCAAAGAATAGTTGTCTACGAACAAATTATGTAAAAATTGCATGTCCGTATTTTTAAGTATTAAAAGTATTATAATAGTAGTTTTAATTAAAAGACAATTCGAATATCACAGCATGTCAAAGTGTTCACCCATGCTTATGGGTATTTATCGGGTCAAAACCCTGTTTATTCCCAAATTGGGTATTTACCCGGTAAATACCCGATGAGTTTTACCCACCGCCCATCTCTAGTCGTAGATATAACGGTTTTGTCTAAGACGTCTTGTTTCAAGTGAGCGCAGGCCCTTAGGCGGCGCGACCAGCTCGCAAGTGCACAGAATTTGACTGGTCGCGCCGCCACTACTATACAGGACGAGAGAAAGAGAGGGAGCTATACAGGACGAATAGCACTATCCTTTTCTCATACAGAAAACATGATGGTTTTAAGATGTCATAATACGGCCGCTGTATGGTGTCTCAGTCACTCGGCCGCCAGTGACGCCTTCACCAAGATCATTTCGATACTGTCTCAGTGTGGTGTGGCGACTCTGGTGTCTAGTTTGGTAGCTTACAGATACTATGGTGGCGCGACTGGTTGCGACGCCACGATGTCATTTGAACGGCCAGTAAAAACGGTTTTCTTAAACGTCTATTGTTATTTTGAAAGGAGTATAATTTGAGAGAGGGGCACGTGTCTGGCTTAGATCTTTCTTTATGAACGTGAGGAGTTCCCTGTTAGGTATACATGTGATCTAGCTCCTAGAGCTAAACAGGTACCAGTCTCACCTTAACAGGGAGTTTAACCTTTTCGCCGCCAACGTACACAAAACGCAATGCCTCGCCGAGTGCCAAGCTATAAATGTATAACTAAATATACAGTAAACAGTAGTGATGGGGATATCGTCATATCGATGAATAAGATTTGTACGCGTAAAGTTAAGATTTAAAGTTGATTTTACGAATATAAATAAAAACTGATTAAATATTTCCAGATTTGTTTTATTTCACAGTATCCTTAATAAGAAAAAACAGTATAAATTATGAGTATCAAAGAAACTAATACATAACTCAATTAGAACTATAAGGAATGGGGTACATCTCTATTTGTTTCATGATCTCATTTTTTAACTTCATATCAAGTTATTGGCACAGAGGGCACGTTGAATTCGATTCTGATCAGGGATGGGGTCTATGGTCTTTCTTTCTTCTAATGGTAATAGTGTATAGAGTACAAAAACAATATCGAAATCTACTGTAATTACAGTGCATCTGGAGATACTGGGCTCACCGAACATTTTACATACTTATTGAATTGAATTCCTACTCTTTGATGAATAAACATTATTATTATCATCCAGTTAGACATACCTCAGGATTATCTTCTGGTTCAATGTACTCCACAAAATACTCTGAGTCCGATTCCACACCTTGCAAAATTTTAAGAAGTTCGTCCGAATCAAGTTCTTCACTCATTTTTCTATTTGTTATCAAGTGAAAGAAAGAAAGATTTTGTGCTGCACTATGCCAAAGTGACCTTGACAGCCGCACGCCTATGACGTCACTGACCAACTTCTATAGTAGTTCGTGGCACTCGGTGGCGCACAGGGGCATAGACGACCAATTGTTTTGTAGAGATGGGAAAATAACTATCGACAAGAATTAGTAATAACTTTATAATTACGTATCGGCATCTACCTGAAGGTCGAAATTCATCTACTATCCTTTGTAATGAAGTAGATAACTAAGTTCATATTTTATTGACCTCAAATTGTTTTCGATATTCGTAACTTTCTGTATTTATAAATATTTCAATGGAATGAAAGGTGGATTTCATCCACCTTTCACGGCACATCACTGGCCAACTTGATATGAAGTGATTGGCGTTCTGAGGAAAGTAACAAAATTCGGAGTTTCTGTTTTTGCCGATTTTAGGACAAACTAGGGCTTATTTTGTGTAGAAAAATAAAAAACAGGGTAGTAGACAGTGCTATCTTAAATAATAAAATGAAACAAAGCTTTTAATGACAGTAAATTTATTTTAATAAGATAGTTAAAATGAACAATTTCTATAGAAGTTGTGGCGCTGGTGGCACGAAAATCCCGAACTTCTATAGAAGTGCTTGGCGGTGAAAAGGTTAAAACCTACCTTCTCATGATGATGTATCCATCAGCGGATAGGTATAACTTCACCAGACGTTCGCTACAAAACAAGTAAACGCAAAGAGAAGAGGAAACAAGAAAAATAAAAAAAATAACTGAAAAAAGATAAAATATTAAAAAGAAAAGAAACTAAAAACAGGAAAGAAATTTATTAATAAGAAAGAAGGATAGTACATAGGTACAAACCTAGTAGTAGTAGTATATTATTATTTGACTTAATCACAACAAGTTTACAAAAGAAAAGAGTCAAAATAAAATAGTTTTCAACAAAATATAGTCTGCCTCACGCGACTGCGCCAAGAGGTTCCAGTTCATCATGCATGCCGATCGATCGTCCTCCTGGATGGGATCGAGACGATCGTCCTCCTGCACGGGCATCGCCTACTACCTGGACGGTAAAAAGTCGCAAAAGCTCTTTTTACCCTTAAACCGTCGGTATATCCAACAAACACTCGTGATTATTCCGCCAGGGTCACCCATCTACGACCAAATACTCCATCTCGTCAGGTCTTCTGTCACCTATGGGGATTGAAGAGTTAAACGAGATGGAGTACCCAGTTGCAAAACCTGGTGAAAGATTCTGTAATTAGCTGGAAGCAAGACAACCGGGACAGACCTATGTGGCGACACTTGGGAGACGTATGTCCTGCAGTGGACGTTTTTGAAAAAAACTAATGTTGACGACCTTCTCGGGAAACAGCGAGTCTTATTGTTGATCGAAGGTTCTGAAGAGCGGCTGAAGAGGACCGAAAGCATCCTCACCTTCCTCCTGACGCAGGTCCTCGCATGGCATGGCAGTTCGGAAGGTTCTTGTTTCGAACTCAGGCGGAAGAAATGCCCGAGTGTCACCGTAGTGCTCAGTTGCGGACCACTTGGAGAATACGGTGCAGGTGTACCTGCACTTGGGCAGAGCATCGCCATATCGAAGACGCTTGCGATTTCCGACCCAACAAAGATATAAGATATTCCTTTCTTCCTTTCCATACAGTTTAATTTTCTGTTTCATATCACGCAAGGAAACTCGGAGCATAGTCATTTGGGCGACGGAAATCCAATGGATGCGTGACGCACACGACCGGTCGTTGTGGCGATGCTTGAGGGAGGCCTATGTCCAAACAGTGGACGTCTTTCGGCTGATATGATAACATTGTCTCTTTATAACTCTATACACTTTTCCCAGCGATGCTCACCACCTCAATTCCGTTAAATTCTTAGATAGCGTTTTTTTTTTCTTTCTGAAAAATAATAATTCACGAAGTTTGCCTCTGAATTTGACTATAATTTCTACCCAAGAGCAATTATTAAGTGAGGGAACAAAAGGAAGTTGCTGAGAGGCTATGGTAGGGCGAACGAATGTCTCACTTCAGGCAGTCCCCAAATATGGCGATGCCAATCTGGTGAAATTCAACGCCGGTTAAACACAAGCTTATCTGGTGATCTGTTCACCGCCAAAAGGAGCCCGTTCGCCTTAGCTCTTGCTTTTCCTGGAAAACACCGACCGCCTTCAGCTCTTGGGACTTGAATTTTTTTCAGGCTTTAACTTCGGGCGGTTCATCGAGTCCAAAGCCAAAGCAACGAAAGCAAAGGGCAATTGCAAAAAAGAGTGGATCCGGTGCCACTCCCTCTTCTTCCACCCAAAACAAGATCGCGGACGGCGAGCCATGGGTAGCTCGCTGTCCGATCGTCCGGTAATGGACAGAGTCCAAGACGCGCGCCTCAAGGAGCTGTCAGCAGCAGGAAGGGACACTCCTGCTGCTGACAGCTCCTTGAGGCCACCGTAGACGCGGGCTCGCGGACGGCGAGCCATGGGAAGCTCGCTGTCCGATCGTTCGGTAATGGACCGAGTCCAAGACGTCGACGGCGCGCACTGTTCAGCAGGAGGGGCCCAGCTGAGTCGAAGCCTACTGGGGACAGGGTTGTCCGAAAGGGAGCTCGTGCCCCGGTATGAAGACTATAAGAAACGGCGCGGGGTTCTTAGTCAGTAAGAGTCTGACACTATCTCCCGCTCCACCCAAGAGCGGGTATTGTCATAAGATGATTTTCCCCGTCGACAAAAAAAAAACCCAAAACAAGAGAAATTATTCGAGGAACTTCCACCACATGAAAGGACACGGGGATCAATAAAAAACGACTAGAATAAATAAATTTTAATATTTTTTATTAACTTCAAATATTAAATAATGCGACATACATACAAAAACTAATACAACAGTTTATAATGCAACTACAAACATTGTGAGACTACCTGAACTCGTACATAAATATCTAATGCAAATTATTATTTTATAGCAAATGAAAAACGTGTGTTTGTTTACTATAAGGCGATTACCACACTGCCTAGCGCGTGAATGCGTTGCTTGTAAGTATCTCCGTTTGTATAGAAAACACGCACAGTCCAACACTCCGAAAATGCATCCACGCGCGTTCATACAGATCACGCGCCTATATGCGAAGAAACATGCGCACACGCACGTGGTTGCGGGGCGACACGCACCTACGCGCGTGTGTGCGTAAAAAACCCGCATGATGATGCAGATCTCTCCTCCGGCAAGTACGAGCGAAGGTGCATTGACACTCAGCATGCAGCGTGATGCGTGGCAGTGTGATAACCGCCTTACGGTGAAAATCACAGGCCCAGTCGTGGCCAAAACACCGCTAGATGGCGTTAAACTAAACATTTTAGTTTATTTTGTTAGTGGCTAATCCAAAATAATAATAAGTAATAACCGACATTCACGAGAACGAAGTCGCTGACAGAACCTAGTGCTCCTATAAAACAAAAAAAAAATTTTTTCAGCGCCATCTAGCGGCTGCCACGCTATTACCCTTTGTTTTCACATAAAGTAGATGCCCAATTTTAATTGTATTCAGTAAGTTGACATTATACAATAGCCGGACTGCTCAATATATGACGAAAGGGTAATGACCGGTTTACACAGTGCCAGCCAACGTACGAGCCAGCCTGCCGAGTAGCTGCACTGCAATATCTCGCACTGTTTGGACGTCACTTATGCCTTGACCACACGCACCGAGTAAACGAACGAGGAGACAATGTTCTCGGCCGAATATTTGGCACGTATAAACAAAGCAGTGAGAGCAGTGGTGGTCGAGTGGTAATGGCTCGGACTTACGAGTTATAAGTCGCGGGTTCAAACCCTGCCAGGCGCATTACTTAGTGAAAATTATTTTATTATCGCTGCTCTCGAAACGGTGAAGGAAAACATCGTGAGGAAACTGGCATATCTTTGAACCAACAATTCGAAGACATGTGACATTCACCAACCCGCACTGGGACCGCGTGGTAAGGGCTCATTCCGTCTCTTAGAGAGGAGGCCTGACTCCCAGCAGTGGGAACATTAAAAAGGCTGATGATATGATGATAAACAAAGCGCCGAGTGCTCGGTCGAGCGCTGTAACTCGCTTACATCACCGTCTCGGCCGAGCAAACATTTTACTGTCTCGCTCTTTTACTCGGTACGTGTGATCAAGGCATTACGAGTAACTCGCACGTGCAAGTTGAACAGTAGGTCGCATCCGACTTCAACATTTTTTATTTTCACTCGCCTGCTCGCACGGCAGCAACTCGTACATGATGGCAGTAGCTCGGCCGAGGGGTTTAATGAATCAATAAGCCAACATTTAATAAAATCAATACTTGAAATGGGCAGGGCCATCGGTTCTGCGAGCAATACGCTCGCAGAACCGATGGCCGTTGGGGCCGAAAGGTTCTGGAGTGGCGACCTGGTACCGCAAGACGTAGCGTTGGAAGGCCTCCAACAAGGTGGACTGATGACCTGGTGAAGGTAGCGGGAGACCGATGGATGCGAGACGCATAGGATCGTTCGTTGTGGCGACGCTTGGGGGAGGCATATGCCCAACAGAGGACGTATATCGTATATCAGCTAAAATTATGATGATGATGATACTTGAGATTGTCAAGTTACTGAATACTAATCTAGGATTGGTTGAAGATTAATTTACAGTTGATATTATAACTGATTTATTTCCAAAATAATTTCTCAAAACACCCATCACTTTTATAATTTTTTCCAAGTCCGAAATCAGTAAGCAAAAAAAAAAAATTGAAACGCCAAATAGTTTTTATTATTAAATGCGAAGCGTAAATGCGTTTTTTTTTTTAACAGGAATACACGTTACTACATAAAATTTTTATTTCGCAATTTTCTTTTACACATTTATGTACGAAATAATAACAATAATTATATTTTATGTAGATTATCAGAATACAAACATATAGCTTAAAACACCAAAGACAAGAGGATGTTCCATTGACAGTTCCAATTCATTTCAAAGATTCTACCGTTTGGATATTTAGATGATTTTTTTTACCAATCTCGCCTCAGGGTTGCCCAAACATATTTTTTTTTTGGCCTTTCGAACGCCAATCTATACAAGTTTGAGATTTTGATGCCCTCAGCGCCACTACTTGATTAGAAGTAATAATAGTATAAAATTTTGCGACTTTTACAAGACCTTTTATTTTGTTTTTAAGGAAAATTGCCCTGTTATAGGCCATATTTTTAACTTTTTCACACATAATAAGTTCTTGTTTGTTTTATATTCAATAGAAACAAAAACGCCAGAAATTCGTGAAAAACATTCGTTGCGTGGCGCTAGAGGACACATCGCGTATTATATAGATGGGCGTCGAAAAGGTTAAATAGCATCGATACTCTAGTGATAGACAAGCATATTCATGGAAACTATTTGTCCAAATACTAAAAAGTTAAAAGTTCGCTGCAGCGCTACATTGGCATTATTTCGTCTAACAGAACTATTAACCCTTCAGATACCGTCAATTAGAGACACAATAGTAAGACAATAGATGCGCGGCCACCGGTGGTCGCTTGGGGATTCATGAATTAAAACATACAGCGCTAAGATAGCTTTTAGAGGATACTTTTTTCGCGACCAAACTGTCTTAGTGCCATGAATTTCGTGGCCCTTACTTGTTTCGTTCAACACAGTGTAATGTTCAAGGTGTACGGACTACATTACACCTGAGTCGACTGAAGTGAGTGTTCGGCACGCGTAATCAATATATATCGATGTCCAACAAACACTCTCGCGTCTATTCCGCCAGTCGCACATCCACGACCACATACACGCATCTCGTCAGCTCTTCGTTCACCTATGAGGATTGAAGAGCTAAACGAGATGGAGTACCCGGTCGCGAACACACGACCCTGGCGAATAGAACCCGATAACACTCGTCGGATCAATGCGACGCAAGCGAAGCGGTAAGTACGCAATAGGGAATACGCATACAATTTTATTTGTGCTAAATTTTATACTGGTAAATAAATATCAAAAACAACAGAGTTATAAAGCTTCAAAGCTGCCAATAAGAGAAGTTCGATATGGACTATGACGTCAAAGGCCATGCCCCTGTACATATGGCCGCCATTAGAAAACGGCGTTTCGGCGAGATACAGATATATTAGTTTGAAATTGTTATATCTTGTTTGGCTCCCTATAAATTTCGATATTGTTTTCACAATTAGTATTCTATCTTTGTATATTTATTGATAAGCTGATTAGGTAGCAAATATTCTTTACACACATATTCCCTATTGCTCTTGATACTTTTATCCTATGTTCAGTGGTGGGTTGGAGTGATAAGTAGACGGTTCAAAACTTCAAACCCAGACAGGCGCTTCACTTCGCATAATTTATTTCATAACCACTGTTCTCAAAATTGTGAAAGACGTCATCCAGGGTCCTTAGTAGTCCTAAGTTGAGCTATACGAACACTGACAAATGCTTGCACTGACTGGACAGGTCCACTCAAATCTGTCTGGTCCTTTCCTCAAAAGACCATCTCAGACACTAATCTTTTTTTTTTTTAACTATCACACAACACCGTCTAGTCCCAAACTAAGCAGACCTTGTGTTATGGGTACTAGACAACTGATAAACATACTTATATATTTCTAAATACATACATATTACGGATAAATTACACCCAGACACAGAACAAATGATCATGTTCATCACATAAACCATTTTGTCCTAGGTGGGAATCGAGCCCACGACCTCCGGCATAGCAGTCAGGGTCACTAACCACTAGACCAGAGGCCAGTCAAAATCTACATGGTTCTCATATGATTTGACCATTACATGTTTACTGTATGGACTTTAAGAGACTTTGATCCCTGAGTTTGTTTCGGTGTTTCTCCTCATGGTAGTCAGAGAGGAGGCCTGAGCCCTACCAGTGGGAACATGACTGATTATTCTTAAACTTTTTATCCCAGTACTAATTTCCCTTGAGATAGTACCAAAGTTGCAAGTAGTATAAATGCCAATACATTAAAACAACCTGTATAAAGATTTATTAATCTTGGATCGCCACAGTCATGTATACGTGACAATGTCAAAACTGTGTCTATCACGCCACGGTCACGATTGAAAGACAGACAAATCTTATATGGAAATATTGTTTTACAAATTTTTTGTTGAAACAGGTCAGTTTTTTAACAGCCTATTATGTGTCCGACTGTTGGGCAAAGGTCTTCAAAGGTTAATTGCACTTAACGCTCTCCTTGAATCCAGTCCTAGACTAGATCTATTCGCTGATGAATGGAAGGAGATATTGACTGAATGTCTGGCGATTTGCGAGAAGACTGCATGAGAGGTTTAGTTATATTATCTGTTATATTTTCTTTAATGTGTTTTTACATAATTTGTACCTATTGTAATCAGTGTAATTGGCATTCTGTCGTTCTGGTTAAATAAATAAATAAATGATCAGATTGTCACACCACCTTCAACGCGGTCGACCCTCAGGCGAGAGGTAAAATTAAATTCGGTATTTTTTTAGAAAAACTCACGATATACTTATGTTTAATAAAAACAAAAAAAAAAAATGAGATTTTTATAAAAAAAAGTCGCTGAAACACCTCTTGGTTAAAGAAATTTTTTGGCTTCAATGGACATTTTTACTTATAAACTAGTAAGTTTAAGATTCTTAACGAAACGCTTTCTTTTGCTGTCTGATATATATACAGGGTTATTTGTAAAAGAACAACGAAATCTTGAATGTCGGTTTTTGGTAAATGTGTTGTGTTTTGTAAAAAGTCACAGAACAAAAGTTGTTGTTTATGATGTTCTTAACTAGTACCTAAGAGGCTGCTAGTGTTTTACAAACAAATAACCCTGTATAACATGATTTCAGATTTATAATTAAAAAAAATATTAAAATGAAGATGTTAAATATAATGCTTTACATACATATTTTTGTTATTTTACAATAAAGAATCGCGCTAAAAAAAATATTTTGAGTCACCTCTGATTTTAAAAACTCTAAGCACAGACAGCAAAAGAATAACTACAAATATAAAAAAAAAATGCAATTGATTTTCGAAAACAACTTCTAAAAAAGAAAAAGTATTTAAAATACCCTTTTCCTGAATAAAAAATAAAATAAAACAGTGATTGTAAAACATTGTAAAATTAAAATCATTACAACACGACAAGCTTAGATTTAAAAAAAAAAACAGTGAAATTAAAAAACCGATTTTAAAGAAAAAACAATTAAAAAAAAACTTATATAATTCAAGTGTACACACAGCAAAAGAGATAAGTAAACTGGGGCTCTCTTAACGCGATTTATTTGACGAACTAATCCGAGCTGACCGATTTATATTCTAGTGATAGACAAGCCTTTTCATGGAAGATATATGTCAAAATACTGAAAAGTGTTAGTTTATCTTTATTTAAAAAGTTATCTTTATTTATCTGAAAAGTTAAAACAACAGTTTGCTGCAGCGCTACACTTCTCAGAACAAATGGTCGATGGGGACGAAAGGTTCTGATTGGCGACCACAAACCGAAAGACGTTGGAGCGGCCTCCCACAGAGTGGACTGATGACCTGGTGAAGGTCGCGGGAATCAACTGGATATGAGACTCAGAGGACCGGTCATTATGGCGACACTCAACGGAATCCTATGTCCAACAGTGAACGTCTTTCCGCTAAAATGATGATGATAAATTAAAATTCATTGATATCCATACGTCGGTTTCCATGAAGACTTCAACTATACAAGATGTAAGGGACAGCCCTCCGCAAACTTTGGGCTTGCTCAGTAGACGAAACTGAACTACCTTCCAAAATTTATTTTTGCAGGAAACGGAAAAAAGAATCGCTGGGCTGTATAATGACGATCCTAGTTACTCATCTCCTTTGCTGACTGTACTTGATACGGTTAAACCAAAAAGTATTCAAATAGTTATCCACATTACTCGTAAATGTTGAAATTACAGGTAATATTGAAAACAATGTTCACAAAGACATATATAAATATGTTATATACATAAGAGATTCGGGATTCAAGACTTTATGCATTAGACAAGACCCAATTACTGAAATGAAAATTACAAAACAATTTTCAAAAACATACCTCATTACTTGAATTATGTCCAAAATACGACACGACAATAATTCTCTTTCCAGAAATCGGGATATATTTTTTTCTTTAAACTCGGTTTACAATTAAAAAAAGTAATCATAAGAATAAAATTGATTTTAAAATATTTAGTGCCATCTTGATTTTTATAGGATTTTTAGTAATAATTTGAATAATAAGATTTTCCGTCATTTCTTCTTACTTTACAAGGCACCTGGAATAAAAAATATATATATTAATATTATATTATTTAGGGGTAAAATTGTCATTGTTTCAGTGCGAGAGTGAGACAGAGCCATAGAGGATGAATAGCACTATCATTTCATTCATGTTAGGGTTTTTATGGTGGGAAAAGTATCTAATGACAATCCCCGCTCTTAGGCGGAGCGGGAGATAGTGTCAGACTCTTACTGACTAAAAACCCACCCCGCTCCTTCGTACCTTCATACCGGACCTCGAGCTATTCTTTCGAAACTAACCCTGGCCACAGTAGGCTTCAACTCGGCTGAGCCCCTGCTGTTGCTGATAACTCCTTGAGGCGCGCGGGAACAGTGCGCGACGTCGTCGACTTTGGCTCGGTCCGGACAGTTACCGGACGGTCGAGTAATGGGTAGTTCGCCGTCCGCAAGCCCATTCTTGTTAGTGTCGGTTTCCAGTCAAACAGATATTGCTAGATACCAGTATTTTACATGGATCTGACCTCCATAACACGGTAACGGTAAAATATGATATCCTAACGGCCTGTTCACCACTTCGGTGTTAGCGGCTTGGTCGTGAACTGGCCGTAAAGCTGTTTGGCGCTGGGCGAGACTGCAAGCTGGACGTAGGCACAAAATAGATAGGTACAGAAGTCAATCTCATGTATGTATTTCACTTTTTATACCTACGCTAGGCGATCGCACACACGCCAGCGCATTGCGCCGAACAGTACGAGCGCGACCAGGCGATTGAGCAAAGATATCGTGCCCGTGAGCGGTGTCTATGTGTGCGTTGCTCGAGCGCGCACAGTATGTAGATCATCTGCTGTACCTTTTTGTGACGTAGGGCAGGCGCGGTGCGGAGTACTCAAACATAGGAACTTCATTAAACCATCCATAAGCACTCGAACTGTTCGAAGCGGGACGTGCGCGAGTTACACACGCCATAGCTCGTTCATATACAGCGTGACCACAGATATAGATAACGCAAGTATCACGATCTGTATGAACCAAGCGTGCCATTTTTTGACCACCTATTCAGTAATACGTTTTTTTTTTCTCAAATTTGTTATTACCATGTATTACAAAGGGTATTAGATTAAAAATAATAACTTTTTAAACTAATTAAGCATATTACCGACGTCTGACTAGCGCTATACTCGATGCAGACTGAGCGCGAAAGTGGCCACTTACGATGTTTGTACGTAAGCTAGGCACGCATGTCTATCTATGTCTAATGAGAGCGCGAGCGGCGCCGCGAGCGGTGACCCGCGTGGAAGCGGGTGACTTAAACTAGTTCGAGCTAACTGCGTGCGTTGTTATGATGGTTCGTCGGTGGACAGGAAAAACGCATGCCCACGCGCACCACGCTGCCAAGCGCAGCTAGCCAAGCTCTATCGAGAAAAAGTGTTCTAAAACTAATTATAAAAACAAAAATGTAATACCTGTATTTCTGTGTCCGCTATTGCAAGCATATCAGTAGTATTGGTAGCCTGCAGCAAAAGAAAACAAACGTAAATAAAAATCAGCATCGCCAACTGAAAATATACTATTTTAACTAGAGGATAAAACTACGTGACAATTCTACAGCTTTTGCTCCACCCTACCCTACAGAACTCTACCCTACTCTACTCTACCTTACTCTACCCTACACTACCCTTTTTTATGTTGGGCAAAAATAATCCAATGACAACCCCCGCTTTTGGGCGGAGCTGGAGATAGAGTCAGATTCTTACTGACTAAAAACCCACCCCGTTTCTTCTAGCCTCTTCATACCGGGACACGAGCTTCCTTTCAGATAACCCTGGCCCCAGTAGGCTTCGACCCAGCTAGGCCCTACATTACCCTTTAATTTTTTTTCCATAAGAACCTCCTCGACACGTTATTCGCTTGTTGAATTGTCACTTGTTTTATACTAAAAGACATCATAATTCGAGATAATTAAAACCATCTTATATCATGTTCAAATTCCAAACCATACTTTTTAAAGGTCCATTGTAACACCTCATTAGTGTAAGTTACGGCTTTAGGCGTGGTCATGGTCTCGCTAAATGGCGCTATACTCAACATTATAAGTTTATTTTGTTTTTAGTGTATGGCAGCATTATTAAGGTATAATACTCTAATCTGTAAATTACATCACTACGGAATTCGTGGACGAGCTGCTGATCTTGTTTTTTCCTATTTATCTTACAGGCAGCAAAAAGTATCCATTAATGGGGCGACGTCCTCGGGATCTCTAGTAAAGATGGGCGTGCCTCAGGGTTCAATTCTTGGCCCTTTCCTTTTTCTAGTTTACATTAATGACCTTCCTTATATGATGGCTAATTTATCCGATATAATTCTATTTGCTGATGACACCTCTCTTATTTTTAAAGTAGATAGAAAAGATGGGGATGTCTTGCATGTTAACGAAAGTCTGGCAGTTCTTTCGAAATGGTTCGAAGCTAATAATCTCCTATTAAATGCCAATAAAACTAAATGTATAAAGTTTTCATTACCTAGTGTCCCCCAAGTTGGCGTCAGTCTAATTCTTGATGACAAAAAACTTGATGTTATTGCGGACACTGTGTTCTTGGGTATGACTATCGATTCTAAACTGCAGTGGGGCGCTCATATTAGAACTCTCTCGGGAAGATTAAGCTCAGCTGCATATGCAGTTAGAAAAATAAGGCAATTGACAGATGTAGCTACGGCTAGGTTGGTTTACTATGCTTATTTTCACAGTATTATGTCTTATGGCATTTTATTGTGGGGATCTGCAGCTGATGTGGACTCAATTTTCATATTGCAAAAGAGAGCTATCCGGGCTATTTATAGGATGGGTCCTCGCGAGTCCCTCAGAAATAAATTCAAAGAAATCGATATTCTGACTCTGCCTTCTCTTTATATCTTGGAATGCATTTTGTATGTTCGTAAAAACTTAGGACTCTTTAAAATTAGAAGCGATTTCCACAACAAAAATACACGTAGTAAACACGAAATTGTATTACCCAAATGGAGATTAGCTAAGACCAGCAAGTCATTCCTAGTTAATAGCATACGTTTTTACAACAAGCTACCAAAGGCGGTAACTGAACTTAGTGAGGGAAAATTCAAAACGCATATTAAGCGTGTCTTAACCAAAAAAGCATATTACAAGGTTAAAGACTATGTCGAAGACACGCTTGTTTGGCAATGACTACCTCTGCACATGTGGCTCCCTGGTAACTCACCAATATTGTGTCTGTTAACTGCTCCACCTCTGTTTTAATATATATACATTTTTTATTTGTATTTTTTTTTCTATAGGACATTGCTTTTGCAATAAGTATTTTTTTTTTAATTTTTGAGACTTCAACTACCTTAAACTCGTTGATAATTTATTTTGTTATCAATTTATTGATAGTTGCAATTATCTATATTTCTATTGCTTTTTTTTTTTTATATAGCCTCTTTTTCGTTTTGTAATGTGAATGTGAGAACACTGTATACCTTACAAACCTTTAGATTACTTCCTATTTAAATTACTTTTTTATTTGAATTACTTTTTTTATTTTTTGCTTTTGTGTACAGTATTGATATGCACTGTTCTTACATACTATCATATTGTAACACCTACCACTTTTTTTAAAAGAGTAACCATGGAGTTTCTTGCCGGTTCTTCTCCATAGGAAACGACCAATTTGGAACCGTGCACTAGCTTCTGACGTTTTATAAGTGCCCATGTAGGCCTATGTGAAATAAAATATTTTGACTTTGACTTTGACTTTGAAGGTGGTGCATCACGACACACATTTTCACTGTTTTTCATACAACCGCTCATAACCGATTATGACGTTATTACACATTTTTCATTAGATATTTTAGAAACACAGTATCTTGTGGATATTATCTAGGCTTCTAAATTTGTGTAAAACTAATCCAGTAAAGACCTCTGATAATCTCCTATTAGGTACGTATGAACTTTGACACTTCAGAATTTGCTAAAAAATTTAAAAAGTCAAAAAAAGTAAAACTAAAGAAGCTTGGCAAATTTTATTAAGATTCTAAATGACGACACCTTTTTTTCAAAAACTTTTAAGGGTTTAAAAAAAACAGCTATTTCCTGGAGCAAGTTTTGTGAAATATTCGAGTAAATCTCGGAATTAGCGAATACTAACCGAGTTTTCAGGCGTTATCTCTCTTTATTTGTGTTGCCTTTTCGTCAAACATCGCATTGAATTGCGTTAGATGAAGTAACAAGCTTTTAAACCATTTTGGATGTTTACGATAGGCGAGTGGAAAATGACTCTCTTAAGCTAAATTATTAAACATTATTAGTATTTGCTAAAAATAGAAAATTCCACTTTGTTAAACTTAGTCTTATTGCCTCAAAATACAACTAATTCCGACTGTAAATAATTGTCGTCATGACGCCTGCCGTACCCGCATGTCATGCCTCGACGCGTGCATCGAGCCAACGAATGGTGGAAACATCTTCATCATAAGACTGCATTGTCACTATAGTGCTATCAATACATATTATAAAACAATGTCCCCCACAGCGTCTGTCTGTCTGTTCGCGACAAACTCAAAAACTACTGCACCGATTTTCAAGCGGTTTTTACCACTCTTTGTTAAGTTTCTGTATCCATTACTGCGGGTGAAGCCGCAGGAAAAAGCTAGTACAGTATCATCATCATCATCATCTTCCTGCCCTTGTCCCGTTTTATTTGGGGACGGCGCAACAAGTTTTTTTCTTCCATTCTGTCCTGTCACTCGTCACGCTATCACTAACTCCATTTTCTTTCATATCACTTTTCACACAATCCATCCATTTTTTCTTTGGCCTCCCTCTCCCTCTCCATCCAACCAAAGACAAAAAAAAACAAAAACAAACACAAAACAACAAAGCTAGTACAGTATAAATTCTACAATTTGACAAAGTTCAATAAAATGGATAGTCCGATTTGCGCACAACATTTTTTCTTGACTTAATAGCCCCCATTTAATAAAACAAATTAAACTAGCAATATTTAGTTAAGCTCCATTGAGACCACGCTTGGTTCCGTAACTTTCGCCTTTAAAATCAACTTTAAACACATAAAGCTAAAGTACATAACTGTTTGGCGACGATGTAATGACATTATCTCGAATTATGAAGTAAACTATAGAGTCTCTGGTACTGTACTATGTGTTTAAGCCAACAGTAGTCCAACGCGTAAAAGAGACGGTACTAACATCAGCACTAGCCATCTTTCTCACACAATGGAATAAAGCCGACTGTCTGCCGGACGCGTAACTTCATAGACTCGTATTCATCATTATACGCTTGCGTGAAGCTTACATACTAAACTACTTGGAGCGTAGCTGCTTGCGCTTCATGACGCCTGTCGTACCGCATGGCATACGTCGGATCCACATAAAAGGTGAAAGAGGTTAGGTTAGAATGGTTTGTGGGCGGGGCAGGCGAGCCTCAAAATATGATCATGCTCATAATTGACAAAACCAATAGCAAACTTGCCATCTAAGTGCGCGTGAGTTAGTTGCGTAATGCGCGTTCGTATTGGTTTATTGCCTGTAGTGGATTTAAAGGGTGGGAGACAAGCGGCGACACTCGTAGTACAAATCAGAAAGTATTTTCTTTCTAACTTCTTTCATCTTTTTTGTGGTCGGAACGTACTAATGGCGGGTACGTCTACGTTGTCCGACACCATTGTCACAAATGTATGAAGACGTACGTGCGTGTAAAATAAGAACTACACTGCGAACATGTCTTCTCTACACGCCGATCTGTGCGCGTCTGTCTCCATATTCAATGTGTAACGTTAAATGCGCAAAACCTCAGACACCACAAATGATTTTTAATTCGATTGACCTAATTATGTGAAAAAGAAAACAGTTAAAAAAAAATTAAAGGTTTTATGAGCAGTTTTAGTTTTAAAATTCATATCTGCATTGAAATAAGAACTTTAATCACCCGTATATGAGAAAATTTGATTGGATTACAACTATTTGTGTTTGTTTACCTATTTCAGCGGGTTTGCGCACGTGATGGCTTGACCAATTCATAAATAGACAGGTCAAGTTTTTAATGAAGATTTTTAGAAAAATATAACCTATATTAAAAAGTGATTTAATTGATTCCGCTCGTTATTCTGATCAAACTAATTTCAGGTTTTGCGCATTTAACGTTACACCTTGTATTTTACATGGAAACTAGACTTGTAGAGCTACACTAGATCCACGCCACGGGACGTCATTCTACGTACAAATCAGGCGTGGTCCACGCTCACGCAGGCTTTACACGCCTCGTGAACCCGGTCTGGCGTATTTTGAAGCGTCTATGAAGATACGCGCCCTTTAACTGTAGGCCTAAGGCTAAACGCAAGTACGACCACTAAACTCTAAATACATAACTAAACTAATATCATAATACAGCAATGAGATGTATTTCATAGTTTTTATAAATAGTGCTTATAAAATAATTTTGAAATTTTGTTTAATCATAAAACAAAGTGAATTGATTGGCTTTGTATAGTGTGTGTAAGAATTTGAGGAATGTATAATATCATACAGCGCCGTCTAGTCCCAAGTTAAGCAGAGCTTGTGTTACGAGTACTAGACAACTGATAAACATACTTATATATTTCTAAATACATACATAATATCGATAAATCACACCCAGACACAGAACAAAAATGATCATGCTCATCACACAAACATATGTTCTGAGTGGAAATCGAACTCACGACCTCCGGCATAGCAGTCAGGGCCACTGACCACTAAGCCAACAGGCCAGTCAATGTGACCTTAAAGAACCTGTAAATTATATGTACATTTTCAGGTTTAATAAATCATTTTTCAACAATCAAATAAATATAATGTGAAGAGTAGAAATTGAGATTTGGACACTTTTGTACTGTTACATACTAGAAGTCTCAATGTCAAGAGTGGATAGGTCACTTCTAGGCTAGCGTGCTCCATCGTTGCTTACCATCAGGTGACACAGTGGTCAAACGCAAAAAAAAACGTAAAAGACAAACATTTTAGTTTCTAAATATACGCTAAGTGACTTTCGTATTACTGATAGCCTCACTAGACCACTATCTCACCTGATGGTAAGCGAAGATATGGTCGAGGATAGAGCAAGCTTGTCTAGAAGTAACCTATTCACTCTTGACTACTTTTAGTCGGACAAAACCGCTGACAAACACTAGTGACGGTTTTTTTTTAGGTGGGAAAATCATACAATGACATCTCCCGCTCTTCGGCGGAGCGAGAGGGTGTGTCAAGCTTTTAGAGATATATTTCACCGGGACCGCCAAGGTGTTCCGTTGAAATATAGCCCTAAGCTACCAAACTAGGCACAATACAGACACCAGAGTCGCCACACGTCCGAGCTGGTCGCGCCACCAAATTGGTTGTGCAACCAAACGGACACCAGGTGAGTAACTCCTCTATAGAGCTGTATACATATTGTTGGTAGCGGCGACTGGTCGCGCCGCCATGGTGTCCCGGTGAAATATAGCTCTTACTGACTAAAAACCCACTCCTGTTCTTTCTTTGCGTTCGTCCCAGGGCCCGTGGTTTCAATTTCACACTACCCGAGACCCCAGTAGGCTTCGACCTTGTTGGGCCCCTACACTAGCAACAGCTAGGTTTTAGATTTGACCTGTTTCTAGAAATCAATAACTCCATTTAATGAGCGCGTGCCATGAATGTCAGTCCATACGTTAACCTGACCTTGGACCGAATAACTGCGGACGTGGCGGTCATTTCAAGGTCAGAAGGTGGATCGAAGATAGCCTTGACCTCGATAAGTAGACCAGTGTTTTAAATACTTCGTCTGAGAAGATTTTTTTTTTTTGATAGGTTCATGCTTGACCGCTATCTCACTTGATGGTAAGCGATGAAGCAGTAAACATATTTTTGTAACGTAAACACTCTCGCGTTTATTCCGCCAGGGTGGCACATCCACGACCAAATACTCGCGTCTCGTCAGCTCTTCTGTCACCTATGGGGATTGAAGAGCTAGACGAGATGGAGTACCCAGTCGCTAACACACGACCCTGGCGAATGGGACGCGAAAACAATCGTCGGACCAATCCGAAGCAAGCGGATTATTTTTAACCGACTTCAAAACAGACAAGTTTGTAAAATGTCTACTTGTTTTTTTTTATTATTATGTTTATTTTCTGTAATTGGTTATCTAATCATTGTAATCAAAAAAATAAATAAATGACTGAATAAAAAATGATAAATGTCAGTAGTATTAATAGACAAATTCGAAAAGTGTAAATAGGTATAACACAGAAAATGGCGGCCATAAGCAATCCAGTATTTTACGAACCATGCTTTTTAAAAGCTGCTAAAACCCGTATTAATGACATACAAACAAAAAGCAAAACAAATAATATATATATAAATAAACCCACACCCATTCCAAACACACAACGATATAAAAAATAAATAATAAAAAAGAAAAATAAATACATTATTTACAAAAAGGTACGACTTACCTTTTAGTGTTAGTACAAAAAGAAAAAATTAAAAACACTCGCGTTTTCTTGAAAAAACAGGCAATGTTACGTACTGACTAAAATTCATTTTGACCGGTTAGAGTTGATAATACAGAAAAAAAATTAAAAATACCGGTCAAATTCAATCTTATTAATACAGTTATTTTTAAATAATAAAAAAGACAAAAACTTTTATAAATTAAAGCTTTTTTTTTAAATGTATAATTATTATTATTAAATATCATTTGTAAAACCTATCCCATGAATTCTGAATCAAGTCGAACATTGGTCCATCTCAGTTTTAGCTTTAACCATGTAGTCAAACTTAGCAGATTGATAAAGTACGAAATCTGGTAAAATATATCTTCCCTCATCTGTTATTTAATTACTATAAATATTATATACTAAACCAACCCTATATACAGGGTGTTAGAAGGTACAGCCCTCCACAAACTTTAAGGGCTTGCTCAGTAGACAAAACTGACAAGACCAACAACCTTCCACAAGATTTTTGTTCTGGAATTGAAAAAAAAAAATGGCCTTTCTATACAAACAGTCCAATAAAAATTTTATTTTTCGTTTTTAACCGACTTCTAAAAAAGGAGGAGTTATTTATGTTTGTTCGCGCATAACTTCGTCGCTTGCCAACCGATTTGAAAAATTATTTCTTTGTTGGAAAGGGTATACTTCCCAAATGGACCCATAGTCACCAAGTTGGGATCTGATGATGGAATCTTGGCAAAATCGAGGGAACTCCTCAAATTCAATTCAATTTTTTAGTGAAGTCGGTTATTTTTTTTTTATAAAAAGGAATTTTAACATTGAAGTCGGTTATATTTTTTAATTCATGAATCCCCAAGCGACCACCGGTGGCCGCGCATCTATTGTCTTACTATTGTGTCTCTAATTGACGGTATCTGAAGGGTTAAGTAAAAAGTTTTTCTGAAAAAAAAAAAAAAAATCTTGTAGAAGGTTGTTCAGTTTTGTCTACTGAGCAAGCCCTTAAAGTTTGTGGAGGGCTGTCCCTTACACCTTGTATATATATTATGCACTTTCACCGTAATATATTACATAAATAAAGCATATAAGTTATTAAATACTGCAGTATTACATTAGTATAATACAAAATAATTGCAGAACAAGCATGCTTTAATCATAAAATGCACATTAGACAGGCGATTTAACACATTGAATGCAAAAAGGATCAAGAAGACAAATCCAATACGAGAAATATCGTAGGTGGTGTCTTTTCAAGATAACTAGCAGTGCCTACGAGATATCTCGTACTTAGGTACTACTAATATTGAGCTTAAACCCACCTACGTCGGATACATCCAGAGTCGCACATCCACGACCAAATACTCGCATCTCGTCAGCTCTTCTGTCACTTATGGGGATTGAAGAGCTAAACGAGATAGAGTACCCAGTCGCGAACACACGACCATGGCGAATAAGACGCGAAAACACTCGTCGGACCACACCGACGCAAGGGTTCAGTGGAAATATAGTGAGATATGAGCTTTTTTGGCCTCGCACAGGTCTTTTAAAATTGTTTTTTTTTTATTATTTTAAACTATGTATATTCTGTTCAAAATAACATTAGACATTTATGAAAACCTTTTATTACTGTCCGTTCAACCGATTTTGACTTTTATTACGTTGGTGGCATGACAGATGGCGGCTGCAGTAAATAGTTGGTATTGTAACCACTTTTTTGCTTTTAATGCTATCCTTATGCCTACGAAATAGGAGTTATAATCGGTTGGACGGACAGTAAAATAGGTTTTTAAAATGTCTATACTTAACGCGAATAGGGTATAAGTATTTATAGATTAAGGTGAATGCTCCAACCAGCCCGCGAAATTCAAATTTTCTTAAATTTTTTGCAATTTGCAGGCCAGTGACATGTTGTAACTTTATCAAAATATGATTCGCGGCAATAACAAGTATAATTTGAAATATAAAAAATGGTCAAAACATTCGCTCCACATAGAAAAGGTGTAAAATGTTAAAATCTCCGAAATCTAACTTACATGCAACTTTTCTATGTGAAAGCTGACGAGCGAATGTTTTGATCATTCTTGTATTTCAAATTATACTTGTTATTGCCGCGAAACATATTTTGATAAAGTTACAACATGTCACTGGCCTGCAAATTGCAAAAAACGAATTTCGCGGGCTGGTTGCAGCATTCACCTTAAGTAGTTACTTTTTATTTTATTGTAATTTGTCCTGTGCGAGTCTCAGATACTTAAATGTATTTTCTTTCTTTCTATCTAACAAGAAATCATCTACGAAATATCTCGTAGTAGGCATTCAAAGGGTTAAAATGTTAGTTTATCATTACTGTTAGCCAACATCCAACATTAATCACTGGAAAACACGAGAATCAAGCATGAGACGACATCCCATATACCATTACCAATGTAAATGGACGTGAATAGCAAAAACATCAACCGACACTAGTACTATGCGTTCCAAATGAGAAGAGGATCGATTGCTATGTTGTGAAATCACGTCGTACTGTCAAATCGAAGAAATTTTGACAAAATTGAAGAACTCAGAGATGAGTAAAATTGAAGAACTGGATTCTGATTATTTTTTTTTTGTTCACAGTTCGAAAATAAATTAAATTATTCGTAAATTAATTTATAATTTGTTTCCTCGATTTGACAGTAAATCGTGACGTCACAACATGGCTATCGGTCCTATTCTCATTTGGAACGCATTTGATAATAAACGTCTCAATAGAAAAGTCAATTAGTACTCAGTTGCGGGTTGATATGTTTTTGCATTTTAGCGTTCAATTGTAACACAACCAAACGCTAGTAAGATACCACAGTACAGTTAGGCCTACTGTCCACGGACGCGTAGCTTCATAGACGCGTATTCGTCACTATACGCTTGGTGTACAACTGCGTGAAGTTTACATGCAAAACTTTGAAACTCTGTCGACAAAGCGGCAACGTCGTGCCGTCGTGTAATTGCCGCATCGACAACTGAGTGTCATAGTTTTGAACGTATACGTGTCTAGATACGCGTCCGTGACAATTAGGCCTTAAACTAAAGTAGGTATGGGCTTCGGTAATCTTCATGTCTCCGAATGTACACGAAAATCGCTCTTATGAGTGCAGACTCGAATCACGGCCGGAATTAAATAATCCACATCAACTGTTTAGGTGTCAATAAGGGATATATTTCACTGGGACACCATAGCGGCGCGACCAGTTCCGCCACCATGATGTCCCGGTGAAATATAGCCCTAAGCTACCAAACTAGACACCAGAGTCGCCACACGTCCGAGCTGGTCGCGCCACCAAATTAGTCGCGCAACCAAACGGACACCAGGTGAGTAACTCTCTATAGAGCTGTATACATATTGTTGGTAGCAGCGACTGGTCACGCCGCGATGATGTCCCAGTAAAAAAAAAGCCTTGATCACACGTATAGAGAAAACGGGCAAGACAGTGCTCTCGGCCGAGTACTCGGTACGTGTAAACACAGCGCCGAGTGCCCGGCCGAGCGGTTATCTCTACAACTCGCTAACATCACTCATCTCTGTCTCGGCCGAGCAACATTTTACTGTCTCGCCCTTTTTACTCGGTACGTGTGATCAAGGCATAAGAGCCATAATTATGAGCCTATACTTTAAACGAAGGTGTATCTTACCTGCGGCGTAGCCACCGCCGCCTCCATAGCTAGGAGGAGCATACGACGGGGGAGGTGCCTGAAATCATAAAATATATTTTTACACCACCTGCTCGAAAATGTCAAATTATATGTCAAGGAACCTTAACCTAAAGTGAGTCATTAGTGGCCGGGGGCACAGCCGGTCAATAATGTTGTACTGGATTTCATTATGACCCGCTGGTCAATAATGTGACTATTATTTTATCACAGTAGGTGTAAAAAGTAGAGTATCCTCCTCTGGACTAAAGGTGTCTTTGCCTTGGGCTAGCTTGAATCCCTCGCTGCATTCAGGATTCTTGTATTAACTCCCTCGCTTTGCTCGTGAGTTAAATCCCGAATCCTTCATTGCGCTCGAGATTCAATATGACGCCCGTGACATAAGACACAACTTTAGCCCCTCGGTGCATAATCTACTATAATTTTGCAAATAACACTTTTATACTTTAGATATTTTGAGTTCAGTACCCCTAGCCAAGTTGCTAATCTACAATAGTTCACGCTTGTAGAAAGCTTTAAATGTACGGGAATGACGTCATCTCAACGCTCAGTCACGTGGTCAGAACAATAGAATTCGACGCAAGCGAAAAGGTTGTATAACTTGGCTAGGGGGGCAGGTGTTTCCTAGCAACCTGAGAAAAATACTTTTTAAGAATAGTGGCCGGTCATTTCACATATTGGGTTGGCCAATTCATGAAATAGCTACCCTCGGAACTAACTTGTATTTTTTTTTTTATTGTTAATAGGTTCGCGCTTGACCGCTATCTCACCTGATGAAAAGCGACGATGCGATCGACGATGGAACGCGCTTACCTAGAAGAAACCTATTCACTCTCGACTTAAAGATTCCCGGGTTGTAGCTATCAGGAAACACAGACTCCGGCAGGGAATTCCACTCCTTAGCTGCACGCACAATGAATGTGTTCCCAAAACGTTTTGTGCGTGTAGGTGATGTCCACCATGTACCGGTGGCGCGTCGCCGTCCGTCTGGTAGTCCGATGATGGAACGGGCTAGGCGGAATCAGGTTATGCAATTCCGACGCACACTTCCCGAAATGCAACCGGTAGAAAATCGACAGGCTAGCAACTCGCAATCTTTGCAAGATTTGATTCCAAGCAAACATTAGAATAGGTTTTTTTTTTTGTCGATGGGGAAAATCATCTTATGACAAAACCCGCTC
Source organism: Mythimna lalbum (assembly GCA_949319445.1). Taxonomy (NCBI): domain Eukaryota; kingdom Metazoa; phylum Arthropoda; class Insecta; order Lepidoptera; family Noctuidae; genus Mythimna; species Mythimna lalbum. The sequence goes on from OX439375.1 coordinate 10,274,202, forward strand.
TTAGGTGGAGCGGGAGATAGTGTCAGACTCTTACTGACTAAAAACCCCACGCCGTTCCTTCTAGCCTTCATACCGGGGCTCCAGTTTCCTTTCGGATAACCCCGGCCCCGGTAGGCTTCGACCCAGCTGGGCCCCTCCTGTTGCTGACAACTCCTTGAGGCGCGCGGGAACAGTGCGCGCCGTCGACGCAGATTAGGAAAGGTGAAACTTAACAAAAGCTTGCAAAGGTATACGCACCGCGAAGCCGTGCGCGGCGGGGCCCCCTCCGGTGGCGCCCTCGAAGGAGATCAGGCTGACCATGGTGTCGCCGTCCACGGTCACGTGCGTGATCCTCTGGAACGGGATGCGGTGAGGGAACTCGGCGAAGTGCATGCCGTTCAACGCAATCTGGTGGGTAAAAAAAAAAATATTTTTCAATACATCATCATCTTCCTGCCCTTGTCCCGTTTTATTTGAGGTCGGCGCAACACGTTTTTTTCTTCCATTCTGTCCTGTCACTCGTCACGCTATCACTAACTCCCTTTTCATTCATATCACTTCTCACACAATCCATCCATCTTTTCTTTGGCCTCCCCCTCCATCCATCCACATATAAAACTCATAACTTTTTTAGCAACAAATATTTTTCAATACACTGAAACCAGAAACTAAACCCGCTTTCGGCACGCAATTGACAGTTTAAAAAAAAAAATTATATAAACTAGTGCTTGACTGCAATCCCACCTGATGGTAAGCAGTGATGCAATCTCTGATGGTGAGGCGCACTAGTTTATGAGCTTATTCACTCTTGCCTTGAAGACACTCAAATTATAAGATTATTGCTGTTTTCCGCACTAGTGCAGGCTGGGCGCGCGTCAACCCCCACGTGTCGTTAGTGTATTGAAAAACATGCGCAATAAAAAACCCAGCTCCGGCAGAAACGAGATGTATATCAATCAAATTATAAATAACAATAAGTAATAAAATAATAACTAGCTATTGTCGTGATCCCTACTTGCAAACATAAAAATGTCTAGTTTTATTAATCAGGGCGTCGTAATTATTAATTTACTAGCTTTTGCCCGCGGCTTCACCCGCGTACATAAACCCAGGATAAAAAAAAATCCTATGTGTTATTCTGGGATATGGTCTACTCGTGTACCAAGTTTCATCGAGATCCGTTCAGTAGTTTTTGCGTGAAAGAGTAACAAACATCCATACATCCATCCATACATACAAACTTTCGCATTTATAATATTAGTAGGATTCTTTTTAACCAATTTCAAGAAAAAGGATGAGGTTCTCATTTCGGTTGTATTTTTTTTATGTTATTACCTCTGGAATATTGGAAGTCTGGCTACCCTACACCTACCTTCATAAAATGCGGCTCGCACAGCACCAGCACTTCATAGTCTTGCCCCCGGTTGAGCGGCATGCCCCCGTCCACGTGTTCCACGCCCCAGTACATGCCAGTCATGTGGTTGCGCACCACGCACATCTTACCTTCATATAATGCGGCTCGCACAGCACCAGCACTTCATAGTCTTGTCCCCGGTTGAGCGGCATGCCCCCGTCCACGTGTTCCACGCCCCAGTACATGCCAGTCATGTGGTTGCGCACCACGCACATCTTACCTTCATATAATGCGGCTCGCACAGCACCAGCACTTCATAGTCTTGCCCCCGGTTGAGCGGCATGCCCCCGTCCACGTCTTCCACGCCCCAGTTCACAGCGACCATGTGGTTGCGCACCACACACATCTTACCTTCATACAATGCGGCTCGCACAGCACCAGCACTTCATAGTCTTGCCCCCGGTTGAGCGGCATGCCCCCGTCCACGTGTTCCACGCCCCAATTCATGCCAGTCACGTGGTTGCGCACCACACACATCTTACCTTCATACAATGCGGCTCGCACAGCACCAGCACTTCATAGTCTTGCCCCCGGTTGAGCGGCATGCCCCCGTCCACGTCTTCCACGCCCCAGTTCATGGCGGTCATGTGGTTGCGCACCACGCACATCTCCACGAAGCGGAAGTTCAAGTGGAGGGCGATGTCGTCACGAGGGTCGGTGTTGGGGCCACACTGCAGGTTGATGGCGAATCTAGAACAAGAAATGAGGGTACTCATACAACAAGGGGCTACCCATTAATCACGTGAGGCTTGGCGCTGTCCGACCGTCCGGTAACTGTCCGGACCGTTTTTTTGCTACGGACAGTACGGAACCCTCCGTGCGCGAGTCCAATTCGCAACTAGCTTGATTTTTTTGCTAATAGCTCATGTTGATCAGTTGATGTATTTTTAGTTTTTAAATGAGAATGTTAAGATGGATGTGTGGTGTGACAAGAATGGATAAAGTGAGAAATGAGTATATCAGGGGAAGTTTGAAAGTGGCGCTAGTGACTGAAAAGTTGAAAGAGAATCGTTTGTCTTGGTATGGTCATGTGAAAAGGAGGGATTACGTTGGGTTAAAATCATCTTATAAAAACCCCTGCTCTTGGGTGGAGCGGGAGATTGTGTCAGACTTTTACTGACAAAAACCCACCCCGTTCTTCTTCTTTCTAGCTTTCATACCGGGGCTCGAGTTTCATTTCGGATAACCCTGGCCCCAGTAGGCTTCGACCCAGCTGAGCTCCTCCTGTTGCTGACAACTCCTTAAGGCGCGCGGGAACAGTGCGCGCCGTCGACGTTTAAAGACTTGTAGCCATCATTTCTTTCTTTCATTTTTGATGAAGACACTTACCTTTGAGCGCCAGGTGGAAGGTTGCCTTGCACCCTGAGCATGCGACCTGGTCCCAGGCCATTTGGGACCGGCAGAACGCATGGTATCGGCTGGAACAAACAAGAAATTCGTTAGATTTATCTTCCTTTTTAACCGACTTCAAAAAGGCTGACTGAGGGGTACTTTTTAGTGGTGGTACCATAACTAAAAAGCGTTATTTGTGACAAACGACTAGAATCGGTAGTATTTTTTTTTCGTAGTAGGTAATAACCAGATAAGGAGTGAGGAAATGAAACATCTACAGACTCACATAGGAACAAGTCTTGCATCGCACATAAAGTTCTCAAGTAGAACAGCCCGAAACCATCTTTCGAGCAGTTGCCAACCAGACATAACACTTGTCTGGTCGGACGACCATCCCATTCCAACGGCGGTATGTGGGACTTTACTCTCTGTCTATACCTCCAAAAATATAAAATCCGAGGCGAGTTTTTTTATCTATCTATATATATAAAAATGACCCCCGTTTTCCGTTGTCACGACTTGGCATGAAAACGGCTTGACCGATACCCTCTCCTCTACCCTACTCTACCCTACTAGAGTAGGGTAGAGTAGGGTAGAGTACTAGAGTACTAGAGTACTAGAGTAGGGTAGTACAGTAGAGTACGGTAGACTAGGGTAGAGTAGTGTAGAGTAGGGTAGGGTAGGGTAGAGTAGGGTAGAGTTGGGTATAGTAGGGTGGAGTAGGGAAGAGCGGGAGCGAAGATGCGCGGGCAAAAGCTAGTTATTTAATATAAACTAGTGGTTGACTGCGACCCCACCTGATGGTAAGCAGTGATGCAATCGTGAATGGTGAGGAGCACTAGTTTATTAAGAACACTCTAGCCTTGAAGACACCTAAATTATAATCGACCGCAGCAAGCAAATTGTTCCAGTCCTTCGATGTAAGCGGTATAAACGACGAGGCGAAACGCTTAGACCGGGCCGTAGAAGTTTCAACAACGTAAAAAGAGATGCTAACTATTTTTGAGTTCGCCTTGCGACATAAACGTGAAAAAGAGTTTGTAAAACCTGTTATCTGTTATCATTATATTAACACGCTCGTGAAACAAATATTTGTATTGTCTACACATAGGTGTTTTGGGTCGTGTTACATGTCAATTTTTTTTTCTTTTAGTCAGTTGAAATCAGATGAGGCCGGCGTTTCCTAGCTGACTACCCTGAGAAGAAACACCGAAACAAACTCAGGGGTCAAAGTCTCTTTTAAAATCCATACAGTAAAGAACACGTAATGGTCAAATCATATGAGAACCATGCAGATTTGTGTCTCAGATGGTATTTTGAGGAAAGAACCATAGATTTGAGTGGACCTGTCCAGTCAGTGCAAGCATTTGTGTGTATTCTTATTTTTAATTTTCCGTAGAAATCCTGACCTCTTCCTCGCATCCGCCGGGATCCTGATCCCGATTTCCGGCCACCATAGGCGTGGGCTTTCGGCGAGCAATGGGAGGCTTGCTATCCGACCGTCCGGTAACCGTCTGGACCGAGCCCAAGTCGTTAACGGCGCGCACTGTTCCCGCGTGCCTCAAGGAGTTGTCAGCAACGGTAGAGGCCCAGCAGGGTCGAAGCCTACTGGGGCCAAGGTTCTAGTATCGAAAGGGAGGCTCAGCCCCGGAAGAACAGGCAACGCAGGAACAGGGTGGGTTTTTTAGTCAGAGTCAAGAGTCTGACGCTATCTCCCGCTCCGCTCAAAGGCGGTGGATGACATCTGGATGATTTTTACCCATCGAAAACAAAAAAAACTCTTCCTAGCATTTTTCGCGTGTGTTTACGGTCAAACGTTAGGACAGAGAGATAAGTATTACATAAATAAGTAATAGATATATAAGCGTTGTTTACATAACAGTAATAGTAGATAAGAAGGTCAATGACTCTCTTATCAATCGAGGACTAATTCAGGTGACTTGATAATCGCGTACAGCACTATCAGAATATAAAAATTGGCAAATTATTTTTGGCAGTTTTTTTAGACTTGGTAGGTCCAATTTTGTCGATTGCATGACGTTGATTTGATGCGATAAATTCTATTGAACGTAAATACATAAATTAAAACATCATCATCATATCGGCCGAAAGACGTCCACTGTTGGACATTGGCCTCCTCCAAGCGTCGCCTCAACGACCGGTCCTGTGCGTCTGGCATCCATCGGATTCCCGCAACCCTGACCAGGTCATCATACAACAAAAGCAGCAGGCAGACATACAAAAGTGTATATTCATGGCCCACTGCGCATTGTAATGGTTGGATTACACAGTGCAAGCTACTGATTAGGCAGTCCGCAGCCACTCGTATCGCCTAGTCGTATGCCAGTAGCTCGGCTCGGCTTAAGCCAGCAATACACGTTGGCCGAGTCTTGCCGAGAAGACCAATACCAACATCTGGACAGTATATTTGCCTTGTCTTACTATCGCTCGGTGTCGCTCGCCGAGTTAGTTGAGCGCAGACATGCGCCAACGTCAGCCAACGTGTAGACCTCATTTGGCGTAGCTTGTCACAACTCGCAGCCGCTTTCGATATTTTACCTCACTTCGGAGCGGTGTCGGTTTTTCTGCACAAATCAAAGGCGCTCGCCCATCATGTGGGCGTCTCCTCAAAACTCGTCTATATTGGCCATTTGCATTGGTTTCCTTCCTTCAAACTTGCCGAACGTGTAGTAAGAAGCGCTTTCCTTGTGTCAATTTGCCTATATTTGCCTAGTCTCGCATTGGTCTAAGCTCGGCCAACATGTATAGCAGGGTTTAGCTGTTTTCACAACGATAGCAGCTGTCCAGTTTTCTAGCGAGTTTATCGCGTCGCCAAACAATGCGTGCGACGGCCGAGCTGCTGCAATACGAGTTGCTGCCGGGCGAGCAGGCGAGTGAAAACAAAAAAAAAATTAAAGAACTCGAATGCCAGCTGTCCAACTCGCACGTGCGAGTTACTCGTAATTGACGTCCAAACAGTGCGAGTTACTGCAGTGCAGTTTGTAGACTCGGCAGGCTGGCTCGTACGCTAGCTCGCACTGTGTAAACCAGCCATTAGTATTCGTTCATAAAATAAATAAATAAATAGGCTTTTTTTTCTTTGTATGAAATGTTTGAGAACTGGTAACCATGGCAATGCACTCAATAATATACTTTGTACCTAATTGGTATCGTTAGGTGGAAACCCTATATAAAAGGATAAACTGACTGACTGACATATCAATGCACAGCCAGTAGCCCGACTCACGTAATCAAAACCGTAACGATATCGTAGCGACTTAGTCGTTTTTGTCATTTTCGTATTCACATCCATCAATCGAGTTTGAACGACACCGATTTTGAAATCGTTCGATCGAGGAGTCGTTGAAGCGTTTTCAGCTATGTGAATCGTCGTTCAATCGTTGGCTTGAGGTATATTCGTAAACAAACGTTTGATCGGGTCGTATGCTAAATGTCAAATATTGCAGTTCAAATCACAGAGAACTTTGTTTTTTTTTTGATAGGTTTGCGCTTGACCGCTATTTCACCTGACGGAAAGCGACGATGCGGTCGACGATGGAACGCGCTTACCTAGAAGAAACCTATTCACTCTTGACTTAAAGATTCCCGGGTCCGGGTTGTAACATAGTAGTACTCTGTGGTATCTGGCAACAAGTCGTTGTTAAATCGTTTAGTTTCGATCCAGTTCAATTGTCGTTCTATCCAATCCCGATTAAAGAATACGTGAATACCGATTTTGGATAGGACTTCGATCGAACGACTATAAAACTTCAACAATATTTGGCTTGTTTGATTTTACGTGAATCAGGCTACTGGCCAGTTTTAATTGGCCATATCATGAAGTGATCAGTTTCTAAGACGCATAAACCTACACCAACCCACACCAACTTCCTGTGCGTTCGGCTGCCTTAGCTGAAATTCGATCATGTGAGTCTATTTAGCAGCGACAAAACATGGACCCATCTGTATCCAATATCGGCTGACAGGATGGCACAATCAATAGGACCAACGTCACAGCCTTCTACGTAGTGGTACAAGGCCAGACATTAATGACACTAATAACAGACAAGGTTAGGTCACAAAATAGATAGGTACAGAAGACCATCTCATGTATGTACTTCAGGAGGGGCCCAGCTGGGGCGAAGCCTACGGGGCCAGGGTTTTCCGAAAGGGAGCTCGAGCCCCGGTATGAAGGCTAGAAGGAACGGTGTGGGTTTTTAGTCAGTAAGAGTCGATCGGTGGCAGCCTTTTTTGGCGCCTTGGTACAGGCCATGGTCCGAAGCGAGGAGGAGTAGCAGGCGTTCGCCTCCTGAGAAGCAGTAATGCTAGCAACAAGGAGGTCGCACGCGTGTGGCAACGGCTCTCACGCCCCGCCGGGGCCGGGATTCCAATCCCTATTTCCGACCGTAGGCGCGGGCTTGCGGACGGCTAGCAATGGGTAGCTAGCCGGACTCGTGCAAAATTCGCACGCTTCTAGTCGCAGTAGTTTCGGCACACATAAATATATAATTTAACATATCAGTCAGTCAGTTTTTCCTTATTATATGTGTAATAGATAGATATGAATCTCTATGAACCCCAGTTGATCTCATTAATTCCAAATGAAGTCAGATCTAAAATTAGACTGCTAGAATGCTGTCTGAGTCACATATATTTCGACTATCCCATTCAATTTCTTATTCAATACAAATAGACTATTGTGTGCATTTATATAGTTGTTTGACTACCATGTATAGTCTAGCTGTCGGTAAAGATATGTGTATCCGCTATCTCAAACTATAGCGGATTCATACGCATCTCTTTCGTTTATACGGAATGTACATTTTATTGTACGTTTCTAGAAAGAGAAAAACCTTTTTATTAAAAAAAATAACCGACTGTTTTTTTTTCGGAGTTAGTGTCAGACTCCTGCTGACTAAAAACCCCACCCCGTTCCTTCTAGCCTTCATACCGGGGCTCGAGTTCCTTTCGGATAACCCTGGCCCCAGTAGGCTTCGACCCATCTGGGCCCATCTTGTCGCTAACAACTCCTTGAGGCACGCGGGAACAGTGCGCACCGTCGACGTCTTGGGCTCAGTCCGGACAGTTACCGGACTGTCGGACAGCAAGCTACCCATGGCTCGCCGTCCGCGAGCCCGCGTCTACGGTGGCCGGAAATCGGGATTGGAATCCCGGCGGCGGCGGCGAGGGCGCCGTTGCCTGATGCGGTCGGCCTCTTCCTTTGCTAGCATTACTGCTTCGCAGAAGGAGGCGACCGCTTGCCACTCCTCCTTGCTCCGGACCATGGCCTGAACCAGGGCCCGGCGCGAGAGGTCTCAGCCGCCGATTTTTGAAGAGGTGGGCTGGTTGAAATAAGCCCACCTAAGGTTATGGCCGCTATGGGCCACGTACAGTGGTCAAAGTAGCAAGTGCGGAAACCATACTCAGCATAGACATAGATAACGGTCGACGGGCGCCACCGTGGTCCGTGCTCAGTGAAGCGAGTCTACCACGAATTTCGTCACAAACAACCGCCATTACGTCATCGAAACGACGTCACACGCTTCGCCGGCGTCCAATTCGATTACGTCATCCGAATGCGTCATTCGAATTCTTCGAGTTTCACCGAAACCACAAAATATATAAGTACGGAAGTCAATCTACATACTGTGCGCTCTCACAACGCACACATAGACACCGCTCACGGACACGATATCTCGGAGCGCCTCGGCCCGCTCGTCGAACAGTTGCGGCTCAAACGCTCATTAGTGTGCGTCTAGAATTGCGAAGAAAATACGAAATCCTGCATCGCGCAATCAAAGTTCTCCGCGCGATTTGAACATAACCTACGACAACCCGACATTAACTATCGGGCAGTCGCCCACCAGACTATAACACTTGTCTGGCCGGAGGATCCTCCCTTTTCAACGGAGGTATGTGGGACTCTATTCTCTGTTCCGCATACCTCCAAACCTGTCATTAATATGACATGAACTGAAAATGAATCATTGAAGCCACCTCCACCACCATTGAAAAGTGAGGATCCTTTGACCAGACGGATGTTATGTCTCTAGGCAACTGCCAGATAGATTATTTCGGGCTGTCGTATACAAATCGCGCGGAGAACTTTGATTGCGCGATGCAGGATTAGTTCGACGCCATAGATGTCGCTACAGAGTATCTACTCTACACTCGCATTTCTGAACGCGAACATAGACGTCAACTGTCAAGCAAGCGTCTTTTATGGCCGCTTACTCCAACCTACCCTGCTCAGAAATAGAGTTAGTTGGGTTAACTCTAGGGTAGCTACTCGAGTTATAAAAGAACAACCCTGGGTTGCAACTCCAAGCATTTTTGACGATTGGAGTAGCGAGTATACCCTACTCTAGTTATTTTTAAACGCCGCCCAGGGTACCTCTCGTTGACCTTGAATCCTGAATGTCGTAATTCAAGGTCGAATAGTGTAATTTCTAATTTGATTTAAATGTTTGATACAATGGTCTTAATTGGATTTTAATGTTTACTTTGATTTTGATGTTTAATTTGATTTTAACCCTTCAGATACCGTCAATTAGAGACACAATAGTAAGACAATAGATGCGCGGCCACCGGGTGTCGCTTGGGGATTCATGAATTAATGTTCAATTTCATTTTAATGTTTAATTTTATTTTATTAGTTACATAACTTGTTATGCCCTTACAGGGTCCCATAACTGTACCTTTGCTAGCCAGTTGTAATATCTTTAACTACATTATATGCTAAGTAAATAGATTAAAAAATCTTCTGTATGTTTGTTGGTCACCTATCTCCTCCAAAACGGCTTGACTGATTTAGATGAAATGTTGAGTGTATATTTAAGAGGATCCCTGGAGGAAGGGAGACAGTGATAGCGTGACGAGTGACAGGACAGAATGCAAGAAAAAAACATGTTGCACCAACCCCAAATAAAAATGGGACAAGGGCAGGAAGATGATGATGATTTGAGAGGATCCCTGGATGGTTAGAAGATATTTTGGACCCAGCAGATGGTACTGCAATCGGGTTCCCAATTTTTTTTTCTGAAGAAAGCAAGAATCTAGCTTTTAGGTACACTGTCTGTTAGGACCACTAGTCAGCTATAAAATGCTAAGTTACATAACATGTTATTATCTGCTGCAAAATGCACAATAAACAAGTTGTGCAAATTATTTTCATAATAGATTATCATATTTACAGGATAAATCTAAATTACTAATGTGCAGAGGTAATTTTTTTTTTTCATATCAAAATGGGGTGACACCGATCACATGATTTGTTACAAGGCCTACAAATGAAGCAAGCAGGTACCCCTCGTGTACCCAAGAGATGGTGTTAGAAGATAGGATTGACAATAAGAAGATGGGGAGGACATCTGCCTGACCTTAAGTCCTTACTGAACAAGGAAAGCAGCAGACAGTGTCCAATAGAAGCGTTTGGAAGAAGCTCATGCCAAAAAGTTTTTTTGTGATCTTGTTCCTGTATGTTCATAGCAATGTGACATTGTAATTTATAGTTCCTCAGTAAGTGAATTATTGTTAATTCTGATGAGATAATAAAGTAAACCAGAAAAAGGATTGAACCCAAGAATAACCCAAGCTTGAAAAAAAAAATTTTTGTTTTTTAATTGATATAAACTAGTGCTTGACTGCGATCCCACCTGATGGTAAGCAGAGATGCAAATGGTGATGGTAAGGCACACTAGTTTGAGTCTATTCACTCTTGCCTTGAAGAAATAAATGGGGGTCTCCCTTGTTTGACCAAAAGGAATTTGACAAATTTTCACTTCCCAAAAAATGTTCTTGACTGGCGTGTTGGTCTAGTGATTAGTGACCCTGACTGCTATGCCGGAGGTTGTGGGTTCGATTCCGACCCATGACAAATGTTTGTGTGATGAGCATAATCATTTGTTCTGTGTCTGGGTGTCATTTTTCTATAATATGTATGTATTTATAAATATATAAGTATGTTTATCAGTTGTCTAGTACCCATAACACAAGCTCTGCTTAGCTTGGGACTAGACGGCGTTGTGTGATACTTGTGGAATATTATTATTATATTATTAATGTTTCACATAAAAATCATTTGATTAAAAACCAAATGCCATGATGACATTATACTTGGTAATATTTTGCCAAGTAAAAATTTGAATGTAAAAATAAACATACTAAAATCATTTGAAATATTGCAATGGTATAAAAAAAGGTTGCTAAAATTGGTTTGGGTAGTGAGATTTTGTCAAAATCTTTTCGGCAAAACCGCTAGCACCCAATAAATGGCTATTTAATTTATTCAATAGTATTATTGCATAAGCTTATATTAGAATTTTACTTCAGACATTTTGTCTTGCTGTGTCATACTTTACAAACTTAGTACTTAGAATCCCAGCTAGCAATGTTTTAGACATTTTCCTTAAATGATGTGTAGTAGGCATCATTGTGTTCATACTAATGAGGTTTCTGACCCGCAACGATAGGAATACTTTATGTACCTAAGTATTTTAAGAAGCTAGACCTCTAAGTCAGTAGATAATTTACTACAGGCAAACTTTAGGAAATGCTACATTCTATTCTATTGGAATTTAGTATGCAAAAGAGTAGGCGGGACTGGTAAGGAATACAAATGCGATAATTAAAGACTCAAAACCGCTACCTCGAAAATTCCTGAAGTTTTTGGTAAAAAATAGTTACTTAATCAAATAACAAGCGACATAACCATGAATATCTCTCGAGAATTGAGGAAAAACCGATAATGTAGCGCAGTTAAAAAGAATTACCGGCTCCGCTAGATGTAAAGACCTTGAAGACGAAGAAATACCGGTGCATACTAATTTTCTATCACCGTAAAAGGATCCTGATAACTTTGTTTTAACAGAACAGTGTATTTACACGCGGCGTATCGTAACTAATCGCACCGAATTGTTCCAAATGCCCTTGACAACAAGTAAAATGCGACAAATAATGGCATCTTTCGTAACTTTAGAGATACCAATAAGAATAATTGTAAAAAAAAAACTCACAGGGTTGTAGATTGGAGCAGCCATTTTATCTTGGATGTTTTTCGCAGCGGATAGTCCAAAAACTGATTTTATATGTCCTACGTAGCGCTTTTTGACGATTTACACTAAAATACTAAGCGCCAGATACGCCTAGCGTAAAAATATTACACGATTCGATTGAATCAATTCTTTTAATGCGTCATACGTCATATGACGACGGATGATTAATCCTTGGCGTGATGTGTTGGTTCTGCCGTGCAAGCGAGATAGAGATTGTAAATTTTGTGAGTGCAAAAGAGATGGCGTCAAAAAAAAGCTATTGATACTATTATTTCAACATGTGTAACGCTTTTATTTGATACGTCAAACGTGTTCGAGTTCCAATTTCGAATATTTTTAGCTTTGGCTTCTAGGGTTTTTAGCAGAAAAAAGTTTTTCCACTTTTCTACCAAATGGAGAAATAAACAAATGTCACTATATAAATTTTATTCATCCCCGAATTTGACAGCTCTGTCACTTATTTTTTTGGAAACAAGAAGCAATTTATTCCAAACTTAATAATTAGCGTGATATGTTGGGTAAAGGACTTCCTCTCCCTTTTTCAAGCACGTCTGTCCGGTGGTTTGCCAGTGAGACATAGAGCGCAGTTCAAGAGTTTGATCGTCAGACTGCATAACGAATGCAATTCTTACCACGCGCCAATAAGGCGCCAAAACTGAAATTATAAATGTTACCCAGAAGCCTGCTATTCTTAGGTATTTATAGGTAGGATAGTTTTGTCGCATGTTAAATTAGTCGTAGGTTAAAAGAATGACTTATTGAGTTACATCAATTCTAGACAACATCATTTAAGATCAGTATGAAGTTGAAGAAATTAACTTTACCTACTCATGTTTTTGCTCTTACCGGTTTTGAAACGGACCAGCACTCGCAGATTTTATTTGGGTCCGCGGCCTTGGGTGGAGTCGGAGGTGGAGGAGGAGCCTTTTTTGGCTTTGTAGCCTTTTTTTTGCAGGCATTTATGAAAAATAATTTGTCTTATGAATCTGCAGCTGTTAAGATATAAATTATGCAATCCATTTATTTCAGTAACATGTCATTTATAGAAAACTAAACATTAATGGTAGATAAAAGTAAAGAGAACATTTTAAAGGTTTTTTTATGAGTGGCCTCTTGCATATAGCCTATGAGGTTTTCATCTGCTCGGACTTATGGCTTATGGCGCGGGTGAGCTGAATAAAGGTCATGGCACATTATACCGGCACCGCTCCAAACTAGCCATCAACTTGTCATTCAATTTAGAGCATTAAATCGTGTGTAGTATAATATATTTCATTATGTCAATACGTAAAAGCCAACGGCGGGCAGTCAGCGCGCTTGCCACTACCACACAACTCGACTCGCAGCCCGCGTGCTGCAAGCGAGCGGACTATGTGCTTACAGCGCGCCGACCGCATGCTTACTACGCGCCGACTCCCAATCGCCAACGAAACGACGTCATTGCGCCGTCGCACGTCGATATTATGAAAACGTGCAAGTCCTAGGCGTGTTCAATCATAAATACCATAAGTATAAAAATATTGAGCTCGCTGTGACAGCAAACTTGCACCTCGCGGCCACCGCGCGGGCTGTGAGTTTACACATCGCGACCGGCGCGCGGACTACGAGCTTGCACCTTGCGGACAACGCGTAGTTAGCGCGCTGGCAGCTGGCCGTAGCCTGATTTTGAGGCGACGCCGTGTTGCAGCTTTGCAGTTGCGGTGCCGGTATAATGTGGTATATATAACCTTTAAAGTCTCAAAGCTTGGAAATCACTTCTGAAAAAACTATGCAACTACCGTCACTGACCTCTACTTTGATATATCTATAGAGGTCAGTGACTACATTAGCAGACTGGGGTGTCCGACAGGCTGATTATAATACATATCTCGCACCTCGGCTTAGGGTATCGCTGTGGGACGACAACAATTCATTGAACTACGACTATTTTCGGACGAAATCAAAAGGCTAGAGGCAATATTATCATCAGTAGTATTGATAATGTACTCACATGAGTAGTTCAAAAACCAAGTTTTAATGTGGTAGTAGTAGTACTTACTTATAAAAGTATCAAAACAATACTTCAAAGTATCGAATACTTTTATAATTGTCATCATATCGTCATCATCATCATATCAGCCGAAAGACGTCTACTGTTTGACATAGGCCTCCCCCAAGCGTCGCCATAATTTTGCTTCAGTAGATCAAAATTTTAAGGTTCGAGGTTACTTCTGGGATTTATTCGATAGGATACCAGTCAAAAAGTACACGTTGAATAAAGGTATCGAACACAAAATATCGAGTGCGAAAGTATTGATATCAGAATTTTCGTTTCGCCCCAATCAGTGGCGCTGGTTGGCTCGAGCGAGGAGTTTGTAAATGGCCATGTCACATTTAGGACGTTTTACATTTTAAACTAGTTAAGTATACGTAGGTACTATTAGTAATTTTACGAGTATAAATAATTCACATCTTCCTCGTTTATGACTCTTTATATTATTAAAAACCGCGTCAAAATCTGTTGACCCATTTGGGAGAAGTTAGCGTATAAACAGACAGACGATGAAAGTAACTTGGTTTTTCTATGTAGTTTGCCGTTGAGTTTTCAAAAATATTCTCAATTAAGTTCCGCCACCGTGCGTCGATGAGCGCATCCATCGAATTTGCCGGCCACGATGCGTAAATAATTGTTGTATCATGGAGAAAATCATCCAATGACATTCCCTACTCTTGGGCGGAGCGAGAGATAGTGTCAGACTTTTAATGACTAAAAACCCACTCATGTTTCTTCTTTGCCATTGTTCCAGGGCCCCAGGGATCTCTTTCGCATCACCCATGGAGGAAGGGGGGTCTGTCATGCCATTCCGTTCTTCTCAAATAGCCGGAAAGTATCCATTAGGGCTTCACTACATGAAAAAGACTATTTTATCAATATTTCCGTAACTCAGCCAACATTTCTACAATGCTGATTGCATTGTAGAAATGTTTGCGTAGTTTTCAGCCCTAAGATCTTGTAAAAAATATAAAGAAATCGACATTAGGGCAATTGACCGCAAAACCAGCTATTTGCTATTCTAATTGTTATCACAAATGACGAAAAGCCAATATTTATTTAATGTGTTTGCGAAGATTCGAAGCGATACGATCATACGACAGATACGAGATTGATTGCAGAGATTCAAAGATTTAAAGTATTTTATTGAAAATAAACCATTTATATGCATTTTGGAAATAACAAGAAGTCAATCAGAAAATTCTATTGCAGAAATAGATAAATCAATAAATGGAGTAGAATATCAGAAAGATATTTGTTCATAAAATCTACCATTCTACTAAATTTCTTATAAATAATACCTTTGCCTAAATGCGGAAACAATAAATCAATTTATTAAGTTGGCAGCCCTGCAGTATTTTGATTGACGCAATATCTACATCCATTAGACACCTAAATGTAGTGAATTAAATACAATTATATTCTATTTGCGCTAATTAAATTTGCGCGTTGCGGCCTCCAAAACATTCTGCAACGTGTCCCTAACGTAACCGAAATAGTTTACACCAAAAACGTGCGTCGACACGGTGAAAAATGACGCTCGAAGGGAACAAGGACGAAGCAGAAAAATGTATAGCAATAGCACAAAATGCTTTTACTGCAGGGAATATGGAGAAAGCTGAGAAGTTTCTGCTCAAAGCAGAACGCTTATACCCTACTACGCTTGCTAAGGAGCTTTTAACCCGTGTGAGGGCTGCAGGGCCTTCGACAGCAGCTCCTAAAAGGACCCCTCCTTCGAGTCCCAGTGTTGAGGAAGTGAGGAGACGGAAACCCACAGCACATCATGTACCTCAAAGGGAATATACTCCGGAGCAACAGGAGGCGGTTCGACGCGTTAATAAGTGCAAGGATTTTTATGAAATCTTGGGTAAGTGAGCCAATTATTTGTCTAGTCATTCTTCATATTGAATTCTAATCAAAGGTATTGTTATCCGTTTGTATGTAATCAAAATATCTATTAACCCTTCAGATACCGTCAATTAGAGACACAATAGTAAGACAATAGATGCGCGGCCACCGGTGGTCGCTTGGGGATTCATGAATTAATATTCCATTAGGACATTGTCTGATTGTTAAAGAGCTAAAGTCAGTCTAAAAATTCAAACGACTTGAGTAATCTAATCAAATTCTTGAAATTTGATGTAGTCAACGCTGGTTGAACAATCAAGGATAAAAAAAGATGATTATTGTTTACTAATAGAATCTTAAAGTATTGTGTGTATGACTGGCCTGTTGGTCTAGTGGTTAGTGACCCTGACTGCTATGCTGGAGGTCGTGAGTTCGATTCCCACTCAAGACAAATGTTTGTGTGATGAATATGATCATTTGTTCTGTGTCTGGGTGTAATTTATCTATAATATGTATGTGTTTAGAAATATAAAAGTATGTTTATCAGCCTGTTGTCTAGTACCCATAACACAAGCTCTGCTTAGCTTGGGACTAGACAGCGTTGTGTGACAGTTGTGGAATATTATTATTAAAGTACTTAACCCTGTATACAGCGATCACAGGGCAGCTAAGAAGCAGGTGAGCTGCTGTGGGCTGTCTGTAACCTCTAAAGCCTAAGAATATGATATAATAATAGAAATGTCATAATGAAAGACAGAGAGGTGCGTAACTGAGGCTTGGTCACTGGCGTGGAGTGGCGTGGAGACTTGGATAACTTAGAAGGTTTTTCCTTGTGACTCAAGTAGCCAATGGCACGGTAATAGTATCATACAGTATTGTAACTCGGCCGTATCTTTGAAATAAATGCCTACAGCCGCGCGGTACGTAAACATGCAATAGGGCTGCCCGCCTCCAGCATTCTAATTACATTTGCCTACTTTGTGTTTCCATTTAGTTTTGTGATTGTAAATATACTTACTTTTTTATATAAACAAAATACTTTGTGGATTGAATAGGAAGTGTTCAATAAAAATGCGTGTTGATTTTTGATTGGTAGATTTAAATAAAATGCTTTTTCTAGTATTATTCATACACATAGTACAATAAACCACTATTATTAATAATAAAATACCACGTCTTTACTTTGAATTATACAAACTAACAATAATCGCGCGATTATTGTTAAAAAAAACCGTCGTGTCGGCTCGTCACTGCGGCATAGTTGTGACAGTCGCGACTGTCTACATGCCGAGACCATGCTACAAACGAGGCGCGTAGGTATAGCTCGCGTTTCGTCCGTTTGTATGAAGTTGGAATACTGTGTGATATTATTACCGTGTCAATGGGTTTTTTAAATTCATTAAACCCTAAGCGTACGCCAGCATTTGCACACCCATTGTCTTTCTATTGTGTCTCTAATTATCACGATTGAAGAGTTAAATTAATTCATAAAGAAGACACAGCGTCGGAGCAGCCTTCCACTAGGTGGACTGATGAGAGTTCACAAGAATCCGATGGATGTGAGACACATAATCATGACTGTGATTAACTTAAAAACTAGTGAATAGATTTTCATGCAGATTTCATCGATAGATAGTGTCTCATGAAGATGGCTTAAGTAGGTAAGCGTGTTCCATCGTTGACCGCATCGTCGCTTGCTATCAGGTGAGATAGCGGTCAAGTGCAAACCGATCAATAATAAAAAAAAAGAAAGTATATCTATAATACAAGCATATTATATGCATATTACATGACTTGATTCCACCATCTGACTTCTACCATCGGACAAGCCGACGAACAGCGAGTATCCCCCCTATGTTGTTGGAACCTCTACAGTCTGGACTAAGCGTTTCGCCTCGTCATTTATACCGTGTACATCCAGGGATTGGAACAATTTGGTTACTGCGGTCTTTCCGTCCGATTATAATTTTGGTGTCGAGTAAATAGGCTCTTAATAAACTAGTGCGCCTTACTATCAACATTTGCATCACTGCTTACCACCAGGTGGGATCGCAGTCAAGCACTAGTTTATATCAATTTAAAAAAATAAATATACATTTATAGTAGAGAAGTTTGTGGCAGGGCACTATACCACCTCTTTTTTAATATGCAAAACCTGAAAAACCTGTCTACTTTTATGTAAAGAATCTATGTACAAAATTTCAAAAATGTATTATGAAAAATCATAAAGTTATATTATGTCAGTTAGGTGTAAATCGGTGGGCGACATAAATACATGGTCACCAGGCCACCCAGGAGACTAAAGGGTGGTTATTTCATCACCACTGCTCTCAAAAACGGTGAAAGAAAACATTGTGAGGAAACCGGCATGTCCTAGAACCAAAAATTCAAAGACATGTGACATTCACCAACCCGCACTGGGCCCGCGTGGTGGTTTACGGCCCATTCCCTCTCCTAGAGAGTAGGCCTGAGCCCCAGCTGTGGGAACATTACAAAGGCTGATGATGATGATGTAAAAACTAGAGATGAGATATACCTGCCATTCTCCATACCCGGCCTCTAAGGTATGGGTATCACTAAATACCTGGTACAAATACCAGGTATTAAAATACTTCTAAGTATTTGGGTGTGGTGGGATTTCGATAAGTATGGTATGCCTCCAATATAATGTAGGTACGACGTTTCAAGTATACGTAATTATGCATTATGAGATACAACTGATGCAAAAAATCAAAACATTGTCGACCTAAGTACGTTAGGTACGTACCACACTAGATAGAGATTACCAGTACCTACACTAGATATTCCCTAACATAAACAAACTAAGGAACTCTTTCACGTCGTGACAAAAATGTAATTATGCAATTATGTTCCTTAAGCACGTAAAAATAAGTAGGTACCCATTTTTTCTAACTAAATTAAATCATCCGAATGTTCATAAAGCACGAATGACGTTTCGGGTCCCTTCGTAAGGTGTCGGGTAGCTTCGGGTGGCTTCGGCGTACCGAACTACCGATACCGCACAAACTGGGCGCTACCTTGTGGTAGCGGTTCGTATCGTACTATGCGTCTGACGTCATACCTTCAAGGTATTTACCCAGTATTTTGGTCCATACCCGGTCTGTGTCCCAGTACACAGACCGGGTATGGATGGTAAGCACATACTTGGTATATATACCTCTACCAGTATATACTTCTCATCTCTAGTAAAAACTACTGGAATCCATTCAGTTAATGATTCTGAACAAACTATATTCAAGTATTGCATAAACAAAAAATTATGTTGTATATCCATACTAATTACTATTATAAACTAGCTGCTCCCAGCGGCTTTGCCTGCCAGGTAGCAGAAAATTATCCCAAGGGAACATACTTCCAGGGTAAAAAGTATCCTACATCCTATTCCAGGACATGGTCTATCTGTGTACCAAGTTTCATGAAAAACGGTTTTGCCATTTAGGCGTGAAGACGTAACAAACAAATAAACAAACTCACTTTCGCTTTGATAATATTAGTAAGGAAGCGAAAGTGAGTTTGTTTGTTTGTTACGTCTTCACGCCTAAATGGCAAAACCGATTTTGATGAATGTTGGTACAGAGATAGTCTGAGATAGTGTGGACCCTGGAGACGGATAGGCTAATTTTTTTTTAGGTGACGAATGGGGGAGAAAGGGGGAGAGGAATTAAGGTATATTAATAAACGCAGGTGATGCCGCGGGTAATGTAAAGTCGTGCTGCACAAAAACTTCACAACAATAGAAATACAGTGTTTCCTTGAATTTCTATCGGCTTGCTCAAGGTTCCTTCTTGCTAACTAGATTTGTAGCAGTTATGTAAAAATAAAACCTGTTTTTATTTTAATTGTGACGTTAAAAATGTCGTCAGTTGAATACCTAGCCTGACTAGAAGGCTAGAGTGAATAGACTAGATAGATCACCATCTACGTTGTGTGTGACAGATGTTTTTATACTATCAATGACTATTTTGAATGTAAAACGTAATTTTTTTATTTATAATTTATTGTGACATTACCTATTTTAATATTTAAACATTTTCATTAATTTTTATTATTATTATTAATTTTGATGACATGGAATTATTTTTATTATGAATGATTTGTGTTAATAATATATTATAAATATTTAAAAAAATAAAGTATTTAGTTTTAATTTATTGGTAATATTGTTATTTAAATTGACATTATGCAATTATTTTAAGATAATGTTAATGACTAAATGAGTACCTACTGCATGCTAAAGATGTAAAATCTAAATATTTGTACGGCTGAAATATGCCGAATATAGTGAGACCTACTAAATGTTAAGAACATGTTATATACCTATATTCATGCAAATAAATATATCATTCATACAATTGCATCATCAGTGGAATTCCCTGCCGGAGTCTGTTTCCTGATAGCTACAACTTAGGGGTCTTTAAGTCAAGAGAGAATAGGTTACTTCTAAGCAAGTGTGCATCATCGTCGACTACATCATCGCTTACCATCAGGTGAGATGGTGGTCAAACGCAAGCGTATCAATAATAATAATAAAAAAAAACTACCATCAGGTGGGATCGCAGTCAAGCACTAGTTTATATTATATACCTTTTAACCATTTCCTATAGATGCAAGACTAATAGGATCTGTCGTCTTTTTTTTTTTCGATGGGGTAAATCATCTTATGACAAAACCCGCTCTTGGGTGGAGCGGGAGATAATGTCAGACTCTTACTGACTAAAGACCCCATCCCGTGCCTTCTAGCCTTCATACCGGGGCACGAGCTCCCTTTCGGACAACCCTGTCCCCAGTAGGCTTCGACCCAGCTGGGCCCCTCCTGCTGCTGACAAATCTTTGAGGCCCGCGGGAACAGTGCGCGTTGTCAATTTATGACGGCACTTGGGGGAGGTCTATGTCCAACAGTGAACTTTCGGCTGAAATGATGATGATGATGATGAACTGCTTGCGTCAGATTGATCCGACGAGTGTTGTTCTTGTCCTATTCGCCAGGGTCGTGTGTTAACGACTGGGTACTCCATCTCGTTCAGCTCTTCAATCCCCATAGGCGACAGAAGAGCTGACGAGATGGAGTATTTGGTCGGGGATGCGCGACCTTGGCGGAATAAATGCGAGAGTGTTTGTCGGGTATATCCGAATAGGCGTTTAAAAATCTTTTTATAAAAAAAAAATAAGCGACTTCACTAAAAAATTGAATTGAATATGAGTTCTCTCGATTTCGCCAAGATCCCATCATCAGATCCTATCTTGGTGACTATGTGGGACCATTTGGGAAGTATACCATTTTCAACAAAAAAATAATTTTTCAAATCGGTTGGCAAACGACGAAGTTATGTACGAACAAACATAAAAAAAACATACAAACATCCGAATTGATAACCTCCTCCTTTTTTAGAAGTCGGTTAATAACCTCCTCCTTTTTTAGAAGTCGGTTAAAAAGTTGAATAAAACGCTTTCATTACCACTAATATCAAATCGGTGAAGGAAAACATCGTGAGGACACCGCCATGTCCTCCTAATGCGAGGTAAAAATGTGTAATATGTATTATTTATTCTATTGACAAACTCTAGCATGACGTGGCGCAAATTACGTAGTTGATAAATAACACAAACGAACTTGTGAAATATGTACCTATATTGCTGACGTGTTCCTGCGACCTACAATTAAACTTTTATTTATTGGTCACTGGCACACTTTTTATCCGACCTATACAAGGCAAAGTTGGGCACGCACAGTAAATCCCCTCTTTGTGGAGTGACTGGAAAGATGTCACAGCGTTCTCACCTTCCGCATAACGCAGATCCACACTGGACATTGTTTGAAATGACAAATCAAAACCAAGACTAAAGAACATCCCCTGCCCTTAGGCGGAGCGAGAAAAGTGTCAGACTCTTACTGACTTTTGGTTCAGTGCATGCCGTCGACGACTTGGGCTCGGTCCGGACAGTTACCGGACTGTCCGACAGCAAGCTACCCATTGCTCGCCATCCGCAAGCCCGCGGCTACGGTGGCCGGAAATCGGGATTGGAATCCCGGCGGCGGCTGGGGCGTGAGCGCCGTTGCCTGATGCAGTGGGCCTCCTCCTTTGTTAGCATTACTGCTTCGCAGAAGGAGGCGACGGCCTGGATATATGTGTATCAGATAGGTGGCGGCAAACTCTAACGCCCCATGCCCTGATTTAGGGCAAATAAAATAGTTTTCTTTATTTCTTCGTTCTATGTAGATGTTCTTTGCAGGAGTGTCGAAGGAGGCGACGGACTCGGACATAAAGAAGGCGTACAAGAAGCTCGCCCTGCAGCTGCATCCGGACAAGAACCACGCGCCGGGGGCCGCGGAGGCGTTCAAGGTATGACCTTCGTAAGACGAAAGCTCTACGCTTTGAAACGTGAGTAGCTTCACTTGTTTGACTGACCGACATTTTGACAAATGTTTCATATTTTGCAGGCTATAGGCAACGCAGCCGCCATCTTGACTGACGCGGAGAAACGCAAGCAATATGACCTCCGAGGCGAGGAGGCCACCCACGCTCCGGCCACGGCACACCACCAGTACTACTCCCGGGGCTTCGAGTCCGACCTCACGGCTGAGGAGCTGTTCAACATGTTCTTTGGAGCCACCGGTAACACCTTGACGCATATCTTTTCAGCCACTCATCTGGGGGAATCAACGTGGATGCGATTGCGAAGCAATACGTCGCGGTTTACGTGAATTCTACGCGATGCAGCGTCATGTCCTAAACGCATGCTATTTTTGGTTTAGCCGCAATATTTTATTCTACAATAATTTAGTTTTTTAATTATTCAAGATTCAAGCATTTTATTTCAAATAAACTATTTACTGTCCCCGGACGCGTAGCTTCATAGACACGTAAACGTCATCAGTGCCGGCGTTAGGGGGGGACGCGATGGGTGACAAATTCAGAGGGGCGGCAAGGACTGGAGTTGAAGTCTCCTGCCTCCCCTGGTGCAAACCCTGTGAAAAAACTGTGCTCTAGGCTCTGTCATATTTTTATTGAGATTTTTTTAGATGGATTTTTTTAGGGTTTGTGGTCGAGGAGCGACTCTAACGATATCGTCACAATGCGCTTACGTTTACGATTGGTGCGATACATACACCTGGGCGCCACAATATTTTCGCCCGGGGTGTCAGTGGCCCTGAACGTCATTACGACACACGACGCGACGTATGCCGTTTCGTCGATAGAGTTTCATAGTTTTGTATGTAAGCTTCACGCAGGCGTACATCAAGGACATCTACACTATTATAAAGAGGTAGTTTATTTATTTTTGTTTGTTTGTAGTAGGTAATCTCTGGAAGTACTGGTCCGATTGCTAAAAGTTTTTCATCGATAGAAAGCTGGTTTATTCCTGAGTGACGTAGGCTATATTTTGTGAAACCACCGGCAAAAGCTAGTAATGAATACGGGTCTATGAAGCTACGCGTCCTTAACCAGTAGGCCTAAGTTGATCGATGGTGGTATCTCCATCAGCAGCCTTCCCAGGCGGCGGACCGACGGTGTACGCGCGGAGACGCGCGCGCGAGCCGGAGCAGCGCGACGCGCACGCCGGCCTCGTGCAGCTGCTGCCCGTGCTCGTGCTGGTGCTGCTCTCCATGATGTCGGGCTACTTCATCAGCGAGCCCGTCTACAGCCTCGCGCCCAGCTCCAAGTACCCCGTGCCCAGGGAGACCGTCAACTTGAAGGTGAGTGTTAGACTATCTGTTTTAAGTTTTAACCACATTATAGCACTAGTGCATAATGGTAATCAAAATGTCACAGTTTGGTTACAAGAAAAATTATATACCTAAATGCAGTGCAATAAGAGTCACTTTATGAGCAAGTGTATTGAAAAATTTAATAAAATTGCAGGTGCCGTACTACGTCAAAGAGAACTTCCACACTGATTACCAAGGATCGTTGCGACGCCTCGAAATGGCTATAGAGGAAGAATATATAGGTATGTCTCTTTCTATTATTGACTGGCTCGTTCGTACCGGCTATTACACCTGATGGTTTTTTGTTTTGGACTCCATCGTCGTAATCCTAGATGTAAATAGCAATTGAAAGATACAGGTGTAGTTTTAGTCAGTATAAGTCTGACAGGCAGCCCACTCAGACTGGGAGAAGCTGCGGACAAATCTAGTGTTGTATAATCTTAACGCGCACAGGCTATAAGTATAATAATAATAATAATTCTTTATTGTTATCACGTCGGGGTCACCAGTTTTGGAGGTATGTGGAACAGAGAGTAAAGTCCCACAAACCTCATTTGAAAAGGGAGGATCCTCCGACCAGACAAGTGTTATAGTCTGGTGGGCTACTGCCCGTAGTTGATGTCGGGCTGTCGTATATATGTTCAAATCGCGCAGAGAACTTTGATTGCGCGATGCAGGATTTCGTATTTTCTTCGTAGTTCTTATGTGGCGTCATAGATGTCGCTACATTGTCATAATTATAAGGTTGATACAATTTATGAAGCCTCTGACTCCCGACGGCGCGCACAGTTTTCGCGTGCCTCAAGGTGTCAGCAACAGCAAGGGCCTAGCTGGGTCGAAGCGTACCGGGGCCAGGGTTATCCGAAAGGAAACTCGAGCCCCGGTATGAAGGCTAGAAGGAACGGGGTGGGTTTTTAGTCAGTAAGTCTGTCACTATCGTCCGCTCCACCCAACAGCGGGGGTTGTCATTGGATGATTTTTTCCATTTAAAAAAAAACCTCTGATTCCCGAACTAGGCAAGCCTGTATGTTAGGAGTCAGCGCCCTCCCAATTTTAATTTAGACTACTCTATGTATGGGCATATCCTAACGGTGGTGTTGTGTTGTATAGGCAGACAGGGAAACTGGCTTTTGTATTATTGATATTGTGATGATTTGTGCGTCTAGCATAGCATAGTCGGCTTTATAATGTTCCCACTGTTGGGACTCAGGCCTCCTCTCCAGGAGAGGGAATGGGCCGTAATCCACCACGCGGGCCCAGTGCGGGTTGGTGAATGTCACATGTCTTCGAATTTTTGGTTCTAGGACATGCCGGTTACCTCACGATGTTTTCCTTCACCGTTTTGAGAGCAGTGGTGATGAAATAAATTACACAAAGTAATGCGCCTGGCTGGGTTTGAACCCGGGACCTAAAACTCGCAAGGCCGCTTGTACACGTTAAGAAAAGTCGCCTATGCAAGTATTTGTGTCGTATCTACACACGAACGAACTGTGTACACTGGTTTAGCGCTGTCCAAGAGAACAATCATGTCTGCGCTAGACACGACGCGTGAAATTGCTATGGTGCATTAGGGAGGCGGGGTGGGTGAGGGGGGGCCACGATTAACTTTTCGTGCCTAGATCCGACAAAATTCTTATCGTGTACATGATGAATGGGTCCTATCTACCGCATACACGGTAAAATTTCTTAGCGTGTACAAGCGCCCTAAGTCGGGGCTGTTACCACTCGGCCGCCACTGCTCTCCTCTCTTTCTGTTTGTGCGTCTATTGAGGCAGAATAAACATGTTTTCTTTCTTTCCTTCCAGTGGGCCTCCGCCACGCGTGCCAGCGCGAGCGCAACTACCGCGACAGCATGGTGTGGAAGGCGCGCAACTTCGGCGACTCGCGGCAGTACGCGGACGCGCAGAAGCTGCGCACGCCCTCCTGCGACAAGCTGCAGAAGTTCCACCGATAGGCACATGTACACTAACCTTCTACTCGCGATTGTAACTTACAACGTGTAACGATAAATGCGCAAAACCTCAGACACCCCAAATGATTTTTAATTTAATTGACCTAACACTGTGAAAAAAAAAAAACATAAAAAAAAATCAAAGGATGTGCAGATTTAGTTTGCTTAAAATTCATATCTGCATTGAAATAAGATCTTTTATTATCCCACTAGCTTTCCGCCCGCGGCTTCGCCCGCGTGGACTACAGTTTATATCGCGCGGGCAGAGACCCGTGCTCAGCAGTGGAATTATAGGTAGCCTATGTGTTATTCCAGTGTCTCTTCTACCTACCTACCAAATTTGATCTAAATCCGTTCACTAGTTTTTGTGTGAAAGCGTAACAGACAGACAGACAGAGTTACTTTCGCATTTATAATATTAGTAGGGATGTATAAGAAAATTTAATTGGACTACAACCATTTGTGTTTGTTTACCTATTTCAGTGGGTTTGCGCACGTGATGGTTTGACCTATTCATAAATAGACAGGGTGACATTTTAAATGAGTCCTTTTTTGTTAAATGTAACCTATATTAAAAAGTGGTTTAATTGATTCTGCTCGTTATTCTGATCAAACTATTTTCAAGTTTTGCGCATTTAACGTTACACATCCTACACAAGGTGTAAGGGACAGCCCTCCGCAATTTTTAAGGGCTTGCTCGGTAGACGAAACTGAACAACCTTCCGCAAATTTTTTTTTCAGAAAAAGAAAAAAAAAATCGGCCTCTCCATACAAACTGTCTAATCATATTTATAATTTTGTATGGTAAGGCTGTTTTTATTTTTCGTTTCTTTTCGTTTCGGCCTCTATTCAAACTGTCCAATCACTGTCATAAACATTATAATCATAAATAGCGTTATTTACTTCTATTTGATGACCACATTTTTTTATATGGCAACTCTGGACTCTACTGTCAACATGCTCCAAGGTTGCCCTTCGCAGGAGGGGCCCAGCTGGGTCGAAGCCTACTGGGGACAGGGTTGTCCGAAAGGGAGCTCGTGCCCCGGTATGAAGGCTAGAAGGAACGGCGCGGGGTTTTTAATCAGTAAGAGTTTGACACTGTCTCCCGCTCCACCCAAGAGCGGAAGATAATTTTCCCCGTCGACAAAAAAAAAGGTTGCTCTTCGTAAAAACACAAATAATTTTAGTAAAATATTTATATTGTCATGTGCGTCACGCACCCATCGGATGCCGTTGTGGCGACGCTTGGGGGAGGCCTATGTCCAACAGTGTACGTCTTTCAGCTGATATGATGATGATGAATTTTTTTGTCTGTTTTGCAGTGTCCATGTCCAGATGGATTCGAAGTAGAACAACACTCATCGACCAGATAAATTAGTCTAAACACATCTAGGGGATGGTGGAGCAGGCTGTTATTATACTTTCGACTTTAGTGCAATATGTTATATGTTTTTTTATATATATATCGACGGTGAAGTGCCAATAACTCTTAACTGTGTAATGCCCGCCAGGGTATGCCTGACAGATTTCACTGAGACACCATGGCGGCGCGACCAGTCGCCGTTGCCAACAAAATGTATATAGCTCTATAGAGAGTTACTTGTAGCGACATCTATAACGCCACATAAGAACTACGAATAAAATACGAAATCCTGCATCGCGCAATCAAAGTTCTCCGCGCGATTTGAACATATACGACAGCCCGACAACAACTATCGGGCAGTCGCCCACCAGACCATAACACCTTGTCTGGTTGGAGGATCCTCCCTTTTCAAAGGAGATACGTGGGACTTTACTCTCTGTTCCGCATACCTGGTGACCTGGTGGAAATAATACAAGTACTAGTAAAACTTTAGATGCTATTGGCACTTCATCGTCGATATACGTCTTATAAGCTCCTATGTTACGCTATCTTGTGTGAGCAATTTAAGACAATTGCGGGTGCGAAGCGTTCCGGTGCGACTCACGCGAATTAAACGCGATGCGGCGGCTTAAAACATTTAAATTTAACGTTCTAAATATTACGAAGTCTATGCGAAGCAAGCGATAGTACTATGCCTGAGAAGATCGGGTGGGGTGCTTGATGCGCTTGCGTTGCGATACAGACGTAAGTAGGTACAGCAAAAACAGACTTGAAATGTTTTAGATAGAACAACGAATTCTTGAAGAATTGTTTTTGGTAAATGTATTATGTTTTGTAAAAAGTCATAGAACAAAAGTTGTTGTTTATGATGTTAGTAATACAGTCCTGCAAGGTTGTTAGTGTTTTACAAATAACCGCGTTTAAAACAAGTTACTACGTCGCAAGAGTTTGCGCAAAAATGTCAAACGAATTGTTTGCTATCACTTCGCTTTTCGTCACCACACCGCACTTACGTGCAATTGGACACGTATGCCAACAAGAGTGTCAATTGTTTGTTCCATTAACACCGCATCGCTTCGTAATCGCCGTCGCGTTGAATTGCTTACGTAGGACGTATAGTCCATTCATAATAATATCGACGGCTGAAAGGCAAAATGATCCAAGCGACATTGAGTAAACTTTACAAAAGAGTTATTTGAAGTTTAAAATTTTTAGAGTTCACATTTGTTAAATGTCGCTTAGATCATTTTGCCTTTCAACCGTCGATATTAAAAACACTTGTTTTACTGTCCGTTCAATAGCTTAACTTCTATTTCGTAGGCATAAGGATGGCATTAAAAGCAAAAAAGTGGTTACAATACCAACTATTTACTGCAGCCGCCATCTGTCATGCCACCAACGTAATAAAAGTCAAAATCGATTGAACGAACAGTAAAAAATGTTTGTTTGTGCGAATGGAGTGTAAAAAAAACCGCCCTTATTACCTCGATGTAAAAGCGCTGTAAATATTTACTTATTATACGGAAGGAGCCAGATAAATTTGCTCTTACTTTTATTGGTATTCTTAATTTTTATATAAAACTAGCTTTCCGCCCGCGGCTTCGCCCGCATGGACTACAGTTTATATCGCGCGGGCAGAGACCCGTGCTCAGCAGTGGAATTATAGGTGTGTTATTCCAGTGTCTCTTCTACCTACCTACCAAATTTGATCTAAATCCGTTCAGTGGTTTTTGCGTGAAAGCGTAACAGACAGACAGACAGAGTTACTTTCGCATTTATAATATTAGTAGGGATAAAAAAAAGTTTTATAAAAAAAAATAACCGACTTCACTAAAAAAATGAATTGAATTTGAGAAGTTCCCGCTATTTCGCCAAAATTCCATCATCAGATCCCAACTTGATGGGACCATTTGGGAAGTATACCCTTTCTAACAAAAAAATATTTTTTTTAAATCAGTTAGCAAGCGACGAAGTTATGCGCGAACAAACATTAAAAAAAAATACAAACATCCGAATTGAGAACCTCCTTCTTTTTTAGAAGTCGGTTAAAAAGCAAGCTTCTGATGACAATTTATAATCTCACGAGATAGATTACAATCTAACGGTGACATATCCAAAGAATAAGAAAGGATTTTCTAATATTCAACTACTAAAAACCATCACGGGGGTCCATACAAACTTTAGACCTTCGTGTTTTTATTAACCGAATTCTAAAAAAGGAGCAGATTTTAAAAAGGTTACTGACTAAAAACCCCGCGCCGTTCCTTCTAGCCTTCATACCGGGGCACGAGCTCTCTTTCGGACAACCCTGTCCCCAGTAGGCTTCGACCCAGCTGGGCCCCTCATGCTGCTGACAACTCCTTGAGGCGCGCGGGAACAGTGCGCGCCGTCGACGTCTTGGACTCGGTTCATTACCGAACGATCGGACAGCGAGCTACCCATGGTTCGCCGTCCGCGAGCCCGCGTCTACGGTGGCCGGAAATCGGGATCGGAATCCCGGCGACGGCGGCGAGGGCGCCGTAGCCTGATGCGGTCGGCCTCCTCCTTTACTAGCATTACTGCTTCGCACGCGGAGGCTCGCGCCTGCCATTCTTCCACGCCCCGGACCATGGCCTCAACCAAAGCCCGGCGCGAGAGGTCTCCGCCGCCAGACCCCCACGAGGGCACGGCGATGCTCCGCCCAGGCAGGGCACACCTCGACAGTGTGCTCCACCGTGTCCTCCGGGCGTTGAAAGGTTTTACCTTAGATGGTGATTTTTGGAAAATCCTCTCTTAGTGCTCGCCTACGTCATAAAGGAAACCTTGTGCAAAATTTCACTTTCTTAGTCCCAGTAATTTCGGCTGTGCGTTGATATGTCAGTCAGTCAGTTTCTATTTTTACCCGACTACGGCAAAGCTAAAGGAGGGTTACGAATTTGACAGGCTATGTATGTATGTGAGTATGTTCATCTGTTCCCCCGTAGCTCCTAATCTACTTATCGGAACCATCTTAATCGTCCGCTGAACATAGGCTACGTGAAGAGTCACAAAATTCGATATGGCGCCCTCTAGCGGACAAAAAATGTATTGAATGGAGATAAATATGCCGTTTTTTTTATATGTGTAGATTTATCTGGCCCCTACCATAGTTCATAAATATACATCCAAGCAAAAATTCTATTTATGTTACTATAATTTTAAACGTGTTTCTTTGGTTTCTGAGTTGTCGATATAAAAATTATTTCGTCCTATGGACTGACTTGTTATAATGAAAGACATTTAGGTCTACTGTCCACGGCTGCGTAGCTTCGTAGACGCGTATTCGTCATTACACGCTTGGTGAAGCTTGTATGCACGGGGATAAAAGCTGCCTTTGTCTTGGTTGGCTTGAATTCCTTCAGGTTTCTTAACACCCTCGCGATGCTCGGGAGTGAAACTCTATCGACGGAGCGACAACGACACGACGTCTGTCCGCTTCGACGACACAGTTTCATAGTTTTGTATGTAAGCTGTGAGCAGGTGTAACGGCCTGTTAGCGGGAGCTAAGTGCGGGGCGGCGAGCGGTAAAGATCAGAAGTATGAAAACGTTTGAAACACGCCACGAGACGCCGCTCTTAGTACTGCGCGCCCTCTTATGCCTTAATCACACGTACCGAGTAAAAGGGCGAGATAGTAAAATGTTGCTCGGCCGAGACAGTGATGTTAGCGAGTTGTAGAGATAAGCGCTCGGCCGAGCACTCGGCGCTTACACGTACCGAGTACTCGGCCGAGAGCACTACCTTGCCCGTTTACTCAGTACGTGTGATCAGGCATTACCGATGCCGTCCCGCTCGCCGATAAGCTACGCGTCTATAGACAGTAGACCTAACTGAACATCCTGTATATGAAAAAAATAAGTTCCTACATCATTGTCTTCTTGTAACATAAAATAACAGCTAGACAAATAATGTAATAGTGAATATGCATGTTATTGTTTAATTAGCTAAATTGAATTTTTAGCTTTAATAAATATATATGAAAGAATTTTTAAAATATCTTCACCAACAACGAACTTATTAATGCATGAATCCCCAAGCGACCACCGGTGGCCGCGCATCTATTGTCTTACTATTGTGTCTCTAATTGACGGTATCTGAAGGGTTAAGCTTCAAAGATGCTGATAAGAAAATAAAATATGACATGCACTTTGAAGGCCTCCAACAAGGTGGACCGACGACCTGGTCAGGGTCGCGGGAATCCGATGGATGCGTGACGCACAAGACCGGTCGTTGTGGCGACGCTTGGGGGAGGCCTATGTCCAGCAGTGGACGTCTTTCGGCTGATATGATGATGATGATGATGATGATGATGCACTGTGAAGATAAAGCTACAGAGTGCGGGAAGCCGCGCCCCGCGCTGTTACGTTATATCCAGAGATCGGAATAAGTAGGGCTGTTTTATGTACTTGCCATAGGTTACAATAATATGGATATTCCCCGAGTTCTGGGATTCGGATTTAACCTTTTCGACGCCCATCTATATAATACGCGATGTGTCCTCCAGCGCCACGCAACAAATTGTTTTTATGTTAAACTAACAAATGTTTCTATTGAATATAAAACAAACAAAAATTTAATATTTATTATGTGTGAAAAAGTTAAAAATATGGCTTATAACAGGGCAATTTTCCATAAAAACAAAATAAAAGGTCTTGTAAAAGTCGTAAATTTATTTTATACTATTATTACTTCTAATCAAGTAGTGGCGCTGTGGGCACGACAATCTCGAACTTGTATACAAGTGATTGGCGTTCAAAAAGTTAAAGTAGACAGACAAAAATTGTAGAAATTATAAAAAAAAAACTACTCTTGCCTTCGGGACTAATGAAAGATTACACTTCCTTTCTGACGGGTAAATATAAAAATGGCGGGATTAAAGATAGTATAATAAATAGATAAACTTGATTCTGCTGTTGTCGTAAAGTTTACAACGTCGCATATCATGCGCTTATTGGCTTACATTTTTTTTTATACATATTGACGAAAATCCCTACTAATATTTTAAATGCGAAAGTAAATCTGTCTGTCTGTCTGTTACGCTTTCACGCAAAAACTACTGAACGGATTTAGATCAAATTTGGTAGGTAGGTAGAAGAGACACTGGAATAACACATAGACTACCTATAATTCCACTGCTGAGCAAGGGTCTCTGCCCGCGCGATATAAACTGTAGTCCACGCGGGCGAAGCCGCGGGCGGAAAGCTAGTTTTGAATAATGAAGAAATTGAAAATAATGAAATTCAATTAAATTCTGTAGTATCAGCCGGAATCCCGTGGCATATCCATATTAACACCAATGTTTGCAGTCAATGAACGTAAATAGCCCTACCTATTCCGATTTCGGCACGACTACATGCACACCGATAGAGTTGAACACGCGCAGATAATAATCCGGTTTCCGCTACGGGGACCGTATTATTACAATTTCATACATAGCATTAATTATATTGAGTCATTCGATATTATTATTCCATACATCATTACATTATATTATTAATTACAATTCACAACATGAGTGCAAATAAATAAATAAATGATAAATATTTATTTCATGCATATTCGCTATTGGTATTTTATAAACCCCGGTAATGTTGCATTTTTATAAAACCAATCCCGAAATACCCAGGGTATTTAAGTCGTCAAAGTAATATTTCATTAGTCTATTCCGGGATTTCACTGCACACACGAGATTTAGATTTCTGTTACGGAATTGTCAAGTTCCTGGGATGTTTAACCTCTCAGGCACAAGTACCGAATTCGGTACATCTCTGTAGCATCTAACTAAAACCTTATTTTTACGTAATATAGTTTAAGTTAATTGTTATGAGGTGTCCCGTATTTGGTAACCTGGTGTTATTTTTTCTCGGTATTTTTGGTTACGATTGGGCAACCGAGATAGTTAGGGTATCCCGAAATTTATTAATATTTAGTATCGGGATTCCATCACCGACATTGTTTACGCACTTTAAAAAAAAATTGACCAATTTAAAGTATATACCTTTCGATTACATACACATACGATTTGGAGGATAACTTGATTTATAAAGATATTATTATCATTATAAATCAGTCTGAGTCCGTAAATATTGCAATGTTTGAAGCTTAGTGTACCCTTGTTGTCTGATTTAAGCATTTCAATTTTGAGCATTTCTCAAACTCTAGCCGGTCCAAATTAGGCATTTGAGTAGTATTTAAACCACCCTTAATCACATTAGAACCACATTAGACAGACGCACACGTGTAACACGCCTGATTTGTACGTAGAACGACGTCGCGTGGCGTGGATCTAATGTAGCTTTCACACTACCCGTGGCCCCAATAGGCTTCGGCCGTGCTGGGCCCTACGGTTTGCTGTCATCTTGAAGCGGACGGCGAGATACCCATAGCTCGCTGTCCGCAAGCCCGCAAGTCCGCTTCCGGTGGCCGGATGTCGAGATCGGGATCCCGGTGGCTGAGGCGTGAGGGCCGCTCTTTGCGCGTGCGGCCTCCTCCTTTGCTAGCATTACTGCTTCGCCGAAGGTGGTGACCGCCTGCCATTCCTCTTCCACTGTTGTTTTTTGTCATGCTACCAACGCTATTTGAGTCAAAATCGGTTGAACGGATAGTGAAAAAAGGTTGTTTAAATGTCTTATCTTGTTGCGAATGGAGTGTCCTAAGTCAAGAGTGAATAGGTTATGTCTAGGCAAGCGTGCTCCATCGTCGACCACATCATCGCTTACCATCAGGTGAGATAGTGGCACTGAACTCTACTAATACCACTGGACAGGCTGTTCCATATGTTTGACAGCTATTTTTTGTGCCTATTTGAAGGGCTACTCGCGAGCGTACAGAGAACTGACATAATCAAAGACCGGAATAAGTAGGGCTATTTAGGTTCATTGACTGCAAACATTGATGTTAATATGGATATTCCACGGGATTCAATTTCATCCTTTTTCAATTAAAAGAATAAACAAATATGTAAGCCAATAAGCGCATGATATGCGACGTTGTCAATTTTACGTCAACAGCAGAATCAAGTTTATCTATTTTTTATACTATCCTTAATCCCGTCCGTCTTATATTTACCCGTCAGAAAGGAAGTGTAATCTTTCATAAGACCCGAAGGCAAGAATGGTTTTTTTATAATGTTACTACTTTTAAACCAAATCCCGGGACTCGGGGAATATCCATATTATTCTAACCTGTGGCAAGTACATAAAACAGCCCTACCTATTCCAATCTCTGCTTATAATGCAAATGGCTACCGCTTTGCTGTGCCCGACAGGGTCCATATTGATTCTTATTATATTTTTATACATATGGAAAGCAATAAAGTATTGAGAAGTGTACACTTGTAAAGTACTCTGAAGTATATTTGCATTTTGAATTAATTCGAATTCCGTGTTATTCCTGCTTTATGAATTATATAAAACCTATGAAAAATGTACCTAGTCGTGTGTATATTGTAAGTGGCGCGACATTACTAGTTTTAGTACCGTAGACTCTCGCTACGGCAGACAGCGCCAAAATGGCGGATGTCAAACGGGCAGAAGGTACAGTGCGTTTCACTTGTGAAGTTCCTTCGGCGTAATGTTGGCTCTCCTGACTGTCTACACAAAAATAAAGTTTTTCCGTATTGCCAACATTACGACAAAGGAACTTCTCAAGTGAAACGCACTGTACTTTGATGGCAGCCAGTCCAGTGTGTAGTAAATAGTAGAGTCCGTGGATAGCACGAGCCTATCCATAATAAAAAAAGCATTGCTCATAATCCAAGCAATACCTATTAATTTATTATGATTTTTAGTAAAAAATAACGAATTTAGGTTTAAACGAAATGTTTCTTATTTATTCGAAAAATCACTTTAATGTATATAAATATGTTTTGTTTATTTGATTATTATAAATAAAGAAGTTGAAATAATTTTTGGTGTATTTTTTTTTGTTGACTAAATCTCTATACAGTAGTATAGTTCTTATGTACCATCATAGATTTTTTTATTTCATTACTAGCTGTACCCCCCTTCGCTCCCGCTCTACCCTACTCCACCCTACTCAAGAGGCGTACAAATATTTTTGAAAGGATCTTTCAGAAGTTAACCTACCTACTAAAATAGGTTGAGTTTTTATTGTGTAGTTTTTACCCTTTAAGAATAACATATAAATGTTATAAGGGTAAAAACTCTACAGAGTATCATAATTATTATAGTCTTTATCCATTCACTCCTAGCCTTTTATCAATATGAGAATTTAAGAATGTGGATTTAGGCATAGGTCATAAATCTCTTATAGAAGGCTACTCACAAAAACGAACTGCCGAGCTTCTTGAGCTTAGCAGGACGAACATCTGTGCGATAGCCCGCGCCTTAACCGGCCACTGCAAATTAAACAGGCACCAATTTCACATGAAACTGAGTGACACTGATGTTTGCAGGTACTGTAATCAGGAGAGGGAGACGCCTAAGCACCTGTTGTGTGAATGTGGGCCCCTTATCCATAAACGGAGTATCCATCTGGGTCGACACATTATTCGCCCGGAGGAGATTAAAACTCTCAAAGCTAGGAGTATTCTAGACTTCCTGGAAGCCTCCCGGCTAAAAGAGTTACTCTAACAAGGTGGCGAGTCACAATAGATCTTTTAGGTCGCAGTGACTACATCTCCTACACTATGGGAGATGCATAGCCCCTTTTCTTCAAAAAATAATAATAATAGGCATAGGTCGGGGACCCGTATCATTGATACGGTGGAGGCCACGCCCCTGCCGCTACTGTACCTTACTCTACCCTAAACTACCCTATTTTGTTTTTCCATAACAACCTTCTCACAATGACAAACACAACGAATCATTTATCACATCACTCCTCTCCGGAAATCGGGGATCGATGATCCTTACGTGCCAGGCCAGTGGTAGGTTAGGTCTAGTGGGTTGAAACCAGAAGACTCATAGTTCTCAGTGAGTCGGAACTGTCTAGTGATACCCAGTGAGTCGACATCTTGCTGCAGGCTTCAGTGACTCGGAGTTGTGCTGCTGGCTCCAATGGGTCGCAACCGTGCTGCGCGACATAGTCACCAGGAGAAGTTCTTCATGGTTTTTTTTATGGTGGGGAAAGTCATCCTATGACAACCCCCACTTGGGTGGAGCGGGAGATAGCATCAGACTTACTGACTAAAAACCCACCCCGTTCCTTATAGCCTTCATACCGGGGCTCGAGCTCCCTTTCGGATAGCCTACTGGGGCCAGCCACTTTTTTTTTTGTCGATGGGGAAAATCATCTTATGACAAAACCCGCTCTTGGGAGGAGCGGAAGATAGTGTCTGATTCTTACTGACTAAAAACCCCACGCCGTTCCTTCTAGCCTTCATACCAGGGCTCAAGTTTCCTTTCGGATAACCCCGGCCCCGGTAGGCTTCGACCCAACTGGGCCCCTCCTGTTGCTGACAACTCCTTGAGGCGCGCGGGAACAGTGCGCGCCGCCGACGTCTTGGCTCGGTCCGGACAGCTACCGGGCGGTCGGACAGCGAGCTACCCATGACTCGCCGTCTGCAAGCCCGCGTCTACGGTGGCCAGGAATCGGGATTGAAATCCCGGCGGCGGCGGTGAGAGTGCCGTTGCCTGATGCGATCGTCCTCCTCTGCTAACATCTACCGCTACCGCCTGCAACTCCTCCTTGCTCTGGACCATAGTCTGAACCAAGGCCCGGTTCAACAGCCCTAGCGTCCCGTATCGTAGACAAAACAGTTTTGTCTAAGACATCTTGCCTCAAGTGAGCGCTGGCCCTAAGAAATCCCGTCGCCGTAATGTTGGCTCCCATGTCTGTCTAATGACAGAGTTGCCTACTCCAGTAAAATTTTTGCATGAAATGCGAAACGAAATCGATTTCAACGGTAATCGCACCACCTTATGGAGAATTATGAGGGGAATGGGATCTTATTTAAAAAAAAGGTGTTAATGGAGAGGTACGATATTGTGGCGTGGTATTTTCGGTAATCGAAAGAATTGCAGAACAACTGAAATGAAGCCCAGCATCCGTCTCAATAAATACTACAATGACGGAATATCTTTAGGCAAGGAAACGAACAGTACCCCTAGCTAAGTTGCTAATCTGCAATAGTTAACGCTAGTTGAAAGCTTCAAATGTACGGGAATGTCGCGCTCTCAACGCTCAGTCACGTGGTCAGAACAAAAAAAATGGCGGCAACGTCAACTCGAAGCGTTCGACGCAAGCGAAACGGTTGTAACTTGGCTAGGGGGCAGGTATATAATTGTAGTTGGAGACGATAGTGATTCTTCTGATGGTAGTGATTTTTGTTATGATACGGATGATGTCAACATATCCCTTAGATGTATATAGTTATTTCAAAAATTAAATATATTGTTTTCTGGTATTTAATTTTATTTTATTAATAACTTATTCTTTTGATTTTTTTGATTATGGTATACAAAAACTCGTATACTATAGTTACTATTATCATAGGCTTCTGTCGTGTTTACTAAGGGTATGGTTTTGCCGTGGTGTTAACATTAGCTAGCTAACAAACGTATTAGGACTGACTGCTGCTAGTGCACTCGACAATCTATGGTTTCATTCTATGAGTGATGCCTACCCCAATAAAGCTATGAATGGTTCTAAATTCCTTTATAGTAAGTAGTACACTTTTTACAAAAATAGTTTTTACATTTTCCAAAAGAAAAAAAATATAAGGTTAAAAGTATCGAAATGTCAGATAATCTCCCTAATATTAAGTACTTTCATTGTTAAAAATATAGCAACACTGTTTTTCCGCATTGCCAACATTACGGCGAAGGGACTTCTTACATGTAACGCACTAAGTATCATTTACTTAATTATTCCATGCACTTTAGTAAGTCCCCTCATTGAGGCGTGGCTGGAAAGACATCACGGCGTCCTCACCTTCCGCATGACCCAGGTTCTCACCGGATATTCGGGAGGTTCCTGCACCGCATTCGTGCGCTTAAATGACGCCCAACTTTTTTTTTTTTCGATGGCGAAATCGTCGTATGACAAAACCCGCTCTTGGGTGGAGCGGGAGATAGTGTCAGGCTCTTACTGACTAAAAACCCCATCCCGTTCCTTCTAGCTTTCATACCGGGGCACGAGCTCCCTTTCGGACAACCCTGTCCCCAGTAGGCTTCGACCCAGCTGGGCCCCTCCTGCTGCTGACAACTCCTTGTGGTGCGCGAGAACAGTGCGCGCCGTTGACGTCTTGGACTCGGTCCATTACCGGACGATCGGACAGCGAGCTACCCATGGCTCGCCGTCCGCGAGCCCGCGTCTACGGCGGCCGGAAATCGGGATCGGAATCCCGGCGACGGCAGCGAGGGCGCCGTAGCCTGATGCGGTCGGTTTCCTCCTTTACAAGCATTACTGCTTCGCAGAAGGAGGCGACCGCCTGCCATTCCTCCTCGCTCCGGACCATGGCCTCGACCAGGGCTGGCGCGAGTGGTCTCCGCCACCGATCGCCCCCACGAGGGCACGGCGCTGCTTCGCCCAGGCAGGGCACACTTCGACGGTGTGCTCCACCGTGTCCTCCGGGCGTTGCGCACAGTGGCGACACCCGAGCGTCTCTTCCGACTTAATCTGAAACAGGTACCTCCCGAACGTGCCATGTACGGTGAGGACCTGCGTCGTGCGGTAGGTAAGGACGCCGTGAGGTCTTTCCAGCCACGCCTCAAAGAGAGGACTTACCGCCATAATCGTGGCGTGCCCAGGTGTGGACCACCTGGAAGATATGATGGAGCATACGGTATAGGTGTGCCCCGCTTGGGCACAGCACCGCCGCCCGTGCCCTCGTGGGGGCGATCGGCGGTACCGGGCCTTGGTACAAGCCATGGTCCTAATCGAGGAGGCAGGTGGTCGCCTCCTTCTGCGAAGCAGTAATGCTCGAATAGCAACGAGGGAAAGCAGAACTGGTCTAGTGAACTGTATCAAGCAATGGATCGACTTCTCACTCTATCACGATTCACAAAAGATTTCACGCCGATGCAGCGATGGGATGTTTTCAGAGCTCAGTAAACAAGAATAGCACTGTAATAGAGGTTCATACTGGAAGTATAGTGCCTTGGCCTATGGTTGCAGTTGAGCGATTTCTAGCAAAAGTACAAGTAGTTCAGAAATAAAAGCCATTAATCCTATTTTTTACGACAGATTTTTGCACGACATGGTTTGCACCTTCCGCACGCGGCAAAAAGTTTCCGTGCACTTGTGATCATTCAAAAAGATTTGCCTGGATTTCTGAAAACAATATAAGTCCCAAAGATTTTTTATATATATCCTGTCCACAAAATATGCAAGCAAAATTATGCTCAAATTTTTTTTTGCGTCTGCTGCAGTTGCTCCTGATTCCATATTTAGAATCGTATAATTTGATGTAAATGGCTTTTTGTTATGACTAAATGACAGTCTCAGTAAGGAAGCTGCATGAAAGTCATTATCTAAACTGCTTCCAGACCAGAGCCACATCTAATTGCGATAATCACACAGCACTGCGATATTTTTTCGGGTACGAGAATTCTACAAAAATCTACCAACGAAATGCCACCAAAAAGTTTTTTAGGTAATATGGACCTCTCAAGAAGTGAAAAGAAAGAAAAGAAGGCCAGAAGAATTTGAAAATAAAATATTGAAAAAATCGAACGCTTTCAAGTCAGTCACACAGCTTTTGTTCTCTGGAGACAAGCTCTAAGGTCACGCTCCTACCATGGCCCAAATTTTCAAGTAAAATACACTTCCTAGATAAATTGTCAAGTAATATTTCAGACCACAAAATTATTAGTATCAATAAATTAAAAAAGGACAAGTAAACTGCAAAAATGTCCTTGATATTCAGAAAAGCGATTTTGCCCAAAAACGTGTCGTTGCTAAAATACTTCAAAGGGCGACCATTAGCTACTGCGGCTAATAAAAAGAATAATAGAGTATTATGTAAGTATTTTCTATTGTTTTGACGCCATTGTAGTAAGTCAAGTTTGTGTAACCTAACCTAGAATCGAGAGACTTGATAAAAACTGATCACCCATTGATAGCTTACCAATTATTTGGACATAATCGGGCGGGACATACAAAAATTCTAATTTACAATTTTCATCAAAGGGGTTTCATTTAGTTTGTATATTCATCTTGGTCTTAAAAAAAGGTAAGTAGTAGCATAGTGTAGAATAAGTAAATATAGTAATTCTGGTTTTATTACTTAATTAAAACAAATATAAAAGCTCTTCGTCTTTTAAAGTAAAAAGACAATCGCGAGCTGTCAGATTGACACTTGTCACCGGACTGTCATTCGAGTTAACGATTTTATTTTAAATTACGTATAAAATGATGGAAGCACGAAGCAATGTAGTTTCACAACATGTTACTCGATTGCTTCGTGCAAACTTGGCCCTTACCGACTAAGCAGCCGCTGGTGCGGTTCTGTTATTTTGGAGAACGGTGGCCGCCGTCACAGGACTTCCATGCTTATAATACTCGGCGAGTGCGCGTGAGCCCTTCGTTCTTCCGAATAGCATGAGCTTCCGACCAGCGGCTTTCTCGCCTAGTATTATATGCTTGGATGTCCTTTGCAGCACTCCACGGGTATTCGGTGAGGTCCTTCGGTCCGCGGTACAACGATGGTCGCACGAAGCTTCTGTGCGCTGGAGATCGCCCTAGCATGACGAGGAGTTATGCAGACAAAAAGGATAACAAGAAAGGAGCATGTCCGACATGCGGGTGCCCTTGCTGTGGAAGTGGCTGCGGCCCCTGCGTACCGTGCGGCCCGTGTGGCCCGTGTTGCCCGTGCGGCCCATGCAGCCCCTGCTGCGGCCCGTGCGGTCCATGTCCTTGCGGCCCTTGTGGACCTTGCGGACCATGTGGACCCTGCGGGCCATGCGGACCTTGTGGACCTTGCGGCCCGTGCGGCCCTTGTGGCCCCTGTGGTCCCTGCCGTTGCCCTTGCCCGTGTGGACCTTGTGGCCCGTGTGGCCCATGTGGACCATGCGGGCCATGTGGCCCCTGTGGACCTTGTGGCCCTTGCTGCCCATGCCCCTGTGGCCCGTGCGGCCCCTGCGGTCCTTGTGGCCCGTGTGGCCCCTGTGGCCCCTGCGGTCCGTGTGGCCCGTGTGGCCCATGTTGCCCGCCTTGCCCTAAGCCATGTCCCAAAAAGTGCGTAGCCAGCCCTATATGCCCCCAATGCTTGGCGAAAGCGTCAGCACCGTGCAAAGGAGACGATTGCAAGAAAGACGAAAAAAAGTCGCCAGCTCGAATAGAAACGTATAGCAAGCAAGTGCCCTGCTAACTCCGCGGATGTACAACTTTAACGTCGTTTGAACAAAATGTTTTATACAACAATTTCTTGAAATTTAATTTATATTTGTACATATTTTAAAATTATTATAACGTTTACATTAAAAAACATCCATAATTTGGTCTTATTATTTGATTTTGAGTTCGCACACACTACGCCCGAAGTAGTCAAGCTATCTCGTGTAGAGTAATGTTTCCAAGTCCCGTTTAAATATCTGAAGTACCCGACAGTCTCGGATCTTTTAATGAAGGTGAATAGCATACAATTCCCTTGCAGCGACGGCGGTCCCATGTCACAGAAACTTGAAGTATAAGGCCCGACCGCTGCGCGTGGGGACCGTGAAGACTGGACGTGTGAAGCCGCTGACGTCGTTTAAGATCGAGGGTCGCGGTGGGGGCGAGGCCACGCGTTTGCGGTTCTGCGTGTCTAGCCCAGACATCGTGCCTCTCCCTAGAACGAGACTCGGCGGTTCACCTATAATATCCGGCCCTGCTAGCTCCATCAATAACGACTCGTTACGTATACAACGGACAGGCTCGCTCCCGAACGTGCCCTGCAGTTACCTTCATACATCGCATAGCGTTTCCAAGAGCAAGGCCGCCGCGTGCCCCTGTCCATGCCCCGGCTGCTGCAGCTGCCTCCCCCCACCGTGCAACACGCCACCCAAGTGTATACAATACATGACCGGCTACTACTACTATCCTTACGGCTTTTGGTTTTGCGGACCGTACCATGTCACAGGGACATGTGTGCCCGCTGGCCCTTGCTCTCCTGGTGGCCCTTGTGGTCCCTGCTGTGGGCCCCCGTGTGGCCCTTGCGGACCTTGTTGCCCTTGTACTTGCCCTCCTCCTCCTCCCCCTAAACCCAAATGCCCTTGTCCGAAATGCTGCACCTGTTTAGGTCCAATCTCAACGGCCGTGGTAGGCGGTGACCCAGAGCCTCGTTGCCAGAGTGTACCGATTCCACCAGTAAACCCAACTCCACCAGTAAACCCCAAATCCAAACCACTGGAA
The DNA here is from genome assembly GCA_949319445.1 of Mythimna lalbum. Taxonomy (NCBI): domain Eukaryota; kingdom Metazoa; phylum Arthropoda; class Insecta; order Lepidoptera; family Noctuidae; genus Mythimna; species Mythimna lalbum. The sequence continues at coordinate 10,316,217 of OX439375.1, forward strand.
GTCAACTATCCACTGCCACAAGATGAGCCTACCCAACGGGAGCTCGCTCCTAAACCTTCCAAAGGAGGCATATCAAAGTTCTTCCCGTTCAACGCCGTCCCTGCGTTAGTGCCAGCCATTCGCGTGCCTCACGCCTCAGTCCACGTGTGCCCCTACAGCACCCAGCCTCTGACACAGTCTTGTCCTCAGACTCGGTATTCTGGCTGTACTAGATTATACCCTGAACATAACCCAGTTTATTGTACGCCTTGTATCAAGGCACGAACTAGGCCACGCATGCCCCCCTCTTACTATTTTAGTGAAAAGGCAAGGAAATCGAATTATTATGAGAGACGATCAGAAAGCAGGAGCCCTATACATCATAAGCGGGTTAAAAGAGTGAATTGCGAATTATGCCCAGTTTTAGAAAACCCGCGAGGTTTATTGACTAAAGAACAACGCGATCGACCCACCACTCTCCCAGGGACGTTTCAGTACACCAACATCCCAAAGTATAAAAATCCTTTTCCCACTCAGCCCAAGAAAGACACCTCGGACTATAGGGAATACGAAACTAAAACTTTCTAGTATCAAATTCTGAATGACTGACCACTTAACGTAAGCTGATGATTCTAAGTGATTGAAGTAACGATAAAATGTAACAGACAAGCAATAAAACATCCAACATCTCTTTATACGTTGCCGTTTCATTTTATTTAATATGATACACACAACCCTCCTGTAGTTTGATGAGACAGGATTGTGATTACAGTAAAACAATCGTCCTTTCAGCGAATCTCGCTTCGATGAAGAATAAGATGGAGCAACTTAATCTGATTCGTGATATTCCGGTGGCCGGAGTGCATGGGCTACAGAGGCAGGCGCTCCCAGAGAAGCAGAAGTCCGCCGGCTCGCTGCTGCGGTGCGCGTCGTGTCCATGCTTCGGGGCAAGCAGTCCCCGGCAGACTTCTCACATCCCGTGCCTATGTCTTCCGAAGACTCATTCTGCTGTCTTCCATCAAGACCACTATCGTCACCCGCTCGCCTCTAAACCCTCAATAAAGCTTTCCAGCAACTGCCGGCCGTACTATCGCAACGAGGCGCAAATGGCCCCGGCCAAGCAGAACACGGTGACAAACAAGATGATGCAACACATTAGCAACGTATGCGGCCCGTGCTGCCCCTGCCCGGGCAAGTGTGGGTCGTGCGGGCCTTGCTGCGGCCCTTGCAACTGTTCGCTCCCCGCCCCCTGCAATACGCCCCCACGGTGTGTCCAATACATGACAGGTTATTATTACTACCCTTACGGATTTTGGTTTTGTGGTCCGTACCACGTAACAGGTACCTGTGTGCCCGGCGGCCCTGTGGCCCCCGGTGGCCCATGCGGTCCCTGCGCTCCTAACCCTGGTGGCCCCTGTGGTCCCTGCAATCCTGCATGTGTGTGCGGAGTGCTTAATTCTCTAGCTGTCATGCCAACAACCGATGTGAGCAGCACCCTCAACCTTATGCCCAGTGAACAAGCTATGAATATGTTGGATGTGACTAAAATTAAATTGCCCTTTGATATGAGTAGTGTGCCTATGAGTTGTCTTCCACTCTATGCACCAGCTAAGGGGGGAGGTAATAATACAATGCCTGCTATGGCTGGGCCGGCCAGCGTGTGTGGGCCGTGTTGTTGCGGCGGTCCGTCTGTGGGCGGATGCGGCGCCCCGAGCGCCCCGTGCTGCGGCGGCTGCGGGCCTTGCGGTCCATGCGGCCCCAAAGGTCCGTTTGGCCCTTGCGGTCCTTGTTTCCCCGGTGTTGGTTGTGGTTGCGGTGGTTTCAGTGGCTGCGGCCCGTCAGCCCAGTGTTGTGTGGGCACGGGTTGTGGCTGCTGTGGTGGTTGTGGAGGCATGTGTGTTGGCCCCTGCAGCCCTTGCGGCGGCTGTTGCGGCCCTTGTGGACCTTGCGGCCCTTGTTGTGGCCCTTGTTGTGGCTCTTGCGGCCCTTGTTGTGGCCCTTGTTGTGGCCCTTGTTGTGGCTCTTGCGGCCCTTGTTGTGGCCCTTGTTGTGGCCCTCTTACCGGCCCCTGTGGTTGCGGATCATGTGGCTGTGGACCCTGCGGCTGTGGCACGTGCCTTCCTTTCGGCTGTGGTGCATGCTGCGGAGTCGCATGCCCGAACAGCTCGGTACCATGTCCAACATCTGCCCCGCCCCCTCCAACCGTGAGTGGACTCCCTCCCCCGCCGAACGCTAATGGCCAATGGACAGGCCCTTGCATCAATTGCAAATGCTCACACCCAATACCTGTCAATCCAGCCAGCCTCGGCACAGCTGCTGGCCCCGGGCCTTTTACCCAATGCTGTCTAGCTATGCCCGATGAAGAAGTCTCTGAGGATCCCGAGGTTTCCTCTGCTTGGACCGACGTTAATGAAGAGCGTTCCGAAGTAGCAGTGATCCCAGCTGCTCCTAAGAAGGCCTTTAACAGTGTGCAGCTTCTCAAACGGCCAGGCAGCAACTTGACCGTGTTCCAGAGGCGCCCAGGGCACAATGACACCAAGCAGGTGCACGATCCCAACAAGCCGCTGGTCAACAGCATCTTCACATGCTACCAGTCAACGATGAGCAGCAATTCGGACGTGCGAACGAGCAAAAACCCTGCCCCTTTGCCGTCGCAAACACCTGATCACAGTATACAATCGGACTTGCAGAAGATTTCTCATAAATCGAAGTTTTCTGCCGTTGAAAACCCAAGGTATTGCACTCCGATTGTAGAAAGAGAAATACCAAGCTTCCCCAACTGCTTCACCTACTTGAATACGCATCCGCGGTGCTCGGTCAAACCGTGTGATCCAAAGACTAAAAGTCGGAATAGCAAGTTAAGAGATTTGAAAAGCCAATGGCCGATCTCTTGCAAGTAACTGTCACTTCAGTTCCGTTAACTACTCGTTTTTTTATATTAAATAGAGCGTGTGTGATTCTTCCGTTTTAAATAAGTAATAATTTATATAAAATAAAATAAAAATTGTAACATTAAACAACCATTTGATTTTTCATTGCTCTTTTTTTCCCTGCTTCGTTCTCACTTAGAACCTTATCACACTCTACCTCATTGAAGCGCATTTGTGCCTCACCAAGGCTCCCTTAACTTGCACCTCATTTACGAGCACTACACTCCTACCTCTATCACTCTCACTCCTGCCTCTCTCACTCGCACTCCTGCCTCTCTCACTCGCACTCCTACCTCTCTCACTCTCACTCCTACCTCTATCACTCGCACTCCTACCTCTATCTCTCTCACTCGCACTCCTACCTCTATCACTCGCACTCCTACCTCTATCACTCGCACTCCTACCTCTATCACTCGCACTCCTACCTCTATCACTCGCACTCCTACCTCTATCTCTCTCACTCCTACCTCTATCTCTCTCACTCATACCTCTATCACTCTCACTTCTACCTCTATCACTCGCACTCTTAAACCTCTCACGCACACTTAATTCGCTCACAAACTTAACTCTTTCACTCGCAGTCTTCATACTACATGTGCTTGACCACAGAAAAGATGGAAGAGGGGTCTCTGCACACAGCCGGCGTGGCGTGGCGTGGCGGGGCGGCGACGCTGCGCTGGCGCGGCGGCATCGGTCACACTGCGGGCGCGATCACGTCCCGTCGTCAGTACAAATAAGACTTTATACCGGCCCCGCCGCTTCTGACTTGTATTCCCGCTCGGCGCGGCGGCGGCGTGGCGCGACGGTTACCGTCGCGTCGAGCGGGACGGCTCTGTGTAACGTCGTCCGTTATATCTAGTACATTACAACTGCTCAGTGTCGCGTCGCCGTCCCGTACCGCCGCGCCGCGCCGCGCCCGCTGTGTGCAGCGACCTTAATTCATGAATCCCCAAGCGATCACCGGTGGCCGCGCATCTATTGTCTTACTATTGTGTCTCTAATTGACGGTATCTGAAGGGTTAAGAATGGCCTTGTGGGCGAGGCAGGCGTGCCTCAAAATTGATCATGCTCATAATTGACACAACCAACTCTGTCACTCTCACACTTACCTCTGTCAGTGGCACTCTTCCTCTAACACTCACACTTTTGCCTAAGTTGCTTACACTCTCTAGCTCACCGTGCTCAGTCATACTCTACCTCACTAATGATCTTGATACTGATCAAACGGTAGGTACCTACCGTGTAAAAGGGCAAGACAATAAAACGTTGCTCGGCCGAGACAGTGATGTAAGCGAGTTGTAGAGATAAGTGCTCGGCCGAGCACTCGGCGCTTTGTTTATACGTACAGAGTATTCGGCCGAGAGTATTGTCTCGCCCGTTTACTCGGTTCGTGTGATCGAGCAAGGCATTGGTGTCGCCGCACATGAGCCTCATGCCACAGCCACAAACGAAGCTAGAAGCGGCCACAAGCCACTTGTAGCCAGTGGTTGTTACTTTTTTTTAACCCATGCGCGCAGTATATTAGACTCTGTCGAAGAACTAGGTTTGAATGGCGTGTGACGGTGTTTTTATCGGCATTTAGTGGCCAGTACGGACCACAAGAAGCGAGCAGTGGCGATTCTTTTTTGTGGCCGCTTTTAGCATTTTTTTGTAGCCCAAGTGCGGGGACACTTAGGGCTAATATTTCACCGAGACACCAAGGCGCGGCGGCGCAACTGGTCGCGCCGTCATGGTGTCATGTGCAATATAGCTATTATAGGATCAATATGTTGTTGTCCATCTGTCAAGACCCTGTTCTCAGAAACGCATGGAGATATTAAGCTGAAATTATTATCAAATATTCAGGTCTGCTTCTCCTTATAACAGTGCAAAAAAAAACCTATATATAAACCAGTGCTTGACTGCGATCCCACCTGATGGTAAGCAGTGATGCAATCGTTGATGGTGGGGCGCACTAGTTTATTAAGAGCCTACTCTAGCCTTGAATGCCGTTTGGAACCCACATATGCATAAAAAATATTGCAAGGTAATTCAGGGTCATTTTCCGTAAAACATTTCGTGAAACGACTCTTAATGTTGGCAGGCAGTTGCCTCCTGCGAAGTAGTAATGCTAGCAAAGGAAGCCCGCATCAGGCAACGGCGCTCTCGCCGCCGCCGGGATTCCGATCTCGGTTAAAAGCCACCGTAGGCGCGGGCTTGCGGCTGGCGAGCAATGGGTAGCTCGCTGTCCGACCAACCGGTAACCGTCTGGACCGAGTCCAAGTCGTCAACGGCGCGCACTGTCCTGCGCGCCTCATGGAGTTGTCAGTAACAGCAGGAGCCCAGCTGGGTCGAAGCCTACTAGGGTCAGGGTTAGTTTCGAGTTTCGATGCAATCGTTGATGGTGAGGCACACTAGTTTATTAAGAGCCTACTCACTCTAGCCTTGAATTTCATAATTTGAGTTCGGAACCCACATATGCATGGTAAGCACTTAGTAATGCATTTTCGTTTACAACTTTTTTTTGTATGTAAAAGGCATAGGAAGACAGTTATTATCTTCTAGTGATTTGTAGTTTGTAAATACATTCAAATTGAGTAATAGCTTCTATTAGACTTGAAAAATAGGTTAAACAAGAGTCAGTTTCTGAGCAAGTGGATTGAAAAAGTTTTTGACGATGTTTTTTCAAGCGAAGTTCAGTTGTAGTTTTAATAAAACCTTTTTATATAAGAAAAATAACCGACTTCACTAAAACAATTAAGTGTATTCGAGGAGTTCCCTCGATTTCGCCAAGATTCCATCATCAGATCCCAACTTGGTGACTATGGGACCATTTGGGAAGTATAACCTTTCCAACAAAAAAATATTTTTTCAAGTCGGTTGGCAAGCAACGAAGTTATGCGCGAACAAACATAAAAAAAAAACATAGAAACATCCGAATTGAGAACCTCCTCCTTTTTTAGAAGGTGGTTAATAACAGATGTCGGTAAATAATAACCATTTACTCACCACTTTAAGCGAGGCAACCCTTCTATTTGCACCCAAAAAAGGAGGCAACCTATAGTTTTTCAGTTCCTTGGGGCACACTCTTTCAGCTGATGCTCGACTTTCCCAAATAACAAAAGAGGGGTTTTTTATTTTATTTTTTTCGGTGGGCCAAAATCATCTTATAACAACCTCCGCTCTTGGGTGGAGCGAGAGATAGTGTCAGTCTCTTACTGACTAAAAACCCCACCCCGTTCCTTCTAGCCTTCATACCGGGGCTCGAGTTCCTTTCGGATAACCCTGGCCCCAGTAAGCTTCGACCCAGCTGGAACAAATGAGGAGTCATTGATGTCAAAAATGAAATAATAAATTTTATTGTTTAACATTATTGGCACCAGATTTAGCTAGGCAACCTATGCGCAATCCCACTAATATTATAAATGCGAAAGTTTGTATGTATGGATGGATGGATGGATGTATGGATGTTTGTTACTCTTTCACGCAAAAACTACAGAACGGATCTCGATGAAACTTGGTACTACTTGGTCTACTCGTGGTAGACCATATCCCAGAATAACACATAGGATACTTTTTATCCTGGGATTATGTACGCGGGTGAAGCCGCGGGGAATAAGATGAGATCATCCAAGATACCACCAGAGCTTATTAACACCTTGAAGTTTTGGTACGGGAATCAGGTGAATAACGTGAAGTGGGCAGGCGCGCTGTCGGACCCTTACAGGTTGGAATGTGGTGTGAGGCAGGGGGGATTGAGCTCTCCCACCATTTTTAACCTCTACATTAATGGGCTGATCGAGGCGCTCAGCGGGCAACATGTCGGTTGTCATATAGACGACGTATGTTTTAATAACATCAGCTACGCGGTCGATATGGTGCTGTTGAGCGCCTCGGTCTGTGGTCTCAGAAGGCTGATGAGGATCTGTGAGGGTTATGAGGGCTTGCAATATCCGTTCATTTTTACTATCCGGATAGTACGGATATTAATATTTTACTATCCGGATTATCCGGATAATACGGATATTTTTTAGTTTTTATTATAAATAAAACTAGTAAGCTTTTGTTACACGTTTTAATCAGTCTCTCAAGCAAAATGACAAAGAAATAAGAAACTATACCAATATTTTAATTCATGAATCCCCAAGCGACCACCGGTGGCCGCGCATCTATTGTCTTAGTATTGTGTCTCTAATTGACGGTATCTGAAGGGTTATAATCACATAAAAAAAACTAGTACACTTACTAAAATTATACAATAAAACACTGATCATACCACATTAATAATTTGTATCTATTCTTTTCAAATTAAAACAATTCTAATTAAAAGCGAGATCTTACATTTATCATAAATCACGACATCCCAATAAAATCAACCTATTTAAAACATAATAATTAAATAAAAATATCACTTTTCGTGGCAAATCAGCTTAATTATGAAACAACAAATGTATAAATCAAATAACATAAAACAAACATGATCAAAATATATCAAAATAATCAAATAATCTCTTCATAATATTTCGCAATGCTTAAACTATTTTTTATCAAAATTTTGGTAATATGATCTTAAAAAGCTTAAACTATCTAATGAATCTTCTTTCATGGAAGTTCTTAAATGGTTACATAAATATCCTGTAGCAGAAAACACTCTTTCTGCTTCAACGCTGGTCGGTGGTATTGATAAAAGAAGATTGTAAACCCTTGCTAAATTCCTGCTCCTCTGCCCATTTCCATCAAATAGTTCCATCTCTACTCGAATTGTGGTGTCTAAATCATTTGTTGAAGAAGTCGGTTGCTGCGCAGAAGATGGCTGACTCATAAACCGGATGATATCTTCTTGTAATTGGGTTTTAATAGATACGTTTACAGTTGAAGAATAGCAACCTTCTGTATCTTGTGTATTTTCTGTAGAAGTTTTGATTGTTTGATCTGATTGTTGTGTGTCAAAAAATTTAGAAATAATTTTAACAATCGTCAGTCTCACAGATTCGTTCGAAGGATTTTCAAAAGGATAGTCGTGTGTACTTCGCTGTTCATAAAAAATGTGAGGGTTGTGTAAATATGTCATTGTACCGATTATTTCTGGAACTCGTCGTTGTGATATCAATTATCCGCCGTACCTTTGCCTGTCATCAACGAGAGTCCTAAATTTCTAAATGATTTGTTTTTAACCCTTCAGATACCGTCAATTAGAGACACAATAGTAAGACAATGGATGCGCGGCCACCGGTGGTCGCTTGGGGATTCATGAATTAAACTGTGCCGAATGTATATTTATGTTCATAAATCTTTTATTTTGAACTGATGTCCATTCATGTAGACTTACTGCAAAATTGCATTCTCTCGATTTCAATCGGTCCAATTCTATCTTTAGACCTTTAATCTTCACAATGATTTAAAACAATCTTTTTAATTGTGTGGGGTGATTGTGGTAATTTTAACCCACTTTTTAAAAAAAGTTTACGCAATGTCTGAGATGTACAGAAAGCACTGAATGCAAATCCGTCTAGAGCTGCCAATTTAGAAATCATCACTTCCAGACTCTCGTGCTCATCACACTTAAAATAATCAACTATTTTAGCTTTTTTATTTGGTATTACATTTTCTTCAGAATGAGACGTGGATGCTTGTGTTGTCATAGTAATCGAACTACTTGGCAGGCCAGTCGATGTGCCTTCTGGTATTGAAGTGCTTTGATTTTTAACATTAATTGAATGTTTTAATCGAAGGCGATTATGTAAAGATGATGTCGATCCTGCGATTTTAAAAACTTGTTTGCAAACATTGCATTGTGCCTGAGCACCATCAACACTGCGTTTAAAATGCTGCCAGACTGAGTTCTTCATTTGCGAACATTTTTTGTATTCAAAAAATTGAGTTTTGGATGCCATTTTTAGCTTAACTTAATATTTTTGATCAGAATAATCTGTAAACAAAGTAAAGCCCTATTTAATTTTAAGAATTATAGATTACACTATACGAGTACGTACATTACTATTAACAGCGATAGCGAAAGTGAAGAACCAAAGTTACTTACATGATTACATCTGATTGCATTGGCTTTTTACACAAACACAACACAACACCTCTCTACATGGAATACAACTTGTTTATTAGTGTGCAAAGGGTTGATAATAACAATGAGGGGCTCAGGATGATGAATGTTGTTGTGATCTCTGTCACTAGATTGAATTACTGTGATTTGTGAAGTAAGTAAATAATTGCAAGTGATTAACTATATTAAAATAATTTAACGCAATAACACTCATGTGTTTAACAACTTTTTATTTAATATTTATAAGAGAAATACAACTATCCGTAATATCCGTAAAATCCGGATAATTATGCAAGTCAAATCCGGATTTGAAAATCGGCGGATATCCGGATAGTACGGATATCCGGATATCCGGATTGCTAGCCCTAGTAGTGATGATACACGTAATGCTACTCAACATGGTCGGTGCGAGAGTCCAAATCGCACTTGATCAGTTTTTTATTACTTCTCATTGAAAAGTGTTACTGTACGCTACTAATTATTCATTTATTTTAAGTTTTCTCATATAAGTAAGTTACTTACTTCCGTCTATAACATAAAATATTCATCCATCTTGTGAAAGTCCCGGATCCAATCAATTTAGGACCAAAATAGGTAACAAAATACTTTTTCTCATTTATATCAGTGTAGTGCAAGCGAAACAGCGACTAATATCACCGCGCCTGCGCGCCGCGCCCTGCACACCCAGTGCATAGCTAGGGCTGCCACCAAGCTTGGGGGAAATATAACCGGATATAATATATCCTGCAGGCATATTATGCCTTATAAATTATTTATTATTATAACTCAAGTAACAGATGTCGGGGAAAAACAAACAAGCTGACAGATTTGATCTGTTTTTACAAGCTTTTATTTAGTTTCACCTGTCCCGATGTTTGTCTGTCACCAAATCTTGCAACTTAAATTTGATTCACTTCCCGGTTAAAGATTGAGCTGAAATTTTGCATGCATGTGTAAATCAGATGCAATATTATTATAACATGGAGCTGATCTGATGATGGAACCGGAAGGTGGCTATAGAAACTTGGTAGTTAAACGACACAAACCCATCGAGTTTGGGCTCGTATGACTCGTCTTGACGAGTAGGTTAATTATATAGATATTGTACTGCTATAAAAGCTTGATATGAAAACAATATTTTCGTTAAAAGCTTGTTAGTTCTGCGCGCATCATCTCTTCTGACTCTAACACCAGTGTGTTACTTGTTTGCTGGGAGATGGATAGATGTGTGTCGTGAATGTCTAAGATTTTGTGAGAGGATGGATGAAAACAATACTTGTAAACCTTGTCTTATTTGGTTTTGTGGAATATTTTATTTTAGTGGTAGTGTATATATTTTCTTTTTTTTCGCTTCTTTATTTCTTAGTTTCTGTACAACGCATTTGTTTAGGCTGTAATGTTGTACAAGTAAATTGTAAATAAATAAATCAAGTAAAATGAAGGAAATCATTTATTTATTTATTCATTTATGTACACACACAAATACTTAAAAAAATAAAATGGACAAATACAGATAAAAGAATACAAAGGTACTGTTTGTTTCAAATGAAATTTCTTCCAGCAGAACTGCGACAGGAGTGTTGGATGAGAGATGTAGACACAGTGTATGCAAATGAGTGAATATACTATATTATTTAAACTAGCTTTCCGCCCGCGGCTTCGCCCGCGTGGACTACAGTTTATATCGCGCGGGCAGAGACCCGTGCTCAGCAGTGGAATTATAGGTAGCCTATGTGTTATTCCAGTGTCTCTTCTACCTACCTACCAAATTTGATCTAAATCCGTTCAGTAGTTTTTGCGTGAAAGCGTAACAGACAGACAGACAGACAGACAGAGTTACTTTCGCATTTATAATATTAGTAGGGATTAGCTAAATCCGCCTATGTACCACTACTGTACATGAAGTTGAAATAAATAAATAAAACCAGCAATTAAAATACATAAATAGATACAATACAATAGTACAGGTTAAAAACACAGAAAAGAATATATTACAAGTGACAACCCTAGTTATAGCCCATAGGTCATCTACGTACGTATACCTGAGTGGCGCGTCCTCCAGAGGCGACGCGCTATCAGCTACAACAATATTGTGATCGTATCAGTGCGCTTACCAGCCAAAACTACTTCTAAACAGGTACACCATCTTTATTATCTTCATTGTTGATTTGAATTTGTAAATATTGTTGACAGTTTTGGCGCCAAAAACGTAAATATTGCATGTCGATTATCAATTGATAGGTGTCGTATTGATTTTTGGTTACTGACGAAGGACGCGGAGGTTTGCTCTTTGTTGTCTGATAATTTTATGGTTTTCTTGTGTTTGTGATTATGAGGGGAACGACTGTTATTATGAAAGTTTGTATTTGATGTGTGTTGTAAAAAATTCGACATTAAGGCCGGACACCCGGGACTCCACCAAAGCAGAGATGTGTCCGTTGTGCTGTGTGTTGTGCGAGGAGAGATGTGTTACAGCTCGGGGGACTCCACCAAAGCCGAGATGTGTGCGTTTTCATCGTTCGCTGTGTCGCGCACAGCTCACATCTCCGCTTCCATCGTACCTACCTACCATACAAATATTACACATCTCCGCACAGCAATCTCTACTGAAGCTCAGCGGAGAGATGTGTTAATGACACAATTCTATTGGTTGTTCAAAAAACATCTCCTCTCCGCTCTTCTCGTCTCCGCTTTGGTGGAGGCCAAAAAGACTCCTATCTCAGGATTATACTGAGATATTTAAAACAAAAAAAAGTACTAGGTACTAGCTTTTTTATTCGGTGGGTAAAAATCATCCACATGACATCCCCCGCCCTTGGGCGGTGTGGGAGATAGTGTCAGACTTTTACGGACTAAATAACCCACTCCGTTCCTTCGTTGGCATTGTACCGGTGCAGAGACTTCCTTTTAGTAATGGACCTTTGGCCCCAGTAGGCCTTGACTTTGCTGGGCCCCTACGGTTGCTGACAACTCCTTGAGGCTCGCGGGAACAGTACGCCGCGTACTGTACCTACGCCCCGTCGACGACTTGGGTTCGGTCCAGACGGTTACCGGACAGTCGGACAGCGAGCTACCCATTGCTTGCCGTCCGCCCGCGCCTACAGTGGCTTAAAATCGGGAACGGAATGCCGGCGGCGGCTGAGGCGGGAGCGCCGTTGCCTAATGCGGTCGGCCTCCACCTTTGTTAGCATTCGGTAGATTGCGCCCACAAGGACACGGCGATGCTCTGCCCAAGCGGGGCAGGGGCACACCTGAACCGTGTGCTCCACCGTATCTTCCGGGCAGTCCGAACAGTGGCGACCGGGTGTCACTTCCCCACGAATCCGGTGCAGGTACCTCCCGACCTTACCATGTCCGATGATTACCTGCGTCATGCGGAAGATGAGAACGCCGTGAGGTCTTTCCAGCCACACCTCAAAGAGGGGACTTACCGCCATAATTGTGGCTAACCCAACGTACTAGTAATGTACTTATATTCCTTCACGCTCAATCAACTGAACGGATTTGTTTTTTTTTTTTTTATAATGTATAGGCTCACGTTTGACCACTATCTCACCTGATGGTAAGCGACGATGTGGCCGACGATGGAAAACGCTTACCTAGAAGCAATCTATCCACCAGGGACTTAAAAACACCTTCATAAAGGTTACAGAATTATAAGTGTTACATATTGAATTGGTAACAAAATCAAATGTGTAACACTTATAAATGTGTTTTCAATGTGTTAACCCAAAACACTTACAAAAGTGTAACCGTAACATATCTGTAACAGATATAAAAGTTTTAACATAATAAAAGTAACAGGTAAACGCAGCGTTGCCAATTTTACAATGACCAAACCAACCAAACCAATAACAATACTAATGACCAATAATAATAACCAAACCGCGTAATAACCAAATAAGCATTAGATAGCCGAAATCCAATCGCAGTCTGTTTGTATTCGTGCAAAACACGTGAGCCGAAGTATTGAAAATATCCGCGATTTAAAACTTTAAACATATTCGTGAGTTACTTATACCTAAAGCTATACTAAAACTTATTATTTTAGTTACACATATTAACGCTTATTATCACATAATTACAAAAGGTTACAGCATAGATTATACACTTATACGGTTACAGCTTGATTCGGTAACATTATTGTATCTGTTACATTTAAAAGTGTTTTTCTGTTAAAACTGTTTTAAAAAACAGTGTTAAAACACATTATTACGGTTACAGTTTGAGTCCCTGGTTGTGAGTCGCGAATTCGGCTCCTGTACCCGTCCCATTGATATAATATGCGTTCCAAATGAGAATAGGAAAGCCAATGAACTAGATCTGTCAAATTTTGATTGAAAAGTATAGTTTTCAAAAAAGCTTACTTGCGTTTAAATGGTTTTGTTTTTGTTTAACTGAGCCTTATTAAGAAACTAGCTTCTGCCAGCGACTTCGTACGCGGATCCTGTTGCTTATGCCAGCGACATTCAGTGTTATAAACGTAAGAGTAGACAAAAATAAACAGAAAGCTCAGAACTGCTAAGCTATCGGGAGTTACACGTGATATTGTGAGTTAACCATAAAAGATAGACGTATGCTGTCGTGGGACATTTTTTATATAATTTTGAGGAGAACATTTCCGTTATACATGTTTTCTGTGTAGCTTTAACCATTAAGGCTGCAAACGCGACGGAAGCTTAAAAAATTGAGTAATTTCTCCCGTTTTCCCAACATTTCCCTTCACTGCTCTGCTCCTATTGATCGTAGCGTGATGAAAATTATACTATAACCTGCCCAGGAGTATGAAGAATGATTGTACCAAGTTTCGTTAAAATCCATCGAGTAGTTTTTGTTTCTATAAAGAACATACAGACAGACAGACAGACAGACAGACAGAAAGACAGACAGACAGACAAAAATTTTACTGTTTGTATTTTTAGCATCAGTATCGATCACTAATCACCCCCTGATAGTTATTTTGGAAATATTTTTCATGTACAGAATTGACCTCTCTACAGATTTATTATAAGTATAGATAGATAAAAAAGTTATATATACTTAACTATCTTTTTTTGAAGACTATACTTTGAAAACTACAAAAATCAATGCCTGTACCAAACAAATATTTGTATGGCTTACAGATAGTGTTGTGAACTTGTTAGTTTAAATATTTGTAGAAACACTAACGAGTCGAGTAATACAATGAGTCTTTCTAAAGACAGCGCGCACTGGTAAGTTTTGACAAAAAAGTCACCAGTTCTTATGAACCTAACATGTAAAATAATCATAGTAAAGATGTGACAGTTGGATAAAAATGGGTAAAATAGTACATTATGATATAAGTGTGAAATGTCGATTACAGTCGAGGCGGTATTTAGACCCGAGCCATGGCGAGGGTCTTAAGAAAGCCGAGAACGGTAATCATTAATTATTCACGTGTATCATACGACGTTTTTCAATACGCTTGTGAATAAAAGAACTGTAAAACTAGTAAACTTTGGTGGCGGTAAAAGTCTGTTTTCATATGGGCGCCCATTTTTTTTTTCCTCGTGGGGGACGACCTGCGCCCATCCTGATGCGATAATGTAATAAAATTATGGCGGTGGAGAGGTTGAACAATAAGGTTTTAACCACATTATAGCACTAGTGCGTAATGGTAATCAAAATGTCACAGTTTGGTAACAAGGGCCATTATATACCGAAGTGCAGTGCAATAAGAGTCACTTTATGAGCAAGTGTATCGAAAAAAAATATTGTGACCGTGACAAAAGTCACCATTGTGCGCTCGGCGCTATGCACGGAACACAGAAAAATAGTGGAAGTCCAATGCATCAAAATTACTGTCAGAACCGGTGTCGCCAAGTTCACACATAAACCGATAAGCATATAATGCACACGAAGAAACGATTCGTTTGTATTTTTCAATTCGTTGCTATTTTTCTGTGTTCCGTGGCGCTATGTCTAAAGTGGGGAATTTTTTTTTTGCTTTAATAAATGTCAAAAATGTAAACGTTAAATCAATAATTTATGCCCCGTTTACACGTGGGCCCAGCCTTGGCCAATTGTTATTGCATAAACGGGATTTAAATAACAAATTCACCGCTCAGGTTAGTGTTGGTTGTGATATTATTTTGAATTATCATATACATATTAAAAAAAAAAACACTTTTTTTTATTAGGAAGTCATCCAACCAATGACTTCGCGTTAAACCCCGTTTATATTCTACAAGGCGATTGACCGAGGCTGGGCCCACGTGTAAACGGGGCATGGCAAAAATAAAGGGCCCATTACACTGCGCTGAATAACGCGTGCGACATTCAGCCTCGTACTAGTTTAATTCTTAGAAAGACAGTCTAACTTCTGTTACACTAAGCGATACGTCGAACCATATACAAAACGAGTCTTCGAGGTCCTTAAATGGATTGTGAACGTACTAAAACTAACGCCATCTAGTGTTAAAAGACGACAGTCATTTCTAACCTCAAAATAATTGCCGTTACAAACGGCAATAAACTAAAGGTTACTGAAGAATCTTGGTTACCTAAATATGAGTAAGTTAGAAACTTTTCAAATCTCATGGAAGGGAAAACTGTCAAACAACAGAATAAGGATGCGCATACCATTATGTGACGTCACCGCTATGAGATTATACGTGTATAAAAGAGATAGCGAGATGTTTCCATCACGCTTTAACGTTTAACGTAATATTTGAAATGCTGTCTACTTTATATACCTACTAGCTTTCTGCCCGCGGCTTCGCCCGCGTGGAATACAGTTTTTATCGCGCGGGCAGAGACCTATGCTCAGCAGTGGAATTATAGGTAGCCTATGTGTTATTCCAGTGTCTCTTCTACCTACCTACCAAATTTGATCTAAATCCGTTCAGTAGTTTTTGCGTGAAAGCGTAACAGACAGACAGACAGACAGAGTTATTTTCGCATTTATAATATTAGTACCTAGGGAAGTGGGGATACTTACTTACTAACCTATTTTGATGCTGTTTTCTCTAAAAGGGTCACCATAAATATGCAAACTAGCGTTCCAACCAAGGTGATCTTGGTAGCTACAATCCGTGTAGACAGCAGTTGTAATCCGTGACCTTCAACGCCCTTGGTTGCGAGGCGCGTTTTCCCAACCACCGAACGTGTTTGCCCGTAGTTTAGATTCAAGTAGCCGCAACACAAACCAAACACGTAAACCAAGGTCACCTTTGGTTGGAACGTTAGATTGCAACCGTCTGGTGACCCCTGGTATCCTACTCAATTAATGTTTTTCGTATTTCCAACAGGCAGGTCTTTCTCTTCAGGCGTAGAAATATGTTAGTCGAGGTAACGAAGCACTTGTAGAGCTGAGCGTATCATTGCTTTCTTTATAAATGTCATTAGAATAATCTGCATAATTGCTTACCACCACCATAACATCATGTCACTAATCATTGGCACCTCATCAATAGATAAAGTCAATTTATGGAAGCTTTTATTATTGTACCTAACTAAAAATATTTTTGTAAGTAGGCATTAACTAGGTAATCTGCGGAATTACTGGGTCCAATCCGTTAAAGTGTGAAATTTGACTTAACCGCTCAAGTACTAGGGGGTATGATTACGTAATTGCGCGTTTTTTTTTAGTAAAATCACAAAAATAAAAATTTAAACGTTTTTTCGAAAATATTATTATTATTATGAGCCGGTTGTGTCCCACTGCACGGCAAAGGCCTCCCTTCCGTTATTCCACTCTTTTCTGTCCTTAGCCATTTCAGGCCAATCCTTAGGGTGGTGCATCACGACTCACATTTTCACTGTTTTTCATACAACCGCTCATAACTGATTATGACGTTATTACACACTTTTCATTAGATATTTTGGAAACACAGTATCTTGTGGATATTATCTAGGTTTCTAAAGAAACCAATTTCTAAATTTGTGTAAAACTAATCCAGTAAAAACCTCTGAAAATGTCCTATTTTGTATGAACTTTGACACTTCATAATTTGCTTAAAATTAAAAAAGTCAAAAAAGTAATCCTCTAGAGACCTTGCAAATTTTATTAAGATTCTAAATGATGACAACTTTTTCCAAAAACTTTTAAGGGTTTAAAAAAAACAGCTATTTCCTGGAGCAAGTTTTGTGAAATTTTCGAGTAAATCTCGGAATTACCGAATACTAACAGAGTTTCCAGGCGTTATCTCTCTTTTTTGCGTTGCCTTTTCGTCAAACATCGCGTTGGATTGCATTAAATGAAGTAACAAGCTTTTAAACCATTTTCGATGTTTACGATACGCGAGCGGAGAAGGACTCTCTTAAGGTAGGAGTCCAAATCGTCACGCCATCTCCTTCTGGGCCTACCGCGTCGCCGACTCCTGCTGTTTGGAATCCAGTCAGTAGTTGCTTTCGCCCAATTCTGTTGCGACATGGGGCAGATGTGACCTGCCCAGTTCCACTTTAGTTCCAAAAAATACAGACCAAACTTTTCCGACGAATAAATTTCGTACACCTGTGTTTACAATAGGACAATATTAGACTATTTTCAAGGTCATTCAAGCAATCGGCGCTCAACATATTTTTCTACTTTAACGGACTCAATCTGGTAATCTGCACTCTAACTGATTTATGCACATAGCGGTAACATAATTAAATAAATAATGTATATTGTTGTTACCGCTAAATTGCAATGCAATCAATTAGTTCGTTTGTTAACTGGCCTTTAGCTAATTAATCTTTTTTGAATAGGGACGTAATAATACAAATGTTTTTTTTTTTTTAAACGATGCATTTCGATGTAAGTAATATAAAAACATTACATCTCAATATTCACAACTTAAATCGAGTCGAGTTTACAAATTGCTGTAAGTAGCTTGAATGGGCAAGTGCAGTATTTTAGATTGATTCATTTATTTTCTTAGATGGCATTATTTTAGGTAGCAGTTATTGTGTATACAACGTGTAACGTTAAATGCGCAAAAGCTCAGACACCCCAAATGATTTTTATTTCAATTGACCTAATTATGTGACAAAAAAAAAACATAAAAAATGGTTAAAGGTTTTATGTGCAATTTTAGTTTGTTTAAAATTCATCTGCATTGAAAAATGAACTTTTATTATTCTATGTATGAGAAAATTTGATTGGATTACAACTATCTGTGTTTGTTTACCTACCTATTTGGACGGGTTTGCGCACGTGATGGCTTGACCTATTCATAAATAGACAGTTCAAAGTTTTTAATAAAGATTTTTTTTTTAATGTAACCTATATTAAAAAGTGGTTTAATTGATTCTGCTCGTTATTCTGATCAAACTAATTTCGGGTTTTGCGCATTTAACGTTACACGTTGTATGTAGTTTTTGTTCTGTCGTTCTATCTATGTTTAATTAATGCTCAATAAGAACTTGAGAATTTTTTACCCGGTTTTTTCGAGAAACGGTTTTGTATCGACCTCTTAACGTTTACGCCACACCCTGTATACTTACAAAACTTACATAGCAAGCTAATTTCTAGTTCTAGCGGCTCACTGGATTCACTTGATTTATAATCAAAAATTACAATTTACATTATCTCGGGTGAAACACTACCATCGGTTAGATTAACCATAACCGTTTCTCGAAAAAACGGGCCAAAAAAAATCTCAAGGCTTGTCATCAAATCATATAAATATACTTTGCATGTGTTTTTAGTATATGTAGTAAGTTATAAAATCGTTCAGAGCATTGTTGATAAAATATTCATTGCTCTGCAGCCCAGTGTAGTCTAAAAATATATCTAGCTGCAGACATAATCGATACTTCGACTCAACAAATACACAACTATAGTTGCGTCAAGCACTAGTAGGCAAGCCGCCCGCCGGCCGCCATCTTAGATCGACATTGTTGATTTTCATATCAAATGAAATGTGTCTCTGTTTTAACAAAATATACTGATTTAGTATGAGGACTTAAGTTTTTGTTAACTTAGTAGTTATAAATCGTAAAATGGAAGAGGAATATATTGACTCTCAGGAGGTAGCCGTAAATGAAGTGGTAAATCGCAGTGAAGTGAGTGAAAATTTGGTGGACAGTACCAAAGAGTTTGGTGATGTAGTGGCCGTGGGGTTTGAAGAGGGCTTCGAAGAAGACGAAAGTGGAAATAACTTCAGAGGAGGTCGAGGACGCGGCAACTTCAGGTAACGATATCTTTGTTCCATAAAGAGTTGATATGCCATGATGTACCTATATTATCAGTCGTCAAGTAATTAGCTGCATATCTTGTGCTTATTACTGTAATTTGTGATCCTAATTACCTTCTACGGCCTTTGCAAGCATTTCCGTAAAATTTTAGACCATTTTTTCTGTCTAAATGCATCTATTTTTCAATAAGACCTTGGATACTGGCTTGTACTTGTTAAATTTATGGATTTATACTAACATGCTGGCGTATATCACGGTAAATTTATAAGCTAGCGACCCCATCACGGTCATATTGAATCTATAATTGAAAATATTTGTTCTAGAACCTGTATAGAGCTTTGTACTGTCTGTAGTCCCCAAAATCAAAAGATGTGATTTTTTTTTGTATCTATGACTTTTCTTTTTTCAAAGACAATGCCTTACTGCCCTGCACTAGCATGTTATAGCTAAAACTATACATATTTCATCTTTCAAGAGCCTTACCATGATGTCTTAGAATGTCTGACATGCAAGTAAAAAAGAGGGCTATATATCCTGTATAGCTCCATCCTTTTTACAGTTCAGTTTAGGTCGTCAAATGAGTCGCATTAAGAGCTCTTGGTAGGGCCTTTGGTAACGGAATGTGTATGATTTAGAATTCCTAACTATGATTCCCGAGCGGTGGATGCAAGACGTACAGGACTGGTCGCTGTGGCGACGGAAAGGCCTATGTCTAACAGTGGACGTCTTTCAGCTGAAATGATGATTTCCGAGTTGCATATTTTGTGTGTTCGCTTATTTGCTTGCATTGTTGGTCTGATTTATTTTAAAGTGACTGCAACCTTGTAGCTTTATCAAACTCTTTGTATCTGCTGTTCCCCATCGTTGTAACAACAGAGGTGCTATTCTCTAAGAAACCATCCTTGAGCTCAGCGCTGGCCGTAGCAACGAGTCCAGAGTGCAGTACGTAGTATTAACAACCCAATGTATAGGTTTATTGGGTTGTTAATCCAATGTACCCATTTGAAGTTTGTTGGTGTGGCCAGCTCTGCACTCAAGGCTGTTTTCTTTAGAGAAGAGCACAAGTTTAAATGCACTGCACTGAATTTAAATGTGTAAGGCCTACTGTCCACTCTGTCGACAGAGTTTCATAGTTTAGTATCTAAGCTGTGAGCAAGGCATATACCAAGTATACGCGTCTATGAAGCTATGCGTCCGTGGACAATAGGCTTTAGTCTGTATGTTTGAATAATATTACAATATGATTATTGTAATGAGTGCTGTTTTATGGAGTGGTGGGCCAGTGGTGACAGACTTATGAGTTGTTAGTTGCGGACTTAAATCCCAGCTAGATGCATTACTTTGTGTAATTTATTTCATTACCTCTGCTCTCAAAACGATAAAGGAAAACATCGTGAGGAAACCGGCATGTCCTAGAAACAAAAATTTTTGATCTGGGTCCAAGTGGTGGATTACGGCCCATTCACTCTCGTAGAGAGGAGGCCTGAGTCTTAGCAGTGGGAACATTGTAAGGCTGATTATGCTGCTTATTAATCTGATGATGAATAAGCACACGCGAGGAGATCTACGAGTTGGAAAAAACATATTTTTTTTAAGTTTTATAAAACAAATGGTTCAAAATTGTTGCTACTGTTCCCATTCACTCCCCTAGAGAAGAGGCCTGAGCCCCAGCAGTTACGCTAATTATGAGCACTATGTATGTCTTAGTTGTCATGATTGTGCTGTGTAATGCATGTAATATGGTTGTACTTTCTAAGTAAATAAGTTAGCTAACCACACTGTATGATGTTGCCTGCTACAGCTTACAAATGATAAAAGCTTACAGCCTTTTTTTTTAAATAATATAATCCTGTGCTTGACTGTAATCCCACCTGATGGTAAGCAGTGATAATAATAATAATAATAATATTCCACAACTATCACACAACGCCATCTAGTCCCATGCTAAGCAGAGCTTGTGTTACGGGTACTAGATAACTGATAAACATACTTATATATTTCTAAATACATACATTTTATAGATAAATTACACCCAGACACAGAACAAATGATAATGCTCATCACATAAACATTTGTCCTGGGTGGGAATCGAACCCATAACCTCCGGCATAGCAGTCAGGGCCACTAACCACTAGACCAACAGGCCAGTAATTGATATTGATAGTGAGGCGCACTAGTTTAAAAGCCAGTTCATTCTAGCCTTATGATGCTTAAATTATAATATAAATAGAATAGCAAATATCTGACAGTATGATTACAGTAGTTAAATGATTGGCTGCTACGCTGCATATAGTGGGTTTCTCGCACGAAACAAATAGTATGACCTATAGTTGTTCTGTGTCTAGGTGTTTTGTGTATATTAGTATACAAGTTTGTGAACGCACACAATGCAGGAATTATTTCTGCTAACATTTGTAAAGAAATTAAAAAACGAATTGAAATTCATAAATGTCAAATGTCCTTTGTCATTATTCTGTGCTGCGAATAGGTATATCGAGTCAATATAAGATGATCTTGAACTGTGGCCCCAGTGACATATATGCATTGTTATTGTTTATTTATTAAAGCATTATGCACATAACAATGTATAAGGACGGACTTAATGGCTTAGGCATTATCTACCAGTCAACCTTAGCATGGTGCAGAAACATATCACGGCAGGTGCAACTTAATGAATAGATGAATAGAAGAGAAACAAATACAGTCCTTACTAATATTATAAAAGCGAATGTGAGTTTGTTTGTTACGTTTTCACGCCTAAATGGCTAAACTGATTTTGATGAATTTTGGTACAGAGATAGTTGGAACCCTGGAGACGGACATAGCCAATTTTTTTTTTAACGTGATAAAAGGGAGAAAGAGGGAAGAAAAGGGGAGAGGAATTAAAGTATATTAATAAACGCAGGCGAAGCCGCGGGTAAAAGCTAGTAGTAAATAAAAACTTAGCTACATACATACAAATAATGTAAAAAAACAATTCCAACCAATCAAACTACTGCTTTATTATTTTTATAATTCATCTGTACATGTAGTTGTCACTTCTAAATGGTTTGACTAATTTGGAAGAAGCTTTGTGTGAATATTCAAGTACAATGCAATATATTTATGAACTGTGAACAAAAAAACTTTAATCAGAATCCAGTTCTTCAATTTTACTCATCTCTGATTTCTTCAATTTTGCCAAAATTTCTTCGATTTGACAGTACGACGTCACACCACGTCAAAACATCGCAATTGATCCTATTTTCATTTGGAACGCATAGTATGACTCTAGATGGTTTGACAATATAATTAAGTAGATCCACTAGGTGGCACTGCAATTGGGTTCTCAATTTTTTTTGTTTCATTACTTAATCCTGGTCATACAGGACAACATCTGAACAAAAATGAAAAACGGCATGCAAAATGTCACAGTGTTACGTTATTGAGCATCTTGCATTGAGCATTTCCGATGCAACCTCTTAGATTCAATTGAAGTGCCAATCTTAATAATTATAGTCCCTAGTCTAGCAATTTGTTGAATAGACTGCAATCATAGTGCAATTCTAAAGTATGTTAATAGTACCAGTATAGCCAAGTTGATAATCTGCAATCATTAACGCTAGCAGAAAACTACAAATGTACAGGAATGACGTCATCTCAACGCTTAGTCACGTGGTCAGAACAAAAGAATCTGGGGCGTGGCCAACTCGAGGCTTTCGACAAAAGCGAAAAGGTTGTAACTTGGCTATACTTGTGAATACGCACAAGGAACGCATTTTTTTGCATTTTAAAAATTACTGCATGCGGAGCAAGCCCGCATGCGTAATGAAATCCGCACGATATTAAAAATACTTGTACGATTATTTGTTTTCTAAGCTGAACCACCCAACCATATAAGTCTAACACCGAGGCATTTTTGACAGAAGCAGAGGACGTGGTCCTCCACCGGGCTGGATGAATGGGCCTCCTATGAGATTCAGAGGACGCGGTTACGGTCCAGGTGGTCCCCCGATGAGAGGTCGAGGCTTTTTCCGCGGACGCGGCGGCCCGCGCGGCTTTGGTCCGAATAACGGACCCAACTTTGACAATAACTGGGGACCGATGGGTCCTCCGCCCCCGGGGATGATGGGCGGCCCTCCGCCTGGCATGATGGGTGGTCCTCCCCCGTTCGGGCCTCCGCCTGGTATGATGCCCCCCGGCGGGCCTATGGGTCCTCCACCTAACATGATGGGACAGCCACCACCATTCGGTGGCCCACCTGGTATGCCGCCACCTAATATGGTAAGTGTTTTTTTACTAACTTTTATTTAGTTTCACCTGTCCCGATGTTTGTCTGTAATCAAATCTTGCAAATTAAATTTGACCTACTTCCCGGTTACCGATTGAGCTGAAATTTTGCATGCACGTGTAAATCAGATGACAAAGCAAAATTATTATGAAAAAGAGCTGATCTGATGATGGAACCGGAAGGTGGCTATAGGAACTTGGTAGTTAAACGGCACAACCCCATCGAGTTTAGGCTCGTACGATTCGTCTTGACGAGTATTAATTATATAGGTATATAATTATCATTAAAAGCTTGTTATGTGTGGAATAATCTAATATTATCAAATAAAACTATATTTTCATAATGAGGACAATGTCGCCATTCAATATTTTTTAAATCACTACATAGTACATATAAAACAAAGTCACTTTTTCTGTCCCTATATCTCTATGTGCGCTTAAATCTTTAAAACTACGCAACGGATTTTGATGCGGTTTTTTTTAATTCATGAATCCCCAAGCGACCACCGGTGGCTGGCGGTGGTGGTGGAGATCTATTGTCTTACTATTGTGTCTCTAATTGACGGTATCTGAAGGGTTAATAGATAGTGATTCAAGAGGAAGGTATATATGTATAATATTGCACCCGAGCGAACCCGGGGCGGGTTGCTAGTGTTATAATATAAAGTAGTGCTTGACTGCGACCGCACCTCATTGTAAACAGTGATGCAATCGTTAATGGGGAAGAGCAATAAGTTTAACAGCCTATTCACTCTAGCCTTGAAGACGTATCAATTGCACTCAATAAACTAACTTACTGCAATTGATGAATGCTGATATTTTAGACTTTAGACCGAATGCCAACAGAGTTTTCAGGCGTTATCTCTCTTTTTTAACCGACTTCTAAAAAAGGTGGTTCTCAATTTGGATGTTTGTATTTTTTTTTTAACCGTCTTCTCAAAAAGAAAAAGGCACCATGTTGTATCTGAAGAAGGAATCTTGGAGAAATCGAGGGAACTCCTCAAATTAAATTCAATTTTTTAGTTTTTTTTTTTTTATAAAAAGGATTTTTATTTGCATTGCCTTTTCATTAAACATCGCGTTGGATTGCGTTAGATGAAGCAACAAGCTTTTAAAATATGCTTGATGTTGACATAGGCGAGTGGAAAAGGAGCCTATAATATTTCCTAGACTAAATATAAATCTTACAGACGTTTTCTGCCTTCTTTTTTTATATTATTGATAGGATTGCGTTTGGCTACCATCTCACCTGATGGTAAGCGATGATGTGGCCGACGATGGAGCACGCTTGCCTAGATGTAACTTATTCACTCTATACTCTTGGATAGGAATATCTTCAAAAAAACTAAACTATTATGTTATTCTCACAGCCTGCCCCCGAACTGTGGGTGGAGACGAAGTCGGACGAAGGCAAGCCGTACTACTACCACTCCAGGACTCGCGAGACCACCTGGACGCGGCCCCAGGAGGGACCCACCTGCAAGGTCATATCACAGTCGGATATGGAAGCTATGGCATCAGGTATGACACTTCTTCTTCCTGTCCTTCTTCTTCTTCTTCTTAGCGTATCGATGGCAAAATCAGTCAAATTCCTTGCCCAGCCCAAAAATCGGCCACGGCAATGCCGTCCGCTGATGCTGTCATTAGGTCCTTACGTAAGCAGGTAACCGGGCACGTGGTGCAGGACAGAAGGTGAGACCTCGTCTGCGGAGTGACGCCGCACAAACACTGAAGATCGGAACCATCCGAGAACCCCCACCTGTGGAGATTGTCTTTGCTGCGCCCAACCTGGGTGCGGAGTCTGTTTAGGGTTTTCCAGGTTGACCATGACAACTCGTGTCCAGGAGAGAGGCTCTCCGATGGCTCCTTATCCAATATTACTTGTGGTCGGCGCAACACGTATTTTTCTTCTATTATGTCCTGTCACCCGTCAAACAATCACTAACTCCCTTTTCCTTCATATCACTTCTCACACAATCTTTTCTTCAGCATTCCTCTCCCTTTCCATCCATCTACACGTATACTCAGAGCTCTTTTAGTAATATGCGCTTCATCCCTCCTCTTCACATGACCATATGAAGACGACCGGTTTCCTTTCAACTTTTCAGTCACTGGCGCCACTTTCAAACTTCCTTTAAGGTGGTGCATCATGACTCACATTTTCACTGTTTTTCATACAACCGCTCATAACTGATTATGACGTTATTACACATTTTTCATTAGATATTTTGGAAACACAGTATCTTGTGGATATTATCTAGGTTTCTATAGAAACCAATTTCTAAATTTGTGTAAAACTAATCCAGCAAAAGCCTCTGAAAATGTTCTATTTTGTATGAACTTTGACACTTCATAATTTGCCTAAAAATTAAAGTAATCCTCTAGAGACCTTGCAAATTTTATTAAGATTCTAAATGACGACAACTTTTTCCAAAAACTTTTAAGGGTTTAAAAAATACAGCTGTTTCCTGGAGCAAATTCAGTGAAATTTTCGAGTAAATCTCGGAATTACCGAATACTAACAGAGTTTACAGGCGTCATCTCTTTTTTTGCGTTGCCTTTTCGTCAAACATCGCGTTGGATTGCATTAAATGAAGTAACAAGCTTTTGAACCATTTTCGATGTTTACGATAGGCGAGTGGAAAAGCACCCTCTTAATCTCATTCCTCACTCAATCCATTCTCGTCACACCACACATCCATCTCAACATCTTTTGTTTCAACTTTTAGTTTCTATGAACGTGCTTGTCTATTACTAGACTCTAAGTCGATGTATTCCCACCAGCTCTTAAAACACCATGTAACCCTATGATTGTTTCCACAGGCGCTCCCATGCCACAGAACGTACCCATGAACGGGCCCATGGGCGGGCCGATGTCGGGCCCCATGGGGATGATGCCCAACGGCGTCATGTCCAACGTGATGCCCCCCGGGGTGCACAACGCGCCCCCCACCGGGAATGTGCCACCGTTCATGACGCAACCACCACCATGGGTCAAGGAGGGAGGTAAGACTTGCAACCTTTTATTTTATTCCATCCACTACATAGTATAAAACAAAGTCGCTTTTTCTGTCCCTATATCCCTATGTACGCTTAAATCTTTAAAACTACGCAACGGATTTTGATGCGGTTTTTTTTAATAGATAGTGATTCAAGAGGAAGGTTTATATGTATAATATTGCACCCGAGCGAAGCCAGGGCGGGTCGCTAGTAAATAATAATAAATAAACAGATGGAGTGTAGCTGACCCGGCAAACGTTGTTCTGCCATATAATTTATCAAAGAATAAAATGGGGGGTAAGGGCAATTATACATAAAAATATAATAAAAATTGGTTAAGCCATTTCGGAGGAGTTCAGTAACAAACAATATGATTTTTTTTTATTGTGGAAGTTATCTCTTGGGTTAATTTCTAACTTGAAGAAAATCATTGTGAGTAAAGTGGGTATCTCCAGACAAGGCTCGGAACCGGTTTAAAAAATACCGGTTAACACCGGTTTATTTCGGTTTTCCTCCGAACTTTTCATAAGAACGTGACGTTTTAAGAACTTTATTTTAACCTAAATTAACCGGTTTATTTGGCGAACGGCATGTCGGTAAATTTACTACTGAATAAAATCTGAACTGCGCGCGTCGTTTCTTTATTGTGCGTCCGTATTAACCGGTTTTTATTGCTCTAAACCGTTTAATCCGAAAAAACCTTTATATAAATACTCTTCCAAATATCGGTTTAAAAAAACCGGTATATGCGAACGAAACCTAATGTAAAAGGTTTTGCGTCAAGTACATAATAACGGTTTGAAAATTTAACCGGTATCCGAGCCTTGTCTCCAGACATAAATAGAAGACATGTGACATCCGCGAACCCGCACTGGGCCCTCGTGGTGGATTACGTCCAATCTCTTCTAGAGAGGAGGCCTGAGTCCCAGTAGTGCTAAAATAATTTTTTAATGTGGGAAATAATCCAATCAATACTCTAGGGTGGTGCGAGACAGCTTATCAGACGTTTACCAACTAAAACTCTGTGCTTCACTTGCCTTGGTCTTGCTTTGCATGACCAAAAGGAAAGGTTTGTGAAAGGGATACTCTTCCAAAAATTCGCCGTCACCCTAGCTGGTATCGGCCTTACTGGACCTCTAAGGTTATCCTAACATCTTGAGACATGCGTGGTTTTATACTGGTCGGCTAACGGCGAGCTCTCCATTATTCGTCGTCTTTCTGACTTATGCTTAACATAATTTCTTTGTCATCAGGTTCAAAAGAGAAGGAGGGTGATAGCCCCATCGATAATGACGAAATGCCGCCGGGAGAGAGCGCGCCCATCGCGCAGCAGCCGCCCAACGGTAAGATAACCTAAACAATACTCTCAGCTCCAGTTTTATCTCGTTCATACCTGAGGCCTAAGTCTGCTATTTTTATAAAATCGTTATTCCGACACGATCCTTTGGAGGTATGCGGGACAGAGAGTAAAGTCCCACAAACCTCCATTGAAAAGGGAGGATCCTCCGACCAGACAGGATGTTATAGTCTGGTGGGCGACTGCACGATAGTTGATGTCGGGCTGTCGTATGTGTTCAAATCACGCGGAGAACTTTGATTGCACGATGCAGGATTTTCATATTTTTTTCGTACTTATGTGGCGTCTTAGATGTCGCTACAATCCCATCGTCATTTCGCTAAAAGTTCGTAATCTGCTAATTCATAAAGATCGATCATTGATCGGTCAATGGTCACGCAATAGAGTTGTGGTAAAATAATATCAAAGTTATTAAAAGCAATAACTGCACAATGACGTTCTAATTGTAGTTCAATGATCAAAGGAACTGTCATAATTTTAGCAGATTGCCGCATACGTCAGACATTGATTAGTTATTTTGTACGAGATTATCATTCTATGCCGTTTCTTTCAATGAAGTGTCAGTGGTTGACCACTGGAAAGTCATAATGACGCCATTATATTAGCAGATTACCAAAACTTGTCAAAATCAATCATTATGAAAACAATGATAGACCATTCTGACACTATTGTAATAGCAGACTTGAGGCCCTGTTTCAATGATTCCACATATTGTCCAGTTAAATTGCAATGCACACTCCCCAAAATGTAAACGATAGAAAACCGATAGACTAGCAACTCGACGTCGATGCTCAAGACTGGAGTTTTGAGTTGCCACATGCATGTAGAGATGGGTTTCTACCTGGTAAATACCCAAATGCAGGGGTTTTACCCGGGTTAATACCCAAATGGTCGGTATTTACTTTTTAGTTTTTTTTTTTTGTTTTTTTATACATTTTTGCAATAAAAAAAGGTTCATCAAATATGTTTTTTGCATGAAATGTACATGGTGTCGGCAAATAATAATTTTCTACCCTACAAATCATGTAAAAATTGCACGTTCGTATTTTTTTAATATTTTACGTCTGTATTTTATTTGGGACAATTAATACAGATATACAAAATTAAGAAACAACACGTAGAACACTTAAGATAAAATAAAAAATTAATAAAAAAAACAGTGTTTATGTTACAAACTTGAAAATCAGTAGAAATTTTACATATATGCAAAAGTTACAGTTAAATTTCATTTAACAAAAATAATAATCAGGCGTTGAAACGTAAATATTTACGAATGGAGCCGAATTTATAACATGGAGGTGTTCAAAACATGTAAACGATCTAAAATTCAACTAAACTTTATTAAATAAATCATCCAAAAAAGTGTTAAAGGTACCCAATGGTTTTGGGTATTTACCGGGTAAAAACCCTGTTTATACTTACCGCCCATCTCTACATGCATGATTGATTAATATATTTGTTTAATAATTGTGGTTGTGGCAGGTAACATGTTCCCGGGGGCGGGCTACGGCGGCTACGGCGGCGCCTACCCCGGGCCGGGCGGCGCGTGGCCCGCGTGGGGGAGCTGGCCGCCGCCGCTCGTGGCGCAGCCGCCGCCCAACATGGCCAACGCCGCCGTGCCCGACGCCAGTGAGTTACTTACTGGATTGTACTGAGACCAGAAGCACTTGCATGTGTATAGTCCAACGAGATCATGCTAATCCTGAGAGAGACAGCCTTCGTCTGGTGGCGGAGACCATCACTGGACACGGCTCGCTAAATAAACACTTTCAATAGATAATAAAAAAATAAAACAGTAACCCATCAGTATTGGGGACCAGGTCAAAGCTACCAGCGGTCAGGATTTAAAAAAAAATTATTTCGTAACTTCATCATTTCGACCAAGGGAATCAAATTTTATAGATTATTTCCCGCTGACCCAAAAACCTGAAATTTGGCATAAAGCAGTTTTACAGCACAGATTTAGGAAAACAGCAAAAAAAGTAGATTATGCACCGAGGGGCTAAAGTTGTGTCTTATGCCACGGGCGTCATATTGAATCTCGAGCGCAATGAAGGATTCGGGATTTAACTCACGAGCAAAGCGAGGGAGTTAATAAAAGAATCCTGAATGCAGCGAGGGATTCAAGCTAGCCCAAGGCAAATACACCTTTAGCCCAGAGGAGGATACTCTACTTTTTACACCTACTGTGAGAAAATAATAGTCACATTATTGACCAGGGGGTCATAATGAAAACATTATTGACTGGCTGTGCCCCCGGCCACTAATGACTCACTTTAGGTTAAGGTTGTTTGACATATAATTTGACATTTTCGAGCAGGTTGTGTGAAAAATACTTTTCTTGTGATTCGGAAAAATTTTAGAGACTTTATTTTGCGAATTGACTTTATTTTCGGTGCAGCCATGAGGCACACAACAACTTTATTTTTATCTTTATTATTTTATTTCTTTTTTTGGTTCTTGTATTTGTGTTTGGGCCTTGTGCTGTACCGAATAAATTATTTTTCACACTACCTGCTCGAAAATGTCAAATTATATGTCAAACAACCTTAACCTAAAGTGAGTCATTAGTGGCCGGGGGCACAGCCGGTCAATAATGTTGTACTGGATTTCATTATGACCCGCTGGTCAATAATGTGACTATTATTTTCTCACAGTAGGTGTAAAAAGTAGACTATCCTCCTCTGGGGTAAAAGTGTCTTTGCCTTGGGCTACCTTGAATCCCTCGCTGCATTCAGGATTCTTGTATTAACTCCCTCGCTTTGCTCGTGAGTTAAATCCCGAATCCTTCATTGCGCTCGAGATACAATATGACGCGCGTGACATAAGACACAACTTTAGCCCCTCGGTGCATAATCTACTATTTCTTGTGATTCGGAAAAATTTTAGAGACTTTATTTTGCGAATTGTTGTTTGTACATAACCCTTAGTCAAAATAGTATATAGCCCAGTTTTTTTTTTTTGTATTTATTACATGTTAATTGGTAAAACTGTTTTTGTATTAGAACTTATGTGTATGTGTATGGTCAGTATTGTCTAACATTATCCACGTTCCCCCTGCGGGTGCAGCAATAAACATGGGCGGGCCTGGAGGCGCCGCGGGCGCGCCCGGAGTGGCGGGGCCCGGCATGGGGCCCGCGGCGGGCGCGGGGACCCCGGGCCCGGCGGGGGCCCCGCGCGTGTTGTCGCCCGAGCCGACGCTCATCTGCGACTCGCCCACGCCGCCTGAAAAGCCCGCTAAGGAGGAGATTGTGAGTATTACTTTTATTTTCTAATGATTTTTTTTTCAGGCTTAGTGTAGTCAACCTTCCAGTATTTTTCATTACTCATGCTCTGAAAGTAGGTCTGAAATTGCCTGAGGAGCGGGCTGAAAAGTAACACACTTTTCATCCCTAGGGAGTTTTACTTTCAACTGACAGATTATTAAAATTGACAAATTATTAAAAAAAAATACTAGGTCTTATCTTCTTGTATTCGTAATGAAAAGCACAATGCTTACCTCGGGGTTAAAGTTACTTATTCAGTCCCTCGAATTAGCGACCTCGTTACGCTCGGCCGCCAACTACTTCTCGGGACGAAATAAGTAACTTTTACCCCTAGTGTAACAATGTACTATTACAGGATGCATTTTG
Source organism: Mythimna lalbum (assembly GCA_949319445.1). NCBI lineage: Eukaryota > Metazoa > Arthropoda > Insecta > Lepidoptera > Noctuidae > Mythimna > Mythimna lalbum. Next base: position 10,347,564 of record OX439375.1, read on the forward strand.
GAGAGTAGGGCGTGCAAAGAGTTGTTGATCCAGATTTGGTTAATCTTAAAGCCTTGGACACAGGCGAAGAGTAGCCAACCTTTCGGTATTTTACAGGATGCATTTTGGAGAGTAGAGCGTGCAAAGAGGTTAATTGTTGATCCAGATTTGGTTAAGTCCAATCTTCAAAGCAACACAGGCGTAGGGTAGCCAGTTTTTCAGTATTTTACAGGATGCGTTTTAGAAAGCATGCGCGGGAATGCATGATTTGATTCCCCCATGTTCTTTCTACAATCAAAAAACTTGAAACAAATAATCGGCCTTTTTGGCGAATGTCCGGCTAAGTAAGATTCCTGGCAACCCTATTTGTGCAAAATTTAACGCTCCTTAGTACCAGTGATATGTCAGTCAGTTTTTCCTTTTATATAGATGTTATACCGTGAGGTGTAAACGCTTCAACAGGAGGGGCCCAGCTGGGTCGAAGCCTACTGGGGCCAGGGTTATCCGAAAGGAAACTCGAGCCCCGGTATGAAGAGGCTAGAAGGAACTGACACTATCTCCCGCTCCACCCAAGAGCCGGGGTTGTCATTAGATGATTTTTGCCCACCGTAAAAAGGATGTAAACGCTCTTAACTCCATAACCGCATGCGTTGGTTTGGTCCGACGTGTGCTTTCGCGTCCTATTCGCCAGGGTCGTGTGTTCATGACTGGGTACTCCATCTCGTTTAGCTCTTCAATCCCCATAGGTGACAGAAGAGTTGACGAAATGAAGTACTTGGTCGTGGATGTGCGACCTTACCAGAATAAAATTGGTCGAATATATCCGACGTAGGCAGTCAATAACCAGATTTGTTTGTGTAGGTGATAACTCCTGCGCTGATAGCAGCAGCAGGAGCGTGGACGACGCACCGCGCCCCCGACGGCCGCCCCTACTACTACAACGCGGCCAAGCAGGAGAGCGTCTGGGAGAAGCCCAAGCCCATAAAGGAGCTCGAAGGTAACACACCTCACCACCATCTCGAAGACACCAGTCCCCTCTGCCCGTCAGTCTCATACACCTGGCACTCCTTCCTCCTCTTAGCTACATTCGCCAGGAAACACTCCCTCTTCGCTCAGCCTAAACCGTCTGGCAACTTTCCCACTCTCCGCTCAACCTCATTCGCGTGGCACTCCTCCCCCTTCCGCTTAGCCTCACCCGCCTGGAACCTCTCCCACTCTCCGCTCAACCTCATTCGCCTGGCACTCCTCCCCCTTCCACTCAGCCTCACCCGCCTGGAACCTCTCCCACTTTCCGCTCAACCTCATTCGCCTGGCACTCCTCCCCCCTCCGCTCAGCCTCACCCGCCTGGCACATCTCCCACAACTCCCACTCTCGTATCAACCTCATTCGCCTGGCACTCCTCCCCCTCCGCTCAGCCTCATTCGCCTTGCACCCCTCCCCAACTGCCTAGCAACATGACCCAGGACAAATTTTTGTGTGATGAGCATGATCATTTGTTCTGTGGCTGGGTGTAATTTATCTATAATGTGTCTGTATTTAGAAATATATAAGTATGTTTATCAGTTGTCTAGTACCCATAACACAAGCTCTGCTTAGCTTGGGACTAGACAGCGTTGTGTGATAGTTGTGGAATATTATTGCTATTATATTAATTTGGTATTTTTGTCCCACTCAGAGTTGAGAGCGAAGATCGCGCTCGAGAAGGGTGAAACTCCCGAAAAGAATAAAAACGACAAGAAGATCATGGACATTGACGATGGTAAGATCGAAGGTGAGTTTAATGGAACTCATGTTTCTCTGTTTTAAAATAAGGTAGGTAACGAGAGCATTGGTGATCGAGTGGTAACGGTTCCGACTTACGAGTTCAAACCCAGCCAAGGGAATTACTTTGTGTAATAGGCCAGTTGCCGTAAAAAATTTAATTAGTCCGACTTTTAGATTATTCAAAAATAAGGGACATGTATTTTTTTATTTGTAAATTAAAACAAAAATGACAAAGATACTGCCACTTAAAGTTACGTGTAACGTCATGCCGTGCTGAATTTTTTCGCGCGGGGTGACGTCACACGTAACTTTAATGGGCTATATCTTTGTTATTTTTTGTTTAATCGAAAAAAGAAAAAATATGTGTCCAATATTTTTTTACAATCTAAAATACGGACTAAATAAAATGTAGTTATTTTGACCTTGGAAACTACCCTATTTATATCATCACCACAGCTCTCAAAACAGTGAAGGAAAACATCGTGAGGACATACCCGTTGGTATGTACTAGAAACAAAAAAATCGAATATATGTGATATCCACCAACAGGCGACCGGATTACGACCCGCGTGTTGCATTACGACCCAATCCTCCTAGAGAAGAGGCCTGAGTCCCAACTGTGCCAACATTATAAGGCTGTTTATGCTAAACAACGCAAGATATCTGCACTGCCCCCGATAGTTAAAAAGACGTATCTAACAAAAACGAAAACGGGTAAAAAAAAATTTTAATGAATGAAACGGGAAATCAGGCCTTTTTTTCTTGTTCACTGGAGAAAGTTAGCAAAATATAAAAAATAGCTTTCCGCCCGCGGCTTCGCCCGCGTGGACTCCAGTTTATATCGCGCGGGCAGAGACCCGTGCTCAGCAGTGGAATTATAGGTAGCCTATGTGTTATTCCAGTGTCCCTTCTACCTCTACCTATCAAATTTGATCTAAATCCGTTCAGTAGTTTTTGCGTGAAAGCGTAACAGACAGACAGACAGAGTTACTTTCGCATTTATAATATTAGTAGGGATACAGGCAGGTGTGCCATTATGTCCTGATTCCGGCAATGTATATAATTAAACTCTGGAAAAAAATGTTAGTTGCGCCTTTTTTTTTACTATCGGGGGCAGCGCAGGAGAACCAAGGTTACCAACATAGTTCGAGGAATGGCTAAACTTAAGTGGCAGTGGGCGGGGCTCATTGCTCGTAGAACAAATGGTCGATGGGGACGCCTTTCGCCCCCATCGACCATCTGTTCTTCTGGAGTGGCGACCGCGTATCAAGGAAACAAAGAAAGCCTCCAACAAGGTAGACTAGTGACATGGTGAGGGTTGTAGAAATTAGATAGATGCGACACGCACATTACCGTTCGTTGTGGCGACACTTGGAGGATGCGGAAACTTAAAATTAATAGGGTGTTACAATGGGCGGTTATGATAGTAATACAGTCCTGCAAGGTTGTTAGTGTTTGACAAATAACCCTGTATGGTTTGGTTCATGGTGATAAAGTTCATAATTTGCCAACAGTAATCGACGTGGAAGCGCACGCCGAGGCGAAGGCGGCCGCCGAGGCCGAGCGACTGCTGGCCGAGAAACGCGCCGCCGAGGAGCAGGAGAAGAAGGAGCAGCAGCAGCAGGCCGACCAGGAGCGGAAGGCTGCCGAGCGGGAGAAGCAGGAGAAGGACAAGGGCGACAAGGAGAAGGAGAAAGAGAAGGAAAAGGATAAAGCCAAGCAGGACAGGAGCCGACCGATATCCAGCACGCCTATACTGGGCACGCCTTGGTCAGTACTATAGTTTTTTTTATTATTATTGATAGGCTCGCGTTTGACCACCATCTCATCAGATGGTAAGCGATGATGTGGTCGACGATGGAGCACGCTTGCCTAGAAGTAACCTATTCACTCTTGACTTAAATTAAAGACCCCCAAGTTTTAGCTATCAGGAAACACAGACAGTAGTATAGTTTTTAGAGCAATTTTGATAGGTGGGGTAAAATTGTTAGAACAAGGGAGGGCAGGACAGAGTCAGGGATATAGGGTAGTTAGTCGCTCAAACCTCAAGCGAACGCCGCATGATTTCCCGCCATTCAGTTAAACATCAAGTGAACGCCGGGCCCGCATAGATTATTAAAATATTGAGCGTTTTATTTATAGGGTACTAGCTTTTGCCAGCACGGTTTCGCTACCGCTCTTCCCTACTCTACCCTAGTATACGCTACTCTACCCTACTCTACCTTACTATACCCTACTCTACACTACTCTACCCTACTCTACCCTACACTACTCTACCCTACTCTACCCTACACTACTCTACCCTACTCTACCTTACTGTACCCTACTCTACGCTACTCTACGCTACTCTACCCTACTCTACCCTACACTACTCTACCCTACTCTACCCTACACTACTCTACCCTACTCTACCTTACTGTACCCTACTCTACGCTACTCTACGCTACTCTACCCTACTCTACCCTACACTACTCTACCCTACTCTACCTTACTATACCCTACTCGACCCTACTCTACTCTACCCTACTCTACCCTACACTACCCTACTCGATCCTACTCTACCCTACTCTACCTTACTATACCCTACTCCACCCTACTCTACACTACTCTACCCTACACTACCCTACTCGATCCTACTCTACCCTACTCTACCTTACTATACCCTACTCCACCCTACTCTACACTACTCTACCCTACACTACCCTACTCGATCCTACTCTACCCTACTCTACCTTACTATACCCTACTCCACCCTACTCTACACTACTCTACCCTACACTACCCTACTCGACCCTACTCTACCCTAAGTTTTTCATAAAGTAAGTATGTACACATCCAAAAATAAGTACTTTTTCATTATTCCACATTTTTTATGCCCAAGAAGGGATCTACCCTTATTAGGAATAAGTATTGAAAGGGTTCTTTTGAGAGAAGTTTATGGTGGGGTAAAATCTAAATTTATTAAAGTAATTCTCTCTTTTTGGGGGTAAGTTTATCAGGTGGGGTGTAATTTTCAGGAAAATTAGAGGATAGTGAAGGGGTTTTTTTGAGGCTAAGTTTAATAGGTGGTGTAAATTATTAGGTGGAGTAAAATTAATCCTCCTTTTGAGGGTAAGTTTATTTGGTGGGGTAAAGAGTAGTTAAGGAATCCCCATTTTGGGGGTAAGTTTATTAAGTAAAATGATAAAATGAAGAAGAATTAAGTCTTGTCTTGTAGTCGTGACAGTGGCGTGCTGGACACATTTTTTTTTGTCATGTATGGTACTTCGAAAGACCGACTTTTGCGCCTGTTGTACAGGCGACAGGTCTATAAACAGGTCCTGATGGAATCTGTCGGTCCTCAGGTGCGTGGTGTGGACGGGCGACGGCTCCGTGTTCTTCTACAACTCGGCGGCGCACTCGTCCGTGTGGGAGCGGCCGGCGCTGCTGCTGGGCCGCGCCGACGTCGACAAGGCCGTGAGCCAGCCGCCCGCCGCGCTGCTGGAGCTGCAGGTACCCTGTCAACCACTTGTGGACCTACATCAACCTTCTGCCAACGTTTTAACAGGCGCGTTCACACAGAGCGAGCAGTCGCGAAGCAGCTCGGATCATGTTCATGCCACGGCAAGCGCCACCCAGTGTCGGCGCCTTGTTTAGCTCAAAGGTGCCGCGGTCGTCTGCCGCGCGCACTCTGAACGCTTGCGTATATTACAAACATAATGACACGGGCTTGCCGCGCGCGGCAACCTCGCGATGATACACAGGCTGCCGCACTCTCGCGGGGATTGCTTCCGCGCGTAACTCTGTGTGGACACGCCTAATCACATTTACCTTTTCTCCAAGTCAGATCTTAAGGTAACCATACTCACTAGAGTATATACCTGACAGTTGTGACTTTATTAGACTCAAATTAGATTTAAAAACTGATAAAACAAGATAAAATGATAAATGGCGGGGTGGCAACTGAAAATCAGTGTGTTTAACGCTCAACAAATGCTGAGGTGGTCACCCTTCAGTGCGGGCACACTCTGCATAATTTATACTTTTATTCTTATTTACTTAGTGTTTATATAACCGTTGTGCTGTATGCGTACCATATAAAAGTATTTCTATTCTATATTTGTTATATACTGCGGGATTGCTGACTTCAATCCCGCAGTGGATTCCGTAGATGAAGCGACACAACGTTATTTGTAAAACACTAACAACCTTGCAGGACTGTATTACTAACATCATAAACAACAACTTTTGTTCTATGACTTTTTACAAAACATAATTCATTTACCAAAAACAAACCTTCAAGATTTCGTTGTTCTATCTAACACATTTCAACTCTGTATTTTGCTACCTACGTCTGTATGATGCGACGCAAGCGCATCAAGCACCCCCGACGCCCGATATTCAATCCGATATTCAAATAAACCCTAGTTTTCTAATTTCGTGATGTCTTGTCGTAGCGTAAAGACGCCGCGAACGCATCAAACAATAAGTCAGCTAACGGGGAACTGAAGAGAGCCGCTGACTCCAGCACCGACGCCGGACCGGACGGCGCCAAGAAGACGAAGGTCGAAGAAGGTAAGTGGCTCCTGGTTGATGGGATATGTGTTTTTACCCGACTACGGCAAAGCCAAAGGAAGGTTATGATTTTGACAGGCTATGTATGTATGTACTAGCTTTTTATTATTGACTAGCTTTTGCCCGCGCGGCTTCGCTCCCGCTCTTCCCTACTTCACCCTACTATACCCTACCCTATTCTACCCTACTCTACTCTACACCAACCTATTTTTTCTTCATAAAAACCTTTTCCTCACAATAACAATCACAACAAAAAAATAATTAGCCAAATCGGTCCAGGCGTTGTTGAGTTATGCGCTTAGCAACACATTTTGCGATTCATTTTTATATTATAGATAGGCTCGCGTTTGACTAACATCTCACCTGATGGTAAGCGGTGATGTGGTCGACGATGGAGCACGCTTACCTAGAAGTAACCTATTCACTCTTGACTTAAAGACCCCCAAGTTGTAGCTATCAGGAAACACAGACTCCGTTTATTAATATACTTTACTCTTTCTCCCCTTTTTCTCACTTTTTACAAAAAAATAATAGTCTATGTCCGTCTCCAGGGTCCCAACAATCTCTGTACCAAAATTCATAAAAAATTCTGCCATTTAGGCGTGAAGACGTAACAAACACCCACAAAACGTCACTTTCGCTTTTATAATATTAGTAAGGATGTATGTGAGTATGTTCATCTGTTCCCTCATAGCGCCTAATCTACTTATCGGAACTCGACATATGAGGTATCGTTAGAACCGTCCTAATCGTCCGCTGAACATAGGCTACGTGACGTGTCACAAAATTCGATATGGCGCCCTCTAGCGGACAAAAAGTAATGTGTTAAAAAAATAAAATTGGAGATAAATACGCCGTGTTTGGTATCAGTAACTTAATCCCTACTAATATTATAAATGCGAAAGTAACTCTGTCTGTCTGTCTGTTACGCTTTCACGAAAAAACTACTGAGCGGATTCAGATCAAATTTGGTAGGTAGGTAGAAGAGACACTGGAATAACACATAGGCTACCTATAATTCCACTGCTGAGCACGGGTCTCTGCCCGCGCGATATAAACTGTAGTACACGCGGACGGAAAGCTAGTTTCTAAATATATAGCAACCCTGTTTTTCCGTATTGCCAACCTTACGGCGAAGGAACTTCTTAAGTGAAACGCACTGTAAGCTTGTACGTCAATTTGATTTGATTTGTGGTGATAGCTCACTAAGAACATTCCGCAAAGATCTATGTACAAAATGGGGCTAAAAACATGTTAAGAGGGTTCTCCACTCGCCTATCGTAAACATCGAAAATGGTTTAAAAGCTTGTTACTTCATTTAATGCAATCCAACGCGATGTTTGACGAAAAGGCAACGCAAAAAAGAGAGATAATGCCTGAAAACTCTGTTAGTATTTGGTAATTCCGAGATTTACTCGAAAATTTCACAAAACATGCTCCAGGAAATAGCTGTTTTTCTTAAACGCTTAAATGTTTTTGGAAAAAGTGGTTGTCATGTAGAATTTTAAAAAACATTTGCAAGGTCTCTAGAGGATTACTTTTATGACTTTTTTAACTTTTAGGCAAATTATGAAGTGTCAAAGTTCATTGAAAATAGAAAATTTTCAGAGGTTTTTACTGGATTAGTTTTACACAAATTTAGAAATTGGTTTCTTTAGAAACCTAGATAATATTCACAAAATACTGTGTTTCCAAAATCTCTAATGAAAAATGTGTAATAAAGTCATAATTAAATATGAGCAGTTGTATGAAAAACGGTGAAAATGTGAGTCATGATGCGCACCACCTTAAGAATAGTTATAGCAAGCTTATGCTTGTCAAGTCAACAGCTTGTAGCACCTCATCTATTTGGTCAACAGAGAAGAAGACCCCGGTGGCGCAGTCCAGCCTGTCGGGCGGCGGCACCATCCTGGTCGGAGCCGCGGCAGCGGTGGAGGCCGAGGTGCGCGCGGCGCGGGAGCGCGGAGCCCTGCCGCACCCGCAGCGCCTCGCCGCCTTCCTGCACATGCTGCAGGAGAAGGACGTGTCCGCCTTCTCCACCTGGGAGAAGGAGCTGCACAAGATCGTCTTCGACCCCAGATACCTCATGCTCAACTCCAAGGAGCGCAGGCAGGTGAGTCGATGAGCAGCCGCACCTGCATACAACTCTGTTGAGGGAGCGATAACGACACGACGATACGACGTGGAGCCTTAACGGCTCGTTCATGACCTTGCCGCTATGAGCGGGAGCTAAGCGCAGGGCGGCGAGCGGTAAGATCAAAAGTTTGAAAATGTTAGAGCACGCCACGAGACAGCTCACTGGAAGACGTAGCGTTGGCGCGGCCTCCCACTAGGAGCACCGATGCCCTGGTGAGGGTCGCGGGAATCCGATGGATGCGAGACGCTCAGGACCGGTAATTATGGCGACACACAGGGGGAGGCCGATATCCAACATTGGACGTATTTCTTCTGAAATTATTTTTTTATGGTGTTAAAATCGGGAGATAGTGTCAGACTCTTACTGACTAAAAACCCACCCCGTTCCTTCGTGCCTTCATACCGGGGCTGAGCTATCTGTCGAAACTAACCCTGTCCCCGGTAGGCTTCGACCCAGCTGGGCCCCTCCTGTTGCTGACAACTCCTTGAGGCGCGCGGGAACAGTGCGCGCCGTCGACGCCTTGGGCTCGGCCCAGACGGTCGGACAGCGAGCACTGCGGCACGATAATGACGCCACGAGACGCCGCTAATAGCGCCGCGCGCCACGCTTACCGATGCCGTCTCATAATCATGAACAAGCCGTCAAAATCACAACAATACATAATCTCGTCTTCCCTTGGCAGGTGTTCGACCAGTACGTACGTGACCGCGCCGAGGAGGAACGCAAAGAGAAGAAGAATCGCTTGCAGCAAAAGAAGATTGCCTTCAGAGCTCTCATGGATGAGGCGAAACTGCACTCCAAGTAAGTTCACACTTTACTGCTTCGAATTAAAGCATTTTTTCATTAATAATAGCATTCACAATTAAATCCTTAGTTAATTGTGAATGCTATTATTAATAAGTAGTACCTACGTACCTAAAATATAACCTGTCACTCAGTAATGAAGCAGCTTTCTATCGCTGAAAAAAAATTAACAATCGGACCAGTACTTCCAGAAATTACCTCCTAAAAACAAACTACCTCTTTATAATATTAGAATAGATTGTATTGTAATGTTATTACCTACAATCCTACATGATTAATGTTATTATTAACTACTAGCTGCTCCCAGCGGCTTCGCCCGCGTGATAACAGAAAATTATCCCAAAGGAACACATTTCCGGGATAATAAGTATCCTATGTCCTATTCCAGGACATGGTCTGTCCATGTACCAAGTTTCATCAAAATCGGTCCTGCCATTTAGGCGTGAAGACGTAACAAACAAACAAACTCAATTTCGCTTTTAGTAAGGATTTTGGATGATGAATTATTATTTTGCAAATAGGTTAATTAAAACACTTTTAAACGTCAATTTGGTTTTCGAATTGTTTAAACTAGATGAGGCCAGTGTTCCTATCTGACTACCCTGAGAAAGAAAAGGGTCACAAGTCTCTTTGAAAGTCCATATAGTAAACATGTAAAATCAAATGAGAACCAACTAGTTTCTGCCAGCGGCTTCGCCTACGTGAAGGTCAGTTTTTCTATACAACGTTTCATCTTTCTAGGGGGTGAATTTCGGAAAATCCGTTCTTAGCGGATGTCTACACCCTATATAGAACCTACCTGCCAAATTTGCTGCAATAATTACACCCAGACACATAACAAATGATCGTGCTCATCACACAAACATGTACTGGGTGGGAATCAAACCCCGGCCCATAGCTGTCAGGGCCACTAAACATTGTGGGTTTAATGGTCAGCCCAGTCAAAAATCATCATCATCATCATCATTTCAGCCGACAGACGTCCACTGTTGGACATAGGCCTCCCCTAAGTGTCGCCACAACGATTGATCCTGTGCGTCTCGCATCCATCGGATTCACGCAACCTTCACTAGGTCATCGGTCCACCTTGTAGGAGGCCTTCCGACGCTGCGTCTTTCAGTACGAGGGCGCCACTCCAGAACCTTTCGGCCCAACGGCCATCTGTTCTGCGAGCAATGTACCCTGTCCATTGCCACTTAAGTTTGGCAAAAAGTCAAAAATACTAAAATAAAATACGCTGTAGTACACTTTTCAGTTGTACTGATGACGTCACTATTGTCTTAACGCGTATATGCTATAGAATTACTCGCATAATAAACAAGTATATATCTCCTAACAGGTCATCGTTCAACGAGTTCACATCTAAACACGGTCGCGACGAGCGCTACAAAGGTATAGACAAGGCACGCGAGCGCGAGACCTTCTTCAACGAGTACCTCGCCGAGCTGCGCAAGAGGGAGAAGGAAGAGAAAGACAAGGCCAGAGAACAGGTGAGTGCTGCGGGAGCGAGCGAGACGGCAACACGCCGACGTGCACCACGCACTCTGATCTTTTGCATAGCGTGCGTAGCGTGAGAGCGGGACGGAGATATGCATTTTCATGATGAGAGGGATAGGTAGCTCGAGTTATTGATGGCTTGAAGTCTTTTTTTTTACATGTATATGTGTATAGCATGTACATCGACTTTTATAGTGATAGACAAACACGTTGATAAAATACTGAAACGTTAAAACCAAATTTTCGCTGCAGAGCTTCATTGGCATCTCGTCTAACACAACTATTAAAAAAAAAAACCTTTTTATGAAAAAAAAAAAAAAAATAACCGACTTCACTAAAAAATTTAATTGAATTTGAGGATTTCCCTCGATTTCGCCAAGATTCCATCATCAGATCCCAACTTGGTGACAATGGGACCATTTGGAAAATATACCGTTTCCAACAAAAAAATAATTTTTCAAATCGGTTGGCAAAAGACGAAGTTATGCGCGAACAAACATTAAAAAACATCCGAATTGAGAACCTTCTCCTTTTTTAGAAGTCGGTTAAAAACATACAGCTCTAAGATAGCTCTAAGAGGATACTTTTTTCGCGACCAAAATGTTTTAAGCGCCATGAATTTCGTGGCACTTACGCGTTTCGTTCAACATAGTGCAATATTCAAGGTGTACGGACTACATTACACCTGAGTCGATTGAAGTGAATGTCCGGCACGCGTTATCTAAGTTCGTAGTAAATATATATCGACTAGCTTTCCACCCGCGGCTTCGCCCGCGTGGACCACAGTTTATATGGCGCGGGCACAGACCCGTGCTCAGCAGTGGAATTATAGGTAGCCTATGTGTTATTCCAGTGTCTCTTCTACCTATCTACCAAATTTGATCTAAATCCATTCAGTAGTTTTTGCGTGAAAGCGTAACAGACAGACAGACAGACAGAGTTACTTTCGCATTTATAATATTAGTAGGGATTAGTGATGTTCAATTCCGCTATAAACTATAGACGGTAGACGCGCTATAGACTATTGAACATATTTTTATAGCGCGCTATTTTATACGCTATCATTATAACTCGTTATAACAAATACTCGACAGTAGTCTGAATATTGTGAGACAGACTCACAATATTGACATTTATAATGAATTTATTTTGACACTTACAATGAATTTATTTTGACAATTGTAATGAATTTAATTTGAAGTTAAAATGAATTTATTTTGACACTTATAATGAATTTAGTTCTGAAAATTGAAAGAATTTATTTTGACATAATGTATGACATTTACTATTTTTTATCTGATATGTTAGTGACATTTGTATTTCTTTTGAGTTGTATATCTGATTTTCTTTTTTCCAAACTTTGTTCTCCTAATATTGTACTGAAATCAATTCATATTATAAAACCAAAGTCCTCCACTGCGTCTGTCCGTCTGTCTATATAAACGCGATAATCTCAAAAACAGCTGAACTTATATTTATGCAATTTCCACAATAGACAGTGATTCGTGAGGAAGGTTTACATGTATAGTAATAGTACAGATAACCCAAGAGTTTCAAAGATTTATAATCGCTATACTCTGTTCAAAATAACATAAGACATTTATGAAAACCTTTTATTACTGTCCGTTCAACCGATTTTGACTTTTATTACGTTGGTGGCATGACAGATGGTGGCTGCAGTAAATAGTTGGTATTGTAACCACTTTTTTACTTCTAATGCCATCCTTATGCCTACGAAATAGAAGTTAAAATCGATTGAACAGACTGTAAAAAAGGCTTGTTTAAATGTTTAATCTTTTCGCGAATAGAGTATAGTTACATGTGAGAACGATGCAGAAAGACGTGCATGTTAAAATCGCCCAGCGTTTTGATTCATGGTGGGTATGCGTGGTGATTCATTCGTGGTGATGCATTCATGATAGGTATGCGTGGTGATTCTTTCGTGATGATTCATTCATGATAGGTATGCGTAGTGATTCATATGTGATGGTTCATTCCTACTCCCTGAGAGGAGGCCTGTGGCTCAGCAGGGGTTGTAATAGGCTGATTATGCTTGCAGTAGTCGATTCGAGCTTCAAATGGTATCAAAATTGTGATTAGGAGAAAACCGTACAAAATTACTCACTAATTGCGATAAATTTTAATAAACCAGTGCGCTTCCCTATCAACGATTGCATCATTGCTTACCATCAGGTGGGATTACAGTCAAGCACTAGTGTTTATCAATAAAAACAACTCGTATTATGAGCGTTTAAATAAAAGCTTTAGTCCAGCAATGGTTTATACAATATTAAGCGTGCGTTAAAGAATTACATGACGAAATTCGATGACATGTGACATTCACCAACCCGCACTGGGCCCGCGTGGTGGATTACGACCCATTCCCTCTCCTAGAGAGGACGCCTGAGTCCTAGCAGTGGGAATATCGAAAGCCTGATTATGGTTAAATAAATGCTAGGATATAAATATTTTTATTATTATAAAAATAATCGACTTGTGCTCGAAGTTTTGACAAAATTCGACATATGCGTGATTGAGAAAAATAAAAATACAAACGTTTACTCTTGAAAAATACTTTTAACGTGTATTTTTTTTTTTTTAAAGAAAGCCTTTGTCCAGCAATAGGTTATATAGCGTGCGCTAAAAAAAATTTTTACGATATTCTTTAAGCTATTGCATAGCTTCTATCGCGGGCCTTGAGCGTGGAGACCGAATCCAGAAATTCCGTAACGAAAAAAACCTAACACCCCCCACTAAATGGTTGTCATGGCAACTTGTCAACTTCAATCACAATTTAATTGTATAAGTTGATAAAAAATGCTATGCAATAGCTTTACCGCGGCAGTCTCTGAGTGCCACACGTCTTTTTTTTTTAAATTTATAAACGTAAACGGACGTCAACACCATCAAGGTGGCGAAATTGGTGTAACGATCTGATGATGTTCACGGGGCAAGCTAGGCCAGAGATTCCCCCTAGGCGGAGAGACTTTGAAGGAGAAAGGGGAGGTCTTTGCCCAGCAGTGGGACACAAAACAGCCTAATAAAAAAAAATATAATTTTATATTGCGTGTTTAAATTTTAATCGTTATATTTTTTTCTATACAGTGTGTTTTATTAATATGATATTTTTATAATAGAAATCGGATAAGCAGATTTTTAAATAACTATCTAATGTTACAGATTATGATCGCCGAGGTTTTGGGTTCGATTCCCAAAGGAATTATAAATTTTTTAGCGAATTTTTCTATTATTTTCTTTTTATGTTCAGCTTTCTGATTGGTGATTACTTCAGGTTCGAATCCTGATCAATATTTATGTCATTTATTGAGTAATTATTCAGAATTTGGGTTCGATTCCCAATACAATGAATATTATATTTTTGTATAAGAAAAATCTGCTGTGCGAATTTTACAGTAATTTATTGCAAAACTGATGTTAATTGAATTTTGAAATAAATTTTTAAGCTTTTTTTCTTTGGATTTTAATCAGTCTCTGATATTGTTTTGCGAAGCGAAAAAAATCTTTTTATTTTTATTGTTTTGACCAGGAATTTTTGATCATGTTTTTTTCACTTGATAAATATTTTTTTTTGTAATATTTTTAAAACAATACCAAAGACGTATTTTTGATGAAGCATTTTGAAGAGATATTATTGAGAAACATTTATTTTTTCAACAAAGTCATGACGCTGATCTTTTATCTTTTATAACATTTTTTCTTAATGACGGCTGTGTTTCTTGATGTAAGCCTTCCAATGTGATAATATATTATAATTTTAAACTATTTTTATCTTTAAAAACCAATATAGAAAAATTTCGACTGTCAATATTTTTTTTTTATATTTAAAACTTTTAATAACTATAAAATAATAATAGTTTACATTACAAATATTATCAAGACAAAAGGCTCCTCACGACAACACGACCGCGCCTCCCCTTTAGCTTTAAAAGGCAATTAGTAGCGTCCGTTGTTTGTGGGTAGCGGCGCGGCGGCGGCGCGGCGCGGCGGGCCTCGGCCGGGCGGACGGCGCGCGGATAGGGCGCGACTGGCCTATTGACGATACGTGCCTGACACTTGAGAGACTCACGCGTGCCATACTAGGCAGAAAGCGCAATGAAACGCCTGCTTTTCTTATAAAAATTACACGCTCTGAAATATCTACGAAGGCGGTAGGTTAAGCACAATTTTTAACCCTTTAATCGCGTGTGTCGGATTATTCCGACAAGTGTTCTCGTGTGCTCGGGTCGTGTGTTTAAAAAAATTCTAAAAATTTCTAAAAATATATTTCACATAGGCCTACATGGGCACTTCTAAAACGTCAGAAGCTAGTGCACGGTTCCAAATTGGTCGTTTCCTATGGAGAAGAACCGGCAAGAAACTCCATGGTTACTCATGGTTAACCTTTTTGGTAACAAGAGACACAATAGTAAGACAATGAGTGCGCGAACTGGCCTTCCGTTCGATGCCGTGTTCGCTTGGTTACAATATTTCCATATTACAGTAATAATAGATATTATGTAAGAACAGTGTAGACCAGTCAATATTGTATCCAAAAGCACAAAAAAAAATGTTTGCGGCTTGGGTACTCCATCGTTTAGCTCTTCAATCCCCATAGGTGACAGAAGAGCTGACGAGATGCGAGTATTTGGTCGTGGATGTGCGACCCTGGCGGGATAAACGTGAGAGTGCTTGTCGGATATATCCGACGTCGCCGTTTAAAAGGTTAAGTTGTGACAAAAAAAAATCTTTTGTTTATCAATTTAAAAAAAGATACTTATTATTTTTACTTAAATTGCAGAATTATTTCAAAAACTCGTATTAAGAGTATTTTAAAATACTCGGAGCGAAAATAAATTCGGGAAATGTAGATTTAAAATGAGATCGTCAATCGGCCAGGCCGCGTCGGCCGAAACATTTGAAGGTTAGACATATTTTAAGCAGATCAATCAAATCAGTCCTGATTACAGTAAAATTAACAATCGATTTAGAATTCGAAATATGTTTGGAAACACTGCCTTCAGTGTTGGTGGAAGAAGTTATAAAAAAAAAAATATTTTTTTTTGCACACCCTGTATATTTAAAATATTTTTTTCTTTGATAAATTATAAAAAAAATAACTTCTTTTCCCAACATTGGGTTAAAAAGTCTTCTTTTATTATTATATAGAGAACAATATCTCCCCCACGACGAGCTTCCAGAGTCATGCATGCAATGCTAAATACGGGCAGTGTTGCCACGCTTAAAGTGGACGGAAATAATTTAGTGCGCTGGCAACACTCACGTCTAAGTGTTGCCAGTCTTAAGTAATGGTGATGGGCACGAAAACGTCACTGTATATGTAAATAAATAATGGAAATTAGTATAAAAAAATAAATAGGCGAACTAATCATTTCTTTTTCAGCATTTTTTTTTTATTATTTGTTTTCTGTCTGAGCGTCTTTTTACAAGATTTTTATTCTTAGTGAAAAAACTGAATCGTTTTTAGTTTAACTCCTTTTTGAACGAAAGTTTTTATTAAATATTTAAATTATTAAAGTTTCAAGGAAATATTGAAGTAATGTAAAGAATACAAAGTTAATTGTTTTCAATAATAAACTCTAATAATTGTAAAGAATTGTACTCTAGTACATTTTGATGGAACAAAATTCAATCAATTTTACCTGTGGAGTTTTTTTTTTTTTACTTTAAAAAATATTTTTAGCTTAAAATCAAGGCCAAATGGATTCAATATGATCTCATTTTAAATATAAATCAGTCGGTATCAAGCGCTATTGCTGAGCGCATGACTCTGGGTTCGATTCCCCTGGTCGAATATAATGGTTAATAAAAAAGATAATATTGGATAAATCTAAGTTATCCAATATTATCTTTTAAAATTGGGTTTATGTAATTTAGGTAATTAATATTAAATAACCAACTTATAGGAACGTTCGTTGTGGCGACGCTTGGGGAGGCCTATGTCCAACATGTATCGTCTGAAATGATGATGATGAACCAACTTATAGGTACAGAAAAAAAATTGTGGTGCCCAAAACTCACCATAGAAAATCCATATTTTGGCCTAATACCGCAAGTGCGATTTTTATTGGTCTTTGGTTCGATTCCAAGGCCGCTCATATCGTTATTTTGGAATTTAAAAAATAATATTTCACTCGTAAGATTGGTTCAATTTGTACACAGTTTAGAGAGGTCAGATTTAGGAATAATATAAATTATTTGGTAAACGGAAGTGTTTATTTACAAAACTACACTTTTTATTGCGGCTGTGCTTGAAAAAAAATGTCCATAAACATTTTTAAACGCAAGTTCGAGTCTTGCGTTGAAAAAAAAGGTATTTATAAAATGTTTATTGTATAATATAAAGTATCTTCTGCGTTCAAAGTATTATTGGTTAGTTAGGAAAATTGTAATTTTTGAATATTTCTGTAACAACGTGCCAAAAATGGTGATCAACAAAATCGCCATTTTTTTCCTTTGGATTAGTGGTCCCAGCGTGATTTATAAGAGATATTCCATAATTCTGTAATATATATTATTCTGTGATAATTCCCTATAGATCATGTAATGACATGATTGCCTTGGTATTAAGATTTTGGGTTCGAAACCCAGAATTTTCTCACTAGAAATATACACAACAGTTTATATTCTATAAAAAGAATCTGTATTTGTTTTTTTTTTTTTTCGTAAACTGGGTTTGGGTTCAATTCCCGCCCCTTGTTTTTTGGATCTTCTTTTTTTTACAATTTTATACCCACAAGGAGTTTGCGACTATTCTGTTGAATTGAACATTGCGATTATCTAGCTTCAATTCCTGGGTAGTAAAATTGTTATTTATAATTGCTCAAATCAGACCCGTAGAATGTGGTTTTTGATCCAATCGTGCGCGTTCGGGATTTGGGTTCGACTCCCAAATCTATCAATTTTATTCCTGTTTGTAATATATTTTGGGTTCGACTCCCAAATCTATCAAATTTAATCCTGTATACTGGATATAATGAATTGATTTTATAATGCCTTTCGTTTAGACAATTTTGGCGTACATTAAAAACCTAATGCGTTGATTTTAAATTAAGTCATAAAGATTTTGAAATAGTGATTTCAAAAATAAATTTAGTAAATAAGATGCAATAAAAAATATTCCTGTAATAAAAACTGGGATTTTAAAGTGACTTAACAAAATGTGTCGCAATTTTTATTTTTATTTCGATCGTTGTGGCGACGCTTGGGGGAGGCCTATGTCCAACAGTGGACGTCTGTCGGCTGAAATGATGATGATGATGAAATTGTTTTTAGAAAAATTTACTGAATATATTTTTGATATCGAAATGATTTTAAACTAGTAAAAAATCCAAATTTAATTTCTAATAAGATAAAACATACTTCCGTCTACCAAATACCCGAATAATACTAATGAAGAAATTCTCTTTCAGAAGTTAATCATTTTTTCGCTCCACAGGTTTCTAATAAAAACTTTTTAGCTTTTCAGCCTCTAATCATGAAACCTTTCTTCCAGCTCTTGTCGGCGTAGCTCTGTGCGTGCTGGGTACATACACGGCTGGTTTTCAGGAATTTAGCACAGCGAATTCTTTATATTTTATTTGTTTTAACGGGCTGTTGTTTGGCTGTCTTATTCTCGTAAAATCGTTCTTTTTTTTCTCTTAAAATTCTGACAAAAACCTCGTGTGTTTTGTCACATAACGCACAACAACACAAAAACAACAACAACACAACACAACACCAACAATTCAACAATTTGCCTTCTACGGTCTTCCCGTTCGATTATAATTTAGGTGTTTTCAAGGCTAGAGTGAATAGGTTCTTAAACTAGTGCGCTTCACCATCAACGATTGCATCGTTGCTTACCATCAGGCGTGATCGCAGTCAAGCACTACTTTAAAGATATTCCTTAGCTTTAAAAATGTTTTTGTTGAATATTCCATTGTCTGTCACATAAAGATGGATCTAAATTAATCATAACGGCGTTGCGTTTTTATTTTAAAACATTTGTCGTGATAAAAAAAAGGGTATATTAGTTTTGTTAAAATCTTTACAAAGACATTTGATGTAATTTTTAATAATTTTGTCCCACACTAGGAATTACTCCTGTATGTGTTCACAAATATAAACTTACATACACAAGACACCCAAACGCAGAACCCATCATCATGTACCTATAGGTCATACAAATAAGTATTCCGTGCCGAATCTAGTTGCGCTAATTAGACATAACCTTATTAACCGGATGTATTTATTTTAGAAATTAAATAATAACTAGCTTTTGCCCGCACGGCTTCGCTCCCGCTCTTCCCTACTATACCCTACTCTACCCTACTATACCCTATTCTACCCTACTCTACCCTACTATACCCTACTATACCCTACTCTACCCTACTCTACCCTACACTACTCTACACTACTCTACTCTACATTACTCTACACTACTCTACTCTACACTACTCTACCCTACTCTACCCTACTATACCCTACTCTACCCTACCAAAATTCACATAAACCATCTACTAAATAGTCCGAACAAAGCCTAAAAATTTGGTTTGGATAGGTGAGCCCGTTCTTGAGTTATAAAATAACAACGAAAAGTGGCATTGATTTTTATATATATAGATAAATAAAAAAGCTTTTCTCCTCCTCGGCCAAATCCATCCAAAGGTTGTCTGTAAAAAATCGCTTTCAGCGATAAGACCGCCCATTGTAACACCCTATTAATTTTAAGTTTCTTATGTAATTTTTTTTATTTTTGGTGAATTAATCTATCTATCTATCTATCTTTATTTATTTAATTTTAACTAGGGTCAAAAAATATACAATAATGCGATACACAAAAGACTAGTTCTATTCTAAGCGACTTAACCCATTTGTTTCTGCCCCTATGGGGGGTATTGGCTTGATATCATGTAACTTCCCCTTGTCCTCGCCAACCACAGCCCGATCTCAAAAAACTCAAAACCCCTCAATTCCTAGAAACCAATCGTCTAAACCCACTATAAAACTGAACCTTTCAACCATGACATTGAATAACGGTAAACTATCTCATTATAGGTGAAAGTGGAGTTCATAGCGCTGCTGAAGGAGAAGGTGGTGGACCGCCACGCGCGGTGGCTGGACGCCAAGAAGAAGATCGACATGGACCCGCGGTACAAGGCCATCGAGAGCAGCAACATGAGGGAAGATTACTTCAAGGAGTACTGTAAGATGGTCAAAGAAGAAAGGAAGAAGGAGAAAGATGGCAAGGAGAAGAGTGAGTTATCTATATCTATACTTGCTTCTGTCACCGTGTGAAAGTCGGTTTTTAACTTTGGACCCCCTTAAGGGGTAATTATGGCGGTAAGTCCCCTCTTTGAGGCGTGGCTGGAAAGACTAGGTCTTTCCTAGACCTGGAAGTCCTTACCTTCCGTATCACGCATGTCCTCACCGGACATGGCACGTTCGGGAGGTACCTGCACCACTGTCGCCACTGGCGGAACGTAAACCATCCAAATGACATCCCCCGCCTTTGGAGATAGTGTCAGACTCTTACTGACTAAAAAACCCACCCCGTTCCTTCTTGCTTTTTATACTGGGGCCGAGCCTCCGTATCGGTACTAGACCCTGTCCCCAGATCCTCTTAAAAGGGTGAATTTCAGAAAATCCGTTCTTAGCGGATGTCTAACTCTACACCCTATAAGGAACCTACCTGCCACATTGTAAGTTTGTAGGTGTTCTAGTTTCTGAGATTTCGTGATTAATCAGTGTGTAGTATTTCACTTCTATTAAAAGACTAGCTTTTACCCGTGGCTTCGCCCGCCTACATAAAATATAGCCTATGTCACTCAGGAATAAAGCAGCTTTCTATCGGTGAAAACATTTTAGCAATAAGACCAGTACTTCCAGAGATAACCTCCTACAAACAAAAAACTAAAATAAACAAAGTTTACCTCTTTATTATATTAGTGTAGATTATCTACGACGCCGCCGCTCCAGAACCTTTCGGCCCCAACGGCCATCTGTTCTGCGAGCAATGTGCCCTGCCCATTGCCACTTAAGTTTGGCGACTCTTCGAGCTATGTCGGCAACCTTGGTTCTCCTGCGGATATCTTCATTTCTGATTCGATCCCGCAAGGAAACTCCGAGCATAGCCCTTTCCATTGCCCTCTGGGTGACTTTGAGCCTTCTGATGAGGCCCATTAGATTGTGGCCCTCGTACTGGAAGACGCAGCGTCGGAAGGCCTCCTACAAGGTGGACCGATGACCTGGTGAGGGTTGCGGGAAACCGATGGATGCGAGACGCACAGGATCGATCATTGTGGCGACACTTAGGGGAGGCCTATGTCCAACAGTGGACGTCTGTCGGCTGAAATGATGAATGATGATGATGAGATTATCTACACAAATAATTATAAAGAGGGAAAATTTTTATTTTTGTGTGTATGTTTGTAATGAATAAACTCTAAAACTAGTGTGCCGATTTCAAAAATTCTTTCACCATTGGAAAGCTATATTCACCCTGAGTAACATAGGCTATATTCATTGCCCGTGCGAAGCCGGGACGGGCGCTAGTAGTAGATTATAAAGAGAAAAGACCTGTATATTTTAATTGTAACGAACTAAAACTTTGCCATCGAATTACAACCGTATTTTGAGGGTAGTTTTGAAAAAAGTCATAATGACAGTCTTTATTTTTTTATTTAGATTAGTATTTTTTCAAAATTTCAAATGTACTCACCCAAGGAATAATATTTTCCCATGCAAACTTTTACACCCTTTTATTCATTTAGGGAATAAAATTTTACTTACTAAGCTATTTCTCCGTTTCACCCTTTTAAAATTTGAATTTTCAAAAACCCTACGGCGAACGTAGCGAGTGCTCGACAACCCTGCTGGTCCTAAGAAGAACAGTACAGAAGGTCCTGCAATGCACACATGGTTTTCATGAGCAGGTGTTTCATTCACACACATTGAGTGTAGATATCCTTTCGTGACATCGTGCATGCATCTTAAGAATCTCTGCAGTCCTGCGTTCAAAAATAACCAGAGTCGAGTAGAGTTGCATCCCCGGGTCGTTCTTTTATAACTCGAGTAGCTACCCTAGAGTTAACCCAACTAACTCTAACTCTGAGCAGGGTATGTTCATGTTGGAATAAGCGGCCAATGCTTGACATTGACAGTTGAACTCACGTTCGCGTTCATAACTGCCAGGGTAGAGTAATTACCCTATGACGTCATTAGAGTTAACTCTAAACACAAATTTGAATGCAGCCTAGGAATTATGGGTATCGATACCTAATAACAATAAGTCGAAATCTGAATTTAAAATTATTAAACAAGAGTTTTAAACATTTTAAGCCGATTCTGACCTGCTCCCGTCTTTCTGTGAACCGTGCCAATAACCGGATAACCGGGCATTGATCTTATTGTTTGCTTCTGTACCAGTTGCATTTCCAGCAGTATACGTCGGAATTGCATTACTTAATTCCAGAAAGTTGTGGAAAAAAAGAGACTTGCATGTCTGGTCTGAACAGTTCCCGATCTCAATGTGAAGCTGTGCACACCTGGAATATGCATGCATACCAGTGCCTTGATTTTAATTAAAAAAAAAAATAACAAATAAATCCTGCATGTAATGCTGTTGGTGTGCCAATAAATAAAATAAATAAGATGGCAACACTCGTCAATAAAAGCTGGTCAAACTATTTTCAGGTTTTGCGCATTTAACTGTAACGTTGTATTTCAGATTTAAAATGTGCTAACAGCAGAAATGTTACCAGATAATCGTAATAGTAGTTAACACCTTTGTCCACTTGCCCCTTCAATTATCTTGTATCTTTGTTAAGTCGGAAACATTTTAGACCACCTGTGTATTTAACCGAACACTGGACATCTGTCTTGTGTTCTGGTGATGCTTATAAGGTTTAGACAGAAGAGTCTCACACGCGTCCATCTGATTACAGAACGCGAGCGCACCGGCGGCAAGAAGGAGAAGCGAGAGAAGGAGCGAGACAAGGACAAGGAGAAGACAGACAAGGACGTGAAGAAAGACAAGAAGAAGGAGAAGGGAGACGTAAGTACCGTAGCGCTAGGCTAGCTCGGAGTTCAACGGTGCACAATTTTGTTAGAGTTGGATAACCTTGTCGTGACATGTTGTAGTGTCTGCTGTGCGAGTGAGACAGAGGGATGGAACTGTACACCCTGTATAGCTCCATCCCTATAACAGTTCAGTGTAGGTCGTCAAATGGATCGTGTTAAGAGCTCGTAGTAATCTTCAAAGTCAAGCAATTCTTACTGAGGTTGGTCTTTAGTTTGGGGACTATTCATTGTAGCCAAGAATCCTTTAAGGCCTACGCAGACCGGAACGGCATGGCAAGGAATTTTACCGTGAGTCAGCGCACACTGGCCGCTTAGATACCGCGGCTTTCCAGCACTTTTCCACGGCATGCCCCGCCGCCGCACCCCGCTGTATATCATTACGAGCGCCGGAGTCCGTGGCATGCCGTTGCCTACCGCAGTATGGCCACGGCAACGCGCCACGAGAGCCCTTGGCGCGTCTTTTAATGCCGTGCTATAAAATCCCTTTCAATGCCACGGCATCATTTTAAAGCATAGCAATTTATGTCGTATTTCTGTAACAGTACGGTTGAATGTCCATTAGTAAAAATTAAAATCCCTTGCCATGCCGTCCCGGTCTGTTTAGGCCTTTCGTCGATTTCTGATCAGCTGGATAGGCAGTACGCTCCATGTGGAATTACTTGTACTCAACTGCATTCGGTTACACTGAAAACTAAACATAGTTTTATAAAAAAAAAACTCTGCAGAATGAAAGTACTGTTACTTTCATTCTGCAGAGTTTTTGTTTTTATTATTGTTAATATTGGATTAATTCAGAATAGGATCCAATTCCACCCATACGCACAAAGCGTTTTGGGAACACATTTATTATGCGTACAGCCAAGGAGTGGAATTCTGATAGCTACAACTTGGGGGCCTTTAAGTCAAGAGTGAATAGGTTACTTCTAGGCAAGCGTGTTCCATCGTCGACCACATCGTCGCTTACCATCAGGTGAGATGGTGGTCAAACGCAAGCCTATCAATAATAATAAAAAAAAGGCTAGTTGCCGTAAAAAATGTAATTAGTCCGTCTTTTAGATTGTTCAAAAATAAGTGGCACGTATTTTTTTATTTGTAAATTAACCAAAAATTACAAAGACCCATTAAAGTTACGTGTAACGTCACGCCGTGCTGCATTATTTCGCACGGGGTGACGTAATTTTAATGGGGTATATCTTTGTAATTTTTTGTTTAATCGTAAAAATTAAAAATACGTGTCCAATATTTTTTTATAACACACACCACACATACCACAACATAGAGTACCGTATTATCTAAATTAGTAAGTAGTCGGGGAAAAGATTAGGGAGATGACGACGGACCTACCCAGCATCCAGTTTCTGTTTATGATTGATTGTGCACTGTTGAAGCTTGAAACGAAAATGCTCACGACGCCGAAACCTGTCGATTGAAACCGTAACCAACAATTGTGATGGTGTACTTAGAAAAAGCGATGGCGCTATTCGACCTGTCCATACCCTATTCGCGTTTAGACAAAGAAACCTTTTTACTGTCTGTTCAATCGACTTTAACTTCTATTTCGTAGGCATAAGGTTGGCATTAAAAGCAAAATAGTAAGAAAGAAAGAAAGAAAACTATTTTATTTGGCATACACTCTCGTAGATACACACAATGTAGTACATTATGATATAAGTGTGTTATGTTAGTGATTACCGTTGAGGCAGTATTTAGACCCGAGCCGCGGCGAGGGTCTTAAGAGAGCCGAGAATCATAAATTACTCACGTGTATCAAACGACGTTTTTCAATACACTTATGAAGAAAATAACTGTATAACTAGTAAACTTTTGTGGCGGTAAAAATCTGTTTTCATATGCGAATCCCACGAGGAAAAGAAAAAAATAAGGGCATTTTTTTTTTTTCCTCATGGGGTACGACGCGCCCATCCTGATATGATAAATGTAATAAAGTTATGGCGGTGGAGAGGTTGAACAAAAAGGTTTTAACCACATTATAGCACATAATGGTAATCAAAGTGTCACAGTTTGGTGACAAGTGCCATTATATACCTAAGAGCATTGCAATAAGAGTCACTTTATGAGCAAGTGTATTGAAAAAGTGGTTACAATACCAACTATTTACTGCAGCCGCCATCTGTCACGCCACCAACGTTATAAAAGTCAAAATCGGTTGAACGGACAGTAATAACAGGGTTTCATAAATGTCTAATGTTATTTTGAACAGAGTATAGCTCCATCTCTTTCTTACACTGGAGCAATGAATGATCAAATACTTGTATATTGACATTTAAATTTTTAGTGTTAGAGCCCGTGTCTCACTGTTACGCCATGGCGGTGACGCCAGTTCGTGCGACCAAGAAAGTGCCTGAAATTATTAGAATTGCAAAAACCAACTAACTGCAATTTTTTACCCAAATTAAATTAAATATAGCTATCGATTAGTCTCATAAAGACGAATCTACATGTAAAACCTGTCCCTCTAGCCAAGTTACAACCTTTTCGCTTGCGCTTCGAGTTGACCTTGCCGCCAATTCTTTTGTTCTGACCACGTGGCTGAGCGTTGAGATGACGTCATTCCCGTACATTTAAAGCTTTCTACTAGCGTTAACTATACTAGTTATAAAGTAAATAACCTATAGATTTGGTCGAATATAATAATAATATTATAATACAAAAATCGTGTTGCATTTAGTTGGTTTTTGCAATAAGAGTTCGCTATGGTGTGTACCTCGTCTGGCTAATGTTGGCCACACAGCCAATCCATACATTTTTTACCATGATTGATGACCTGGTTTCACCACCGTGGCGTGACATAGCCCTTAGACTATCGCCACAAGTTTTTAAAAACTTATTTCCATTTAATATAAAGTTATGCCATAATTCTGACATTTAGTCACAAATACACGACAGAGGCGTCGTGAGTATAGTAAACATAATAATTGTCATATTTTGACAGGCCGCAGAGCGAAAGATTTTTAAGTTTTTTTTTTTATTAAAGCGGAACTGCGTCGGACATTCAGATAAATTCGCTTGATGGTCGATTGTTTATTATTGAACATTCGTGATTTTTTCGTTATGGTATTATTTATTTTATAGATATTGCTCGAATTTTGAGAGTTATTTGAGTATGAAAGTTAAAACAATGATGTATTGTAATAATACATCTTAGAAAAATAATATCTTTAAAATATATAATGAATTTATATACTTTATTCTTTGTGTAAGTTGTTAATTAAAATAAATAAAACTTGTTTTATTTACCCCAACCTTTAAATTATAAGTATCATATTTTTCTTATTGGCGTCGTCTTCGAAGTTGCTCAGGTACGTACATAGCTTTTAATCAGAATTATTAATACCATTGTTTATATAGGAATATTTAATATATAACGTTTTGACAACATTGGCCCCTCGTGTCCATGACCGACAATAATACATATATTTTTAATTTTATTGTGTTTTTAGAATCTAGTATTACTCCCAGGTACCTTAACCTGGGTCTTTAAACGATTGCTGGTTGGTAATCGTTGCTATTATACATGGTTGTCCAGCCTGTCCATCCGCGACGTTATACTTGATTGTCAGCCTGAATTCTACAGGGTGTAAAAAGACTCGACACTAAGCCGTTGTCTATGAATTTTGTTTAACAAACTTTACCAACTGTGAGACAGTACGGGCCAGTTAACCATCTATATAATACGCGATGTGTCCTCCAGCGCCACGCAACAAATTGTTTCTATGTTAAACTAACTGACAAATGTTTCTATTGAATATAAAACAAACAAGAACTTATTATGCGTGAAAAAGTTAAAAATATGGCTTATAACAGGGCAATTTTCCATAAAAACAAAATAAAAGGTCTTGTAAAAGTTGTAAATTTATTTTATACTATTATTACTTCTAATCAAGTAGTGGCGCTGTGGGCACGACAATCTCGAACTTGTATACAAGTGATTGGCGTTCAGAAGGTTAATGAGCTATGATATGATATATAATAACCAGCTAATTATGGCTTTAATTAGCTATAATTAACTGATATATTTTTCTTGAGGTGGGTACTTATCGGATAAATTGGCAGAAATCAGCGACCATAGAGTCTGAATGTAGTTTTCTGGGAAATGAATTTAATTTCCGTAAGATAAATCCCTTATTGTGCTTATGTATGTATGCAACGGCATCTTCAGGGGTCGTGGGAAGTATTTAAAATAAAATTTCGTAATTAAAAGAAAATTCAAGTTTCAAACTTTCAATATCTCCGGTACTACGTCTTCACAATGACTGGCCGCGCCAAGCGTCTTTTTGCACCCTGTCAAGGCAAACGTAACCAGGAAAATTTTTCTATGCGGACTTTTCAAGAAGAGCGGATTTAAAGCAGCGGATTTTGAATACGTGCCTGACGTTAAAAGGCAATCGTTCTCGGATATTTGTGTTTAAATGCCGACTGTCATAACCTGCGGGCAGCGTCGCTGTCCCAAACGAAAGGTTTCGCACAAGTGCAGTGAGTTAATGCAGTAACGTGTTGGTTGCAGAATTGCATAGTTTATCAGAATGGCGCGGACAAACGGAGCGACGTGTGGTGTTTGCGGCGAACTGCATCGGACGGGCTCGGGGTGCACTGTGGGTTGCGATGTAGCACGTGAAAATGATACTAGCAAACAAGAATTAGGATTTTGACACTCCATACGAATTATTTTTTTGATAGGCTCGCGTTTGACCAGCATCTCACCTGATGGTAAGCGATGATGTGGTCGACGATGGAGCACGCTATATCTGACTGTTAAACTTAGCTTATAATTGTTTTGGGGATGATACTTTTAACGTACGCATAATTTAGTAAAAAAAAAAAACAGTTTTTGTGCAACCTAAAAATTGATTATTCAATCCACTGGTAAGAATAATAGAGGAACAATTATGACTTTTTGTCAGTATGCTACGTCAAACTGCCATGTTTAATTATGCATATAAAATCTGCCCGTTGATAAATCAACCGATACTGACAATCAATGCACACTGCCTCTAAAAAGTTACCAGCTTGATAAATATTATTTATTTCATTTAATGAACCCCAAGCGAGCGTCGGCGTTCGCGCTCCCATTGTCTTTCTATTGTGTCTCTATTTATCACGATTGAAAGGTTAATAATGGTTTATTGAAACTAAATAAAAGACGTGTGGCACTCGGAGACTGCCGCGGTAAAGCTATTGCATAGCATTTTTTATCAACTTATGCAATTAAATTGTGATTGAAGTTGACAAGTTGCCATGACAACCATTTAGTGGGGGGTGTTAGGTTTTTTTCGATACGGAATTTCTGGATTCGGTCTCCACGCTCAAGGCCCGCGATAGAAGCTATTTAATAGCTTAAAAAAACTCTTCAATCTTTCAGCTATTCGTAGGGAGTGTCGATTTCCATAATACTTATAAACAATCGATTAGGTGTTAAACATTTATTTAGTAACAGCTACAACGCCTACAGTGCACTCTCGGTCACAGGGGCGTATCCAATATTTTATTTCTAGGGTCACATTTTATACATTAAGGCCGTCACACACGAGCCAACTCTGCAGCGACTTAGACTCGCCATGTCTCTGTCGATGCTGAGATAATTGACGTGTGATGTTTCTTTATTTTTGTGGATGGTTGTCTTTTTCGTAATTATTTGGTATTTCTAAATTAACGGGTTTGGGTTTTAGAAGGATAAAAACATCTCATCATCATACAGTTCATTGATAAATGTGATTTTACTTAAATTGATTTAAAAATGTGGTCACAAGTACTGATCCTGACCTCATGTTTATTTCCGAAGAGAAAGCTAACATACAAACATCAATGGCGTCTAAAAACAGGTTTCTCAATTGAGTATTGAGACCTGTCAAATCATACTTTGATGCCGAAATCTGACTGGTTTTCAAGTTTAATTACATTTTGACGAATACTCGAACTTTAAATTCGCAATACAGACTTGAAGGGTAAACCTGAAATCGTCTTCAAGTGGGATGATTGAATAGAATAGAATCGTTTATTTCATTTGAGGTAATAAATATTATAACAGCCCATAGCATAGAAAATGCCACCGTTTTATACAAGGGACATAATTTGAGACATCATTTTCATCACAGATTTGTTTACTTATATGGTTAAAATATCTTGGTATTTTTTTTTATTAATAATGGTGGAGGAACAAAATTTTTGAAAAGAAATAGGGGGAAAAAGGAATGGTGGGAATTAGGGGATTTTGGTTTAAAATCTAATGATGATGATGAGAATTTTTGAGTAGCCGCAAGATTTATAATAATTGCTCAGATTGCTCGAAAAATCGTACTGTATTATGCGTTTGGCCCGCACAAAATTGCGGTGCAATCAAAATCCAGGAAGGAAGCTTTTCTGCACATCAAAATATGCACTATTCAAATGAAAAATATAATTTCGACAAAAACAATAATCCACAAAAAACTCTGCAGACTCAAAGTCTGCAGTTCAGAATAATATTTTATTTTTAAATTTGTCTTAAAATGTGACCTTACACGCTCTGTAGCATTTGGTAGTAAACGCCCGCAGTTTATGACACACGGCCTTAGGGAACCCTGCAGCTCTGCAATGTGGCTTCAGACGTCGACATGCTTCTACAAAAAATGTCAAGTGAAAAATAATATATGACTTAACTCTGCAGAGTCGAAAAACTCTGCAGTTTAGAAGAGAGAAAAAAAATGTCTGCAATTTGACTTGTGATTGTCTGTCATGCGATGCATTGTTCATTTGCTTTTTTTTCGCTTAATTTTTGGAATAATGCAGAGCTGCAGAGAACCCCTGTCTACGCGAGAATACATTTATTATAAAACTGTATTTAAAATAAGTTTTTCTTTACGTTTTGACTTTGTTTTTTTAGAGTCTAAGGCCGTGTCAGTCAATAACTTGGATGTCCGATGCAGAGTCGCTTTTTTAATGTCTTTGTTCATTATTTATATCCACAATATTTTGCCGAGTCGTGTATTTAGTATGCTGAGCGGAAAAAACTGTATTTTTAATGTACAAGACGTCTTTATTTTATTTCGCACGTAATTTAACTACGAAATTGATTCTATTGCGGTCGTAATAAGGTCCACGTGTATTAATTTGGTGTACTGAACGCATTTTGAACTTTTTATCATGTAGGCAAGAATACAGTATCAAAATATTGTGGGTATAAACACTAAGACATTAGCAACACCCTCACTCTCTCCGTTTGTCCCTCAGAAGCCGGCAGAGACCGAAGATGAGCGGAAACAGCCGACCCCCCCACCCGACCAGTGGGCCGAGATACTCGGCATACCCGGACAAGACGACCCTAAGAAACCCATCAAAGCCACACGCCGTAACCTGGACAAATCTAAGTCCACTTCAGAAGAAGACGCACCATCACCCAAACAGCTACGCTCATCCAAAAAGGAGGTAGCCCAAACCCCGGAAAAGGTAGAAAAATCCCCCATCAAACCACCCCCCAAGAAACGAAAACCAGAAGAGTTCCAACCGGAGGTGGAACCTGTTCCGGTCGTAAAGAAGGCGGAGAAGAAGAAGGTGGATAAGGCTGAGAAGACAGAGAAGAGGAAACGGAAGAAGTCAGAGAAAGAATAGTGTTTGATGTATGTGTTCTTCGGCGGGCACCGAGCGTTGCGCACATAGTGCAGAGACTTTGTTCATGCCTCCCAAGTGGTGTGTGGGTAGATGAGTGCGGAGCTGTTATGTTTGTCTGTGGCCAGTTCACTTCCTATCTCGAAAACTAACAAGAGTTTAATTATAAATATTCTAACCGCTTACGTCAGATTCAAAACTTCAAATATGTGTGGTAGTTTCCAGGGTCAAAATAACTCAATTTTATTTAGTCCGTATTTTAGATTATAAAAAAATATTGGACACGTATTTTTTCTTTTTTCGATTAAACAAAATATAACAAAGATAATTACGTGTGGCGTCAACCCGTGCGAAAAAATGCAGCACGGCGTGATCTTTGTCGTTTTTGGTTTAATTCATGAATCCCCAAGCGACCACCGGTGGCCGCGCATCTATTGTCTTACTA
This sequence comes from Mythimna lalbum, assembly GCA_949319445.1. Lineage (NCBI taxonomy): Eukaryota > Metazoa > Arthropoda > Insecta > Lepidoptera > Noctuidae > Mythimna > Mythimna lalbum. Next base: position 10,378,428 of record OX439375.1, read on the forward strand.
TTGTGTCTCTAATTGACAGTATCTGAAGGGTTAATATACAAATAAAAAAAATACGTGTCCATTATTTTTGAATAATCTAAAAGACGGACTAATTAATTTTTTTACGGCAACTAGCTTATTCTAACCGCCTTATTCCAAAACCCGATCTAATTGTAATAGCGATGATGTGGTCGACGATGGAGCGCGCTTGCCTAGAAGCAACCTATTCACTCTTGACTTAAATACCCCTAAGTTGTGTAGCTATCAGGAAACAGGCTCTGGCAGGAAATATTATGAATTTATGATTATTACTAGGTTTATGACTGACTAAAAAACGTTATTAAAAATATGAAGTTTATTACTAGTATCTGAACTATCTATGGTAGTAAAGCTAGACCGCCGAAACCCCTAGTTTAACTGTGGCACCAACTTCGATACTAATGTGTATATTATTATTTAAGGTTAGCTTTGATTTTGTGTGTTAAATCGTTAAATTAATTATTAATCGTTTCGGCAGTCTAAACTTTACTACCATAGATACTTCAGAAAGTAGGGATAAACTTCATTTTTACAAGCTTTTATTTAGTTTCACCTATCCCGATGTTTGTCTGTAATCAAATCTTGTAAATTAAATTTGACCCACTTCCCGGTTATCGATTGAGCTGAAATTTTGCATGCATGTGTAAATCAGATGACATTGCAAAGTTATCATGACAAGGAGCTGATCTGATGATGGAACCGGAAGATAGGAACTTGGTAGTTAAACGACACAACCCCATCGAGTTTGGGCTCGTATGATTCGTCTTGGCCAGTATTAATTATATAGGTATACCGAGCTATATGCTATGAAAAAAATATTTTCATTAAAAGCTTGTTTTTATCTCTTTCTTTAGTCTATAGGTCTTAAACCTAGTATCAATCCTGGAACTATACTATATTTAGATCGCGTTTTGGAATAAGGCGGTAGAAGTTTTTATTTCACATAGGCCTACATGGGTACTTATAAAACGTCAGAAGCTAGTGCACGGTCCCAATTGGTCGTTTCCTATGGAGAAGAACCGGCAAGAAACACCATGGTTACTCGGTTTTTTTTTAAGTGGTCCGACAAATGTTTTCCCGTCCTATGCGCCAGGGTCGTGTGTTAGCGACTGGGTACTCCATCTCGTTTAGCTCTTCAATCCCCAAAGGTGACAGAAGAGCTGACGAGATGGAGTATTTGGTCGTGGATGTGCGACCCTGGCGGGATAAACGAAAGAGTGTTTGTCGGATATATCCGACGTACGCGGTTAAAAGATTGGGAAGACTTAAGTTTCATGCATTTTGCAAGGCAGTGTCAAGTTGTGTTCATTAAAATATGATTGATGGCCGTAAAATTATATTTATTTACGGAAATATAAATCATTAAAATCAACACAACCACAAAATAGGTACAGAAAACAATCTCATGTATTCACTTCACTTTTTATACCTACTCTCGGTGGAGGCAAACTGAGCGTTTGAGCCGGAACTGTTCGACGAGCGGGCCGAAACGCTCCGAGATATCGTGTCCGTAAGCGGTGTCTATGTGTGCGTTGTGAGAGCGCGCACAGTATGTAGATTGACTTCTGTACCTATATATTTTGTGACACAACACAATTATTCTAAGTAGGCATAAGGATGGCATTAGAAGCAAAAAAGTGGTTACAATACCAACTATTTACTGCAGCCATCTGTCACGCCACCAACGTAATAAAAGTCAAAATCGGGTGAACGGACTGAAAAAGTTTGTTTCATATCATAATCTTAATTCATATGGAGTGTAACTCTATTGATAGAATATTTTATGAAAAAGTCATTAAATAGCTGATCAGCAAAATGCAAGATTCTTGATTCTAAAATACAAATGCTTGTAACTTGCACAAATGTTAGCAAGTAGCTCGCATGCTATAGTGCCGTCAACAGATGTCAACTAGTTATGGCAACATGGCAAGATATCTTACTCTGTAGTTTGTCTAAAATGTCAAATGCTTTTTTTTTCTGTCGACGGGGAAAATCATCATTGACAAAACTCGCTCTTGGGTAGAGCGGAAGATAGTGTCAGACTCTTACTGACTAAAAACCCCGCGCCGTTCCTTCTAGCCTTCATACCGGGGCTCTAGTTTCCTTTCGGATAACCCCGACCCCGGTAGGCTAAGTCAAATGCTTTGAGAATTTTGTGAATATTTAATCAAATAGACCATTTGCAGGCACTTTTGAATAGTCAAATGTCGGTCAGTCCAAAAAGTAAAGCTGAATTGCATGTTTCCAAAGCGTAGGTTTCTATGGAGAAGAACGTGCAAGAAACTCCATGGACACTCTTTCATATAAAAGTATTTATATTTGATACTTTTTATAAGGTTCTTTATTAGTAAACAATGATCAAGATCTCTTAATCAACCTTGATTATTGAACCAGTGTTGACTACATCAGATTTAATTTTACCCTGATAATTACCCAAGTCGTTTGACTTTCTAGACAGACTCTAGGAACTACTCCTGTGTTGTAAGCGCGTTTACAAACATCTTAACTCACAGGACAACCAAGCCCGAAATAGCTATTCTGCCTCTGATAGTTAAAAAGACGTATCTAACAAAAACGAAAACGGATAAAAATATGTTTATCGAATGAAACGGGAAATCGGGCCTTTTTCCTTGTGTTAAAACCGCACTGGAGAAAGTTAGCAAAATATAAAAAATACAGGCAGATCCACCATTATGTTCTGGGTTCCGGCAATGTATATAACTCAACTCTGGAAAAAATGTTAGATGCGTCTTTTTTTACTTACGGGGGCAGTATTTATAAGCCATACCGTGCGAGAGCCGAACCCGCGACAGACAGCACAAAAGCCAGTCGTACTACGGCGTCACTATACTTTTGAGCAGGTTACAAGCAAATTGTATTTCAAGTAAAATATCACATCAAACCATTCTAAGAGATTAAAGGACTTGTTATTGAAATAACTCGAAACTTGGACAGGAGCGTAGGAAATATGTACAGAATTCATTGAACCCCGAGCGACGCTGGCGCCGCTCTCTCGTTGGCTTTCTATTGCGTCGCTAATTGACGGTATTCGAGAGGTTAAACTAATTACTTTCTAGTTACGATGATGGCGGTATTACCCATTTAAACGTCTATGTCGGATATATCCGATATACTCTTGTTTAGCCGCAATTTTAGTCAATTTTGCGCAATAAACGTACATAATAGTCAAAATATGTTGGACACTTTAAATTGTACATTGAAAAAATACAAATTTGCCATGATTCACTTTAACCAACCGCGTCGGTTTAATCCGACGAGTTTTTTCGCGTCTAATTCGCCAGGGTCGTGTGTTCGCGACTGAGTACTTCATCTCGTTTAGCTCTTCAATCCCCATAGATGACAGAAGAGCTGACGAGTTAAAGTCGTGGTCGTGGATGTGCGACCCTGGCGGGATAAACGTGAGAGTGTTTGTCGGATATATCCGACGGAGACGGTTAAAAGATAAAGAAATACTCAATGCATTTGTTCGATAAGATCAAAATGTTTCGCTTCGCTCGTATTGATTGGTTCAAAGAAAGAAAATTTGCGAGAAATAACTCTCAATCTTGGGAATAGTTTACAAATATAGCTTTCTATAGGAATAATATACGCCATGTCCGCGTTAAACGACCGAATGCTCAGCATAATGCAGTGGCCACACGCTTAGGGACCCTCCACGATCTAGAGAATCGTGACGAGTTGCGACGATACGCTGGTGGAACAATCGCTCGTTCGTTGAGACGACCCGACGATATAAGCACGGAATCGTCGCGAATCTCGCTCGTGAAGATGGTCCTATAGTGCGACGAGTCTACAGCGCCCACCTTCGGTATAGGTAAAACGGGCTGTTATCCGCAACTCCACGACTACAACGCGTGTTCTAAAGTGAGTATAGACTACAACATTTTCTGGAGCATTTCTGCGTAATGTAACATTCTTACGAATAACAGACAAAAGCCCAGTTTCCAAAGCATTTCCATGTTATGTAACGTTCCTGCTAAAGCTCGGCGTTATGCTACGGGTAAATGCTCACAGCGAGTGTGCATTTACCAACATTTCGTTGTACCTTGCGTTCATTCTTTTTTGAAATGTCACCCCGCAACCGCGCATCGCCCGCACTTGTGGCTCGACGAAATGTTACACCAACACGCTCTACGAAATGTTACACCAACACGCTCGACGAAATGTTACACCAATATGTTCGTTGGTTTGTAACAAAGAGGCGAGCGTGCTCGACGTTTCGTTCGTAAAAGGATGATACACTACAACATATCATAGAGCGGCTCGTTGTTCTGTTACAAGTAAATGTTGTAGTTTATACTCACCTTTACGTACAGGTAGGACAAATGAGTCATTCGATCCACCCCAGCTCCTCAAGAACAGCTCCACGCACGGACATTGCCCACCTTTCCAAGTGTTCAGTTATTTCAATAACAGTGATGGACGGACAAACTCTAGCTGTGTTACAGGCCTGCCCACACATCAAGAAATAGACTCTTTCAGTGTGATTACAATAGCAACTAATATTCTTTGTATTATACGTGCTTAGCAGACTGGTTGACTGCTACTGTTCGATTATAAATATATTTGGTCTGTTTAGTAATGAAAGAAAGATGAAAGTTTTATTCGACACCGAAGATACACATACTGTAGAAATATTATTTAGAAACTTAGATTATATAATGTATCTCACGGATGCGCCAAATAGGTCCAGTTCAGCGAAATACCAGATAGCTACGTGGTAGTTTGCCTGACGCTGGTTTTCAACTGAACCTTACTGACGCTGGTTTTCAACTGAACCTTAGTGAGAGTGTAATTATTATATTTATCTTAATTTATAGTAAAACTGTTTGTCTGAATAGACGTTGTCTTGCTCATCTTTTTATTTCTTTTTTAACCGACTTCTAAAAAAGGAGGAGGTTCTCAATTCGTATGTTTGTTTTTTAATGTTTGTTCGCGCATAACTTCGTCGCTTGCCAACCGATTTGAAAAATTATTTCTTTGTTTGAAAGGGTATACTTCCCAAATGGTCCCATAATCACCAAGTTGGGATCTGATGATGGAATGCTGGCAAAATCGAGGGAACTCCTCAAATTCAATTAAATTTTTTAGTGCAGTCGGTTATTTTTTTTATTTTGAACTGTCAAAAACTTCTTAGTGATCACCTACATCATAAAAGGAAGTCTTATGCAATATTTCACGGCTTTAGAGCCAGAGGACTATGCCATATGTTCCTTAAGGATATTTTTCTACTTGCATGCAGGTGAAACAGATGGCTAGAAGTTAGTATAGGTATCGGCACGGATGAGGGCTGCCTTCAAGTTGCGCTGATGTCAAATATCGGGCCTATTTAGTGGTATGAAATGAGACGCGGGGGCGGGGAGCCTCAGTGATTGGCTCGCCGAGCCATCGAGTCATAGACGTCACTCGTGATTCGTTCCCTGCGCTTGCTGCATGTATCTAACAATGATGACGATTGGCTCGCTAATGGAATGCGCAAAGCGATCTCAGCTGAAGATCCATGCCGATACCTATATCTGAGTAACGAATTCAATTTCATAAGTCCATTAACATATGGTAGTCACAATCAGTCAATATCTCCTTATATACAGGGTGTAAGGGACGCACCTTCACAAACTTTAAAAGCTTGTTCAGTTAAGAAAACTGAACTACCTTATTTTTAATATATGCGAAACCTGAAACACCTGTCCGTTATTTTATGTAAAGAATCTATATACAAAATTTCAAAACTGTATTATTAAAAATCATAAGCCCGTTATGGTACCTGGTTGGCGACATAAATACATGTTCACCGGGCCACCCGGCTGACTGAGGGGTTGTTTTCCTTCAGCACTCAGATGTGAGCTGGCGCCTAATGCCCGCTATGACCTGCCGCAACCTGTTTGTATTTAGTGTTGCTGGTGTCCAAATTGTGACCCATTTTTTAAATTACCAGCTTTTGCCCGCGCGGCTTCGCTCCCGCTCTTCCCTAGTCCACCCTACTATACCCAACTCTACCGTACTCTACACTACTCTACCCTACTCTACGAAAATTGAAAATTGGTAAAACCAATTACCAATTTACCAATTACCAATTTTCAGCCATATCGGTACAGCCATTCTTGATTTATAAATAGTGTAACTAACACGACTTTCTTTTATATAAATAGATTTAGGGAAAAAAAACACGGTGTAACACTTATTGGCAAACTATATTTAGGTTTCGCTTATACTAAAAGAAAAGGTTGTAAAAAATTTTCCACAACTTTAACACAACGCCATCTAGTCCCGAACTAAAGCTTTGGTTTCCTAGGCTAGCGGTGCCGTCATATAGCGGCCGTTTTCGGGACAACGACTATTTTCCTTTTCTGATCACAGTTCTTCCTCCAAGTAAATTACTAAAGCTAAATCAAGGTCGTCCATTTTCTATCTTGGATACTTTTCTTTCGGATTTTACTTGGATGTGTTAAAACGGCCGCTATATGACGGCACCGCTTTCCTAGGAAACCAAAGCTTTAGCAGAGCTTGTGTTATGAGTACTAGACAACTGATAAACATGCTAGATAACACACCCAGACCCAGAACAAATGATCGTGCTCATCCCAAATGAACCTACGACCTCCGGTTTAGCAGTCAGGGTTACTAACCATTAGACTAGGTACCAGGCCAGTCAAATAATGCAATATGATATTTGTCATATTTCTTAAACTTATTTTTAATTTTAAGTCAACCAGTCTACTATCCTCATTACATGTTTGGACATTTTAAACTAAACATTTCGGAAACTGTAAATATTGAAAAAAAATCATGTAAATTTTAAAAATGTAATTTCATAAGCTTAGATTTAAATTTTAATTTTACGTAGCTTTAAAAAAAAGGTTATTAAAATCGCATTCAGCATACGTGCGATTTTAATTAACCAACATAGTACAATAGTCATACGAAAGCTAAATGACTTAATCGGATCGATATCGATAACGATCATCGATAGTTTTCCTATCGATACGTCTACTCGGATTATCATATTTTGACATGTTGGTATGCTACGTGTCTATTTTGAAATATTGTGACACTACGCGACCGCGGCCTATTGTCGATCGACGTAGCTTCACAGACGCTTCGAAATACATCGCAGCGTACTGAACTCGGTCCGCGAGGCGTAGTCATAAGGACGAATACGCGTCTATGAAGCTACGCGTTGACAGTAGTCCTAAGTATGGCAGATCAAGGTTGAGAAAGAAGTCGTGTTTATATCACATAGTTTTTCTCACTCACACTATTGTCACTATCTCTTTCTGAACCTCGAAGTGCCATACTTTTTGGCCGATCATGATGAAGTATGTGCCCGGTACGCCACTGTCACCACTACGTGACAGATTGAGCGATGAAGTCGTACTTCAAAAGGTTAATGAATCGGCTGCTATTTTGGCGAAAACTATATGACCTAGTGTGGCTAGAGTCTTACTAGATCAATATTTTAGTTTATTTTGTTTTTAGTGTATTGGCAACACTGGAAATGGTTAATATTATATCTAGCCTGTACTGTCCCACTGCTGGGCAAAGGTTTTCCTCCATGAGCCACTTCATTCCTAAAGAAGACATCTAAGTCATCCCGCCATCTTCTGCATGGTCTGTCGTGCAATTTCAGGGCTTGCGGTATGAGGCAGACATGTCTAACCAAGGCAATTGTATTTACTAATATAAGCTAATAATTGAAATTATGCATTTTATTTAAAGGCAGAATTAGGTGGTTTCAATCAATAAAATAAAGTGATATGTCCAGATTTACACTAAAAACGAAATACACTAAAAATTTTGAAACAAAATGGCTACGCCCGGGGCTGCAAATTTTACCTTATGAAACTGAATTATAAATATTATGAATTGTTTGAGATTCACTGTAAAATAGTCGCGATTTTTGCATAACCTTTTATTCGTTTACGTCGGATATATCCGACAAAATCTTTCCTCTAGGGTCGCAAATCCACGACCAAATACTCGCATCTTGTCAGCTCTTCTGTCACCTATGGGGATTGAAGAGCTATGGGACAGAGTACCCAGTCGCTAACACACGACCCTGGCCAATAGGACACGAAAACACGTCGGATTTATCCGACGCGAGCGGTTAAATGCTTACAAATCGCTAGTTTGTATTACTAAGCCAATAAGGCTCAAAATCGTTTTGCATGGCCTATACCCTATTCGCGTTGAGATTAAACATTATAACAGCCTTTTACTGTCTGTCCAACCGATTTCAACTTCTATTTCGTAGGCATAAGGATGGCATTGAAAGCAAAAAAGTGGTTACAATACCAACTATTTATTGCACTCGTCATTTGTCTTGACACCAACGTAATAAAAGTCAAAATCGGTTGAACGGACAGTAATAAAAGGTTTTCTTAAATGTTTGAACTGAGTATAGGATCCTAGAATGAATTTTAAAAAGATGCAATGATTTCAAAGAAATGCAAAATGAAGATGCTAAACTCACACATTGAGTTGTGTGAACACCGTTGAAGAGAATGCGCTAAAATCGAGAAATTCGAATTTTCTTACCTCTTGAAGTATTACCAGCCTGACCTGTTGTCCACAATACAGTGTCTGGATAACACAGTATCCCTTAGCAGGACTTGGTCTAGATTTCATTGACTTCTAATGATAATCAGAGATCTACCAAGCTATATAGCATGGGTAGGACGACAGTAGGACGATATTATGCACGTTTAGAATGAGAGAAATGGATAGGTAGCTACATTGTGTGAATCTGACAGCTGTCATCCTACCATCCAATAGCAATTAGTTAAAAATTTGCTACCTAGTATCAAATTGAATATACACCACTTCATCGCTAAGAATAAGTATCAAGAAATTCGAATTTCGCGGTATACGTTCTGTAATTTCTCTTGAACCGATACAAAATATGTCTTATCACAATGACAGTAGTGTTATTGTTGATTGTAACTATTTGTTAATGGAAGGATGATGTAAAAATTTTGTATTGGCCCAACGGTGGTATAGATACTGAACAGTACAGGCTGACTTGTTGAACTATGGATATATTGAAAGAAATGATAGGCGAACAAAGCGCAAAGTTAGGCCAGTGGTACCGTTCCTCGAGTCGACGGTTCAAACCTAGCCAGGCGCATAGCATAGTCGGCCTTATAATGTTCCCACAACTGGGACTCAGGCCTCCTCTCTAGGAGAGGGAATGGGCCGTAATCCACCACGCGGGCCCAGTGCAGGTTGGTGGATGGCACATGTCTTCGAATTTTTGGTTCTAGGACATGCCGGTTTCCTCATAATGTTTTCCTTCACCGTTTCGAGAGCAGTCGTGATGAAATAAATTACACAAAGTAATGCGCCTGGCTGGATTAGAACCCACGACATACAACTCGTAAGTCCACCACTGCCCAAGTGTCAGGCGCATTACTTTGTGTAATTTATTTCATCACGACTGCTCTCGAAACAGTGAAGGAAAACATCGTGAGGAAACCGGCATGTCTTAGAACCAAAAATTCGAAGACATGTGACATCCACCAATTCGCGCTGACTTAACTTGGCCTCGACATATACATCGTTTAATGAGTCAGTCTGTATGTGTGTATCGAAAATGCATATTGTACATATTGTGTAGTAATTAAGTTATTTAAATGTTTTATATATACTTGCCACTACAAGTGTCGAGCTGAATGTATTTATAGGATACAGAGGCCGGTCGTGAATATTTCACGTCGAGTTGTTTGAGAGAGACCTTTAGGTTTACCATCAACAAAAACTTCTCTCGCTCTGGTTGTAGCGAGAGAGAGTATCAGACTTTTATTAACTAGATCCCGTCTGTTACTCTTTGCGTCGTTAGCAACTATAGCAGGCTCCGTAGAGGCTCAGTGGGGTTAGTCCCCGCTAGGACTGTGGCGAATTTTTGAAAAAGAAACCCGTGGTCCAAGAAAGAAAAGGGTAACTGAAAGACACGGGTGACATCATTACGGCGCGACCAGTTGCGCCACAATGGTGTCCCGGTTAAATATAGCACTAAGCTACCAAACTAGACACCAAAGTCGCCACACGTCCGAGCTGGTCGCGCCACCAAATTGGTTGCGCAACCAAACAGACACCAGGCGAGTAACTCTCTATAGAGCTGTATACATTTTGTTGGTAGCGGCGACTGGTCGCGCCGCCATGGTGTCTCGGGGAAATATAGGCGTAAAGCTTTGGTTTCCTAGGATAGCGGTGCCGTCATATAGCGGCCGTTTTCCGGAACAACGATTATTTTCCTCTTCTGATGATAGTTCATCCTCCAAGTAAATTACCAAAGCTAAATCAAGGTCGTCCAATTTCTATCTTGGATACTTATCGTATGACGTTTGTGACGTTTGTTTTGAAAAAATGACTGACGATGTGTTAAAACGGCAGCTATATGACGGCACCGCTTTCCTAGGAAACCAAAGCTTTGGTGAAAGTCCAACACGCCTACTCTTTCCACCCTAGAGCGAGGGAAGTCACAAGCCTGTCTAGCTCACATCTTTATGACAGTCTCTTTCAAAATCTCGAAGTGTCGTATTAACTGGAGCTGTAATATTTTTGGTATTAGGTGTAATACACACTGAAGGTTAATGCAATTATAGGTCAGATTAATTTAGTTGAAGAAATTCTAAGCGGACACGTAGCTTCATAGACGCGTATTCGTCACTATACGCTTGGTGTACGCCTGCGTGAAGCTTATATACTACTTAGCTTTGCGCCCGCGGCCTCGCCCGCGTGGACTACAGTTTATATCGCGCGGGCAGAGACCCGTGCTCAGCAGTGGAATTATAGGTAGTCTATGTGTTATTCCAGTGTCTCTTCTACCTACCTACCAAATTTGATCTAAATCAGTTCAGTAGTTTTTGCGTGAAAGCGTAACAGACAGACAGACAGAGTTACTTTCGCATTTATAATATTAGTAGGGATGAAAGTCTGTCGACGAAGTGGCGACTACATGACGTGGCCGCTTCGTCGCACGCAGGCGTATACAATGCGTTCCAAATGAGAATAGGATCGATTGCCATGTTGTAACGTCACGTCGTACTGTCAAATCGAAGACATTTTGGCAAAATTTAAGAACTTAGAGATGAGTAAAGTTGAAGAACTGCATTCTGATTAAACGTTTTTCGTTCACAGTTCGTAAATTAATAAAAATTTTCGTTAATAAATTAAAGTTTAAAGATTTCTTTCCTCGATTTGACAGTAAATGGTGACGTCACAACATGGCTATTGATCCTATTCTCATTTTGAACGCATTGTAAGGAGTGATACGCGTGTATGAAGCTACGCGGATAGTAGGCTTTAATCTATGTATAGTTTGAAATGAACTTTTGTCTAAAACCCAAAAAAAAAAAAATTGTTTACTATGAAATTTGAATTTTGTTTAATAAATCGTTTTTAGATTTGATTCCAAATATCTGATAATGAAGTTTTGCGACTAATTTAATTTGATCGTATATTTATATTAACTGAAACATACTGTTGGAACATAGTAAGTATTTTTGGGCTCGTAAGCCTTTTTGTCCGCGTTCGATTCCCGCTTCGGGACAAATTCATATATAGCCATATTTGTTCCCGAACATGGATGTTTGTGTGTATTTATGTTTATGACACTTTAATATTAGTAATTTTAAATATAGATGTTAATATTATTATACGAAATTTAACTCTAATAACCCGCGTCGGATTTCTCCGACAAGTATTTTCGTGTCCTATTGGCCAGGGTCGTGTGTTAGCGACTGGGTACTCCATCTCGTGTGGCTCTTCTATCCCCATAGGTGACAGAAGAGCTGACGAGATGCGAGTATTTGGTCGTGGATGTGCGACCGTGGCGGGATAAATGCGAGAGTGTTGGTTGGATATATCCGACGTGGGCATAGAGTTAGTTCAGTGTGTAATGCGCCTGTATTGTTTGATACTGTGTTGATACCACAAATTTTAAATAGATATAAGTAACCTGTGTGTCCCAATTTTGACTTTATGACGACTTGACTTTGACTTTTGTGATTTTAGCGACTTTTCTACAAGTGTATAGATTCTATGTGACTATTTAGCAACTATTCTGTGACTGACAAAATTATTAAGGTCAGTCCTAATCACATAAATAGTAAAAGAGAGAATACTTTTCAAAAGTGGTTCACGAAAATTATTTATTTGGATCAATAGTGTTTGTTTACAAGCTGAAAAAAAATTCTTATAACCTCTCAAGCACAAGTCTACTGAATTCGGTACTCCTCGGTGCCAGCTAATTTATACCTTATTTTCACGTAATAAGGTTTAAGTTGGCTGGTATAAGGTGTACCGTAAGAGACAGACTGGTGCATGAGATGTTAAAGGCATTATTACATTAAAATTTTGATTGTACAGCTGGCTAACCTTATTCAAAGAAACTAGACTGCGTTTACTTTGACTTGTTTAATTGGGGGTAGGGGGGCGGAACAGCGACTATAAATGCTACATTACCCATTAATCAATAGATTTAATAATTAATAAGTATTTTTTTATTTTTGGTGTACAATAAAGAATTTATCTATCTATCTATCTATCTATCTAATCTTCTTCAACTGATCTATGAAAGCCTATTTTAATAAAGCTCTCAATGAAAACAGTACAGCTTTTGAAAAGTACTCGATTATTATTTAAATATTTTTTCAAGAAGTTCATGAATTAAGCTCCATGAATTATAGATGTTTTAAAAATAATATAAACTTATCAGCCTCTTCATTTTTCCTTGACTTTTAATACCTTTTGACCTATTTTTACTACATTTTGGTCCCTAATACATTTGGCAACTCCACAGCACTAAGAGCCCTCTTTCACGGCGACTTTTTGTAGGGATGCTATAGCACGTTTTGTAAGCGCGCGACTACATCGCTACTAAAGCGCGCTAGTTGCATATCCAAGCGTTATAGAAAAGATACCAACACGCTACAGCATCGCGGCTGTTTCAATGCGAACGCGCGACAGCATCGCTTCTAAAAGTCGCCGTGGGCAAGGGCCTTGAAGCCGATGCCTCACTGGGACGCAGCCAGTCCATACATTTTTTGGCGCCATGATCTGCCTACGCCATCATCGCGTCCCAGTGAGGCATGGTCCTTAGGCGTTTATAATACTGATTTACCAATTTGATCTTCTCTTAAGTCATTTTATTATTTGACAACTGTTACATTGAATCTTATGACGACTTTAAATGAGTTATTTATTACTGTAGGTCATTTATGATTTAAGAACTCTAATCTGACTTGACAAAATAAAAAATAAAAAAACCCTTTTAGTGAAGTCTGTTTATAGTCTTGGAGAATAAAGGCCGGTTTCACGATGTCCGATTAGTCAACTTACAGAATGGTCGCGAGTGTTTGTCGGATATATCCGACAGGTTAGTCGGATATATCCGACAAACACTCGCGTTTATTCCGCTAGAGTCGCGTATCCTCGACCAAATACTCGCATCTCGTCAGCTCTTCTGTCACCTACGGGGATTGAAGAGCTAAACGAGATGGAGTGCCCAGTCGCGAACACACGACCATGGCGCTTAAAAACACTCGTCGGAATGATCCGATGCAAGCGGTTTAAGGTTTAAAAAAAATAACTGAATTTTAATGAAAATTTAATCGTAGGTTGTGAAACAGGCCCTGGCATTGTTATCCAATGAAATTTTATCAAAAATATCTGTTTCTGGAGAAAATTCTCCACATAAAATAGTTGTATGAGATTTGGTCAGCTATTACATTATTTTATCAGAGTTTTAGAAAATTACATTTATGAAAATTATTATTATTGCTTTTATTGTAATCGCACAATTGTGAATCTCAGGCAGTTCTTTTTTTAATCTGCTGTCATCTAAACCAAGAGATGAAAATATTAAAACAATAATTTTAATAACGCTACAATTATATAATATTTTTTTGTTTCTCGATTGATACAACAGCGCATTTTACCAGAATTCGTTACTATTTTTAACTATTGGTTAACGAAACTACGGTTAAGGAAACTAGTTTTGCGATTACTATAATTTTCGATGAAAGTAATTTTCTAAATTTGTTTGTCAGTTTGACCGCTTGCGTCGGAATGTTCCGACAACTGTTTTCACGTCCTATTCGTCAGGGTCGTGTGTTAGCGACTGGGTACTCCATCTCGTTTAGCTCTTCAATCCCCATAGGTGACAGAAGAGCTGACGAGATGCGAGTATTTGGTCGTGGAGGTGCAACCCTGGCGGAATGAACGCGAGAGTGTTTGTCGGATATATCCGACACAGGCGCATAAAAGGTCAATAGTCTCAAAGATTATAAAGTTTGATTTCGACTTTTTCCAACTACCCGACTTAGCATTTTTTTACTATAATAAGTACATATAGTACCGTCTTTGTTTTATTAGTTATTATGTAATCTGTACATAGGTTTTTTATGACTAATTATGATTGAACACTTAGAGCTAATGATTTGTGAATAAATTGATAATTGTGTATTTTGTGCTTTTAATTTTTTAACCTTTTGATCAAATCAAATCAAAAACGTTTACTTCAAATAGACCAATTACAGGCACTTTTGAATTGTCAAAATGTCGGTCAGTCAAACAAACAAGTGAAGCTAAATCGCACGTTCCAAAGAGTAGATCTCTATGGAGAAGAACGTGCAAGAAACTCCATGGACACTCTTTTAAATCATATGTGTTACATATACATAATGTTTGGTTACATATTTCTTGTTGCTTCTATTATGTGATCACAATGTAGATAATAATAAAAAATAAAAGATAGAAACTGAATTAACCCTTCAGATACCGTCAATTAGAGACACAATAGTAAGACAATAGACGCGCGGCCACCGGTGGTCGCTTGGGGATTCATGAATTAAGCCACTGGCAGCTAAGAGATGACCGGTCTCATCTGATGGCATCTGATGATATAAACCAGAGCGCGACTGTGATCCCATCTGATGGTAAGCAGTGAAGCAATTGTTGATGAAGAGATGCGCTAGTTTATGAGGAGCCTAACTTCCACCACCAGCCACTCTAGCTTTGAAGACACCTAAATTATAACGTACCTTGTGTTCCACGCACGCCTCAAAGAAATCTCAGCAAAACTGTAGTGACCTTTTTAAGGTAGAAAAAATCATCCAATGACATCCCCATCCCCGTGCGTGCTCTTGGGTGGAGCGGGAGATATTGTTGGTTTTACCAGGGTCAATACCTACTGGAACCATGGGCTGACTTCTGAAAGGAAACCCGTGGTCCTGGAAAGCAAAGGTGAACTATTGTAGGTGTGATTTTATATCCCACATCAAAAATGAATAAATAGGGATTTGTAAAAAAAGTTCTAGTGGAATAAAAGATCTTTGCAACCGAGATGGAATATACGCCCGAGCCGAAGGCGAGGTCGTTGCAGAGACGATAGACTACCAACAAATGCTCTTGTGTAAAACGATGTTTTCTAACACACTTGAAAAAAAAAGTTATCTTAGTATCTAAGATAACCTATCTAGTAATTTTATATGTTTTTAAAAAAATAATTCACCGACTCTTATCGGAGTGTTAAGGCCAATTTTCAGCTGATTCTTGGCTGCCCAGCGGCCGACCAATGGCGCGGGGCTAGCCGGAGCATTTTTCCGCTCTAGAGCGAAAGGTACTTCATTGCTTGTGTAAAAGCGGTGAGGTAAAATCCAGTTTTCGAATGTGTTATAAAAAAAAAAAATAAGGAAACCTTAGTGATGTGGTCTAATGGTGATGACATTACACGAAAATATTAGACAAACATATATCTACACATAAAATAGCGTTCTTATCGCTGACAGCAATATCTACCAGACAACTGCACAAATTCACGTAACATTCTAATTGGTGACTATACAATCGCCGCGTCGACATTTCTATCACGAGAATTCCATGCGCCAATTTTATTTTACACATAGCTTACATTACAGCCTCAATAAGTACAATACCATAGGATCTTCGTAGAATACTGAATTTAACCTTTTGATCGCCTATCACTTGTATACAAGTTCGAGATTTTCGTGCTCTCAGCGCCACTACTTGATCAGAAGTAATCTTCTTCTTCTATATATATAAAAATCAATGCCACTTTTCGTTGTTATTTTATAACTCAAGAACGGGCTCACCTATCCAAACCAAATTTTTAGGCTTTGTTCGGACTATTTAGTAGATGGTTTATGTGAAGTTTGGTAGGGTAGAATACTGTAGAGTAAAGTAGTGTAGTAAGTAATAGTATAAAATAAATTTACGACTTTCGCAAGACCTTTTATTTTGTTTTTATGGGAAATTGCCCTGTTATAAGCAATATTTTTAACTTTTTCACACATAATAAGTTCTTGTTTGTTTTATATTCAATAGAAACATTTGTTAGTTAGTTTAACATAGAAACAATTTGTTGCGTGGCGCTGGAGGACACATCGCGTATTATATAGATGGGCGTCGAAAAGGTTCAGTATGAGTATCTTTTAGTAACAAGCTCTTGGTATACAAAGCCATCATAAAACCCATCTGGACCTATGGAATAGAACTGTAATGACATGTATGGCGCCACATAAGAACTACAAAAATACGAAATCCTGCATCGCGCAATCAAAGTTCTTCCCGCGATTAGAATATACAATGTGTAACGTTAAATGCGCAAAACCTGAAATTAGTTTGTTTAGAATAACGAGCAGAATCAATTAAACCACTTTTTAATATAAGTTACATTTTTCAAAAAAATCTTCATTTAAAACTTCGACCTGTCTATTTATGAATAGGTCGAGCCATCACGAGCGCAAACCCGCTGAAATAGGTAAACAAACACAAATAGTTGTAATCCAATCAAATTTTCTTATACACGGGATAATAAAAGTTCTTATTTCAATGCAGATGCAGATTTGAATTTTAAACAAAGTAAAACTGCTCATAAAACCTTTAATTTTTTTTAAATGTTTTTTTTTCTCACATAATTAGGTCAATCGAATTAAAAATCATTTGGGGTGTCTGAATTTTTGTGCATTTAACGTTACACGTTGTATACGACAGCCCAAATCAACTATTGGGCAGTTGCCCAACATACCTTAACACCTGTCTGGTCGAAGGATCCTCCCTTTTCAACGGAGGTATGTGGGACTTTACTCTCTGTTCCGCATACCTCCAAAGAACTAAGTATAGGCACAAAATAGATAGGTACAGAAGACAATCTCATGTAAGTACTTCACTTTTTATACCTACGCTCGGTGGACGCACACTAATGAGCGTTTGAGCTGGGACTGTTCGACGAGTGGGCCGAGGCGCTCCGAGATATCGTGTCCGTGAGCGGTGTCTATGTGTGCGTTGTGAGAGCGCGCACAGTATGTAGATTGACTTCTGTTCTGTTTAGACATTTTGAAATTGTAGGATGTATATTTGTTTTAGCTTCTGCGAAACCCGAAACACGTGTATAGTATTTTTATGTAAAGAAATCTATGTACAAAATTTCATAACTATCATGAAAAATCACAAAGTTATAAGCTTGTTATGTCAGCAAAATACATAGTCACCGGGCCATCAAGGCGACTGAGGGGTTTGTTTTGCACTTGCACCCAGCTGTTCACTGGCCCCTTATGCCCGCTATGACATGCCGTGACCTGTGTAGGATTTAGTGTCAGTGGTGTTGAACTTGTGACCTTTTTAAATATTTTTGGGAAAAAATATAAAATGGGCTAAAAACTATTGGAATCTATTCAGTTACTGATTCTGAACGAACTATATTCAGGGTTCGCATAAACTAAAATATAATCCATACTAATATTATAAATGGGAAAGTGTGTGTGTCTGTTTGTCCGTCTTTCACAGCAAAACGGAAGGACGAACTGACGTGATTTTTTAAGTGGAGACAGTTGAAGAGATGGAGAGTGACATAGGCTACTTTTTGTGTTTTTTAACCCCCCACTTCCCAGGGGAACCGTGTCACCCCGAATTTAACGCGAGCGAAGCCGCGGGCAAAAGCCATTATGTAATAAATGGAATTTTGTTAGGGTCAATTCACACTAGCGCGGAGTCGAAGCGCATCGAAGCGTCTATCCAAAACAAAATAACAGATTCAACCTTAACTCCACAGCGTAACGCACACATTACTTCTGAGATTTTGATTCTGAGGTCTTCTAGAATTTGACGCTTCGATGCGCTTTGACTCTGCGCTAGTATAAATTGGCCCTTAGCAAGACCGACGTTGACAAGCCTTACATATCCTTCTCTAGCTCTTAATTCACCAACGATTTTCTCCCAAACAAAATTCTCAAGCCAAAGCTCCCTTTTGACAGGACCCACCGCCAGAAGAGACGGAAGCTGACGCCGAGGAGCCAGAAGCCGCCAGCGACGTGGAGACGGCAGCCAGGGAGAAGGAGGCGAGGGCACAGGCGTCCATCAAGGAGAGGGAGAGGGAGGTGCAGCGCGCGCTGGCCACCAGTCTCAGAGATAGGGATAAGGAACGGGAATACCATAAGAGAGACGAGGCAGTTCAGGTAAGCACCCTGGTTTTATGGTTTTTGCCAGGCTTATAGTTCGATTTCCACCCAGGACAAATGTTTGTGTGATGAGCATGATCATTTGTTCTGTGTCTGGGTGTAATTTATCTATAATATGTATGTATTTAGAATTACATAAGTAAGTATGATAAATGATATTTATTTTGTAAGTAGGTTTAAAAATTGACGTGTAAAAACACTTTTACACGTCAAATTTTTTTTTCGTCTCTTTAAACGAGATGAGGCCTATCTGACTATGTTTATCACTTGTCTAGTACCCATAACACAAGCTCTGCTTAGCTCGGGACTAGACGGTGTCGTAAAAAAAAACTATATTCATCAACAACGAAATTTATAACGCTTTAAAACTGCTGATAAGAAGAACAAAAGTGCCTATTCAAGTTCCTTTCTAGCATTTACAATATCAGCTTGGATTGTATCTATAAACTTCTTTTTTTTAGCATTTCAACGCATTACTAGCAGATTTAGTGAGGAACCCAGACTTATCGTGGAGAGACGCCAAGAAACAGCTGAAGAAGGACCACAGATATAGCCTAGCGGAGTTACTAACGAAGGACGACAAGGTAAGGATAATGAACTATTCTATTGAACTAGACATTCTTATGAGGACCAAAAGCGTAGCTGCCGCCGTATCTGCCGTATCAATTTTGGCCTAAGTCGGGGCCCCCAAGCTACAGGGGCCCCGACTTAGGGCAAAATTTGTAACATGTTGTCCATGAGAATTTGAGATTATGGTCAACATGTTACAAATTTTGGCCTAAGTCGGGGCCCCTGTAGCTTGGGGGCCCCGTATAATTGGTACGGCAGATATGGCGGCTAAATGAATATTGACCACTCATAATATAATACTCTGTAAATAGCTTTTAGCACGCTCCTTTCTTTTTAGTATTTTCTACATACAAGACGACAATAAAAACTCGACCAATTTTAGTACGTCCTATTAAGTGATCCATAAAATGAACTCGTTTCAATTTTGAAGGCCTCTACCTTTCAAATATATTTGATACGGGGCCCCTGAGGGCCTAGCTACGCCACTGATGAGGACCCAATCTTTTTTTAAGCTATTGCATAGCTTCTATCGCGGGCCTTGAGCGTGGAGACCGAATCCAGAAATTCCGTAACGAAAAAACCTAACACCCCCCACTAAATGGTTGTCATGGCAACTTGTCAACTTCAATCACAATTTAATTGCATAAGTTGATAAAAAATGCTATGCAATAGCTTTACCGCGGCAGTCTCCGAGTGCCACACGTCTTTTATTTTTTTTTGTGTTTGAAGGGAAACTTTTCAAAGCTTATTGTGCACTGGATCCCACCGTCGAATATGTTCTCTCTCTGTTACTCAAAGGTTTGCTGGGAAACTCATTGCTGAGTTAAGCTCGCCTTTGTATGTAAACTGTCTTTATCTCCATGTCTTTGTGTACAATAAATAATTAAGGAAAAGGCGCCCGGGCTTTGGGGATAAGTCCGGGGGAGGGGGGAGTGTGCGATTTTTCCTCATTAAAACCACCCCAGTGATCACCATCAGCACATAGAAGGGGTCCTGTTACCTCTCACAATACTTCTGCCACCCCCTCAGTGCAACCCCTGTTTTTTTTTTGTGTTTTAGCTTGCGCATTTTTTTACATTATTTGTTTTGATTACAGGTTTTTCACATTTGCATAATGTCGTCGTATCCTCATCTTGGACAAATATTTACTTAAAAAGCTAAGCTTACAAACTACGTGGGTCCACCTCAGACTCAGTTTTTTTTTTTTTCGCAACCCCTCTAAGGACACATCCATGAGAAGACTGTATAACGGTCTACCTCTGAGCCTCTCTGAGCGCCCGTGGTCCCAAAGTCCCACCTGCATTGGATGATGCAAGCGGGGTTTTGGCGTGTCAGGCATCGAGGTGGTTGCTTCCCCGACGCCTTATTCTCCGAGTGGGATCAACGCTTCCACGATCTCGCTCGGCGACCTCCTTCTGGACTATCACCGTCTCACAGAAGGAAGCAACTTAAAAAACTTATTTTTTTGGTGGAAACAGTATTTTAACATGCTTAAAACTATTTCGATTGCAAATAGCAGTAGGCACAGTAGGGTGCTTAGGTACATTAAAACTCTCTAAGGTGGACTAAGCTCAGGGCCTCAAGTCTGCTATTAGTCTGGATTTCTGACGTATGCGGTAATTTGCAAAACTTTTGACAGTTGTTTTGATTAGCGATGCACCATTAGAACGTTATTGTGCAGTTATTGGTTTAACCCTTCAGATACCGTCAATTAGAGACACAATAGTAAGACAATAGATGCGCGGCCACCGGTGGTCGCTTGGGGATTCATGAATTAAATAAGCTCGATATTGTCATTCTACCACCAGTCTGTTACGAGACCATTGACTGATCAATGATCGATCATTATGATTTAGCAGATTACGAACTTTTAGCAAAATAAGAATGGGATCGTGTTGGAATGACGAATTTATAAAAATAGCAGACTCGGGCCCCAGCTGCATAATATGCAGTAGGAATATATGCATAATATGCATAGAAAAATATATCAAGCTGCCATAGTCCAGAACTCAGTGAGAGAAAGTTCAAAACTCTCATCAAAAATGTTTTTTTTTTTTTATAATTGGCAACTTGTTGTAAACATTACTACCAGTATCCAGTCTTGAGAGCTGCAAGATTTAAACTAAAGAAGACATAAAAAGACGGACAGTTAGGGATAGATAAAACAAAAAATTAAGAGTAGAAAACACACAATAATACACAATAATATTTTATAGCTGAGGGTAGAAAGAAAAGGATCAGGTTTCATAATTATCCATTTACTTGGAATAATGATATGATAATCAAGCGTGTTCTTGCCGAGAAACAGTAGAATAGAATAGAATAGAATAAACTTTATTGTACACCAAAAAGTAACACAGTACCATAAAATTAAAGACTACGTTGAAGACACGCTTGTTTGACATTGACTGCTTCTGCACATTTGGCTTTCCATGTAGTTAATTGACTGCATTATCGTGAAAACGGATATTAATATAAAACGGTTTTTAGTTATCTTGTTCATTCCAGGAGAGGTTATTCATGCAACACACGAGCGCACTCGCGACGAAACGGCGCGACAAACTGCGCGCGCTGCTGAACGAGCGAGGGATCTCCTGCACCGCGCACTGGCGGGAAGTGCGCGCGCTACTGGCGGATGAGCCCACCGCGCCCGTCTACAACAGTGCCTCGCAGGTAACTACCGCGCTGTGCAGTCTAGATGTGCGGAGCTTGGGCGGAGCACCGCCGTGACCTCGTGAGTATGTGAGGCTCGCACCAGGCCCTGGTTTGGAGCAAGATGAAATTGTCTGCAGTCCCCACAGCTTGCAAAGCAGTAATGCTAGGGAAGATAACGGACGTCTTCACGCCCCAGCTGCCACCACAGGAAACGCTTCGGGAGTTGACGGGTGATCCCCGGCTACCGTTGCCGCGGACCTTCCGGTAACCGTCCAGACCGACGGCGCTTAGTGTTCCCACACGCGCCTCAAAGATGTTAATGTCAGCGAAACCATAAGGGCGCTTTCAAATTAGCCGCAAAGTCCAGGCAGCGCTGCAGCCGCGCTGCCACCGCGCGGGTTGAAGGCGCAATTTGAAGGTGCCCTAAGGATCCAGCGGCGTACATGTACTCTAGGGTCAAAAAAGACAGTTAGTGACTAAAACCCTCTCTGCCATTCTGCCCAACAGATGGAACGCGAGTTCCGAGACTACCAGCGCGACAAGCAGTCGTGCGCCAAGACAGCCATGCGGCAGCTGCTGCAGGAGACGCGCAGCATCACGCACAAGAGTCTCGCCGCCGTGCGCGAGCACCCCGCCGCGCTGCAGCACGTGCTCGACGCGCTCAAGCACGACGCCAGGTGAGAGACACTACCAGCGCGACAAGCAGTCGTGCGGCAGCTGCTGCAGGAGACGCGCAGTATCACGCACAAGAGCCTCGCCGCCGTGCGCGACCACCCCGCCGCGCCTTTTTATAAAGGGTCATTCAATAACCGAAGCCATTACTGCGATCTGTCCAATGCATTCGACATCATACTTCAAGAAACATTAATCAGAAAACTACACCGTTACGAGATTCAGCATCCTTCCTAGATCTTCTCACTTCATATCTGGGTGGCGGATTTAGAGAGTTAACGTAAACCAAGAAAGATCTACCGGTTCTTGTAGTAACAATGGGTGTTTTCCAGGGCTCAATTTTCGGCCCATTTTTGTTTCTTATTTATATAAACGACATGTCTTACCTCCTTGCGAGGTCGGGGGAAGGAGGGGCTCAAGGTAAACAACGTGGTGTGTATTGCTCCATGAGTCAACTGATCATAGGCCTTTAATTAGTAGAATATATATACATAGTAAGTATGTGCCTATACTATGAACACAGCTTATCTATCTTAGACTACGTGCTTTACGTGATGTGCTAACGTACGTGCTTTCACACCACATCCTAAAGGACATCCATCATATAGGGTTGTTTGCAGATGACGCTTAAGGCCTATTGTACATGGATACGTAGCTTCACAGATGCATATTCGTCTACTTTCATTTCTTTATAATGTGCTCTTTAATCTTACAGCTCCTTTTTATCTTAAATAACGCTTTCAGTTCCTCTGTGACACACATTGTAGGTCCTTGAGATCATCGGAAAATCAGAAATTAAGTATTCGTATGCATTCCACATTATTTTTTGACAAATCATTGACTGTCCAAGCTGCTCGTTTGTGGAGTGCGTTACCTATTGAAGTGAGACGTGCTCAAACTCTACCAACTTTTAAAAAAAATGGTGAAGGAGCATTACCTTTCTCTTTGATTTTTTTTTCTCCTGGCTTAGTTACATATTTGATTTTTTTTTTTGTAATGTATATATGTATTCGTGTTGTTATTTTTTATTAATATTACTTCTGAAGTTGTACACTGACAGCCCTAAATCTTTCTCCTTTCTTTCAGTCCATCCAAAGGTTGTCTGTAAGAGATCGCCCTGTGCGATAAGACCGCCCATTGTACACTTATTTTGAATAATGTTTGTCCTGTATTTTTCTTTGTTTATGTGATGTACAATAAAGAATATAATAATAATAAATAAGCAAGTCAAGTCACCCCCTGCCTTTTTATCGATGGAAATTAAAAACATTGCTCAGGCAGGGGCCACAGTATTAACATAATTCCTGGTAACCAGTCCACTTAAGACCCCAAAAACCATAGCCTATATTAGTTTTTCCACATGTTGCAATAGTTCCCCTTCAACCGGGGGTTGTCCTTGGATGCACTAGCATAGTGCATACAGGGATAATCGCCGGTTGGTACCACAATCCTTCATTAAAAGCATCTAAAAGGGCCTCTGCGAGTTGGTTTCGGCTCCTCGTACGCCTTTCAAAGGTCCAGGACCTCAGGGTCCTGAGTTAAACAAATATATAATAATAATAAATAAATAAATAAATTCGTCATTACACGCTTGGCGTACACCTGCTCGTAGCTTAATTTTTCACCGGGCCACCCAGGCGACTGAAGAGTGGTTTTGCGTCCGCACCCAGCTGGGCGCTGACTCCTAAAGCCTGCTATGACCTGCCGTGACATGTTTGTACTTAGTGTCGGTAGTGTCCACCTTGTGACCTTTTTAAAATATTTTCTGGGAAAAAATATAACATGGTGTAAAAATTATTAGAATCGATTGAGTTACTGATTCTGACTAAACTATATTCAAGTTTCGTACTAAAAATAGTTTTGTATAACCAAACGGTAACCGTCAAGCAAATAAAAAACCCTCAACATTTGTTCTGTGTCTGGGTGTAAGTTTATCAGTTGTCTAGTACTCATAGCACAAGTTCTACTTAGTTTGGGACTAGACGGCGTTGTGTGATAGTTGTGGAATATTATTATAATAACATAGATTATCTGCTACAGGTACATAGCACTAGACCACATCCCTGAAGAAAGACAGCAGATCTTGACGAGCTACCTCGAGGAGCTGGACAAGAAGGGCCCTCCCCCGCCGCCCACAGCCACCGAACCCTCACGGAGAGCCAAGCAGTGACAGGTAAGCAGCACCATCGTCCGACCCGCTGATCGCCACCACGAGGGCACAGCGTTGCTCCGCCCAAGCAGAGCACACCTCGACTCTGTGACATAAATTATAGCCCAATATATCACTCAGGAGTTAAACAGCTTTATATCGGTGAAAAAAATTAAGCAATCGGACCTGCCCCCCTAGCCAACTTACAACCGTTTCGCTTGCGTCGAACGCTTCGAGTTGACCTTGCCGCCAATTCTTTTGTTCTGACCACGTGACTGAGCGTTGAGATGACGTCATTCCCGTACATTTGAAGCTTTCTACTAGCGTTAACTATTGCAGATTAGCAACTTGGTTAGGGGTACTGTACTTCCAGAGATTACCTCAACTAAAAAAAAATTACTTCTATTATATAAGTGTATATTAGAAAAAGGAGAAACCGGATTATTTCCGGATTTGACTGGCCTGTTGGTCTAGTGGTTAGTGACCCTGACTGCTATGCCGGAGGTCGTGGGTTCGATTCCCACCCAGGACAAATGTTTGTGTGATGAGCATGATCATTTGTTCTGTGTCTGGGTGCAATCCTTACTAACATTATAAAATCGAAAGTGAGTTTGTTTGTTTGTTTGTTTCGTCTTCACGCCTAAATGGTAAAACCGATTTTGATGAAACTTGGTACACGGATAGTCCTGGAATAGGACGTAGGATAAGTACTAGCTTTCCGCCCGCGGCTTCGCCCGCGTGGACTACACTTTATATCGCGCAGGCAGAGACCCGTGCTCAGCAGTGGAATTATAGGTAGCCTATGTGTTATTCCAGTGTCTCTTCTACCTACCTACCAAATTTGGTCTAAATCCGTTCTGAAGTTTTTGCGTGAAAGCGTAACAGATAGACAGACAGAGTTACTTTGGCATTTATGATATTAGTAGGGATGTTTATCAGTTGTCTAGTACTCATAACACAAGCTCTGCTTAGCTTGGGACTAGACGGCGTTGTGTGATAGTTGTGGAATATTATTATATTATATTATTTCCGACTTGTCAATTAAATTAATGTTGAATAAAGCTAGTTTAACATTGTCTTCTTGTCTTTTCCAGAAGCCAAAGCAAAAGAAGAGGAAGAAGGACCCCTAGCACGCAGCAATAACGAGAGAAGAGAAACTACAAAATGTATATTTTGAGTTAGTCAACATGATTCCTTAGATATTGTAATTTTTAAATGAAATGACATAAAAAATGAAGTTTACTCTTATTTTATTATTTTCACGCCGCACGCCCACATCGCCAAACTTAAGTGGCAGTGGGCGGGGCACGTTGCTCGCAGAACGGATGGCCGTTGGGGCCGAAACGTTCTGGAGTCGCGACCGCGTACTGGAGGACGCAGCGGAAGGCCTCCTACAAGGTGGACCGATGACCTGGTGAAGGTTGCGGGAATCCGATAGATGCGGGTCGCACAGGATCGATCATTGTGTCGACGCTTGGGGGAGGCCATGTCCAACAGTGGACGTCTGTCGGCTGAAATGATGATGACTCCCACGTCAGGCTTTTTGTAGAAAAGATAACCGGGCGAATCCTTACTAATATTATAAAAGCGAAAGTGAGTTTGTTTGTTTGTTTGTTACGTCTTCACGCGTAAATGGTAAAACCGATTTTGATGAAACTTGGTACACGGATAGACCATGTCCTGGAATAGGACATAGGATACTTTTTATCCCGGAA
Organism: Mythimna lalbum; assembly: GCA_949319445.1. Lineage (NCBI taxonomy): Eukaryota > Metazoa > Arthropoda > Insecta > Lepidoptera > Noctuidae > Mythimna > Mythimna lalbum. The sequence goes on from OX439375.1 coordinate 10,404,704, forward strand.
GTATGTTCCCTTGGGATAATTTTCTGCTACACGCGGGCGAAGCCGCTGGGAGCAGCTTTTTGTATATCTGTAAAATTGTTCTGTATTTCTAACAGACTTTTTGTAGGACGTGTGCGTTGCACTATTGCTATCAGTGTGTTCTATTTGTCTCCTACAATAAATCGGTCACCGATTATCGGACGTGGGCGAGCAGCTTTAGTGTCAATTTTCTAAACTAAATCCCTGGCTCCGTGTACCCTCAACGGCACCACTGCTCGAGATTACACCAGTAGAGTTGTAGAATAATACTGCCCCTGATAGTTAAAAAGACGTATCTAACAAAAACGAAAACGGATAAAAAAATGTTTTAATGAATGAAACGAGAAATCGGGCCTTTTTTCCTTGTGTTAAAACCGCACTAGAGAAAGTTAGCAAAATATAAAAAATACAGGGAGATGCGCCATTATGTCCTGATTCCGGCAATGTATATAAATCAACTCTGGGAAAATTTTTAGATGCGTCTTTTTTACTAACGGGGGCAGAATGTGTATCTTCACCTATTTCTTAATTAATACGAAAATATTCAAATAAAATAATATTTTATTTGAATATTTTACAAAAATATATATTACTAGCTTTTGCCCGCACGGCTTCGCCCCCGCTCTTCCCTGCTCTACCCCACTCTACCCTACTCTACCCTACTATACCCAGGGACGTGCGAGCAATACAAGCCAAAAAGCCCGGCTTGCCTACCACTACCACACACCTAAATCATAGATCACGGCTAATCAATTAAATAAAACAAAAATCTAAACTTTAAACTTCGCGCGCCTACGCGGTTACGCTCAGTTGCCACTTAGTGCGAAATTCAAAAATTCATTAATAAGATACGATACTATAAGCGAGGTTGCTAATCTGACCGCAATCTCTCCGATCTCACTCTAACACTTAACAAAAGAAAGAGATGAAGACTAATGTATTCCTGTCTCTTTCTACCACAAATGCTTCATATGAGGCTTGCTTTTCTGTCTCTCTTTTTGCTATAAAAACATCAAATTTTGTGTCTGTGTGGGTAAAATATGAGAGATTCATCGAACATTTTTGTATTAAAATAAAGCTGGGCTTTGGAAAAGTTATGAATGAATATTACGAGAGACCTCCATTTTTACGCATGGAGGCGCCCTCTATGACGCTTAAAGTACGAACTACGAACTACAAAAGACAAATTAGTTTAAATTTGCTGTGATCGGTTAACAACACGTAATTGTTTTGATAGTTATTTTTTTGTTTTCTGTCATTTAACTTTGTTGTGTGTAGCGTATTATGTGCGGAATCGATATTGTTTAGGTAGAGTTTGAGTTTTAGAGATAAATATAATCTTGTAACTTAACTAATCAGAATATTTCTCTGATAAGTAAATCACATAATAGGCAGTTATTTTTTCTCAAACGATAACAATGCTTGGAATACATCAGGTATGACTCAAATAACTTCGCTGGTGCCATGAAAATGCATCAGAATTCTCAATAGCTGTTGAATGCTATTTCATTTATTCTGTTTTGGTAAACCGAAAATAGAAACTTGATTCTCTTTTTTGAAAGTTAAGTGTTATGTGTGTGATAAAGAAGAACTAAAAGCTAGCTGTTTAAATTGTGAGTATTTTCCAATAATATTACGTTTCGTAAACAATTTTATTTAATGATAAATTTTATTAAATACTACGGACGGATTAATACAATCTTTTGTGCGCCATCTAGTGGATTTTTCTGAAGTCAACTAGAATGTTATGAGCTAGTTGCCAACAATATCAATAGGTGGCTCTTTTTCGTTTTTTTTAAGTACCAATATATATTTTAATAATATCTATCAGTAAAAAAATGTACCTATTAAAATCAGCATTATACCGCCAATTTTTTCGGGATATTAGGTGTGGTGTGGGTAGGTAGATGAGTTAAGATTCCTTGGCTTGCCCCCTCTAAAGGCACCTGGCACGCCACTGACTATACCCTACTATACCCTACTCTACCCTACTCTACCCTACTATACCCTACTCTACCCTACACTACTCTACTCTACACTACTTTACCCTACTCTACCCTACCAAACTTCACATAAACCATCTTCTAAATAGTCCGAACAAAGCCCAAAAATTTGGTTGGGATAGGTGAGCCCGTTCTTGAGTTATAAACTAACAACGAAAAGTGGCATTGATTTTTATATATATAGATACATTTTTGTATATTTTTTTTGATTGGCACAAACAAGACTCGTTGCTAGGCAACCACACCGATTCTAAACAGATTAGTGTGCGACAGATTAGTGTAGACACGCCTCAGAGTGTCACCGGACTCAAGGTTTCAATGCACAAAAAAAGGTCTCTACTTAAAATAAAAAGCTGAGAAAATTTGAAGTTTTCTTTATTTCTATAAAAACAAAACAACTAAATGTAAACTATTATATGTATACATTATAATATAACTAAAATAGGTATCTTTCTCTGATATTCGGTAGAACAAAAACATTTTTGCCTGAGTTAGGGTCGATTGTTTTAATACGCAATAGTTTTGAGAAGCTAAGCCGACGGCGAGCCATGGGTAGCTCGCTGTCCGACCGTCCGGTAACTGTCTGGGCCGAGCCCAAGACGTCGACGGCTCGCACTGTTCCCGCGCGCCTCAAGGAGTTGTCAGCAACAGGGGGCTCAGCTGGGTCGAAGCCTACTGGGGCCAGGGTTATCCGAAAGGAAACTCGAGCTCCGGTATGAAGAGGCTAGAAGGAACGGGGCGGGTTTTTAGTCAGTAATAGTCTGACACTATCTCCCGCTCCACCCAAGAGCGGGGGTGGTCATTGATGATTTTGAAAGAGGCTAAGCCGCAAATCGTGTTATTTCGTAAAACGTTTACTGGTTTTAACATCTCTTTCTCACATTGTTGCTTTCGCAGAATTAATCTTTCACAAAAGATCCCTTTCTCTTTCGCAAAATATCGTAACGTTCAAAATCATAATTTAAATGTCTTATAGTCTAGAGTGAACAGGCTCTTAATAAACTAGTGCGCCTCACCATCAACGATAGCATCACTGCTTACCATCAGGTGGGATCGCAGTCAAGCACTAGTTTATAACATTAAAAAATATGAATAGGGTGGAAATCATCCTATGACTTCTCCCGCTCTGGGTGGAGCGAGAGGGCATGTCAGACTTACTGACTAAAACCACACCTTTAGTTGCCCTTTGCGTGCTAGGGCTACGAGTTTCCTCTTCAGAAATTCCACGCGGTCCTATCTAGCGAGCATCGACCCTAGCGCGGGAGCGCGTGGGTCACTACGCGCTGTTGACGACTGGGCTCGGCCCGATTGACTACCGGACGGCCGGACGGTGGCTACCCATCGCTCGACGTCCGCAAGCCCGCGCTTACCGTAGTCAGGGTCGGAATTTCGGCGGCTGGAGCGTGAGGACCTTTGCTTCCTCACGCATGCCGCCTCCTCCTTTGCTAGCATAACTGCTTCGCAAAAGGAGGCGACCGCCTGCCATTCCTCCTCGCTCAGAACGTTAGCCTGAACCAGGGCCCGGCGCGACAGGTCGTTGCCACCGATTGCCTCCACGAGGACACGGCGGTGCCCTGCCCTGCTGCATTGAATTCGAATATATTCACTATTAGACAGGCAAATAAACCTAAGACTAGAATCAACAAATTCAGCACAAAAATAAACCCTATAAAACAGAGCTAAGTACTATGGAAGATTTTTTATAAATTAATTCTACCGAAGTCAAGATATAGGATCTTGATACTAAATTTTTTATGGAAGTTCGTCATTTTCGCTGATGGCAAATCCCATCCGCCATGCGGCTCTTAAAAATAAACATTATTTCTATAAAAAAAAAAAACACATTAAATAAAATGCCTTTTTTGGCTACTTATAAAAATGTAATTCTTCAGAATGAAAGTGACTCAAATCAAAAATTGCTATTTGTGAAAAATTTACAAGAAATTCTTTAAAATCTATATACAGGGTAATTTGTAAAACACTAGCAACCTCTTAGGACTGTGTTAAGAACATCATAAACTTTTGTTCTATGTCTTTTTAAAATTTATCATATTTTAGTTCATCAGATTTACATACAAATATACGTTCTATACAATCACAAAACTAAATGGAAACACAAAGTAGGCAAATATAATTAGATTGCTGGAGGCGGTCAGCCCTATCGCATGTTTACGTACCGCGCGGCTGTAGGCATTTATTTCAAAGATACGGCCGAGTTACAATACTGTATGATACTATTACCGTGGCGGAGGGTAGCTGAACATAAACTTGACCTATTCACGGGCGACCCTCACTAGTCGGTCGGTCGCCTTGCACTTGCGTCGCGTCTTATGTGTTCTTGTAGTGAAATTCGGCAGTGCGGACGTAATATTATCTTTACATGATGGTGTATCAATATTCTAATGTCGAGTGCGAAATGATGCGAATGCTTGTTCAGTTTAATGACAATGTTTCTAGCTCGCTCTTACTATGAGAACGAGAACAGTGCGCGGGAGCCGTAAGTAGATACAGCAAAATACAGAGTTGAAATATGTTGAGAGAACAACGAAATCTTGAAGGTTTGTTTTTGATAAATATGTTTGGAGGTATGCGGAATAGAGAGTAAAGTCCCACAAACCTCCATTGAAAAGGGAGGATCCTCCGACCAGACAGGGTGTTATAGTCTGGTGGGCGACTGCCCGATAGTTGATGTCGGGCTGTCGTATATGTTCAAATCGCGCGGAGAACTTTGATTGCGCGATGCAGGATTTCGTATTTTCTTCGTAGTTCTTATGTGGCGTCATAGATGTCGCTACATATGTATTGTAAAAAGTCGTAGAACAAAAGTTGTTGTTTATGATGTTAGTAATATAGTCCTGCAAAACCTTGCAGGACTTTTGACACTAACAACCGTTAGTGTTTTACAAATAACCCTGTATACCTAGTGTTAAAATGAATAGGCTAGTTGACGTAAAAAAAAATTAGTCCGTCTTTTAGATTATTCAAAAATAAGGGACAAGTATTTTTTTATTTGTAAATTAAACCAAGAATTAGAAAGATATAGCCTATTAAAGTCACTCCGTGCTGCATTTTTTCGCAAGTTTAATGGGTCTTTGTTATTTTTTGTTTAATCGAAAAAAGAAAAAATACGTGTCCAATATTTTTTTATAATCTAAAATACTGACTAAATAAAATGTAGTTATTTTGACCCTGGAAACTACCCTATTGAGTGTATGTCTCCCCGTCTCCCGTGTTTCTTTTTCGCTCATAATTCGGCCTCTTTGTCACCATAGGGTTTTAAAGTTGGGCCTTTTTAAGGGCCGAAAAGCACACGCGGGCACCCGTCGCGTGTCGTGTATGACGTGTCTGCCGTGGAAACCAAATTATTACCTGCGCAGTGTCGCTAGTTCTACGTTCCCGCGCCCGTCACGACTACATGCACACCGTAAAGGTGGCGGTTCGCGCCGCGACAGAGTCAAGCGACCGACACAGGAGATGGCGACCGTTACGTGACGTTAGGCAATGTATAAGCGACAGTTCGCGAGCGAGACAGAGATAAGAGACAGAGACGGGAGACAGCTAGACGGTCGCTGTCCCGGACCATTAGTGTGCATGAAGTCGTGACGGGTGCAAGGCGCTGCTGCCCGCGCCGGAAGCCGTGGCGGTACACTTTTGTATGGGCCCAAATGATTTTTCAGAATTTGCAGAAGTTAAAGGAGTTTTGAGTGAAGCCACTTTCATTCTAAGTGTGCGAATTATACTCGTAGATACAAAAATACACTAATGCCCCCCAGGGTATACCTGGCAGGTTTGCCTGTACAGGTGAGGTGCACAGGCAAACCTTTTCATAATGATATCGAGGTTGGGTGCCAGTCTAACCGAAAGCTGCCGAGTGTAGATACCGGCACGGATATCGAGCACTGGCATCAAGTTGCGCAGAAGTCAAATATCGGGCCTAATTAGTGGTATGAAGTGAGAAGCGGAGGCGGGGAAGGTCAGTAATTGGGTCGCCGCGCTCTCGCGTCATAGACGTCTCTCGTGATTCGGTCCCTGCGCTTGCTGCATGTATCTAACAACGACGACGATTGGCTCGCTAATGTAACGCCGAGTGCTCATACCTATACCAACATGGAGCTACTGCCTAGCTGATCTCCACAACTCAGGAACTAAGATTCTGAATTCAAGCCGGATATCCACTAAGTTCGTGAACTGTACTCCACGCATCTGCAACCGCTCTGATGGAGACGGTACGCGCATCTCTACAAGAAACACGCATTCTCCACAGTCCCCTTGCGAACTTTTTTTAACCCACCATTTATCCATCTATCCTCTCCTAACAGCTGGATACAAGTACAGAACAACCCCTCAGTCGCCTGAATGGCCCGGTGACTATGTATTTTTGCTGAAATTGTATTTAGCTCGCGTCCACGACGAATAGCTGATTTGTGCTCGCCCAAAAACCGCCAGCGATTGGAGCGCTGAACCACAAAATAGATAGGTACAGAAATCAATCTCATGTATGTACTTCCCGCCGGGATTCCGACCCCTATTTCCGGCCGCTGTAGACACGGGCTTGCGGTCGACGAGCTATGGGTAGCTCGCTGTCCGACCGTCCGGTAACTGTCCGGACCAAGCCCAAGACGTCGACGGCGCGCACTGTTCCCGCGCGCCTTAAGGACTTGCTAGCAACAGCAGGGGTCCAGCTGGGTCGAAGCCTACTGGGGCCAGGGTTATCTGAAAAGGAGCTCGAGCCCCGGTATGAAGACTAGAAGGAACGGGGTGGGTTTTTAGTCAGTAAGAGTCTGAGACTATCTCCCACTCCACCCAAGAGCGGGGGTTGTCAGCGCATTGCGTTGCGCCGAACTGTACGAGTGTGACCGGGCGATTGAGACGAGATATCGTGTCCGTGTGCGGTGTCTATGTGTGCTTTGTGGCTGAGCGTAAAGCGCGAACCGTGATGTACGCTCCAGGAGCGCGCACATATCCACTATGGCGGTTATCACACTGCCACGCACCCCGCAGCGTAGTGCGTGAATGCGTGTCTTAACGTTGCTTGTAAGTATCTCCGTTTGTATAGAAAACACGCACAGTTCAACACGTCGAAAATGCATCCACGCGCGTTCATGCAGATCACGCGCCTACATGCGGAGAAACATGCGCTCACGCGCGTGTGCGGGGCGACACGCAATATGGCACACTGAGTCTCGTAGTACCGTGCGGGATTTTGTATGAAATGAGTCAGAGCCTGCGTGAATTTACAAAACGCACCTACGCGCGTGAGTGCGTGAAAACCTTTTTATAAAAAGAAAATAACCGACTTCACTAAAAAAATTAATAGAATTTGAGGAGTTCCCTCGATTTCGCCAAGATTCCATCATCAGATCCCAACTTGGTGACTATGGGACCATTTGGGAAGTATACCCTTTCTAACAAAAAAATATTTTTTCAAATCGGTTGGCACGCGACAAAGTTATACGCGAACAAACATAAAAAAAAACATACTAACATCCGAATTGAGAACCTCCTCCTTTTTTAGAAGTCGGTTAAAAAACCCACACGATGATGCAGATCTGCACTTTCGCAAGTACGTGCGTAGGTGCGTTTTCACGCGCTACACTGCGTGGTGCGTGACAGTCTGATAACCGCCTATGTGTAGCAGTTGCAGTAGCGCGGGGCGCAACATGTTCGCGAACACAGTGGAAGCCCAGGTGGCCGTGTAGTGCCAGGCTATGTTAACAGTCGAGTTCGTCTTGAGTGAGCTTGATGCGGCGCGTGGGGAGCTCCCAGATGTGCAGATTGCTGTCGGCATCCCCGGCTGCCACGCGACACACACTGGAAACGCAAGAAGAATAATGATAATACTTGCTCTTAAATACAATCTTGTGGAATCAGAAGTACCGTACTATAGGTATGTGCCCGACCCAGTTCTCGAGAATGGCAGTGTCACATTGTATTGGGATCGATCTATCATCACTGACAGGACTATTGTTGCCAATAAGCCTGACATAGTGGTGATAGATCGACTAGAGCGTCGCACAATGATTGTTGATATAGCGGTCCCTCATGACGAGAACCTCGTGAAAGCTGAGAAGGAAAAACAAACTAAGTATCTTGACTTGGCTCGCGAGGTTGTCGACATGTGGGAAGTGGATAGAGCAATCATTGTGCCGATAGTAGTAACGGCCAACGGCTTAATAGCCAAGAGCCTCTAACAACATCTGAGGAGGCTCTCGTTAAGCAGCTGGATCAAGGGCTTGATCCAGAAGGCAAAGCTTTTGGACACGGCGCGTATTGTCCGGAGGTTCCTCTCTCAGGAGCCCTGACCACCGGTATCTTGGACCCTGTTCCCGATGGCGGTGGGCTACAATTTTTTATATTTTTAAATGTTTTTTTTTTAATTTGTCTTTTTTTATATATTTAAAAATGTGATAAATACCTATGTATATATAATGAATAAATGGAATAATAATAATATTCCACAACTATCAAACATCGCCGTCTAGTCCCAAGCTAAGCAGAGCTTGTGTTATGGGTACTAGACAACTGATAAACATACTTATATATTTCTAAATACATACATATTTTAGATAAATTACACCCAGACACAGAACAAATGATCGTGCTCATCACATAAACATTTGTCCTGGGTGGGAATCGAACCCACGACCTCCGGCATAGCACGGGCCACTAACCACTAGACCAACAGGACAGATACATGTTTTTTACAAGCTTTTATTTCGTTTCACATATCCCGATGTTTGTCTGTAATCAAATGCAAATTTTTATACACTTCCCGGTTATCGATTGAGCTGGAATTTTGCATGCATGTGTAAATCAGATGACATTTCAAAATTATTGTGACATGGAGCTGATCTGATAATGGATCCGGAAGGTAGATTATCCTACTATGTTTGAGCTTTTTTAAATGGTCTTGACGAGTATTATTATATACCACGCTATAAAAGATTGCTATAAAAAAATAATTTTCATTGAAAACTTGTTAGTATTCATATCTTACCCGCTATGGTTGACCGCGATGCAAGTGACACAGCCCCCGACCCCGTTGAGGCCCTCCATCGGCACCTGGCGCCCGCTGTTGAGGTTGAAGACCTGCAGCAGCTGCCCCTCAGGCTTGGCCAGCCCCAGGACCACGACGCACGGGTTGTTTGGCAGCCAGCTCATGCACGATATCGGCATGTCCAGACAGATCACCTGGAACATGGGCAGACATGGGGTTCTGGATACAGTGGCAATTTATCAACGACTAGCAGCCCGTCCCGGCTTCGCACGGGCAATAAATATAGCCTATGTTACTCAGGGCGAATGTAGCTTGCAGGAGGGGCCCAGCTGGGTCGAAGCCTACTGGGGGACAGGGTTGTCCGAAAAGGAGCTCGTGCCGCGGTATGAAGGCTAGAAGGAACGGGATGGGGTTTTTAGTCAGTAATAATCTGACACTATCTCCCGCTCCACCCAAGAGCGGGTTTTGTCATACGATGATTTTCCCCATCGGAAAAAAAGGGTGAATGTAGCTTTCCAATGGTGTAAGAATTTTTAAAATCGGCACAGCAGTTTTCGAGTTTATTTATTACAAACATACACTCAAAAATAGGATTGTTTTCTCTTTATGATATTAGTATAGACTAGCTTTTGCCCGCAGCTTCGCTCGCATACATAAAATGCCGCCAAAAACATACTTTTGTAAAAAAAAACCAAGGCTCTTCTACTGTAAAAAGTTGTGAGATCCATGTATCTAATAAAATTTGCAAAATTTGCAAGGCTATAGTTTTACTTTTTTAATTTTTAGTTCAATTATGAAGTGTCAAAGTTCATACAAAATAGGAGATTTTCAGAGGTATTCATTGTGTGAGAACGAGAAGTGATATGAAAGAAAAGGGAGTTAGTGATAGTGTGACGGGTGACAGGACAGAATGGAAGAAAAAAACGTGTTGCGCCGACCACAAATAAAAAAATAAATAAAATTAGATAGATCTCACAACTTTTAGTCAACAATGTTGTCTCTTTTAACCCAAATGTGACTGGAAAAGAATGCCTTGTTGAATTAAGTCCGCCTATACAACCACTAGGTACTGTATACCGAAGTTTAAATAAATAAATAAAATGGTCTAGAGAAGTGGAGCATATGTATTGCAAAGTGACGTAATATCGCATGATCCGTTGACACGCTTATGAAATTCTACAAATCGCGACAAGTGCACAAAATTGCGTAATTTTCAGATATCAGCGAATTCCTATGCATAAAACATCAAGTGTATGTGTATAATAGACAAGTTGAACTAATCGTTTAAGGCTTATAGTCCCTTGAAGATCTGGTCGGAATTAAATAGACACAACACTCGTACCCGCCTAGGTGGCAGTACGAGTATCTGTGCATTTGATTGCGGCCAGTTGCGCCCGGATAGAGCTTTGCAAACTAATAGTTATTCGCTATTCTCGAATTAGCGGCCTAGCTACGGTCGGCCGCCAACTCCTTCGCGGGACGAAATAAGTAACTTTCACTCCGAGGTAAGCACTGTGCTTTTCATTACGAATACAAGAAGATAGACCTAGTATTTTTTTTTTAATAATTTGACAGCTGTTAGTTGAAAGAAAAACTCCCTAGGGATGAAAAGTGTGATACTTTTCAGCCCGCTCCTCAGGCAAGTTCAGACCTACTTTCAGAATATGAGTAATGAAAAAATACTTATCTATACTTATATATATATATATATTTTGTTAATTATGGGAGGCCTATGTCCAACAGCTGAAATGATGATGATGATAAAAAATCAGTTATTTATCTAAATAAGAGAGGATTTTGGAACGCGCTATCGTATCATTATATCTATCAAAATCAGTTACCTTTAAAGGGCTAGGCTGGTTAATATCATAAATCCTCAATTCAGAATCAATAGAAGCCGACACAAAGATCCCAGGCTTCTGGCAACTGAAGGCGATGTCCACCACGTACCCGATGTGGCCCTCCAGCACATCATACACAGGATCCACCATCTTGCTGTTCACTATCGGCTTACACGTCTTCGTTTTGCAAAGGTACAAGGTTCCCGTGCGAGAACCAACCACAAATATATCATCAGGAACCTTCTGGTCGCTAGGACGCAAGGGATACGACTTGATAAAATCGAAACAGGATATGTGAACGGTACTCAAATTCCTGGAGCCGTTGATGGAGTAGCAAACCACGTTCTCAAATAACTTCTGATTGACGTTGACGCGCCAAACGTTCAGGGTGCCGTCACAGCCACAGGACATCAGGATGTGATCAGAGGCACCGCGCCTTTTTCCTGTATTCATTATCTGCATGGTCAGGAATGTGTTAGCAAGAGTCGCATCAGCCCATTGCAGGTTACTGATACGCTTAGACCCATGCGCGCCAGCTGGTGATGTTAACAAAATGGCGTCCAAATTCCTCAGATTGCATAAAACGACTTCTCCAGAAGTAGTGCCGTAAGCTAAGAGGGCAGCCACAGAAGGATGGTACTTCACTTTGGTCACACAGCTCTTCTCAGCCAAGTCCAAGCTTCTAACAAAAGTATCGCCCGCAGTTCGTTTGATAGTGAAGATCCTGATCAATCCGTCTTCTGTGCACCAGCTTTTGTGCTGGTTCTTGCCTATGGAGACCGCCAGGGAGTTGCCAGCGCTGCTCCAGGACAAGTCGAGGACGCAGCGCGAGTCATCACCACCTCCAATCCCTGGCAAGTCCGTCAGCTTGATTTCTTGGAACAATTTAGCAGCTAGCACTTCCTCTTCGTCTGAATCTGAGGAGTTGTAGAGTAGTTCGTGGTCGTTGTGGTCCAGCTGTTCCATCATGGCAGGCACGACTCGTTTCAGGAACTCGTTGAGTCCTGGAGGTGGATATTCTTTTAGAATGTCATCCTGGGCGTTCAAGTCTTCCGCGGTAGCTAGGGAGCCTATTTCTTTGAGAACATTGGTTTGAGAAGAAACGCCAGTTTCACGGAATTCAGTGGTTTGCGTTGAAGATTCGGTTTCTTTACTTTTGTTGAGTTTCACGGAGTCGAAACCGACAGCTTCGCCATCAAATCCACTTAGACCGGACATTTTGATGGTTTTTCTTGAAGATAATATTATTAGAAGATGTTTTTCAAAACGTCACGGTTGTTTATAAACAGAATCAGTCATTTGTTGTTTGTGGCGTTGCCATGACAACGGAACTTTTTCCAGTTGCCAGACTTGTTTTTTTGTAAAAAGTTGGGGGACACGAGTTTTTATATAATGTACTCTAACTTGTATTATTATAATAATTACAGAGAATTAGCAAATTAAATAAGCCAGCGAAACTTAAAGACTGCAATTTAAAAATCAGGTTTTTTAGTTTCTACCATCCTACGATATGGATACCTACATACGTCGGGGCAGTTTTGCTATTTGACCCTTTCGTGTGATATATAATATTCCAATATATAATAATAATATTCCACAACTATCACACAACGCCGTCTAGTCCCAAGCTAAGCAGAGCTTGTGTTATGGGTACTAGACATCTGATAAACATACTTATATATTTCTAAATACATACATATTATAGATAAATTACACACAGACACAGAACAAATGATTATGCTCATCACACAAACATTTGTCCTGGGTGGGAATCGAACCCACGACCTCCGGCGTAGCAGTCAGGGTCACTAACCACTAGACCAATAGGGCAGTCAAATAATTCAGTGAAAACGTTTCTTCATTCTATCCACAGCCCCACTGCTGGAGCCAAACGCATTCCTTATAAGGTGTGTAAAACTTAGCGCTCCGTTACCAGTCTCATCCAGACTCTACCAGCGAATTTTTCCTTTGGTGTGTCATCATCGGATTACGTCTCCCACTCTACGTGGAGCGTAATTGCAAACCGCCTCGTCGCGTCGTGCGGCTAACACGGGTGGGGCCGGACTTGTCGGACGGACAGTTCGGCTTTCGCAGGGCGCACTCTACCATAGACGCCATCATGCGCGTGCGAGCCCTCACGACAGGGGAAGCGGTGTCCCGGGGTAGGTGTGTCGTGGCAGTGTCCTTGGACATTGCCAACGCTTTCAACTCCCTGCCCTGGAGTACGATCCGGAGGGCACTCCGGTACCACCGGGTGCCCGAATACCTCTGTCGAGTGGTCGAGGCGTACCTGTCAGACAGGTACATTGTCTACCCCGGTCACCAGGGAGACTGGAAACGTCGAGAGATGTCGTGCGGTGTTCCGCAGGGGTCGGTTCTGGGCCCACCCTTGTGGAACATCGAATACGATTACGTGCTGCGCGGCGACTTCCCTGACGGGGTCAGCCTGGTTTGCTACGCAGACGACACGCTGATCCTAGCGCAGGGAGAGTCGCACCAGGCGGCGGTCGCTCTAGCGACACGCGGGGTTGCGATAGTCGTTGGTAGGATCCAGGAGTTGGGACTCGAGGTGGCGCTGCATAAATCCGAGGCAATGTGCTTCCACGGCCCTCGGAACGCGCCACCATCGGACTCCCAGCTAGTAGGAGGAGTTCGCATCGGCGTCGGGTCGACGATGAAGTATCTGGGACTCGTCCTCGACAGCCGGTGGAATTTCGTAGAACATTTCCGACGTCTCTCAAGCGGCTCCTGCCCAACCTTGGGGGTCCAGAAGCCTCCTGCCGGAGGCTCTACGCGGCGATCGTTCGATCCATGGCCCTCTACGGGGCGCCGGTGTGGGCGCCGTCGCTGGCAAAGCGACCGGCGTCCATACTGAACGCCTGCCAGAGGGTCATGGCAATACGGATGGTGCGGGGTTACCGCACGATCTCCCGCGAAGCGGCGAGCCTTCTGGCTGGCCTACCACCGTGGGATCTGGAGGCAACAGTCCTTGCACACATGCACGACATGCGCGTGGAGATGCAACGCCGGGGTGAAAGTCCACTGCCGCAACATGTTAAAACATGGCGGACAGAGCTCCAGCGGGATCTCATGGTGAAATGGCGTCAACGGCTATCGCAACCCAGTGCTGGGCACGCCACGATTATGGCGGTAAGTCCCCTCTTTGAGGCGTGGCTGGAAAGACCTCACGGCGTCCTTACCTTCCGAATGACGCAGGCCCTCACCGGACATGGCAAGTTCGGGAGGTTCCTGCATCGGATTCAAGCGGAAGAGACGCCCGGGTGTCGCCACTGTGGGCAACGCCCGGAGGACACGGTGGAGCACACCGTCGAGGTGTGCCCTGCCTGGGCGGAGCATCGCCGTGCCCTCGTGGGGACGATCGGCGGCGGAGACCTCTCGCGCCGGGCCCTGGTCGAGGCAATGGTCCGGAGCGAGGAGGAATGGCAGGCGGTCGCATCCTTCTGCGAAGCAGTAATGCTTGCAAAGGAGGCCGACCGCATCAGGCAACGGCGCCCTCGCCGCCGTCGCCGGGATTCCGATCCCGATTTCCGGCCACCGTAGACGCGGGCTCGCGGACGGCGAGCCATGGGTAGCTCGCTGTCCGATCGTCCGGTAGTGGACCGAGTCCAAGACGTCGACGGCGCGCACTGTTCCCGCGCACCTCAAGGATTTGTCAGCAGCAGGACCCAGCTGGGTCGAAGCCTACTGGGGACAGGGTTGTCCGAAAGGGAGCTCGTGCCCCGGTATGAAGGCTAGAAGGAACGGCGCGGGGTTTTTAGTCAGTAAGAGTCTGACACTGTCTCCCGCTCCACCCAAGAGCTGGTTTCGTCAAAGATGATTTTCCCCGTCGACAAAAAAAAAAAAAACTCTACGTGGAGCGAGGCGTGTCAGACTTTGATTGACAACTTATCAAACCCCTCGTTTAAACATCAAGCGTCCGCATTGAGTAGAAAATATTGAGCGTTTTTTTATAGGGTATTTTGTGGTATTTATCAAAGAACGTAAATAAGAAGTTCTTCATAGTCTGTAAAAAACGAAAAGAAGCAAAACTTTTCGTTATTTCCAATAGATATTGACGAGTCAAACCGTGAACCTAAAACGCAAAAGTTTTGCGTCTTAGGTTCACAGTAACTCTTCCAAATAATCCTGCAAGCTTAGCAGGCATCGGCCCTAGGTACTGGACCCCTAAAGTTTTGCTAACAGTTAGGATTTAGTCCATAACGGATAGCTGGACGGTGAGCTACTTATAGCTCGCCGTTTGCAAGCTGAATTGGAACAGCACTGCAACTCTCAACATTAGGACTTCTTGTGTATCATACACTAAGCTTGTAGTCTGCGTGGAGAAAATAAAACCAAGAACAGATACAATAAAATATATTTTATTTATTAAAAATAATAGGGAATAATACATTTTAGGAAAATAATATTTAGTTGCACTGCAGTGCACACGCCAAGTTCTTACAACTAAAACAATAAAATTACATGATTTAAATAAAATTGTAATACTCTTATAAAAGGATTTGAACTTAAAACTATATTGCAATTCGAAATTATAATACGAAAACAATAATAAATGCTTAATAAAAAAAGATAAAATATATTCTGGGATTAGTAAAAATATAGCTAGAGGGTCGACCAGTTTTTAATAAAAAAACTGTTGATTTTTAAACTCATTGCTTTAAATGTCGAGTCAAACAACGCAGTATTTATGTAACTGAAATGAACTGAACACAGTTGTATTGTATTTGTCGGTAAAGTCAATGGTACGGAAGTGTTAGCGGTCAAGTGTGAGCGACCGACCGAGTGAGCGATCGACCGAGACGAGCGAGCGAGTGAGCGACCGACCGAGTGAGCGATCGACCGAGACGAGCGAGCGAGTGAGCGATCGACCGAGACGTGCGAGCGAGTGAGTGAGCGATTGTCTCTGGAAAGGATTTCCAGTGTGATTGGCATTCTAAGCCGACATATTTATAGCCTATGTCAAGGTTTTGAAACGAAAATTACCTAGAAATTAATGTAAGAATGAGTCAAACACGGTTGGCTGCTTTAATTGGTTGAAAATTAATTATAACAACGTAGACATGAAGATATGAACTCATCAGAAGATATCCGCAGGAGAATCAGTTCCCCTAGCCAAGTTGCTAATCTGCAATAGATAACGCTTGTAGAAAGCTTCAAATGTACGGGAACGACGTCGTCTCAACGCTCAGTCACGTGGTCAGAACAAAAGAATTGGCGGCAAGGTCAACTCTAAGCGTTCGACGCAAGCGAAACGGTTGTAACTTGGCTAGGGGGGCTGGTTCGCCGACATAGCCCGAAGAATTGCCAAGTCGCAAAGTTTATGACCAGTAGGTAGGTACGTGTTGCCAGTGATATGGTGCCGAAACGTGGTCGCTCACAATGGACCTCATAAGAAGACTTAAAGTCACTCAAAGGGCAATGGAAAGGGCTATGCTCGGAGTTTCCTTGCGGGATCGAATCAGAAATGAAGATATCCGCAGGAGAACCAGGGTCGCGGACATTGCCCGAAGAATCACCAAACTTAAGTGGCAGCGGGCAGGGCACATTGCTCGCAGAACGGATTTTCGATGGGGCTGAAAGTTTCTAGACTGGCGAACCTGCACCGGAAGACGCAACGTTAGGAAACCTCCCACAAGGTGGACCGACGACCTGGTGAGAGACCCGGGAATGCGATGGATACGAGACGGACAGGACCGTTCGTTGTGGCGACACTTGAGGAAACCTATGCCCAACAGTGATGCAGAATAGAATTTAGAATTTGGTTCAAAAACTCGTAAACGAGACGAGACCTTTTATTCTTTAGAGTAAGAAAAATTTCATCGTCAATTTTTTTGTTTATTATTATTGACAGGCTTTTATTCTTTAGAGTAAGAAAAATTTCATCGTCAATTTTTTTGTTTATTATTATTGACAGGCTCACGTTTGACCACCATCTCACCTGATGGTAAGCGATGATGTGATCGACGATGGAGCACGCTTGCCTAGAAGTAACCTATTCACTCTTGACAAGACTTCAATACATTGGCTATTTTGACATTCCACTATTTTTATGACAGTTACAAAATATGCAAAATGGTGTCCCGATGCAACTGTCATATTGCTTAATATTATGGAAATGTGTAAAACAAATGCCAAGACGATGCCAATGAAGTTTTATTACACAATTCGTAATTTTAATGTCTTATTACAATTTCATTTTGCTTTAAAACATTTTGTATCGTTTTTTTACGATGTTATACTCATAAAACTATGTCGTTATAAGATTTATTTGCACTTTTATTCGATAACGGGCCGCCATTTCCGTAGAATCCTTACTAATATTATAAAAGCGAAAGTGAGTTTGTTTGTTACGTCTTCACGCCTAAATGGCAAAACCAATTTTGATGAAACTTGGTACACGGATAGACCATGTCCTGGAAAGGACAGGATACTTTTTATCCCGGAAGTATGTTCCCTTGGGATAATTTTCTGATATAACGCGGGCGAAGCCGCTGGGAGCAGCTAGTAGGATATAAATTCGTCCCCATCGACCATCTCTTCTGCGTGCAATGTGCCCTGCCCATTGCCACTTAAGTTTGGAGGTTCTAAAGTGGCGACTACGTACCGGAAGACGCAGCTTTGGAAGGACTCCAACAAGGTGGACCGATGACGTGGTCAGGGTCGCGGGAATCCGATGGATGCGTGACGCACAGGACCGGGGTTTTGAGGCGACGCTTGTGGGAAGCCTATGTCCAACAGTGGACGTCTTTCGGCTGATATGATGATGATGATGAGGATATGAAACGCAATACGTGTAGGGA
Source organism: Mythimna lalbum (assembly GCA_949319445.1). Lineage (NCBI taxonomy): Eukaryota > Metazoa > Arthropoda > Insecta > Lepidoptera > Noctuidae > Mythimna > Mythimna lalbum. The sequence continues at coordinate 10,422,384 of OX439375.1, forward strand.
ACCGCAAAAGTTTACATACATCATCATCATCATCATCAGCCTTTTTAATGTTTCCACGGCTGGGACTCAGGCCTCCTCTCTAGGAGAGGGAATGGGCCGTAATCCACCACGCGGAACCAGTGCGGGTTGGTGAATGTCACATGTCTTCGAATTTTTGGTTCTAGGACATGCCGGTTTCCTTCACCGTTTTGAGAGCAATGGTGATGAAATAAATTACACAAAGCAATGCGCCTGACTGGGTTTGAACCCGCGACCTGCAACTCGTAAGTCGGGGCCATTACCACTCGGCCACCACTGCTCTGCATTATTTACTTATCGAATTTCAAATAAAATTTTAATTGGTGTCTGATAACTTTGCACGTCTAAATTGTTGAGCTGATCACTCACTGAACATCTAGTAATGTAATGATATGCAATGAGCTCAGTAAAAAATACTTGATTTGAATTATAATCTCGATCATGGGCGTTGAACCTTGTAACGGGATCTTTTTTAACCAAATATCTGCACCTGATATTTACATAAGAAAACAAAAAGGTATTCCTATATTTGTAACAACACAGGATTTTTGTATGGATTCGCGCATAACTTCGTCGCTTGGCAATCGATTTGAAAAATTATTTTTTTTTTTGAAAGGGTATACTTCCCAAATGGTCCCATAGTCACCAAGTTGGAATTTGAAGATGGAGTCTTGTCAAAATCGAGGGAACTCCTCCAATTAAATTTTTAGTGAAGTCAGTTTTTTTTTTGTAAATTGTTTTTTTTGCTCAAAAAAAATACCAACAGAGTTACAGATGTAGCGACATCTATGACGCCACATAAGAACTACGAAGAAAATACGAAATTCTGCATCGCGCAATCAAAGTTCTCCGCGCGATTTGAACATATACGACAGCCCGACATCAACTATCGGGCAGTCGCCCACCAGACGATAACACCCTATCTGGTCGGAGGATCCTCCCTTTTCAAAGGAGGTATGTGGGACTTTACTCACTGTTTCACCTACCTCCAAACAGACATAAAGACAAACTTTTTTTAAATGCAAGTAATTTTCAAACAGTATTTTTAAAAAACCGGTCAAGATTCGACAACTTAAGACATAATAAATAATATTATAGAGTTGTTAGTACATATTTTTGTAAAGCATGGGCCACACATATGCAATCGAGCGTCTCAGCGGAGGTCACCTTGATGGGAACTTTGGTTTATTACCACGAATTCTGTTGCGGCTACACGGATCTAATCACAGACAAGATGAAAGAGTTTAGAGTGGCCTTGTGGGCGGGACAGGCGTACCTCAAATTAATAATAATAATATTCCACAACGCCGTCTAGTCCCAAGCTAAGAACAGCTTGTATTATGGGTACTAGACAACTGATAAACATACTTATATATTTCTAAATACATACATATTATAGATAAATTACACCCAGACACAGAACAAATGACCATGCTCATCACATAAACATTTGTCCTGGGTGGGAATCGAACCCACGACCTCCGGCATAGCAGTCAGGGCCTCTAACCACTAGACCAACAGGCCAGACAAATATGATCACGCTCATAATTGACACAACACAACCAATAGCAAACTTGCGATCTAAGTTCGCAAGTTTGCTATTGGTTGTGCTAGTATGCGTGGTCTGTTATGTTGTTTATTGCCTGTAGTGGAATTAAAGGGTGGGAGACAAGCGGCGACACTCGTAGTACAGATCGGAAAGTATTTCCTTTCTAACCTCTTTCATGTCATCTGTGGATCTAATCCACGTGCGTACACGTTTGCAAATCAGGCACTACAATCGAAACTGCGGTTGGAAATACGCGCACACCATCTAAATACGTTGAAGGGCCAAATGGAGAAATGTATAATAAATAATAATGTGTAATAGATGCATGTTGCATAAGAGGCATTTTTCGTCCATCACACACTCCAAAAAAATCTGATTCTGACTATTTTTAAATGGATTTGTATAGTTAAAGATACATTTTTTTTAGATTTTTTTGTCAAAGCAATTACTGCCCAAACGAGAGTATTTCTCTCTTTTTTTGTACTTCTTTTAGAATACGAAGAATAAGAATCATTTATTTTGCAAACATGGGTATAGTACACAGGTGTTTTTTATGCCATCACTTTGGCATACAAATTTTTGCAATATTAATTCCGTTGCAATTAAAAAAAATGAAAGAATTATATAAATATTTTCAAAATGTCAGCGTTTTGTCGTTTTTTTTCTATACTTATTTATTTAATGCCTTTAAAAATAGTTGGAAACCAAAATCTTCTTTTTTAGTGTGTGCTAGACTAAATATGACTCTTATCAACCCTCCTCTTTTGGATTACATCTGCTGTCAACACGTCTTCCAACAAGTAAGGTGACCTTTCCTGAGACGGTGAGTTACAACCGTGTGGCCCATGCTTTACGCGGGAACTACATTAGAACGTCGCACACGTGGGCCACGCCTGATTTGTACATAGTTTTACCACAAAATATATAGGTACAGAAGTCACTCTACATACAAAGCGCGCTCGAGTAACGCGCACATAGACACCGCTCACGGACACGATATCTCAGAACGTCTCGGCCCACTCGACAAACAGTTCCGGCTCAAACGCTCATTAGTGTGCGTCCACTGAGCTTAGGTATAAAAAGTGAAGTACATACGTAAGATTGTCTTCTGTACTCCTCTATTTTGTGGTGTTACGTCGCGTAGCGTAGATCTAATCTAGCTCTACAAGTCTAGTTGCTATATAAAATGTATGGAGACCGACGCGCCCAGATCGGCGTACGTGACCCACGTGTGTGCGGTGTAGGTCACCTTTAGGCCACACAAGATTAAAGCAAATAAAATAAATATGAGAATTTGATGCCTCCATTAGCTAAGATGAAATATTTATGAATTTATTAGCACAAAATTGTTCAAAATAAAACTAAGTTTTTTTAATAAGCCTTTAGGTAATCTGGCTACTTGAAACTAACCAAATTGTATTCCGGTCATAGATTAAAAACTAAACTAAGTAAGTTAAACTTAGTTTAAATAGCAGAGGTAATTTTAAAATAAGGGACACGTATTTTTTTATTTGTAAATTAAACCAAAAATGACAAAGATTATTGATTATCCCCCATTAAAGTTAAACCAGAAAAAGCCCATTAAAGTTACGTGTAACGTCACGCCCCGTGCTGCATTTTTTCGCACGGGGTGACGTCACACGTAACTTTAATGGGCTATATCTTTGTTATTTTTTGTTTAATCAAAAAAAGAAAAAATACGTGTCCAATATTTTTTTATAATCTAAAATATAGACTAAATAAAATGTAGTTATTTTAACCCTGGAAACAACCCTATTGTAGAGACTGCAGACTGTGTGTACCTAGCTATGTAAGCTAAGATTAAACTGACTTCGCTTAGTTCTTAGTCTGCAACCGGTTTAGCCTCAAATAGACTATGCTACTTAAAATGGCAGTCAGTAATACATCTTATGGATAAAATAATACATGTTGTGAATGGAATATATGCTAACAATGTACTATGTACTTTCGGTAAGATGAGGCAACGCTAAACTAGCCGAGCACGACCAGATCTTCAATTCGTTACGGCTAAAAAAGACGTGTGGCACTCGGAGACTGCCGCGGTAAAGCTATTGCAGAGCATTTTTTATCAACTTATTTGTGATTGAAGTTGACAAGTTGTCATGACAACCATTTAGTAGGGGTTGTTAGGTTTTTTTTCGTTACGGAATTTCTGGATTCGGTCTCTACGCTCAAGGCCCGCGATAGAAGCTATGCAATAGCTTAAAATAGGTGTGAACAACGAATACATTTTTAGTCGTTTCGTTTCGGCTAATGTGCATGTCGCAGCCGTCTGGTTAAATTAGCCATCCAATTGGATGCCGGCGTTTAACGAACGCCTTAGGCGTCCAATTGGATGGCTAATTTAACCAGATGCCTAGGCCGATAGTTGTTTTAACTAAAATCACTCAACGTTTAACAGCTTGGCGTATTGAAAGTTAGCCCTTTCGAAATGACTGATCAAGACTCAGCCAAGTGATTCAAATTTATTTCCGCTATTTATTGATTTAATAATATTTCACTATTACTTGGTAGACACTATTACCAAACCGTAGTTTTATATAATTTATAAACTCATGGTCACGCTACTAAACTAAATGACTACACAACGTTCAGCCATCTGGTTAAACGTTGTGGTCAACGACATAGCTAGTTGTTTTTTAGCCATTTCATTGGATGCCGGCGTTTAACGAACGCCCTAGGCGTCCAATTGGATGGCTAATTTAACCAGATGGCTGCGACATGCACATTAGCCGGCTAAAGATAAAAAGTCACGAAGCAAATTAACATAATATCGAACACTAGTCCTTGAAAATAAAACTAAGTTTAGCCGGCTAATCATAAGTTTATGTTCACACCTATCTTTAGCCATAACATATACTCTGTTCAAAATAACATTAAGACATTTATGAAAACCTTTTATTACAGTCCGTTCACCCGATTTTGACTTTTATTACGTTGGTGGCATGACAGATGACGGCTGCAGTAAATAGTTGGTATTGTAACCTCTTTTTTGCTTCTAATGCCATTCTTATGCCTACGAAATATAAGTTAAAATCGATTGTACAGACTGTAAAAAAAGTTTCTTTAAATGTTTAATCTTGACGCGAATAGGGTATGGTGTAACTCGTGCTCGGCTTTTCCAGAGTCTGTCGACACTACACGAATTTGAGCTCGACTCAAGCTCGACTCCGCTAGCGTGGATCCACCTTTACATTCAAAAGATACTCAATTTTAAAACATCGTCAAGATTTTTCTAAGACGATTTTAAAAACGTCTCAGCGTCGCCGCACATGGGCCACATGCCACAACCACAAACGCCGCCACGAAAAGCTAGTAACGACCACAAGCTAGTTGTAGCCGATGGCTGCTACTTTTTTTTAACCCATGCACGCAGTATCATAATGGACTCTGACGAAGAAGGTTTAAATATGCGAATGGCGTGTGACGGCATTTAGTGGCCAACAACACAACACGGGCGATTTGTAGGGTGTAGCGGCCACCGGCGTCAACCGAGTGCGGCGAATCCATATAAAATGTATGAAACCTACAGAAAATATGCCGTTGGCAGCGTTTTGTGGTTGTAGCCGACAGCCTGTGTGCCATTTCTTATAGGTATTAGCAAACTTCACCATCGCTCCCATAAACGAGAACAAATCATCAAATAACTTCAAATGAAGACCACATCACACTGATATAGTTTTGATCTTTAAAAGTGAAGTATAGATATAAGCGAAACATATTTATCGTAGCGATAATATCACAAAACGTGCCAATTAAAACATCTGTGCACTTTAAACATATCAGTAATGAGAGCACTTAGGTAATGTAATGAATATAAAATTGAAGAGAAGACTATTTATGTTTCCGGGCCCTGGTTCAGGCCATGGTCCGGAGCAAGGAGGAGTGGCAGGCGGTCGCCTCCTGTGAAGCAGTAATGCTAGCAAAGGAGGAGGCCGACCGCATCAGGCAACGGCGCTCTCGCCGCCGCCGGGATTCCGATCCCGATTTCCGGCCACCGGAGACGGCGAGCAATGGCTCGCTGCCCGACCGTCCGGTAACTGTCCGGACCGAGCCCAAGTCGTCGACGGCGCGCACTTTTCCCACGCGCCTAAAGGAGTTGTCAGCAACAGCAAGAGCCCAGCTGGGTCGAAGTCTACTGGGGCCAGGGTTAGTTGGGAGAGATAGCTCAGCCCGGTATGAAGACACGAAGGAACGGGGTGGGTTTTTAGTCAGTAAAATTCAAAAGCGGGGGATGTTATTGGATGATTTATCTATAATATGTATGTATTTAGAAATATATAACTATGTTTATCAGTTGTCTAGTACCCATAACACAAGCTCTGCTTAGCTTGGGACTAGACGGCGTTGTGTGATAGTTGTGGAATATTATTATTTTGAACAGAGTATAGCGTAATAAAAATTTACGTGTAATTTAAATTCACAATATACAGTATCTAATCGATATTATTAACGCTCAAACGCAAATATATGGAAACTAATTTTAATTTGATAAAAAACCGCGATTAAAAATAATAGTTTTATCAATAACAATACCATATTAATTGGCGTTTTAATATTAAATTGCAATTTTCCCTTGAAATAAATATTTTTCGTTATATCACACAAAAGATAAGAAGAGAGGAGCAGTGGTGGCCGAGTGGTAACGGCCCCGACTTACAAGTTGTAGGTCGCGGGTTCGAACGAGGGTAGAGTAATGGACTCTGTCGAAATAGGCTTTTGGAGTGTGATGGCGTTTTGTATCAGCGTTTAGAGGCCACAAAAGCGAGCAGCAGTGTTTTTGAAGCGTGTGACGGCCACCGGCCTCAACCGCGTGCGGCGCGTCCATATAAAATGTATGAAAACTATCCCTACTAATATTATAAATGCGAAAATAACTCTGTCTGTCTGTTACGCTTTCACGCAAAAACAACTGAACGGATTTAGATCAAATTTGGTAGGTAGGTAGAAGAGACACTGGATTAACACATAGGCTACCTATAATTCCACTGCTGAGCACGGGTCTCTGCCCGCGCGATATAAACTGTAGTCCACGCGGGCGAAGCCGCGGGCGGAAAGCTAGTAGGAAATACATTATGTGAGTCGGAAATATGTAAACCTATTTCTGTTCCTTCGTTGCCTTTCGTATCGGTGCCGAATTCTCTTTTCAGAAACGGATCCTTGGCCCCAGTAGGCTTCGACCCTGCTGGGCTCCACTGTTTGCTGACAACTCCAATGAGCGCTTCAATAGGCGCATATTTTCCATTTTTCTTTTTTAAGAAAAACTAAAACACACACCAACATTTTCTGGAGACTACGTTTCGTACTCCCGTGTGTATAATACGACAATTAAGCGCTTTTCAAGGTCATTCGCCGTCCCTAGAAACTGTACCCCTAGCCAAGTTGCTAATCTGCAATAGTTAACGCTAGTAGAAAGCTTCAAATGTACAGAAACGACGTCGTCTCAACGCTCAGTCACGTGGTCAGAACAAAAGAATTGGCGGCAAGGTCAACTCGAAACGTTCGACGCAAGCGAAACGGTTGTAACTTGGCTAGGGGGGCAGGTGTAAGCGACAGAGACGTCGTGAGACAAACACGGCCCCTTTCTCAACTTTAATTTACCATAATATTGGAGACAATACCTTTTGTGCTTTCCTATACTTTAAAATAATTCTTTTTCGCTTAAAATAATATCGCAAGAAGCTCTCGGCAACACTAAAGTTAGAACTACATTAGACCGCACACGTGATCAACGTCTCAATTTGTACGTTGAGCCGCGTCGCGTTGGGTCTAATCAGGGGCGTAGCTACCGCCGTATCTGCCGTATCAATTATACGGGGCCCCCAAGCCAGAGGGGCCCCAACTTAGGCCAAAATTTGTAACATGTTGTCTATAATCTCAAATTCTCATGGACAGGAATGAATGAATATTGACTACTCATAATATGATAATCTGTAAATAGCTTTTGGCACGCTCCTTTCTTTTTAGCATTTTAATACAAGACGACAATAAAAACTCAAACAATTTTAGTACGTCCTACTAAATGATCCTTAAAATGAGCTCATTTTCAATTTTAAGGCCTCTCAAGGCCGTATTTATATATTATTAGAAGCTATTTCGTACAAAAAAAAAAAAAACAAACTTTCAAATATTTTTGATACGGGGCCCCTGAGGGCCTAGCTACGCCACTGGGTCTAATGCAGCTCTACAAGTCTAGTTGCCATATAAAATATTTCCATGTAGATGAGACCGACGCAACGTACATGTCCCACGTGTGCGCTGTATAGTTCTACCATAAATGAAATATAAATAATTATAATAATATAATCTAACTTATACTTAAGATATAATTAATAAATTCCATAGCATTTTAGATCTTGGCTCGCCTCTACCGTGCTTCCTGTTTTTTTACTTCTAAACTCCAAGCAGTACCTGAAAATATAAAAGAAAAAAAAAATAAGTTACTGAAAATTAGTACATTTAAAAAATTGGGCGAAAGCAACTACTGACTGGATTCCGAACAGCAGGAGCCGGTGACGCGGTAGGCCCAGAAGGAGATGGCGTGACAATTTGGACTCCTACCTTAAGGATTGGCCAGAAGCGGCTAAGTACAGAAAAAGTGGAATAACGGAAGGAGCCTTTGCCCTGCAGTCGGACACAACGGGCTCATAATAATAATAATATTTTTTACGACATCCGTGTTCAGCCCGACTGCAAACGCGGGCGCCGGGCTGGTGCAGCACGGAAAATACAAACATGAGAGCGCGGGAAGCGACGCGGGCTGTCCAACGCGAGACGCGCGCGGGACACTCACGCCACAAAATAGATAGGTACAGTCATCATCATCATCAGCCTTTTTTAATGTTCCCACTGCTGGGACTCAGGCCTCCTCTCTAGGAGAGGGAATGGGCCGTAATCCACCACGCGGGCCCAGTGCGTGTTGGTGGATGTCACATGTCTTCGAATTTTTGGTTCTAGGACATGCCGGTTTCCTCACGATGTTTTCCTTCACCGTTTTGAGAGCAGTGGTGATGAAATAAATTACACAAAGTAATGCGCCTGGCTGGGTTCGAACCTGCGACCTACAACTCGTAAGTCGGGGCCATTACCACTCGGCCACCACTGCTCTCACATGATAGGTACAGTACCCCTAGCCAAATTGCTAATCTGCAATAGTTAACGCTAGTAGAAAGCTTCAAATGTTCGGGAACGACGTCGTCTCAACGCTCAGTCACGTGGACAGAACAAATGAATTGGAGGCAAGGTCAACTCGAAACGTTCGTCGCAAGCGAAACGGTTGTAACTTGGCTATGGGGGCAGTTCTCTTACGTCGAAGTCGGCCACGCTTCCAGTTCCTTTGTTCTGACGTCATCTCAGTCACGTGGTCAGAATAAAGGCATCTGAGGCGATGGACGTAAGTGAAACGAAGCGGTCAGCGGTACTTGGCTAGGGGGGTTTGTCAGTAAAATACACAAAACCTGAAAATAGTTTGATCAGAATAACGAGCAGAATCAATTGAACCACTCTTTAATAGAATATGTTACATTTTTCAAAAAAGAAAACACCGTTAAAAATGTTGCCCTGTCTTTTTATGAATAGGTCAAGCCATCACGTGCGCGAACTCGCCCAAATAGGTAAACAAACACAAATGGTTGTAGTCCAATCAAATTTTCTCATACACGGGATACTCGTAATAATAGTTCTTATTTTAATGCAGATACGAATTTTAAACAAACTAAAACTGCACATAACTATACTTAATTATAATTATGTACTGGCTCCGAGTATCTTTACTCTTTTCTTTTTTGTCTGTCTACTGTCTCTTGTATCTGTGTGTAAAATTATCTGTGAAAACTTGTAATTGGCCTTCTTTCAATATTTTCCAACTATCTGTATCCTAGCTGTAAGTTTTCCAAAAATAGTAAAATAAAATAAATTAATAAATAAATAATATAAAACTTTAATTTTTTTTAATATTTTTTTCAGACAGAATTAGGTCAATTGAATTAAAAATCATTTTGGGTGTCCGAGGTTTTGCGCATTTAAACGTTGTATATTGTTATAATATTATATTCAAATAACTATGAATGTTATATGTCAAACGATGCGTTATCTACAACACAGGATATAACTAAATTACGATATAAATATGACGACATATTGTAATCTATTTACATATCAGCAAAAATTACAAACTTCAATGCAAACAAAAAATTTTTATGAATGGGAAACCATCTAATTACCTCTACCGCTCTTGGACAGAACGAGAGGACGTGTCAGACTTTACTGGTTAAAACCACACCTACGTTCCTTTTTGTGGTTGGCAAAAATCATCTAATGACAACCCACGCTCATGGGTGGAGCGGGAGATAGTGTCAGACTCTTACTGACTAAAAACCCATCTCGTTCCTTCTAGCCTTCATACCGGGGCTCGAGCTTGAGATGGATGTATGCGTATTTTTATAGACGAATAGATTCACACTCACCTGCTGTGTCTGCATTTCCGCACTAGTGTATGTAATGTAGGTCAGACAGTTTTGAAACAATTGTTACAACATCAATCCGTGTGAATGTTTATTTGTGTTACGTTTGAGCTGTTATATTCAGGAGGCAAGCGAACTGGCTTTACGTAAGAAAAAAAAACAAATATTATATTTTGATACAAGTGCAGAAAATTTGTCTAGGGACCGAGGCGGAATTCACATGAGCCGTAGACCCAATTTCCCAAGTTGCACGTGTATCAAACGAGTGTGTAGTGTAGGAGTGTGAAACTTTGCACAAGGCTTCCTTTTATGACATAGGCCAAGAGAGGAGTTTTCAAGGCAAGTGCAATTCAAAGTCAAAAGACAAAAAAAAAACTTCAGACTCGCACTTGTCCAGGTGTTTATGTGTAAACTAGCTTTTACCGGCGGCTTCGCCCGCGTTTATTAATATACTTTAATTGCTCTCCCCTTTTCTTCCCTGTTTGTCCCCCTTTTCTCACTTAAAAAAAAATTAGTCTATGTCCGTCTCCTAACTATCTCTGTACCAAAATTCATCAAAATCGGTTTTGCCATTTAGGCGTGAAGACGTAACAAACAAACAAACTCACTTTCGCTTTTATAATATTAGTAAGGATTACAAACAACCCATTGTATTTATGTTAACACTAGCTTTCCGCCCGCGGCTTCGCCCGCGTGGACTACAGTTTATATCGCGCGGGCAGAGACCCGTGCTCAGAAGTGAAATTATAGGTAGCCTATGTGTTATTCCAGTGTTTTTCAGTAGTTTTTGCGTGAAAGCGTAACAGACAGACAGACAGAGTTACTTTCGCATTTATAATATTAGTTGTGACAGAGTTACTTTCGCATTTATAATATTAGTAGGGACTAAGGATTACAAACAACCCATTGTAATTATGTTAAAATTGAAATATTGTTATTTGAATGCATTATTATTATTATTTTTAAAATCTTAAAAGGTTAGACAGAAATGATGACATGTAATTATTTCCGGTAATTATAAATTCAAATAAAATCACCGTCAGATTATAATTTCGTTCACGATTAGCCTCGCCTATTAGGCAAGGTTGGTCCGTGATCAAGTCATTAAGGTCTCAACAATCAATTATTTTTCTCTTCACTTAGACGTGTAGACAAATAAGTATGTAGGTCATGGGTAGGGCTGTCATCAGCTAAATTTGACTGGCCTGTTGGTCTAGTGGTTAGTGGCCCTGACTGCTATGCCGGAGGTCGTAGGTTCGATTCCCACCCAGGGCAAATGTTTATGTGATGAGCATGATCATTTGTTCTGTGTCTGGGTGTAATTTATCTATAATATGTATGTATTTAGAAATATATAAGTATGTTTATCAGTTGTCTAGTACCCATAACGCAAGCTCTGCTTAGCTTGGGACTAGACGGCGTTATATATAGTTGTAGTAGATAGTTGTGGAATATTATTATTATTATTAAATTGCGGACGCCGGACAAACACGCCAAAAATTCCGAACCCGGACGAAATATGATTTTACTAGCTGCTCCCAGCGGCTTCGCTCGCGTGATAGGAGAAAATTATCCCAAGGGAACATACTTCCGGGATAAAAAGTATCCTATGTCCTATTCCAGGACATGGTCTATCCGTGTACCAAGTTTCATCAAAATCGGTTTTGCCATTTAGGCGTGACGTGAAAACGTTTCAAACAAACAAACTCACTTTCGCTTTTATAATATTAGTAAGGATAAGGATTTTATTTTTTTATTTTTATTATGTATAGGCTCGCGTTTGACCACTATCTCACCTGATGGTAAGCGATGATGTGGCCGACGATGGAACACGCTTGCCTAGAAGCAATCTATTCACTCTTGACTTAAAGACCCCTAGGTTATAGCTATGATGTTGAAACATCATAGCTAAAAAAAAAAACATCACAATCATTTTTATATTCATTTATACAGCTAGTTATTAAAAGTCCTTGATAAGGCCTGTCATACCATATGGATCAGAACGTTGGGCTGTGACAAAGACGGATGAAAAAAGATTAGCGAAGCGCGCTTGCTTAGAAGTAATCTATTCACTCTTGACTTAAAAATCCCTGAGGTTCTAGCTATCAGAAAACACAGACTCCGGCAGGGAATTCCACTCCTTAGTTGTACGTAGAATGAATGTGTAAATCACAACTAATTTTATCGAAACAGAAATCAGAATCGATATGTCGCCTGGATAAAAACCTAGCAATATCAGGAAATTCACTCCAAAAATCGCCACCTTCCCTGACCTTTTTTTATGGTGGGCAAAAATCATCTAATGACAACCCTCACTCTTGGTCGGAGCGGGAAATAATGTCAAACTCTTACTGACTAAAAACCCACCCCGTTCCTTCTAGCCTTCATACCGGGGCTCGAGCTCCCTTTCGGATAACCCTGGCCCCAGTAGCATCGAACGCAGATCCCAGTTTTCAGCAGTCGTGCTGTGCCCATTAGAACAATGATGCAGTCAATGAAATGAAAACAATATGAAATAAGCGTCGGGTCGTTGAGCTCCCCAAATTGAGATCAAGCAATAAAATTAACGACTCGCATATGAGATGTGCCAGGACAGAACATAACATAGTATAAGTACCGGCATGAATCTTTAACGCTGACCTTCACTTGCGCAGAAGTCAAATATCGGGCCTATTTAGTGGTATGAAGTGAGATGCGGGGGCGGGGAGCGTCATTGATTGGCTCGCCGCGCCATCGCGTCATAAACATCACTCGTGATTCGTTCCTGCGCTTGCTGCATGTATCTAGTAACGACGACGATTGGCTCGCCAATGTATGGAATGCGCAAAGCGATCCCCACTCTGACGCCGAGCGCTGAAGATTCGTGCCGGTACTTGTATCATCATCATCATTTCAGCCGATATACGTCCACTGTTGGACATAGGTCTCCTCAAGTGTCGCCACAACGAACGATCCTGTGCGTCTCGCATCCATCCGTTTCCCGCAACCTTAACCAGGTTATCCGCTGCGTCTTCCGGTATGCGGCCGCCACTCCAGAACCTTTCGGCCCTAACGGCCATCTGTTCTGCGAGTAATGTGCCCTACCCATTGCCACTTAAGTTTGGCAATTCTTTGCGCTATGTCGGCAACTTTAGATCTCCTGCGGATATCTTCAATTTTGATTCGTTCACGCAAGGAAACCCCGAGCATAGATCTTTCCATTGCCCTTTGGGTGACTTTAAGCCTTCTGATGAGGCCTATTGTGAGCGACCGCGTTTCGGCACCATATATCATCACTGGCAATACGCACTGGTCATAGACTTTCGTCTTGAGACACTGTGGTATGTTGGACGAGAAGATATCGCGTAGCTACCATAGCATAATCAGCCTTTTAATGTTCCCACTGCTGGGACTTAGGCCTCTTCTCTAGGAGAGAGAATGGGCCGTAATCCACCACGCGGGCCCAGTGCGGGTTGGTCGATGTCACATGTCTTAAAGTATTTGGTTCTAGGTCATGCCGGTTTCCTCACGATGTTTTCCTTCACCGTTTTGAGAGCAGTGGTGATGAAATAAATTACACAAAGTAATGCGCCTGGCAGGGTTTGAATTTGAACTCGCGATCTTTAACTCTTAATTCTTTTTTCTTTTATTATTGATCGGCTCACGTTTGACCATTATCTCACCTGATGGTTACCGATGATGTGGCCGACGATGGAGCACGCTTGCCTAGAAGTAACCTATTCACTCTTGACTTAAAGACCCCTAGGTTATAGCTATCAGGAAACACAGACTGGCCTGGTGAAGGTTGCGGGAATCCGATGGATGCGAAACGCGCAGGACCGTTCATTGTGGCGACACTTAGGGGAGGCCTGTGTCCAACAGTGGACGTCTTTCGGCTGAAATGATGATGATGATATTTCAGTGCCATATATCATCACTGGCAAGCCAGTTACCAGTAGTTTGTTTTTTTTTGTTCATGCATATTTCCTATCTATATATATAAAAATCAATGCCACTTTTCGTTGTTATTTTATAACTCAAGAACGGGCTCACTTATCCAAACCAAATTTTTAGGCTTTGTTCGGACTATTTAGTAGATGGTTTATGTGAAGTTTGGTAGGATAGAGTAGGGTATAGTAGGGTAGAGTAGTATAGAGTAGTGTAGAGTAGAGTAGAGTAGGGCAGAGTAGGGTAGAGTAGGGTAGAGTAGGTTAGAGTAGGGTAGAGTAGAGTATAGTAGGGTAGAGTAGGGTATAGTAGGGTAGAGTAGGTTAGAGTAGGGTAGAGTAGGGTAGAGTAGGGAAGAGCGAGAGCGAAGCCGTGCGGGCAAAAGCTAGTTACTAATATTTTCATCTTGCCACGAGTGAAACAGTGCGGAAAGTTAGTATACAGATATAGATATTCATGTGTATTGTTGGTAGTGATAACATGCAATGTGAAAGCCATAGTATGGATACCACATGCATGAACCATAGACAATAGAGATAAGAAACCGGTGTGACAGGCGGAGGCTCGACCATAAAGACAACTTTTTTGTAGCTATCAACACCTATACGAGGCTAAATAATACTGTAATAGTACATTTTGGGCTGTGAAAAAGACGGATGAAAAAAGATTGCATGTAGCGGAGATGAGAAATGTTAAGATGAATGTGTGGTGTGACGAGAATGGATAAAGTGAGAAATGATTTTATTAGAGGAAGTTTGAAAGTGGCGCCAGTGACTGAAAAGTTCAAAGGTAATCGGTTGTCTTGGTATGGTCATGTAAAGAGGAGGGATGAAGCGCATATTACTAAAAGAGTTCTGAGTATACATGTAGATCGATGGAGAGGGAGAGGAAGGCCGAAGAAAAGACGGATAGATTGTGTGAGGAGTGATATGAAAGAAAAGGGAGTTAGTGATAGTTTGACGGGTGACAGGACAGAATGGAAGAAAAAAACGTGTTGCGCCGACCACAAATAATATGGGATAAGGGCAGGAAGAATAAGAAGTACCTTTTGATACAACTGCAGAAAGTTTGTTATAGCGACTGAAGCGGAATTGGCACGAGCCGTAGGCGAGGGTGTTATCACAAAATATAAAGTACAGAAATCAATCTACATACAAAGCAACGCACACATACTTCACGGACACGACATCTCGGAGAGTTTCTTGCACATTCTTCTTCATTGAGATCTACGCTTCGGAAAGTGCAATTAGCATCTTTTTTCTGACTGAATGACTTCTTGAAAGTGCTTGTAAATTATTTGAAACAAAATGTCTAATATGCGAAAGTTTGTATGTATGGATGGATGTATGGATGTTTGTTACTCTTTCACGCAAAAACTACTGAACGGATCTCGATGAAACTTGGTACACGAGTAGACCATATCCCAGAATAACACATAGAATACTTTTTATCCTGGGATTATGTACGCGGGTGAAGCCGCGGGCAAAAGCTAGTACACAATAATTTTATGTCAGATTTAAACCAAACCCATGCTCCTTCAAATATCCCAGTCATCGACTCTAATCTTGCTGACATCGTTTTGAGGCGCGCGTGGTACACTACGGGCTTGTTCCTTACTGGACGGCGAGCTACCCATTGCTCACCGTCCGCTTTCAAAGAACTCTGGCGCGCTGTACTGTGGTTTTCATAAAAAAAAATATGATCCGCAATTCGATTTACAAGATGCAAAGCGATTTGTATATTTTAAAGTTAAATTAAGATTGTTCGATGGGAACCGCCGCCAGTACAGCGCTCCGGTTCATAAATATTTACATCTTCACTCAATTAATGCTCAACGTGTCTGCGTTTCTAGCTAAAGAGTTCAGTTCCCAGCCTTTTCTATCATTACGGCACAAAACATATAGGTACAGAAGTCTACATACTGTGCGCGCTCTCACAACGCACACATAGACACCGCTCACGGAGACACGGACACGATATCTCGGAGCCTCGGCCCGCTCGTCGAACAATTCGTTGCGTCCACCGAGCGTAGGTATAAAAAGTGAAGTACATGCATGAGATTGTCTTCTGTACCTATCTATTTTGTGGTTGTAGTTCCTTGAATCTGGTCGGAATTAAATGGACACAACACTTGTACCCGCCTAGGCGGCAGTACGAGTATCTGTGCATTTAATTGCGGTCAGCAGCGCTCGGATAAAGCCCCGCTGACCTTCAAATCCATTTTCTTTGCGAAATATTGATTGGTGTACATAAGCTATGTTCATTTTGAAGAATGTTTAACCTCCGACAAGCTTTTATTTAGTTTCACCTTGTCATCAAATTTTGTAAATTAAAGACCCACTTCCCGGTTACCGATTGGGCTGAAATTTTGCATGTATAAATCAGATGACAATGCAAAATTATTATGACAAGGACCTGATCTGATGATGGAACCGGAAGGTATAGGAACTTGGTAGTCAAACGACACAACCCCACTGAGTTAGAGCTCGTTTGATTTGTCTTGACGAGAATTAATTATATAGGTATACCGAGCTATAAAAGCTTGCTATGAAAGCTTGCTATGAAAAAAATTACATATTTTCATTAAAAGCTTATTTACTTAGCAAATTTATAATCATTTTATTCCATATAGGCCTCTAAAGGCAGTTATAAGGGCCAACTCTGCGTTAAGCGGGCGGCCGCGCTTGCATCCGTCGCCGCGCCGTCGCGCGTGTTGCGTTTGTGACGTTCCCCGTAGCCGAAACCAGATTGCGGTGTTTTTTTTTTTCGGTGGGTACATATCATCCAAATGACATCCCCCGCCCTTAAGCAGAGCGAGAGATAGTGTCAGACTCTTGCTGATTAAAAAACCCACCCCGTTCCTTGTTGCCTTTCGTACTGGGGATCCCTTTCGGAAACAGACCCTAGCCCCAGTAGGCTTCGACCCAGCTGGGCCCCTACTAACTACCTAACTCCTTGAGAAGGAGCTATAAAGGCTTGCTATGAAAAAATGATTTTTCATTACTCATACTCTGAAAGTAGGTCTGAAGTTGCCTGAGGAGCGGGCTGAAAAGTATCACACTTTTCATCCCTAGGGAGTTTTACTTTCAACGAACAGCTGACAAATTATTTAAAAAAAAAAACTAGGTCTATCTTCTTGTATTCGTAATGAAAAGCACAGTGCTTACCTCGGGGTTAAAGTTACTTATTTAGTCCCTCGAATTAGCGACCTCGCTACGGTCGGCCGCCACCTCCTTCTCGGGACGAAATAAGTAACTTTCACCCCTAGTGTAACAATGTACTATTCATTACGAGCTTGTTTATGTAAAGAATGTATAAAATACTAAACACGTGTTTCAGGTTTCGCATATATACTAAAACTAGTGTTGATTACAGATTGGATGTAGATTATATACAACTGCAATTGATCTCACGTCTAAAATAAAACGGCATTTTGGCTCGCCAGCCAATGCTGTAATAATATAATATAATATTCCTCAACTATCACACAACGCCGTCTAGTCCCAAGCTAAGCAGAGCTTGTGTTATGAGTACTAGACAACTGATAAACATACTTATATTTCTAAATACATACTAATTACACGATGCTAAATACACGACCTCCGGCATAGCAGTCATGGCCACTAACCACTAGAGCAACAGGTCAGTCTAATATGGGTGGGATTTTTTTTTTTTTTTTTCCAAAATCATCTTATGACAAAACCCGCTCTTGGGCGGAGCGGGAGATAGTGTCAGACTCTTACTGACTAAAAACCCCATCCCGTTCCTTCTAGCTTCATACCGCCGTTCATACCGGGGCACGAGCTCCCTTTCGGACAACCCTGTCCCCAGTAGGCTTCGGCCCAGCTAGGCCCCTCCTGCTGCTGACAACGTCTTGAGGCGCGCGGGAACAGTGCGCGCCGTCGACGTCTTGGACTCGGTCCATTACCGGACGATCGGACAGCGAGCTACCCATGGCTCGCCGTCCGCGAGCCCCCGTCTACGGTGGCCGGAAATCGGGATCGGAATCCCGACGGCGGCGGCGAGGGCGCCTTTGCCTGATGCGGTCGGCCTTCTCCTTTGCAAGCATTACTGCTTCGCAGAAGGAGGCGACCGCCTGCCACTTCTCCTCGCTCCGGATCATGGCCTCAACCAAGGCTCGGCGCGAGAGGTCTCCGCCGCCGATCGCCCCCACGAGGGCAATATGGGTGGGATGTCCACCATGTACCGGTGGCACATCGCTTTACGGATACACTCAGGTCTCACTGTATCATATCTGGGAATTCCCAAATCACGTGTTTTATGCAAGTGCTTTTGAGTATTATAGCCAATCTTTCAAGGAACCAATTCACTTGTAGATAACAACAATAAAACTAATTATAACAAGTCGTACTTAAGAGGGTCCTTCTCCACTCGCTTATCGTAAACATCGAAAATGGTTTAAAAGCTTGTTACTTCATTTAATTCATGAATCCCTAAGCGACCACCGGTGGCCGCGCATCTATTGTCTTACTATTGTGTCTCTAATTGACGGTATCTGAAGGGTTAATGCAATCCAACGCGATGTTTGACGAAAAGGCAACGTAAAAAAAGAGAGATAACGCCTGGAAACTCTGTTAGTATTCGGTAATTCCGAGATTTACTCGAAAATTTCCTAAAACTTGCTCCAGGAAATAGCTGTTTTTTTTTAAACCTTTCAAAGTTTTTGGAAAAAGTTGTCATCATTTAGAATCTTAATAAAATTTGCAAGGTCTCTAGAGGATTACTTTTTGACTTTTTTTAATTTTTAGGCAAATTATGAAGTGTCAAAGTTCATACAAAATAGGACATTTTCAGAGGTTTTTACTGGATTAGTTTTACATAAATTTAGAAATTGGTTTCTTTAGAAACCTAGATAATATCTACAAGATACTGTGTTTCCAAAATATCTAATGAAAAGTGTGTAATAACGTCATAATCAGTTATGAGCGGTTGTATGAAAAATAGTGAAAATGTGAGTCGTGATGCACCACCTTAAGCCACTGGCAGCTAAGAGAGAGAAGACAGCTTAAAGATTACAAGGTTCTAAGCGGTTGTACTCCATTCAAAAATAACGTTAGACATTTTACTGACCCGTTGGTCTAGTGGTTAGTCACCCTGACTGCTCACTGACTCGTGGGTTCGTTTCCCACCCAGGACAAATATTTATGTTATGCATGATCATTTCTATGTCTGGGTGGAATTTGTCTATAATATGTATGTATTTAGAAATATATAAGTATGTTTATCAGTTGTCTAGTACATACTCATAACACAAGCTCTGCTTAGCTTCACCGATCCGTATTTCCGGGCACCGTAAGCGCGGACAAAAAAAAATTAAAATTCATTTTTTTTATTTTACCTAGGCCTACATGGGCGCTTACAAAGCGTCAGCAGAAGCTAATGTTAGTGCGGTGCAATGGGTAGCTCGTTGTCCGACCGTCCAGTAACTGTCCGGACCGAGCCCAAATCGTCGTCGGCGCGTAGGTACTGTTCCCGTGCTTCTCAAGGAGTTAGGTAGTTAGTAGGGGCCCAGCTGGGTCGCGCCTCAAGGAGTTGTCAGCAACAGGAGGGGCCCATCTGGGTCGAAGCCTACCGGGGTCGGGGTTATCCGAAAGGAAACTAGAGCCCCGGTATGAAGGCTAGAAGGAACGGCGCGGGGTTTTTAGTCAGTAAGACTCTGACACTGTCTCCCGCTCCACCCAAGAGCGGGTTTCGTCAATGATGATTTTCCCCGTCGACAGAAAAAAAAAAAAAAAAAAAGCCTACTGGGGCTAGGATCTGTTTCCGAAAGGGAGGCTCACCCCAGTACGAAAGGCAACAAGGAACGGGGTGGGTTTTTTAATCAGCAAGAGTCTGACACTATCTCTCGCTCTGCTTAAGGGCGGGGGATGTCATTTGGATGATATGTACCCACCGAAAAAAAAAAACACCGCAATCTGGTTTCGGCTACGGGGAACGTCACAAACGCAACACGCGCGACGGCGCGGCGACGGATGCAAGCGCGGCCGCCCGCTTAACGCAGAGTTGGCCCTTATAACTGCCTTTAGAGGCCTATATGGAATAAAATGATTATAAATTTGCTAAGTAAATAAGCTTTTAATGAAAATATGTAATTTTTTTCATAGCAAGCTTTTATAGCTCGGTATACCTATGTAATTAATTCTCGTCAAGACAAATCAAACGACGTCTAACTCAGTGGGGTTGTGTCGTTTGACTACCAAGTTCCTATACCTTGGTTCCATCATCAGATCAGCTCCTTGTCATAATAATATTGCATTTTCATCTGATTTACATATACAAAATTTCAGCTCAATCGGTAACCGGGAAGTGGATCAAATTTAATTTACAAGATTTGATTACAGACAAACATCAGGACAGGTGAAACTACACATATAAAAGTTTTAAAAAACAGCTTCATGCTCTATTTTCTTTAAATTTCATGGTCCAATATGCATGACGCAAGATGTAGACGCAACTGGTGTAAAAGGAATTTGTTTATGCTGCATCTGTGCACACAATGATGTCGTATTCAAAATGGGTTGCCTCGCATGCAACATGAGGAAGATTTTTTTTTTTAATTGATATAAACTAGTACTTGATTGCGATCCCACCTGATGGTAAGCAGTGATGCAATAGTTGATAGTGAGACGCGCCAGTTTATTAAGAGCCTATTCACTCTAGCCTTGAAGACACCTAAATTATAATCGGACGAGAAGACCGCAGCCGGCAAACTGTTCCAGTCCCTCGATGTTATGTGATTACTTAGGGTTGGCGCCACAAATTTTTTCTTTCCTTTTGAGATGAATCAAGAAAATTACTTTTTAGCACTTATAATTTAAGTATGAGTAATTTCTGCATGCCGCATCAAATTATATTGTGGTTACACCTCCTAACTATACCAAGGCGTAAATTTTTAGTATTACCTACTTCCTAACGTTTTTGGGAGAGGAAATTGTTACTTACAGTTACTGGCATTTCGCCATCGATATCTAAAAACAAACTTGAATTGAGCCTTGCAGATAAATGCTGCATGCATTTTATCCGCTTAGCCATGAGAACCTCTACAATATCGTCATTATTCCGTCGGTTACCGAACTCCAAAGTTATGCCAAAATCGTGCGCGCATCTGCGATGGACGCACGTTTCTCGGAAACCGATCGACTACCGTCATTATCTTAATATGTTAGCATCAGCGAAATAACCTTCTTTTTGTTGTTTTATTTCTTGTAAATTATTTACGACTCATTGGGATTTCCCTTCGAATTTCTTGGTAGCAATTTGGAGACCGCGTTTGAACCCAGTTGATGCACAAAATATATAGGTACAGAAGTCAACCTACATACTGTGCACGCTCTCACAACGCAAGACACCGCTCACGGACACGATATTTCGGAGCGCCTCGG
The DNA here is from genome assembly GCA_949319445.1 of Mythimna lalbum. Lineage (NCBI taxonomy): Eukaryota > Metazoa > Arthropoda > Insecta > Lepidoptera > Noctuidae > Mythimna > Mythimna lalbum. Next base: position 10,443,764 of record OX439375.1, read on the forward strand.
CCTGATCGTCGAACAGTTCCAAACGTAGGTCGTGGGTTCGATTCCCACCGAGGACAAATGTTTATGTGATGAGCATGATCCTTTGTTTTGTATCTAGGTGTAATTTATCTATAACTAGCTTTTGCCCGCGCGTCTTCGCTCCCGCTCTTCTCTACTCCACCCTACTATACCCGACTCTACTCTACTCTATCCTACCCTATTCTACCCTACTCTACTCTACCCTACTCTACCCGACTCTACACTACTCTACCCTAAATTTTTTTCCATAAGAACCTTCTCCTCACAATAAACTATCACAACAAAAAAAAAATCAGCCAAATCGGTCAAGCCGTTTTCATGCCAAGTCGTGACAACGGAAAACGGGGGTCATTTTTATATATATAAGAAGATAGATAGATTATTTCCTATTCATAAGAACCTTTGCCTTACAATAACGGTCACAACAAAAAAAGAATTAGCGAAATCGGTCCAAGAGTTTGTTAAGTTATGCGCTTACCAACACATTTTGCGATTCATTTTTATATTATAAGATATGTATGTATTTAGAAATATATAAGTATGTTTATCAGTTGTCTAGTACCCATAACACAAGCTCTGCTTAGCTTGGGACTAGACGGCGTTGTTTGATAGTTGTGGAAAAAAAAACAGTTTATATAAATTTAAAACAAAAACATTTTGCGTCAATATGTCATTTTGCGAATGTGGCATTGTGCGCCTGATCCGTGTAATTCAATGTGACACTTTTCTGAATCATGCAACGCAAACTTGTTTACTTTCGAAGAAACTTCAATAGAAACAGTTTCTATATACTCATACTTACAACAACACCTATTATTCTATCTATTGATGTTCCCATATGTGTAAATAAATAATTAAATAAAAACATCATTATTTTCGTGATACGATAACAACTGTGTGACTGTATGTAAGGTGAATCCTCCTTGCGTCGTTTATCCTCAATGCTGAGGGTCGTCTACCTCGGACAGACAGTCCAGCTAGGTAGGTCGAACTTCGAGAAAGAGGTCAACCGTCGAATCCAACTCGGCTGGGTAGCGTTCGGGAAGCTACGCGGTGTCTTCTCGTCCAACATACCACAGTGTCTCAAGACAAAAGTCTATGATCAGTGCGTGTTGCCAGTGATGACATATGGCTCCGAAACGTGGTCGCTCACAATGGGCCTCATCAGAAGGCTTAAAGTCACCCAAAGGGCAATGGAAAGGGCTATGCTCGGGGTTACCTTGCGTGATCGAATCAAAAATGAAGACATCCGCAGGAGAACTAAGGTTGCCGACATAGCGCAAAGAATTGCCAAACTTAAGTGGCAATGGGCAGGGCATATTGCTCGCAGAACAGATGGCCGTTGGGGCCGAAAGGTTCTGGAGTGGCGACCGTGTACCGGAAGACGCAACGTTGGAAGGCCTCCAACAAGGTGGTCTGATGACCTAGTGAGGATTGCGGGAAGCCGATGGATGCGAGACGCGCAGGAGCGTTCGTTGTGGCGACGCTTGGGGGAGGCCTATGTCCAGCAGTGGACGTGTATCGGCTGAAATGATGATGAGGGTCGTGACCTCGACGAATAATCTTCTTATGGACTATATTTCGCCATGTTGTCCTGTCTTCGGCGATGTCGGTGGCGTCGCAGACTGTGGTCTCCAGTGTAGCACGGATTTGGTCTGACCAACGTAATGGACTCCTGCCCCTGGGTCTTTTCCCATCAATTTGTAAGTAAGGTGAATATTGTCCGTGAAACTAAAACAAAAGCTCATGGACATGTGTATTCTCCCGTCGTCACATATGGCTAACGTGACCAGACGTCCCGTTTTGAACGGGCCTGTCCCTTTTTACAATTACGGGCCCCGGTGACCCGAAATGAACTGTGGGACGCAAAATTGTCCCGTTTTCAGAAAATTCTCCAGGCGAAAGTGTATTTTCTATTATGAACAAATTGTGGACATCTGAGAAAACCCAGTTACAAATTTCAGTTTATCATTAAGGTGAATATAAAACGGCGGCGGAGACCTCTCGCGCCGGGCCCTGGTCGAGGCCATGGTCCGGAGCGAGGAGTAGCAGGCGGTCGCCTCCATCTGCAATGCAGTAATGCTAGCAAAGGAGGAGGCCGACCGCATCAGGCAACGGAGCCCTCGCCGCCGTCGCCGGGATTCCGAGCCCGATTTCCGGCCACCGTAGACGCGGGCTTGCGGACGGCGAGCTATATGAGTAGCTTGTGGTCTGACCGTCCGGTAACTGTCCAGACCGAGCCCAAGACGTCGACGGAACGCACTGTTTCCGCGCGCCTCAAGGAGTTGTCAGCAACAGCAGGAGCTCAGCTGAGTCGAAGCCTACTGGGGCCAGGGTTAGTTTCGAAAGATAGCTCGATCCCCGGTGTAAAGGCTTGAAGGAACGGGGTGGGTTTTTAGTCAGTAAGAGTCTAACACTATCTCCTGCCCCGCCCAAGAGCGGGGTTGTCATTGGATAATTTTCCCACCATAAAATCTCTTCAGCCTTTTTAATATTCCCACTGCTGGGACTCAGGCCTCCTCTCTAGGAGAGGGAACAGGCCGTAATCCACCACGCGGGCCTAGTACGGGTTGGTGGATGTCACATGTCTTCGAATTCTTGGTTCTAGGACATGCCGGTTTCCTCACGATGTTTTCCTTCACCGTTTTGAGAGCAGTGCGTATTTTGCTCACCGTCCATCGACGTTTATATCGAGACTTGGATTACAACCTAATATCTATAGTATCAATAAACATAAACGATAACAATTTGTTTTTATTACTTTGTCAACAAAACACATAAAGATTGGTGTATGTGAATCATGGCATGAGGTCAACGATATAATTTTATTGTATACTAACTTTTCCCCTCGGCTTCGCCCGCGTATATAAAATATAGCCTATGTCACTCAGGAATAAAGCAGCTTTCTATCGGTGAAATAATGTTAACAATCGGACCAGTACTTCCAGAAATGTGACCTCCTACAAACAAAAAAGCAAACTTTACCTCTTTATAATATTTGTGTAGATAGATGAAAATTCTATCTGTGAAAATTATTATCGGGATCCTGTTAGACATACTAGCTGCTGCCTGCGGCTCCGTCCGGGCGCGTGTAAGTGGAAAATAGAACAAGCTCAAGGGAACATAAAGTACAAAATCAAATTTCAAAAAAACTGGGCAAGTTCGAGTCGTACTCGCTCACTGAGGGTTCCAAACAAACTTACATATGTAAATAGTTCAATTTTCGGGAGTCGCAAGGAATTTTCTGAGAGAAACTACAAATTCACTGTTTTACAAGCTTTTATTTAGTTTCACCTGTCCCGATATTTATCTGTCATCAAATCTTGTAAATTAAATTTGACACACTTCCCGGTTACCGATTGACCTGAAATTTTGCATGCATGCACAGATGACAATGCAAAATTATTATGACAAGGATCCGATGATGGAACTGGAAGGTGGCTATAGGAACTTGGTAGTTAAACGACGTAACACAATCGAGTTTGGGCTCGTATGATTCGTCTTGCCGCGTATAAATTATATGGGTAAACCGAGCTATAAAAGCTTGCTATGAAAAAAAATATTTTCATTAAAAGCTTGTTTAGATTTATTCCTATACCTGTGCTATAAGACACCAAATGCTAAACAGCGTTCTGGGTCAACGGGAAGTACCATGAACTCTGATTCCCTTGAGTGTTGAAATACATGGTTTTTTGCGACTTAAACGGTCGTATCTATTTTTTCGACAACTTAACGGCAAAAAAATATTAAGTTTTTTGTATGGGAGCCCACCTAAATATTTATTTATTTTATTCTATTTTTAGTATTTGTTCTTATACCGGCCACAGAAATACATCTGTGAACATTTCAACTATTCTATACTGTTGTAATAGAGTTTAGTGTTGTTTTAGATTTTTAGGTAAGTAAGTGTTAGCTATAAGATGATTCTATTTTACCAATAGGCTAGTTGCCGTAAAAAAATTAATTAGTCCGTCTTTTAGTTTATTCAAAAATAAGGGACACGTATTTTTTTATTTGTAAATTAAACCAAAATAGCCCATTAAAGTTACGTGTAACGTCACGCCGTGCTGCATTTTTTCGCACCCTAAAAAGTAACCTATGTGCTATTCCAAGACATGGTCTACCCGTGTACCAAGTTTCATCGAAATTCGTCCAGCCGTTCGATCGTGAATGAAGTGACAAACAAACAGACAGACAGACTTTTAAAAACTTTCACTTGTTTTATAATATTAGTATGAATTGGTATCTAGAGTAGTGTTGGCTAATATAACGTACTAGCTTTCCGCCCGCGGCTTCGCCCGCGTGGACTACAGTTTATATCGCGCGGGCAGAGACCCGTGCTCAGCAGTGGAATTATAGGTAGCCTATGTGTTATTCCAGTGTCTCTTCTACCTACCTACCAAATTTGATCTAAATCCGTTCAGTAGTTTTTGCGTGAAAGCGTAACAGACAGACAGAGTTACTTTCTAAAGTAGGGATAGCGGCAAAATATAACACGCTATTTGGTCATAGCGTATAGCGTTTGTTATATTGGCTCCGCCTTCGCGCTATAATATATATACGACTCACTCAACAAAACGCCAACAGCGGGGCTAAAACGGAATAGCAATATAGCGTATATTGTGTCCGTTTAGCACGTTGCCGAATAAAATGATAACGTCTCCGCGTTCAGTTGATTGCCGAGTTTTATTATAACGTGTTATAATGATGGCGTATAAAATAGCGCGCTATAAAAATATATTCAATAGTCTATAGCGCGTCTAGAGTTTATAGCGGAATTGAACATCACTAATCTAGAGGCGAGTAGTTGATGATTTGGAGTTATAAATTTAAAACAAACAAACAATCATGATTCTGAACAGTAATATTATAATAGTGTGACAAATAAATCACTCTCTGATGATGTCACGCAATTGTTTAATTATTTTTCGTTCTAACAATAACAAGATAATTGTAATATATTATTACTAGCTTTTGCCAGCACGGCTCCGCTCCCGCTCTTCCCTAGTCTACCCTACTCTTCCCTACTCTACCCTACTATACGCTCTTTACCCTACTCTACCCTACCAAACTTCACATAAACCATCTACTAAATAGTCCTAATAAAGCCTAAAAATTTGGTTTGGATAGGTGAGTCCGTTCTTGAGTTATAAAATAACAACGTAAAGTGGCATTGATTTTTATATATATAGATATAAGATATATATAGCATAATCAGTCTTTTTTTTAGTTTCCCGCTGTTGGGACTCGGGCCTCCTCTCTAGTAGAGGGAATGGGCCGTAATCCAGCACGCGGGCCCAGTGCGGGTTGGTGGATGTCACGTCTTCGAATTTTTGATTTTAGGACATGCCGGTTACCTCACGATGTTTTCCTTCACCGTTTTGAGAGCAGTGGTAATGAAATAAATTACACAAAGTAATGCGCCTGGCTGGGTTTGAACAAGCGACATACAACTCGTAAGTCGGGGCCGTTACCACTCGGCCACCACCGCTCTAAACCGGTAAATAATAATTTTATTAAAATTTTAAAAAATAAATTATAAAACAATCGCATTATTCGCACGAGTATAAAAAGGAAAAAGTTATTTTTATTGCGAGCCTAAAAGCGCCCAGCGTTCCGAATTGCGATAAGTGATTATATCGCGAATCCGACCAAATTAAATAGTCATAAAATGTAAGGGATATTGAGTAATAATTGTGACGTTGCACGTTGGTCGGTTTCGCGATATTATCGGTTTTGTCGCGGGAACGCAAGGGAGATAGGGTATCTAGAAAGTTATAGCACAAAATATACAGGTACAGAAGTCAATCTACATACTGTGCGCGCTCTCACAACGCATACATAGACACCGATGACGGACAGGATATTTCGGTAGCGTCTCGGTCCACTCGTCGAACAGTTCCGGCTCAAACGCTCATTAGTGTGCGTCCTCCGAGCGCAGGTATAAAAAGTGAAGTACATACATTTTTTTTTTTTACTGTGGGCAAAAATCATCCAATGACAAACCCCGGTCTTGGGTGGAGTGGGAGATAGTGTCAGACTCTTACTGACTAAAACCCACCCCGTTTCATCTAGCCTCTTCATACCGGGACTCGAGCTTCCTTTCGGATAACCCTGGCCCCAGTAAAAGTACATACATGAGATTGTCTTCTGTACCTATCTATTTTGTGGTTATAGTGTTGAAACAAATATTAATGTGAATGCTCCAACCAGCCCGCGAAATTCAAATTTTCTTACGTTTTTTGCGATTTGCTCCACTTCGAAAAGGTGTAAATTGTTAAAATCTCCGAAATCTAACTTACATGCAACTTTTCTATGTGAAAGCTGATGGAGCGAATGTTTTGATCATTCTTGTATTTCAAATTATACTTGTTATTGCCGCGAATCATATTTTGATAAAGTTACAACATGTCACTGGCCTGCAAATTGCAAAAAACGAAAGAGAATTTGAATTTCGCGGGCTGGTTGGAGCATTCACTTTAAATTAAAAAATACTCACACTAAGGCATGGTTTGGCTTCCCTGTGCTCTTATACTGCCGACCCTGCTGAGCCGCTTGCCAATCGTCTGCACGTGGAACCCGAGGTTCTGCAACGCTTCGTGGTTCAAGATCTTCCTCCCATCAAATATGTACGCCGGCTTCATCATCACTTCGTAAATCTTCTTAAAATCTAAACTCTTGAACTCGTCCCATTCCGTACACAAAACTAATGCGTGAGCCCCTGTACACGCTGAGTATGCTGTGCTGTGTATTTCTACGTTACTCTTAACGATTTCAGGTTCCGAAGTAAGGTACGGACTTGTTAACTCGTAGAAGATTTGGTCCTGTTCAACTTTTGGGTCGTATATCCGGATCTTGGCTCCTTCATCTAGCAACGTTTTAGTTACGTGTATCGCTGGGGACTCTCGAGTGTCTCCTGTATTTTTTTTAAACGAAAATCCTAATATCGCTATTTTTTTATCTGACACAGTGTTAAATAACGACTCTATGACTTTTCTCGTAAACCTGGTCTTTTGATAATCGTTTAGATTCAATACTTGCTGCCAGTAAGCTGCCACTTCAGGCAAATTTAGACATTCACACAAGTAGATAAGGTTTAGAATGTCTTTTTGGAAACAGCTACCTCCGAACCCGATTGACGCTTCGAGGAACTTCGGTCCAATACGGGAGTCTCGGCCCACAGCTCGGGCCACTTCTGACACGTCAGCACCCGTAGCTTCACAAACTGCTGAGAGGGAATTTATGCTGGAGATACGCTGAGCGAGGAACGCATTAGCAGCTAATTTAGACAGTTCAGAACTCCATGTGTTTGTAGTCAGGATGTTCTTGGCTGGTATCCAGTGCTCGTACACCCAGCACAGCTCCTGGATAGCTTTTTGGCCATCAGGTGTGTCTTCACCACCGATCAACACTCTCTCTGCCTCAACCAAGTCTACAATAGCAGTCCCTTCTGCCAAAAATTCAGGGTTAGACAGGATCTGATACTCAACTCCAGGCTTAGTGTTGGCCCTCAATATTTTCATGATAATTTCAGCTGCCTTTACTGGCACAGTGCTTTTTTCAACTACAATTTTATTACTTGTAGCCAAGTCAGCAATCATTCGAGCTGCACTTTCAACATATTTCAAGTCTGCTGCCCTTCCCTTACCGTTACCAAACGTCTTAGTTGGCGTATTCACTGATATAAATATTAAATCAGCTTCCTGAATACTTTTTGCGATATCAGTAGAAAAAAACAAGTTTCTACCGCGACATTGCCGCACCACATCGTCTAGGCCTGGCTCGTAAATCGGCAATTTATCCGAATTCCACTGGTTTATCCTTTCTTCACTCTTATCACAGACTGTGACCTGAATATTGGGGCATTTCAGGGCTATAACACTGCAAGTCGGGCCACCAACGTAACCCGCGCCCAGACAGCAAATCTTCTCAATAACCATCTTCCTGATCCAACAATACACTCGTTAATGCACACGCGAGACACCACGGAAGTAGAACTTCACACTATAGTATAAAACACGATGTATTTATGTTTCGCGAAAATGAAACAGTCACGGACGTAGATTTGATCGACGATGTTTATCGTACTTGGCGGTTTTAATTGATCTATGTCGTGTTTTAGCGATAATATTACAGTTAACACATGTGGCGACCAAACGTTTTGAAGGATGAACTGTAATTATCGCTCGCGCTGCGTTCGCAGGCTTTTTATTGCTCGACGGCGACGCGATGAGGCCCTCCACAAACGAGAACAACTGATGGCGAATAGAGTCAATGACATTTCAGTATAGGGATGGGAACGTAGGCTCCTCTGACTCAATTTTCAATCGATAGATTTAAAATGTAATAAATAATTTTATAAAATCTAGGTTTAAAGTTTGCATTTACAGACTGAGAAGAAGTACATTATACAATTGCAATTACAATATCAGTTCCAATAGCAATGAAAATGTCTTATCAGGCGTTATGAGTAATAAGGTTTAACAGAAATGTAAAAGTAAGTATGGTTTTATTGAACTATTATTATTATTGGTGCTATAAAATAAATCTATGCGCCAGTTTGATAGATTGTAATACGCTGAGTATAAAAATAAACATGACTAAGGCTAAAAATATGATTAAAAAATACGATAAATTTTATAACGTACCTAGGTATATGTTGTAGATAATAAAACTAGCATTAATTAGGGTATTCCGTGGGCGCACCTCAATGGCAGCTGGCAGCAGTACGAGTAAATCCCCTTTTAGAGGAATGGCTAGAAAGATGCCATGGCATCCTCATTTATCGGTTCACGTAGGTCCTGGTCCTCACCGGACTTGGTCAATTCGGGAGGTTCCTATTGAGTCCAATCAGGCGGAATCGCAGGGTTATTCCCAGACACCACAGGTGCAGGCTTGCGGACTGCGAGTAATGGGTAGCATGCTGTCCGACCATTCCTAAGGACCGAGTCCGAATCTCTCTACGGCGTGTTGTATACCACGTACGTCTAAAAGAGATGTAAATTAAACCGAAGGGGCCCCAGTAGTATTTTTCATTTACATATTTAGATACTTACATAAATAGAATAAGCTTTATTTTATTTCTAAATATTACTTCTTCTTTTGTACAGGATATTACGTTTTTTGACCGTAGGAAAGGTTCGTTGGTTTACTGTAATTAAGATTTTCAATTTGTATGAAGCTAGACTCCAATTTTGTACCTATCAAATACTAACTGCTGCCAGTGACTTCGCGTGGTCTGTGGTCGTAGGCCCGCATGATACTAGAAAGTTATCCCGAGAGAACCATAATCCCGGGAAAAAGTATCCTGTGTGCTATTCTATGGTGAACCAATACACGGTCATGCAAGCGTCAATCAATTCCATCAATCATGAATGATGGTTTCCCTCAATCAGTACTAAAATACGTCAATCATCGCATTAGACGGTAGGTTTTTCGTCAATCAATCAAAAAAATTACTGTGGCTAAACTGACAGCAAAACCTACCGTGTAGGTAATATTCGCTTTAGACATGGTCTCGAATAGCACTATGTAGTAGACCATGGTCTACCAGCATGATCTACCCGTGTGTCAGGTTTAGCGAAATCTGTGATGCCGTTCGAGCGCGAGCGTGAAGAAGTATCAAATATAAACCAAAACTTTCGCCTCCATATCGTTAGTGCGATGCCTTTCAACGTAGCAAATCTATCCTACAGATCGATGGACAGCTATGTTGAAATTCCTTGGTTTTCGATTTAAACCATCCATAAGTTCACGTATTTAATGCGTAGAAAGTTAATTATATGAAAATGCTTTACGTTTGATTATTTATTACTGGTTTTTCATTTTATTTGATTCAGCTTTCAAACGGTGACATCACTAGTAGGATAATTCAGTGTTGGAAGATCTTCAACTGGTTTTCCTACAATCTATAGATTTTATTTTTATTTTATTGTTCTATTTAAGTAATAGATAAAAAGTTTTTTACAAGTTAAACTACACTTAACTAATTAGAAATAATATATACACTAAAGGCTTATCTATATATCATCATCATTTCAGCCGATACACGTCCACTGCTGGACATAGGCCTCCCCCAATCGTCGCCACAACGAACGCTCCTGCGCGTCTCGCATCCATCGGCTTCCCGCAACCTTCACCAGGTCATCAGACCACCTTGTTGGAGGCCTTCCAACGTTGCGTCTTCCGGTACGCGGTCGCCACTCCAGAACCTTTCGGCCCCAACGGCCATCTGTTCTGCGAGCAATGTGCCCTGCCCATTGCCACTTAAGTTTGGCAATTCTTTGCGCTATGTCGGCAACCTTAGTTCTCCTGCGGATGTCTTCATTTTTGATTCGATCACGCAAGGTAACCCCGAGCATAGCCCTTTCCATTGCCCTTTGGGTGACTTTAAGCCTTCTGATGAGGCCCATTGTGAGCGACCACGTTTCGGAGCCATATGTCATCACTGGCAACACGCACTGATCATAGACTTTCGTCTTGAGACGCTGTGGTATATTGGACGAGAAGACACCGCGTAGCTTCCCGAACGCCGCCCAGCCGAGTTGGATTCGACGGTTGACCTCTTTCTCGAAGTTCGACCTACCTAACTGGACTGTCTGTCCGAGGTAGACGTAATCTTCCACAACTTCGAGTGTAGAGTCTCCGATCTTGATAGGAGTAGGCGCTACATGGTTGTTAATCATGATTTTGGTTTTATCCATGTTCATTTTAAGACCCACTCTTTCGGAAGCTCTACTGAGGTCATTGAGCATTGTGCTGAGCTCCTCCATAGTCTCAGCCATGACTACTATGTCGTCAGCAAACCGAAGGTGAGTGATGTACTCGCCATTGACATTAATGCCTAGTCCACTCCAGTCCAGAACCTTGAAGACATCTTCCATTGCGGCGGTGAACAGTTTCGGAGAAATAACGTCTCCCTGCCTCACACCCCGCTGCAAAAGGATAGGTTTCGAGATCTGGTCCTGTAGTCGGACTGACATAGTGGCGTTTTCGTACAAACACTTCAGCACCTCGATGTACCGATAGTCAATTTGGCACCGTTGGAGAGACTGCAGCACCGCCCAAGTCTCAATCGAATCAAAGGCTTTCTCGTAGTCCACAAACGCTAGGCAAAGAGGCAGGTTATACTCCTCGGTCTTCTGTATAACCTGCCGCAGCGTATGAATGTGGTCTACGGTGCTGAAACCTTTTCGGAATCCGGCTTGTTCGGGAGGCTGGAAGTCGTCAAACCTGCGCGCGAGACGGTTCGTGATGACCCTTGAAAACAGCTTGTAGACATGGCTCAGAAGTGAGATGGGCCTGTAATTCTTAAGCAGGGTATTGTCACCCTTCTTGAAGAAAAGTACCACCACACCTCTGCTCCATGCCTGCGGCGTTTTTCCCTCGAGTATGACGGAATTGAATAACTTCTGAAGGGCCTTTAGGACCGGTTTTCCACCCGCCTTCAGGAGCTCAGCCGTAATTCCGTCCTCACCCGACGCCTTGTTGTTCTTCAACTGCTTCAGAGCCATCCTTATCTCGTACAGGCTGACGTCCGGGATATCTTCAGTGTAGTGTCGAGTCAATCTAGCTCTTGGGTCGTTTGCTAGATTTGTATCGGGTTTGGAGACTGACGTGTATAACTGTCCATAAAAAGCCTCGATCTCTCCCAGAAGCTCCGATTTGGCGGATATAACTCTGCCATCATCGGTCTTCAGTTTCGTGAGCTGGCTCTGCCCAATAGACAGATCCCGTGCAAATACTTTGGAGCCCTTATTCCGCTCAATCGCGTCTTTAATCCTCTCGGTATTAAATCTGCGAAGGTCGCGTTTCAGAGACTTCGAGATCCGTTTATTGAGCCGCCGGTACGTGCACACGTCATCTGAAGACTGCAAAGTTATTTCACGCCTCTTCTTCATGAGCTCGAGAGTTTGATCTGTAAGCCTTTTGGTCTTACTTGTACGAGTCTTAAAGAACTGCGACCCGACTGTATGGACAGCTTCCACGAACCCATCATTATATTTGTCCACGGAGCTTTCTAGGCAATCGAAACGATTTTGAAGTTCGAGCTGAAAGCTCTCGGAGTTTTGGATCTGGATCTGTGCAGGACGGAGCGTAGACTTCATCAGTCGAGATCTTTCAAGCCTGACATTAATATTCAATGTGCCTCTTACCATACGGTGATCACTCCCGGTTTTCACCGTATTGATCACAGAGACATCATTGAATATTTGCTTCTTCGTCGACATGATGAAGTCAATCTCATTTTTAGTTACACCATCAGGGCTTAGCCACGTCCACTTCCTGTGCTCACGCTTTCTGAAGAAGGAGTTCATCATGTAGAGGCTCTCCTTCTCCATAAAACTAGCCAGTAGGTGTCCCCGGCGGTTCCGATGTCCAAATCCAAATTGCCCCACTCGCAGCTCATCACCGTCTCGTTTGCCCAGTTTCGCATTAAAGTCCCCCATGACCACGGTGAAGTGAGTCTTAGAGCCATGCATGACTCTGGATATATCCTCATACATGGACTCCACTTCGTCGTCGGGGTGTGCCGAGGTCGGGGCGTAAACCTGTATGACCTTCAGCGAATATCTTGAAGATATTCTGAGTATAAGGTACGCCACCCTGGCCGACACACTCTCGATCCTCACCACATTGTTCACGAGGGACCTGTGGACAATAAACCCGACACCACCTTGGGACTGCTGGTCACCCTCCCGGAAATAGAGCAGGTTACCGGATTCGAGGATTATCGTGTCCTCCCCCTGTCTTCGGACTTCAGATAATCCCACAATACTCCATCGTAACCCGCTCAACTCTTCCTCCAGTTCGGTGATCTTCTCGTCGGACCTGAGTGTGCGTACGTTAAACGTTGCCAGGTCCAGTCGTCGACGGTTAGACGTTCTCGCCCGGAGATTTTTAGCACCCCTGACCCCAGGGTTGCGCCTACGCCCGTCCACGTCAGCACAACCGGTGGAGTCGCCGGGCACTTGGGGCCTGTGCCTTATATTACTAGTCATTGGGGGGGGGTTTGGACCATAACCCGCCACGCTGGTCCAGTGCGGGTTGGCGGGTCGCCATAGCCTCGTCTGTTTTTCAGCAGGGTGTACCACGTGCAGGTGAGGTTGGCTTGGGTCCCGACAGATGTTGGTTGGGCCCCGTATACACCCCCTATCTATATATGACGTCATATAATGCCTCCGCATTGCAAAAATATATTTCCTGTAAATTAATTTAAAATTGAAAATATTTTTATTTTCCATAGACCTTCATGGGCATTTATAATACGGCAGAACGTAGTGCATTGATCTAAAATGACTAAGGCAACAAGTGTGTCTTCATATTGTATCTTATACTTGTACATAAACTTTTAGTAAACAAAAATTAAGCAGTTCATGATAATTTCAGGAATTCACATTAATTCCCCATATAAGGGGTTTCTTGCTTTGTTTGCAACCCTTAAAAGTTCAAACGTCAAACTAAAAGTGCTATTTCGTTTGCAAGGGTAGCTTTACTGCTCTTTCTTTTGAAGCTGCATTTAACTAATTTTATAATGATACAGGCGATTCTATCAAAGATCAAATATTTTCATAACACAAGTTTTTAAATTAAATCGCGTGTCAAGATAAAATCCTAACAAGTCTAGTAAAGATAATTTTAATTAAAAACTCTCTGATTAAAAGGTGATCAACTGATAGCGATCTTTTTAAACGAAAAATCATTTCCGAATTTGTTTTTGGAGATATTATCGCAATTTCGCAAATGTAAAATAAAATTGACTAAAATTACTAAAAATGCCAATGTGTAGAACATGTTTATCTAAAAACGATCTAAGACTAATATTTCCTGATAAGAATCTTGTAAGTTATCACAGCTATCAGCTACATTTAATTTGTGGAATCAAGGTAAACATTCATTTGTTTCTATATTGATATAGGGAAAACAATTGATTTTATCAATTTTATCTCCATGAAAAGTTATAGAAAGGTACATAAATAGACTAGGTTTTGCCCGCGCGGCTTCGCTCCCGCTCTTCCCTACTCCACACTAGTATACCCTACTCTACCCTAGCATAGCATAGTCGGCTTTATAATGTTCCTACTGTTGGGTCTTCGGCCTCCTCTCTAGGAGAGAGGGAATGGCCCGTAATCCACCACGCGGGCCCAGTACGGGTTGGTAGTGGACATGCCGGTTTCCTCACGATGTTTTCCTTCACCGTTTTGAGAGCAGTGGTGTTGAGATATATTTCACAAAGTAATGCGCCTGGCAGGATTTGAACCCGCGACCTACAACTCGTAAGTCGGGGCCATTACCACTCTGCCACCACTGCTCTCTCTACTCTACCCTACGCTACCCTAATCTACACTACTCTACCCTACCCTATCCTACTCTACCCTAATCTACTCTACTCTACCCTAATCTACTCTACTCTACCCTAATCTACCCTACTCTACCCTAATCTACACTACTCAATACTACTCTACCCTACTATACCCTAACAAACTTTGCATAAACAATCTACTAAATAGTCCGAACAAAGCCTAAACATTTGGTTTGGATAGGTCAGCCCGTTCTTTGGTTATAAAATTACAACGAAAAGTGGTATTGATTTATATATATATATTATACTAGCTTTTGCCCGCACGGCTTCGCACCCGCTCTTCCCTAATCTACCCTATTATACCCTACTCTATTCTACCTTTCCCTACTCTACCCTATCCTACTCTACCCTACTCTACCCTACCCTATCCTACTCTACCCTACTCTACCCTACTCTATCCTACTCTACCCTAATCTACACTACTCAATACTACTCTACCCTACCAAACTTCACATGAACCATCTACTAAATAGACCGAACAAAGCCTAAACATTTGGTTTGGATAGGTGAGCCCATTCTTGAGTTATAAAATTACAACGAAAAGTGGCATTGATTTTTATATATATAGATAAATATTTTATTCATTAGGTACACAAATATATAAAAGTTGGTAACTATGTCAAGATGTTCGTAAAAAAAAAATATTACACTTAACTAACTGACCCGGCAAACGTTGTTTTGCCTTATAAATTATTTTTTACCTGAGCTTCTAGAGAGGTGCTGATGAATACTTTCAAAATTGATTTAACCCTTCAGATACCGTCAATTAGAGACACAATAGTAAGACAATACCGGTGGTCGCTTGGAGATTCATGAATTAATTAATATTGGTTATATTCAGTGCAGCTATATTGTCCGAACCCCTCTCTAACGCAGCTGTCGCTGTTTATAAATTAGTGAGTAAGGTTTTAGAGCCCTAGTAGTAAATAAGAGTCAAGGTAGCTTTACTTGTATTAGGTTACGATGGGGCTGGCGTGGTCCTTCTGTGACCAAAAGTCCCTAAATTTATAAAAGAATTAAAAAAAAAATTTTGCTATAAAAAAATAGGGGTTGGTGATAAAAAAGTAAAAATTTAGGGTTGTATGTATTTTTTAATGCCACATTATAAAAAAATAAAAACAATAAATTTCGTCCAAAAATAAAAATACAAAATTTAAGGGTGAACAACCCTTATCACTTAGGGGTATGGAAAATAGATAGTAGCCGATTCTCAGACCTACTGAATATGTATATAAAATTTGGTAAAAATCAGTAAAACCATTTCGGAGGAGTATGGTAACTAACATTGTGACATGGAAATTTTATAAGTATACTAGCTTTTGCCCGCACGGCTTCGCTCCCGCTCTTCCCTATTCTACCCTACTATACCCTACTATACCTTACTCTACCCTACTCTACCCTACTCTACACTACTCTATCCTACTCTACCCTACTCTACCCTACTCTACCCTACTTTGCCCTACTTTGCCCTACTCTACCCTACTCTACCCTATTATACCCTACTCTACCCTACCAAACTTCACATAAACCGTCTACTAAATAGTCCGAACAAAGCCTAAAAATTTGGTTTGGATAGGTGAGCCCGTTCTTGAGTTATAAAATAACAACGAAAAGTGGCATTGATTTTTATATATATAGATTAGATTTATTTTTTTTGTTTTAGATCGAGCCAGGTGATGGTCTATCACAGCTAATATGCGAGCCATGTTCAAAATTATTCGATGGAGCCCTAAAACTACGCGAATCGAGTTTAAAATCAGAACAAATACTTAAAAAGAATTTAGAAAAATCAAAAAAAATCGAATCAGTGTATAATGAAAGTCAATCAACACAGACATCTGAAATAACTCCTGTTCAAAACGAATTTAACAGACAGGAAGATAAAAATGAAATCCAGAATTTAAACGAGCAAAGAAAAAACGATAAAAACTTTAAAAAAGTATCAAAAACCAAAAGATTGGATATAGATAAAGAATTTCTTCTTAACTATGAACCAGAAAGCACGGTCAGAATTGAAGATTACGAATCGAGCAATGATTCTGATTTCATAAATAATTATTTGGTAGAAGAGCTAGATACAATTCCTATAGACAACTACACAACCATTTGTATTGATGATTTTGAATCTAGCGGCAGTATGGACCAGGATTTTAACAATATTATGCAAAATGAGTCGAAGGATGCTCATAAAAACCACTGGGACTTGAAAGAAAAGGAGCTACTGGAGAGAGAGAGAAGAAAACAGATCCTCAAGGTATTGTAATAATGTTTTCTTTAACCTTTTCATGTTCCAAACTTCAACAGAAAGAGAACACCTTTTTTTTTTCGGTGGGCAAAAATCATCTTATGACAACCCCCGCTCTTGGGTGAAGCGGGAGATAGTGTCAGACTCTTACTGACTAAAAACCCACCCTGTTCCTTCTAGCCTCTTCATACCGGGGTTCGAGTTTCCTTTCGGATAACCCTGGCCCCAGTAGGCTTCGACCCAGCTGGCCTCCTATGGAACCCTTATAGGATAACTTTGTTTTCTGTCTGTCTGTCAAAATGAGGACAGTATTGAGTTGAATTTAAAATTATACAGGGTTATTTGTAAAACACTGGCAACCTCTCAGGACTATAGTAGTAACAGCATAAACAACAAGTTTTGTTCTATGTTTTTAAAAAAAAAATCATATTTTAGTTCATCAGATTTTCATACAAAAATAAAAATATTTAAATTGAACGTTCTAAATGTTGCGAAGTCTATGCGGGCGTATCATTTTTCTAGTGTGATGAGTACACGAAAATGGTGCGAATGCTTGTTAGGTAGGTGTGATGACAATTTTTCGGAAGCCTGTTTACTATGATTACGAGAACAGTGCGCGGGAGCCGTAAGTAGATACAGCAAAATACAGAGTTAAAATGTGTTAGATAGAACAACGAAATCTTGAAGGTTTGTTTTTGGTAATTGTGTTTATGTTTTGTAAAAAGTCATAGAACAAAACTTGTTGTTTATGATGTTCTTAACTAGCACCTAAGAGGTTGCTATTGTTTTACAAATAATCCTGTATTGGTGAAAATTACACGTAAATCCCTACTAATATTATAAATGCGAAAGTAACTCTGTCTGTCTGTCTGTCTGTTACGCTTTCACGCAAAAACTACTGAACGGATTTAGATCAAATTTGGTAGGTAGGTAGAAGAGACACTGGAATAACACATAGGCTACCTATAATTCCACTGCTGAGCACGGGTCTCTGCCTGCGCGATATAAACTGTAGTCCACGCGGGCGAAGCCGCGGCCGGAAAGCTAGTTTCTAAATAAAAGCTTGTATAAGTCGAACTTTAAAGGCCCTGTGCACACCACGTTTTTTAAACGCGTCGTTGACGCGCGTTTGTAGCGATACAGGCTATAGTCAGACGCAGCCTGGTCTACTAAAGGTCTACACCATAGGTCTATAAGTTTAATAGAATAAAAGCTCGCCGTCGACGCACGTTTCTAAAAGGCGCGTTTAAAATACGTGGTGTGCACAGGCCATAAATTAATGAAAAAAAAAGTCGTTTATGTCGCAAATAAGTATAAGTATTTCAACACTCAACATTAATAATATAATAATATAATATAATATAATATAATATAATATAATATAATATAATATAATATAATATAATATAATATAATATAATATAATATGCCACAACTATCACACAACGCCGTCTAGTCCCAAGCTAAGCAGAGCTTGTGTTATGGGTACTAGACAACTGATAAACATACTTATATATTTCTAAATACATACATATCTATATATATATATAAAAATGACCCCCGTTTTCCGTTGTCACGACTTGGCATGAAAACGGCTTGACCGATTTGGCTGATTTTTTTTTTGTTGTGATTGTTATTGTGAGGAGAAGGTTCTTATGGAAAAAAAAATTAGGGTAGTGTAGGGTAGAATAGGGTAGAGTAGGGTAGGGTAGGGTAGGGTAGCGTAGAGTAGTAGGGTAGAGTAGAGTAGAGTAGGGTAGAGTAGGGTAGAGTAGTGTAGGGTAGGGTAGGGTAAAGTAGAGTAGGGTAGAGTAGGGTAATGTAAGGTAGAGTAGGGTAGAGTAGGGTAGAGTTGGGTATAGTAGGGTGGAGTAGGGAAGAGCGGGAGCGAAGCCGCGCGGGCAAAGCTAGTTATAGATAAATTACACCCAGACACAGAACAAATGATTATGCTCATCACACAAACATTTGTCCTGGGTGGGAATCGAACCCACGACAGGGTAACATTGGGAGGTTCCTGCATCATATTCGTCCGAATCAAACGTCCGGGTCTCACCATTTTGTGGACCGCCCTGAGGGCACGGTGCAGAGTACTGCCGTGTCCTCATGGCGGCACGAGGTCCTGGTAGGCCATGGTCCGGAGCAAGGAGGAATGGCCGGTGGAAGCCTCCTGCGATGCGGTAATGCTAGCGAAAGAGGCAACTGCTTGTGTGAGGGAACGGCCTTCCTCTTGCCCCAGCTGCCGGGATCCTGACCCAGATTTCCAGCTACCGTAGGCGTAAGGCTTGCGGACAGCGAGCAGTGGGTAGCTCGCCGCTCGGCCGTCCGGTAACCTTCTGGACCGGAGTCATTGACAGCGCGTAGTCTTTCACGCGCACCTCAAGGACGGCCGTAGCCTACTGGGCTCATGGCTTCTGAAAAGGAATCCCGTGATCCTGGAACGCTAAAGACAACTGAAGGAATATTAGTGTAGTTTTAGTCAGTAAGGGCCATACTTCACCAAGACACCATGGCGGCGCGACCAGTCGCCGCTACCAACAAAATGTATACAGCTCTATAGAGAGTTACTCACCTGGTGTCCGTTTGGTTGCGCGATAAATTTGGTGGCGCGACCAGCTCGGACGTTTGTATGGTGTCTGTATGGTGTCTAGTTTGGTCTGACACGCCCTCGCGCTCCGCTGAAGAGAGTTTTATTTATAATTACTCATCATCATCAGCCTTTTTAATGTTCCCACTGCTGGGACTCGGGCCTCCTCTCTAGGAGAGCGAATGGGCCGTAATCCACCACGTGGGCCCAGTGCGGGTTGGTGGATGGTGGATAATTAATCATAAAATATTGTATGATATGCACTTTGCTAAAAATACAAATATTGTTTACACAAATGGTTGCACCCTGCGTGCGTAAGTGCAGGTTGTATTACAGCTATTGAACAAATATGTACCTTACTAAAGGGCACGATGGCGGTGCCTCCACCGTATGCTCCCCCGAGTCACAAAATATATAGGTACAGAAGTCAAACTCATGTATGTACTTCACTTTTCATACCTACGCTCGGCGATCGCGCTAGGGCCAGCGCGTGGCGCCGAGCTGTCCGACTGCGATTGGGCGCGGTGATAAATGCCTTCCTAAACCGAATTGTAAATATATACATTGCGACAAAATCATCTTCTCTTTGTCGGCACGGCCTATTCTGTGTTACTTTAAAACAAACCATCAAAAACCAGGATCGTTCGTTGTGGCGACACTTGGGAGAGGCCTATGTCCAACAGTGGACGTTTATCGGCTTAAATGATGATGATGATGAAACCATCATCATCTTCCTGCCCTTGTCCCGTGTTACTTGAGGTCGGCGCAACACGTATTTTTCTTCTTTCACCCATCCACATATATGACAAAATAGATAGGTACAACCTCATGTATGTACTTCACTTATTATACCTACGCTCGGTGGACGCACACTAATGAGCATTTGAGCCGGAACTGTTCGACGAGCGGGCCGAGGCTCCGAGATATCGTGTCCGTGAGTGGTGTCTAAGTGTGCGTTGTGAGAGCGCGCACTGTATGTACAGGGACTCAATCTGTAACCGTAATAATGTGTTTTAACACTGTTTTTTAAAACAGTTTTAACAGAAAAACACTTTTAAATGTAACAGATACAATAATGTTACCGAATCAAGCTGTAACCTTTTATATCTGTTAATATGAAATAATAAGTTTTAGTATAGCTTTAGGTATAAGTAACTCACGGATATGTTTAAAGTTTTACATCACGGATATTTTCAATACTTCGGCTCACGTGTTTTGCACGAATATAACAGACTGCGATAGGATTTCGGCTATTTAATGCTTATTATAACCATAAATAAGTACATAGTAAAATTGGCAACGCTGCGTTTACCTGTTACACTTGTTAACACTGTTAAAACTTTTATATCTGTTACAGATATGTTACGGTTACACTTTGTACTTTTGTAAGTGTTTTGGGTTAACACATTGAAAACACATTTATAAGTGTTACACATTTGATTCTGTTACCAATTCAATATGTAACACTTATAATTCTGTAACCTTTATGATGGTGTTTTTAAGTCCCTGCTTCTGTACCTATATATTTTATGGCTGCGGTGCTTCCACCGTGTCCTCCGTAACCTCTGTTCAACAGCAGCCATTCAACCTGTACCTACGTATAGCAAAACCATTTGTGTAAACAGTATTTGCATTCCCAGCAAAGCAGTGCATTGTTATACAATATTTTTAATTAAATAATAAATGAATAATAATTTCACAACTATCACACAACGCCGTCTAGTCCCAAGCTAAGCAGAGCTTGTGTTATGAGTTCTAGACAACTGATAAACATACTTATATATTTCTAAATACATACATATTATAGATAAATTACATCCAGACACGGAACAAATGATCGTACTCATCACACAAATATTATCCTGGGTGGCTCTGGAACCCACGACCTCCAGCATTGCAGTCAGGGCCACTAACCAATAGACCAACTGGCCAGTCAAAATGTTAATGAAAAAACGCCCATCCCTTAAAAAGGAATCTGTTTCTTGATGTCTATCCTCATGGGTATACAGCCAGTGCCGTAAATAGGGCGGTGCCAGCGGTGCCCAGGCACAGGGCGCAGTCCCCGAAGGGGCGCAAAAATTATATAGGTACCTAGTCTTTTTTGTTTGTATTGTACTTTTTCTAGGGGCGCAGTTATTGCAGCTCGCACCGGGCGCATAAAAGGCTGGTTACGGTACTGTATACAGCTACCTACAGCTCTATAGAGTTACTCACCTAGGCGCGTTCAAATTTGAGTTTAGAGTTAACTCTAATGACGTCATAAGGTAATTACTCTACCTTGGCATTTTTGAACGCGAAAGTGAGTTCAACTGTCAATGTCAAGCATTGGCCGCTTACTCCAACCTACCCTGCTCAGAGTTAGAGTTAGTTGGGTTAACTCTAAGGTAGCTACTCGAGTTATAAAAGAACGACCCGGGGATGCAACTCTACTCGACTGTGGCTATTTTTGAACGCTGCTGGTGTTCGTTTGGTTGCGCGACCAATTTGGTGGTGCGACCAGTTCGGACGTATGGTGACTCTGGTGTCTGTACGGTGTCTATGTTGGTAGCTTATGGCCTATATATAGCCTATATTTCACCGGGACACCATGTCCCGGTGTAATATGGCCCTTAAATTTGGCGGAGACCTGTCCATTACACCCTGTATAATAGGCTAGCTGCCGTAAAAAATGTAATTAGCCCGTCTTTTAGATTATACAAAAATCAGGGACACATATTTTTTTATTTGTTAATTTAACCAAAAATCACAAAGATATAGCCCATTAAAGTTACGTGTAACGTCACACCGTGCTGCAGTTTTTCGCACGGGGTGACGTCACACGTAACTTTAATGGGCTATATCTTTGTTATATTTTGTTTAATCAAAAAAGAAAAAATACGCGTCCAATATTTTTTTATAATCTAAAATACGGACTATTTTATTATTATTTGAAGATAAGGGGTTATGCATCTACCGTAGTCTAGGGGATGTAGTCACTGCGACCTAAAAGATCTATTGTGACTCGCCACCCTGTTAGAGTAACTCTTTTAGCCCGGAGGCTTCCAGGAAGTCTAGAACACTCCTAGCTTTAAGAGTTTTAATCTCCTCTGGGCGAAAATACGGACTAAATAAAATGTAGTTATTTTGACCCTGGGAACTACCCTACTACAGATTAACCAAATACGTAAATATGTTTCAGGAAAAAGACGCGAAGCTGTTATCTCTGGCAGCCAAGCCGTATGACGCCGAAGGTCCCGTCAAGTGTACTCTATGTGGCAAGCAGTTGAGGAACCTGCATTCCTTCAAGTGCCACGCCAAAACACACTTTGAACCACCAAATGCTTGCGAGGTACGATTTCTTAGATACATATAGTACCTTTATTGCAGCGAGCAATGGATAGCTTGCTGTCCGACCGTCCGGTAACTGTCCGGACCGAGCCCAAGTCTTCGATGGTGCGCATTCTTCCCGCGCGCCTCAAGGAGTTATCAACAACCGAAGAGGCCCAGCTGGGTCGAAGCCTACTGGGGTCAGGGTTATCCGAAAGGAAACTCGAGCCCCGGTATGTAGAGGCCAGAAGGGTTAGTCAGTAAGAGTCTACCGGACGGTCGGACAGCGAGCTACCCATGGTTCGCCGTCGCGACCCTGCGTCTACGGTGGCCGGAAATCGGGTTCGCAATCCTGGCGGCGGCGGCGAGGGCGCCGTTGCCTGATACGGGCGGCCTCCTCCTTTGCAAGCATTACTGCTTCGCAGAAGGAGGCGACCGCCTGCCATTCCTCCTCGCTCCGGACCATGGCCTCAACCATGGCCCGGCGCGAGAGGTCTCCGCCGCCGATCGCCTCCACGAGGGCACGGCGATGCTCCGCCCAGGCAGGGCCTCTTGACTGTGTGCTCCACCGTGTCCTCCGGGCGTTCCGCACAGTGGCGACACCCGGGCGTCTCTTTCGCTTTAATCCGGTGCAGGAACCTCTCGAACTTGCCATGTCCGGTGAGGACCTGCGTCATGCGGAAGGTAAGGACGCCGTGAGGCCTTTCCAACCACGCCTCAAAGTGGGGACTTACCGCCATAATCGTGGCGTGCCCAGGCCTACTGGGCTGGGAAAAAAAAACCAGACCAGTAATTATTTGATGGTTCCTCAAGGCGCCAGATGTCTTTATGCCCTATGTCCATTAGTGGACGTCTGCAGACTGGAATGACTTGTTCCAGGATTGCGGCAAGAGATTTGTGAACCCCAGTCACATGCGGTATCACCAGCAGCGCGTGCATGGTCGCAAGAAGCGCCTGGGTTGCAGCACGTGTCCCTACAGGGCAGTGGACCTCTTGCAGTTGCAGGTAAGCTTCGGAGACACACGCCTGGAGAATTGAAATCAGAAAGATTTCTTTCAAATTAGCTTTTGCTCGCGGCTTCACTCGTGTATATAAAATATAGTCTACTAGCTGCTCCCAGCGGCTTCGCCCGCGTGATAGCAGAAAATTATCCCAGGGGAACATACTTCCGGGATAAAAAGTATCCTATGTCCTATTCCAGGACATGGTCTATCCGTGTACCAAGTTTCATCAAAATCGGTTTTGAGATTTAGGCGTGAAGACGTAGCAAACAAACAAACAAACTCACTTTCGCTTTTATAATATTAGTAAGGATGTCACTCGGGAATAAAGCAGCTTTGACAGGCCTGTTGGTCTAGTGGTTAGTGACCCTGACTGCTATGCTGGAGGTCGTGGGCTCGATTCCCACTCAGGAAATGTTTGTGTGATGAGCATGATCATTTGTTCTGTGTCTGGGTGTAATTTATCTATATATGTATGTATTTAGAAATATATAAGTATGTTTATCAGTTGTCTAGTACTCATAACACAAGCTCTGCTTAGCTTGGGACTGGACAGCCTTGTGCGATAGAATTGTAGAATATATACTAGCTTTTACCCGCGGCTTCGCTCGTGTTTGTTAATATACTTTACTCTTTCACCCCCCTTTCTCACTTAAAAAAAAATTAGCCTATGTCCGTCTCCAGGGTCCCAACTATCTCTGTACCAAAATTCATCAAAATCGGTTTTGCCATTTAGGCGTGAAGACGTAACAAACAAACAAACTCACTTTCAATTTTATAATATTTTTTTTATAGCCTTAATAGCCTTTACTGTCCCACTGCTGGGCAAAGGCCTCCCCCAACTTCTTCCAGGCATTCTTTTCCCGAGCCACCTCGAACCAGTCCCCGCGGTAGGAATCCAGGTCGTCTCGCCACCTCTTCCTTGGTCGACCTCGGCGGCGTCGTCCATCTTCGGGTACTGTGTATTGTGAATGTGGGAACTAGGTGGATTACTTTTTCCTTTCCGATTTTTACATGATGTCTGGCAGTTTTGAGTATTTGATGCGGCCTACCCAAATGTCCTATCTTTGGTATTGTTCGTCAAGTCGTTGAGCTCCTTGGTAGTCCTAAGTTTGAGCTACACGAATACTGACAAATGCTTGCACTGACTGGACAGGTCCACTCAAATCTGTGTGGTTCTTTCCTCAAAAGACCATCTGAGACACTGGTCTGCATGGTTCTCATATGATTTGACCATTACATGTTCTTTACTGTATGGACTTTAAAAGAGACTTTGACCCCTGAGTTTGTTTCGGTGTTTCTTCTCAGGGTAGTCAGCTAGGAAACACCGGCCTCATCTCGTTAAAACTGACTGAAAACAAAATTGACGTGTAAAAGTGTTTTTTGAAAACCTATTTACAAAATAAAGATCATTTATCAAGGGTCAGAGTGCATGCGACTGATATGACCCGCCCAATCCCATTTTAGCTTGGCTGCCTTTTTTCCTACGATTAATAAGGATATGCGTGTGCGTTGTTTGTAGAACCACGAGCGCGCGGAACACACGGGGGAGAGGCCCTTCATCTGTGATGTGTGCGGGGACTCGTTCAGGATGCGAGCCAACATCAGGCAGCATATGAGGAAGCACTTCGGAGTCAGGAATCTACAGGTAACTGCCATTTTGCTGTTGACAGGCTCGCGCTTGACCACTACCTCGTTTAAACGGGTGCCGTCAGATGAGACTGGTCATCTCTTAGCTGCCAGTGGCTTAAGGTGGTGCATCACGACTCACATTTTCACTGTTTTTCATACAACCGCTCATAACTGATTATGACGTTATTACACACTTTTCATTAGATATTTTGGAAACACAGTATCTTGTGGATATTGTCTAGGTTTCTAAAGAAACCAATTTCTAAATTTGTGTAAAACTAATCCAGTAAAAACTTCTGAAAATGTCCTATTTTGTATGAACTTCATAATTTGCCTAAAAATTAAAAAAGTCTAAAAAGTAATCCTCTAGAGACCTTGCAAATTTTATTAAGATTCTAAATGAGGACAACTTTTTCCAAAAACTTTTAAGGGTTTAAAAAAACAGCTATTTCCTGGAGCAAGTTTTATGAAATTTTCGAGTAAATCTCGGAATTACCGAATACTAACAGAGTTTCCAGGCGTTATCTCTATTTTTTTGGGTTGCCTTTTCGTCGAACATCACGTTGGATTACATTAAATGAAGTAACAAGCTTTTAAACCATTTTCGATGTTTACGATAAGCGAGTGGAGAAGGACCCTCTTAATTCAGTTTCTATCTTTTATTTTATTATCTACATTGTGCTCACATAATAGAAGCAACAAGAAATATGTAACCAAACATTATATGTAACACATATGATTTAAAAGAGTGTCCATGGTTCTTGCACGTTCTTCTCCATAGAGATCTACTCTTTGGAACGTGCGATTTAGCTTCACTTTTCTTGGACTGACCGACATTTCACTATTCAAAAGTGCCTGCAAATGGTCTATTTGAAATATATGATTTTGAATTTGAATTTAAAAATCTAGCAAAATGGTATCCGCGGAAATTAGACATTACTCTTTATAAAAATAATAATAATAAATGCTGTCTCTGTTTCAGGACCTTGAACCAACCGTTGACGTCTCGGCGCAACGATTGTCGGATCAGGTGCGGGTTATTCAACGCAACCACAGGTTGGACGACGCCGCACTTGATCGGCTGCGCTCAGAGGTACTAAGCAACCCTATCGTCTCGACACCGACACAGATACAAACCGCGGGACCATCGACTTCTATCACGTCCACGCCGCGGTATAATCATGTTGAGGATGAGGCAGATGATAGGGTTGACAGAGTAAGTAGCCAGTGCAATGATAGATTGAGGAGCGCACTGGAGGATGCGCTTCGCGAATATAGATCGACTCCGACTGAACTTAGGCCCCGTTTACCTCGGTTGCCTATGCACAAAAAAAATAGGGCATTAGTGTGTGCTCTGGACTCGTTGCTTAACAATGTTTTTGAGAGCAGCGAGAGCCTCCTTGATACGCACTCCATCCTGTACTGTGGAGCTGTTGCGGCATGTCGTCTTGCTAATGTAAAGTTCCCATGTTACGGTATGGCTACACGACCAGCGCCAGCCGCTCCAGCCTGGCAGTGCAGAATCGAGAGGCGTATTGATGAGGCCAGAGCACTCATTGGCAAACTATACTGCTTCAGGGAGGGCAACACACGTCCACGTGTGATGCGTTTCGTGAGACGAGCGTTTTCGGGGACTGAAATAAGTCCCCGAGAATACATGTTACGGGTCACGGAACGCATCGACTTCCTGAAGCAGAAAGTTTGTGCATGGGCCAATCGCATCCGGCGGTATAAGCGACGGGTCGATCGGTATTTGCAGAATCGCATGTTCCAGAGCGATGAGAGGTGGGTGTACAGAGCTTGGGAGCGACCTGAACAAAGTGTGACTGACGGGCTTCGTCCGGACAGTGCTACCACGAGTACATTCTGGCGTAGCATCTGGTCGGAGCCCGTATGTCACAATGAAGGTGGCTGGATGCGTGTTGTTGAGCGCGTGTGCGATGCTATACCAGAAATGGATAAAGTTTTCATCACCCCATTAGATGTGGCCAGAGCAGTTCGTCCGTTACCAAATTGGAAGTCTCCAGGACTGGACGGACTGCAAAATTTCTGGCTTAAGTGGTATAGCAGCTCACACGCGATTCTGGCATCACAATTCCAGTCATCCTTAGAGTCTGGGTCGCTGCCTGAGATTTTAACAACTGGTGCCACCCACCTGCTCCATAAGACAGGTAGTACCGCGGACCCCAAGAACTATAGACCGATTACATGTTTGTCGACGGTCTATAAACTTCTTACATCCATCCTGAGAGTGAAAATTAATCTACACATTGAGAACCACTCAATTATGTCTGCCTCTCAGAATGGATGTAGGAACGGGTCACGCGGCACTAAGGAGCTACTCCTCATAGACATGGCCATAAGCCAACAGGTTCGTCGATCCCGTAAGGATCTGTCGACATGCTGGATAGATTATAAGAAGGCCTACGACTCTGTTCCACATACATGGCTCATGAAGGTGTTGGAGTTGTATAAAATAGATGCAACTCTACGCACCTTCTTTGAGTCATGTATGAGGCAATGGAAAACGGTCCTTTGCTATCCAGGATGTCGACCGATCCAGGAGAATGATGAACCAATATGGATTAAACGGGGAATATTTCAGGGCGACAGTTTGAGTCCACTTTGGTTTTGCTTAGCCCTGAATCCTCTAAGCACGTTGCTGGAGGATTCAGGCCTGGGCTATCGGTTGAGAAGAGGTGGTCAGGTCCTATCTCACCTGCTTTACATGGATGATCTGAAACTCTTTGCCCACAACAATTCGCAACTGATGGAACTACTGAAAGTAACTGAAACTTTCAGTAGTGCCATCAGGATGGAATTTGGTGTGGACAAATGTGCAGTCATGCATGTAAGGCGAGGGAAGATAGTGGAATCCGAGGGAATTCAACTCTCGGATTCTATTCACCTTAGAACTCTCTCCTCGACCGAAACTTATAAGTATTTGGGTATGTCGGAAGCGTTAGGCATTAACATCGCTGACATGAAGCAAACGTTGAAGGAGCGCTTCTTTGGCCGCCTGAAGAAGGTTTTAAACAGTCTTCTATCGGGCGGAAATAAGGTGCGCGCCTTCAACGGTTGGGTCATACCGGTTTTAATGTACTCTTTCGGCATACTCAAATGGACTCAGACTGAGTTAGACGCCCTGGATAGGCGGGTCCGTACATTGCTGACCGCAAATCGGATGCATCACCCACGATCTTCGGTGATGAGACTGTACATCCCGCGGAAGTGTGGAGGTCGTGGCTTTTTGAACGCAAAGACTCTACACAACCGCGAGGTGTGCAGCCTCAGAGAATACTTTCTCAAAACCGACGTGGGTATGCACCGCGATGTGGTCGCAGTGGACAAGGGACTCACCCCGTTGTCCATGGCTAAAGAGAACTGGCGCAAACCTGTGGTACTTACTATTGATGACCGCAAGGAAATATGGAAAGGCAAGGAGCTTCACGGACGCTTTTTTCGGGCTCTTCATGGGCCTGATGTAGATTTTTTGGCGTCCGTGGCCTGGTTACGATTCAGCAACCTCTTCGGGGAAACTGAAGGTTTTGTCTGTGCGATAATGGACGAAGTTATCTTGACGAAAAACTACCGGAGACATATTATGAAGGACGGGACGGTTGACGTGTGTCGGGCATGCCATCGTCCGGGTGAGTCTATCAGACATATTATCTCTGGTTGTTCTCGTCTAGCTAACGGCGAGTACTTGCACAGGCATAACCAAGTAGCCAGGATTATTCACCAGCAACTTGCTTTTAAATATAACCTAGTGGATTCTGAGGTACCGTACTACAGGTATGTGCCCGACCCAGTTCTTGAAAATGACCATGTCACGTTGTACTGGGATCGATCTATCATCACTGACCGGACTATTGTAGCCAATAAGCCGGACATAGTGGTGATAGACCGATTAGCGCGCCGCGCAATGATAGTCGATGTCACCATCCCACATGACGAGAATCTCGTGAAAGCTGAGAAGGAGAAACAAATGAAATATCTCGACTTAGCTCACGAGGTTGTCGACATGTGGAATGTGGACTCAGCTATCATTGTGCCGATTGTCGTGACCGCCAATGGCCTCATAGCCAAAAGCTTCGACGACCATCTGTCGAAGCTGTCGTTGCGCGGTTGGATCAAGGGCCTGATACAGAAGGCAGTACTCCTCGATACGGCTCGCATTGTGAGGAGGTTCCTGTCTCTGGAGCCCTAACCACCGGTAGCTTGGACCTTGCTCCCGATACCGGCGGAATACTATTTTTTTATATTTTTAAATGTTTTT
The DNA here is from genome assembly GCA_949319445.1 of Mythimna lalbum. NCBI lineage: Eukaryota > Metazoa > Arthropoda > Insecta > Lepidoptera > Noctuidae > Mythimna > Mythimna lalbum. The sequence continues at coordinate 10,473,194 of OX439375.1, forward strand.
TTTTTATAAGTGTCCTTAAGAAATATTTAAAAATATATAAAATATGTGTAAAATGAAAATAAAGAAATAATAATAATATTCCACAATTATCACACAACGCCATCTAGTCCCATGCTAAGCAGAGCTTCTGTTACGGGTACTAGATAACTGATAAACATACTTATATATTTCTAAATACATACATTTTATAGATAAATTACACCCAGACACAGAACAAATGATAATGCTCATCACATAAACATTTGTCCTGGGTGGGAATCGAACCCACGACCTCCGGCATAGCAGTCAGGGCCACTAACCACTAGACCAACAGGCCGGTCACTTTACTGAACTCTGTCAAAGTTTTTATACACGGTTATTTGTAAAACAGTAGTAACCTCTCAGGACTATGTTACTAACTTTTTTTTTCTATGCTGGGCAAAAATCATCCATTGACTACCCCCGCTCTTGGGTGTAACCGGAGATAGTGTCAGACTCTTACTGACTAAAAACCCACCCCGTTCCTTCTAGCCTTTTTTTTTCGGTGGGCAAAAATCATCTTATGACACCCCCGCTCTTGGGTGGAGCGGGAGATAGTGTCAGACTCTTACTGACTAAAAACCCACCCCGTTCCTTCTAGTCTTCATACCGGGGCTCGAGCTCCCTTTCGGATAACCCTGGCCCCAGTAGGTTACTAACATTATTACCAAAAACTTTTGTTCTATGACTTTCAAAAATGTATCCGGCTAAACTGTACAATACTGGACAGCGAAATAATGGGTTTTTGGGGGTGAGGTGAAGTTTTAAAAAAAAGGTACTTTATTTTTTAATTTTATCGTTACAAATCGATAGTGTTCCATGTACCGGATCGACCGTCCACGGGATTAACCAAGGAATAAAGAAAAGTAGAGGAAGTGCCCCTTAGACATCGCGCGCGTGTCAACATCAAGCGAGATTCGCAGATAACATGTGCAGGTGAATATGGCTTCTATTTCAAAGGTACTAGCGTTCTGAATAGAATAAATTGGTTACAGCGCCATCTAGCGTTGACTAGCCGAACTCGTTGTAAATTGGTTTTTAGACGAAAAACTTTATTGTTTGTGTCATGTCAAATTATAACAACTTTCTTACGTTGTAATAAGACCTAATTTATGAAAGCAATAAGAATATGATTTGTAAAAGTTAAGTTTGTAATTCGTAGCTTCGTAGCCAATCATATTACTGTTTTTTATGTGTGTAATGTACAATTTGATACGCAAATGTGTGAGTTTGGCGACACTGGTTCCCGTGCTTAGCCACGTTAGGGGCACTTCTACCTATATTTTCTGTTCTGTGATTAAAACGATCAAAATTTTGTGGTGTAAAGTAAGCAATGTTTGGGTGGCTCGCTGTCCGACCGTCCGGTAACTGTACGGACCGAGCCCAAGACTGACCCGCGCGCCTCAAAGAGTTGTCAGTAACAGCAGGGGCCCAGCTGGGTCGAAGCCTACTGGGGCCAGGGTGGAAACTCGAGCCCCGGTATGAAGACGCTAGAAGGAACGGGGTGGGTATTTAGTCAGTAAGAGTCTGACACTACCTCTCGCTCCACCCAAGAGCGGGGGTTGTCATCGGATGACTTTTGCCAACCGTAAAAAAAAGTAACAATGTTATTTCACATTAATCTTGCAGGCACAAGTAGATTAAAAATAAAATTAAAATGTATGCTCCAATAATTTTTAATGAATGATTTGACGGTAGTTAGTGAACAATGCAAAATGATTTAATAGTTTATTGTAATATTTTTTATATAAATAATCTGTGAAATAATCCGAAGGTCGAGTTATTGAGGATTTTTCATGGGTTTTCAAAGTTGTGGTTTTGTGTTTAACCCTTCAGATACCGTCAATTAGAGACACAATAGTAAGACAATAGATGCGCGGCCACCGGGTGTCGCTTGGGGATTCATGAATTAAATTAAATGCTATATAGGAGAACCAAGGTTGCCGACATAGCACGAAGAATCGCTTAACTTAAGTGGCAATGGGCAGGGCACATTGCTCGCAGAATAGATGGCCGTTGGGGCCGAAAGATTCTGGAGCGGCGACCGCGTACTGTTCCCTCGCGCCTCAAGGAGTTGTCAGCAACAGCAGGTTCCCAGCTGGGTCGAAAGCTACTGGGGCCAGGGTTAGTACGAAAGGTAGCTCGAGCCCCGGTATGAACGCACGAAGGAACGGAGTGTGTTTTTAGTCTGTAAAAGTCTGACACTATCTCCCGCTCCACCCAAGAGCGGGGGTTGTCATAAGATGATTTTTGCCCGTAAAAAAAGGGCAGGAATATGATGATGATGATATGTTATATACTGGTGTTTGTTCCAGTGCGAGCGCTGCCCGGCGATGTTCCGCAGCCAGGCGGAGCTGACGGCCCATCAGAACAGGGTGCACTACCTGCAGTACGACTACTTGTGCTACCTGTGTCCCGAGACGTGAGTATCCTTCCCCCAGCTACTTGACAGGTTTGCCTGCACAGTTATACTTGTCAGGTAAGCTTGTGTCCTCTCGCGCCCGGCCTTGATTCAGGCCATGGTCCGGAGCGAGGAGGAGTGGCAGGCGCGAGCCTCCTTCTGCAAAGGAGGAGGCCGACCGCATCAGGCAACGGCGCCCTCGCCGCCGCCGCTGGATTCCGATCCCGATTTCCGGCCACCGTAGACGCGGGCTTGCGGACGGCAAACCATGGGTAGCTCGCTGTCCGACCGTCCGGTAATTGACCGAGACCGAGCCCAAAACTTCGACGGCGAGCCATGGGTAGCTCGCAGAAAAAAATGGTCAATCATTTGTTCCGTGTCCCAGACACAACAAATGATCATGCTCATCACACAAACATTTGTCCTGGGTGGGAATCGAACCCACGACCTCCGGCATAGCAGTCAGGGCCACTGTCCACTAGACCAACAGGTCATTCGAATAAAAAAAAAACAAACCTTGAACATCCGGGCTTTTTTCTGGCCTAAAAATCAGCATTGCCACTCGACATGGCAGTATGGTTCTGTACAGTCCTTTCCGTCATTCCAGGTACAAGCGCCCGGCCACAGTCAGGAAACACCTGGAGGACGTCCACGGAGTGCCGAAGGATCAGCAGATATCCATCAAGTGTGTTAAAACTAGGAGAAGGTAACTATCTGAGCTGTGATGCAAGCAGCTTTTTTTATGGTGGGCAAAAATCATCCAATGACAACCCTCTTGGGGGGAGCGGGAGATAGTGTCAGACTCTTACTGACTAAAAACCCACCCCGTTCCTTCTAGCCTTCATACCGGGGCTCGAGCTCCCTTTCGGATAACGAGCGCCGCCGTTGCCTGATGCGGTCGGCCTCCTCCTTTGCTAGTATTAATGCTTCGCAGAAGGAGGCGACCGCCTACCATTCCTCCTCGCTCCGGACCATGGCCTCAACCAAGGCCTGGCGCGAGAGATCGTTTTACAAATTTTGCCCTTTCTATTTATTAATAAGTCAAGCCATCATGTGCCGGATGGTGCGGGGATACCAACGTGGGATCTGGAGGCAACAGTCCTTGCACACATGCACGACATGCGCGTGGAGATGCTACGCCGGGGTGAAAGTCCAGCCGCGACAGGTCAAGGCATGGCGGACAGAGCTCCGGCGGGTTCTCACGGTGAAATGGCGTCAACGGCTATCGCAACCCAGTGCTGGGCACGCCACGATTATGGTGGTAACTCCCCTCTTTGAGGCGTGGCTGAAAAACCTCAAGGCGTCCTTACTCTTCCTCGTCGAGAAAGACCCCTAGGTTGTAGCTATCAGGAAACACAGACTCCGGCGGGCAAATCTACTGCTTACTGTCCCCGCAAACGAGCCACAAAAAAAAGCTTGAAGCGGCGTTTTTTTGAGGCCCGTCTGCGGGTACACTTAGCTGTACGTAAAGTAATATGTTTTTTTTTTGTGTTTCTAGTAGCTGTGATAAGAGCGATTGAAGAATTCAACGTAGCTGTTTGAAGATATGAAGTAGATTATCACTGCGCTGATGTCAGATGGCTTGCAGAGGCTTTTAACACAAAATAGATAGGTATAGACAGTGGCGTAGCTAGGCCCTCAGGGGCCCCGTATCAAATATATTTGAAAATTTGTTCTTTTGTACGAAATAGCTTTTACTAGTACAATGCGTTCCAAATGAGAATAGGATCGATTGCATGTTGTGACGTCACCATTTACTGTCAAATCGAGGAAAGAAATTTCGAAACTTTAACAATTTTACGAAAAATTTAATTTATTTACGAACTGTGAACGAAAAAAGTTTAATCAGAATTCAGTTCTTTACTCATCTCCAAGTTTCTCAATTTTGACTAAATTTCTTAGATTTGACAGTAAATCGTGACGTCACAACAAGAAATCGATCCTATTCTCATTTGGAACGCACAGTATATAAATAGTGCCTTGAGAGGCCTTAAAATTGAAAATGTGCTCATTTTATGGATCACTCAGTAGGACGTACTAAAATTGGTCGAGTTTTTATTGTCGTCTTGTATGTAGAAAATGCTAAGAAAGGAGCGTGCTAAAAGCTATTTACAGAGTATCATATTATGAGTAGTCAATATTCATTCATTCCTGTCCATGAGAATTTAAGATTATGGACAACATGTTACAAAATTTGGCCTAAGTCGGGGCCCCTGTAGCTTGGGGACCCCGTATAATTGGTACGGCAGATACGGCGGTAGCTACGCCTCTGGATACAGAAGTCAATCTCATGTATGTACTTCACTTTTTATACCTACGCTAGGCGATCACGCTAGAGTCAGCGCGTTGCACCGAACTGTACGAGTGCGACCGGGCGAGCATTTTGTATGTAGATTGACTCCTGTACTTTTAAATCCAATCATATTTTTTTTAACAAAGTAATCGTGGAGCGTCTCGCAGCTTCTAGTCTTTAGAAAATAATAATAATAATAATCTTTTCAATACACTTGCTCATAAAGTGACTCTTATTGCACTGCACTTAGGTATATAATGGCACTTGTTACCAAACTGTGATATTTTGATTACCATTACGCACTAGTGCTATAACGTGGTTAAAACCTTATTTAACCTCTCCCTCGCCATAATTTTATAGTATCAGGATGGGTCGTCGCCCACGAGGAAAACAAAATGGTTGCGCATATATATGAAAACAGATTTTTACCGCCACAAAAGTTTACTAGTTTTACAGTTATTTTATTCACAAGTGTATTGAAAAACGTCGTATGATACACGTGAGTAATTAATGATTACCGTTCTCGGCTCTCTAAAGACCCTCGCCAAGGTTCGGGTCTAAATACCGGCTCGACGGTAATCACTAACATTACACACTTATATCATAATGTACTATTATTTCACTATACATAAGTTTAATATAAAATAGACAATAATGTATGTAAAACTTAGTGAAAGTCTGGAGTCCAGACTAGGATACCCTGTGTGACCCATCTCCAGGCTCTCAGCCCCAAAATGCCGATGCTTAATTACTAGTAACTAGCTGCTCCCAACGGCTTCGCCCGCGTGACAGCAGAAAATTATCCCAAGGGAACATACTTCCGGGATAAAAAGTATCCTATGTCCTATTCCAAAACATGGTCTATCCGTGTACCAAGTTTCATCAAAATCGGTTTTGCCATTTAGGCGTGAAGACGTAACAAACAAATAAACAAACTCACTTTCGCTTTTGTAATACATTCAGTCAAAAAAGTATCGGGAATGAATGATTTGTTTATGGTTCCAAATTCAAATTTTTGTTTTTTTTTTGTAGTTGTTAGATTGGCACAACTGTTTTCCATTTTGGCGCGGAGTTTGAGTTGCATCTGTTATTTATATTAAATACAGTGCTGGTTTTAGTAATATCATATATAGTGTGTATTGCGAATTTCATAATGGACAAAAATATCGAACAAAGAGTTTGTCTTAAATTTTGCATCGCCAATGGAATTTCGTGTTCGGAGTCACTGAAAATGTTAAAGAAGGCTTACGGTGAATCGACTTTATCAAAAACTCGTGCTTATGAGTGGTTCAAAGCGTTCAAAAGCGGTCGAGATGTGATGGAAGATTTGCCTCGCTCTGGTAGGCCGTCAACGTCTGCAACTGAAGTTAACATCGCAAAAGTGAAGGAAATAGTGACTGAAAATCCCCATTCAACTCTGAGAGAGATAGCCGCCGAACTTTCTGTATCTCACGAGTCGATCCGTACCATTTTAACTAATCATTTGGGTATGAAACATGTTGCTGCTCGGCTAGTCGCTGAGGACATGCTAGAAAGAGTCAGTTCGGACCCAACGAGACGAGACGTGGGTTTACGAGTTTGACATGCAAACTAGTCAACAAGCTTCGGAGTGGCGCCTTCCAACTGATCCGAAACCGAAAAAACCACGCCAAAGTCGATCAAAAGTCAAAGTCATGTTGACTGTTTTCTTTGACTATCGCGGTGTTGTGCACTCTGAATTCTTACCGGAAGCTCTAACGGTAAATAAAGAATATTATTTGAGCGTTATGCGGCGTTTAAGAGAGCAAATTCGACGAAAAAGGCCAGATTTGTGGAAAGAAAATTCTTGGATTTTGCACCACGACAATGCGCCTATCATTGTGAACGAATTTTTGACCAAACACTCAACAAATACCATCCAGCAACCACCATATTCACCAGATATGGCTCCTGCTGACTTTTTTCTTTTTCCTAAACTCAAATTACCACTTCGTGGCACCCGTTTTCAATCGATAGAAGACATAAAAGAGAATTCGCGGCGAGAACTGAACTCAATTCAGGAAGCAGCGTTTAAAAAATGTTTTGATGAATGGATTATTCGTTGGCGCAAGTGTATCGTTTCTAAAGGAGCATACTTTGAAGGTGATAAAATAAATTTGGATGAATAACAGACATTTTGTGTATTATTGATCTTTTCCCGGTACTTTCTTGACAGAGTAGTATACAGAAAATTATCCCAAGGGAACATACTTCCGGGATAAAAAGTACCCTATGTCATATTCCAGGACATGGTCTATCCGTGTACCAAGTTTCATCAAAATCGGTTTTGCTATTTAGGCGTGGAGACGTAACAAACAAACAAATAAACAAACTCACTTTCGCTTTTATAATATTAGTAAGGATTAATTCTAATTAGGGAGAACACAGACTAAAGTATTTAATAATAATATTTTTACATTTATATATCGAAATTAAAATTGAAGTGAGCCATGGGTAGCTCGCTCCGATTAATAGTAATAGGTCCGATTATCTGTCCTACAGGAGAGCAGTGGTGGCCGAGTGGTAATGGCCCCGACTTACGAGTTGTAGGTCGCGGGTTCAAACCCAGCCAGGCGCATTACTTTGTGTAATTTATTTCATCACCACTGCTCTCAAAACGATGAAGGAAAACATCGTGAGGAAACCGGCATGTCCTAGAACCAAAAATTCGAAGAAATGTGACATCCACCAACCCGCACTGGGCCCGCGTGGTGGATTACGGCCACGGAGTTAATACTAACTTCGTGATTACGGCCCATTCCCTCTCCTAGACAGGAGGCCTGAGTCCCAGCAGTGGGAACATTAAAAAGGCTGGTGATGATCTGTCCTACAAAAAGTCAGTTTTTATTTCATGGGTCGTAGTGTGTGTGTAAGCATTTGATCTCATATTATTTTTAATGTTGTATTGAGCTAAGTAATTTTTGTGTGTGTGTGTGTGTGTTTTGTTGTGTGATAAATATTTAGTATTGATATGTATTGAGCTATATAATATAACTAGTACTGATTGTAATGCAAATAAAATTACAAAATTAAAAACTAAGAATTCATTTTTATTTTGCAATCCCATGGTGGCACAGACTGGAAATTGAGCAGAACCAAAACAGAGTACTTGTTCTGCGATTTCGGCGGTCTCTCCAATCCTGTGCCTTTAGCTCTCGCCGGAACGCCCGTACCGATCTGTTCCGACTTTCGGTATCTCGGGTCGCTCGTCCAAAGGGATGGTGAGGTAGACCGGGACGTAACACATCGGATCGACGCAGGATGGATAAAATGGCGACAGGTCACGGGAACCACTTGCGACCCACGGATACCCCTCAAGTTGAAGGGTAAAATCTACAAGTCCGTGATAAGGCCTGTCGTACTGTATGGATCAGAATGTTGGGCTGTGAAAAAGATGGATGAAAAAAGATTGCATGTAGCAGAGATGAGAATGTTAAGATGGATGTGTGGTGTGACAAGAATGGATAAAGTGAGAAATGAGTATATTAGGGGAAGTTTGAAAGTGGCGCCAGTGACTGAAAAGCTGAAAGGAAATCGTTTGTCTTGGTATGGTCATGTGAAAAGGAGGGACGAAACGCATGTTGCTAAAAGAGTTATGAATTTACATGTGGATGGATATAAGGGAGAGGGAGGCCAAAGAAAAGATGGATGGATTGTGTGAGAAGTGATATGAATGAAAAGGGAGTTAGTGATAGCGCGACGAGCGACAGGACAGAATGGAAGAAAAAAACGTGTTGCGCCGACCCCAAATAAAACGGGCAGAAAGATGATGATGACGTGTAAAAAAATTATTTAAATTGCACCAAAAACGACGAAAATACAGCAATTTTAGTGTATTAGTTCCAGAAACGTGCCCGAGAATGAACCGACTCGCTATGACGCCGTCTGTCATGATCGGTCTCGGTCTCTCGCAGTCTGTCGACGTTCGTCGCACGGAGCATGACAGATGACGTCATCGTAAACAGTCCAGCGAGAGCGCGCGTGTCTAAGTAGCCGTTCAGAAAAACTTTAATAAATCCACCTTTTCTTGACGGATTTTAATAATTAAAAAAAATATATAATGCTCAGTAAATTTTTACTAAAAGTGTAAACGATTTAAGTAAAATCTTCAATTATGTGATTGATCTTCATTACGGCACTGTTTCATTCTATCATCATCAGCCTTTTCAATGTTCCCACTGCTGGGACTCGGGCCTCCGCTCTAGGAGAGGGAATGGGCCGTAACCCACCACGCGGGCCCAGTGCGGGTTGGTGAATGTCACATGTCTTCGAATTTTTTGTTCTAGGACATGCCGGTTACCTCACTGTGTAATTTTCCTTCACAGTTTCGAGAGCAGTGGTGATGAAATAAATTACACAAAGTAATGCGCCTGGCTGGGTTCGAACCCGCGACCTACAACTCGTAAGTCGGGGCCGTTACCACTCGACCACGACTGCTCTTTTCGTTCTATGGATTATATTTATGTTGGAGCTACTTGGAAAGAAATAAAACTATGGTAAATTGTGTAGATATATTTATTAGTTCGGCAGCGGAGCCCTAGGGCTCGTCTGTGGGCGCGAGCACGGCGCCGCTGTAGGCGAGGTCCCAGTAGTGCTCCACGCGGTGCTTCTGGAAGTGCTCGCGAGCCTGCTTCTCTGTCGGCATCACCTGACGGAATCAAATCATATTTCTCAAAAAAAACAATCATGTTTGCATTAATAGTCTAATTAATATTCAAGGTGTAAGGGACATCCCTCCGCAAACTTTAAGGGCTTGCTCAGTAGACGAAACTGAATAACCTTCCACAATTTTTTTTTTTTCAAGAAACGAAATAAAATCGGCCACTCCATATAAAATGATAAATTTGATTGCTTGATTGGACAATTTGTATGGCGACGCCGATTTTTTTTTCGTACGCTGTAAAAAATAATCTTGTGGAAGGTTGTTCAGTTTCGTCTACTGAGCAAGCTCTTAAAGTTTGCGGAGGGCCCTTACACCTTGTGTAAGTATGTTTATCAGATAGGACACCAAATAAAACGGTACAAAGACAGGAAGATTATGTAAAACCTACTTGGATACATTTTCTATGTCTTCTATATATATAAAAATGACCCCCGTTTTCCGTTGTCACGACTTGGCATGAAAACGGCTTGACCGATTTGGCTGTTTTTTTTTTTGTTGTGATTGGTTATTGTGAGGAGAAGGTTCTTATGGAAAAAAAATTAGGGTAGTGTAGGGTAGAGTAGGGTAGAGTTGGGTATAGTAGGGTGGAGTAGGGTAGAGCGGGAGCGAAGCCGCGCGGGCAAAGCTAGTTTCCAATAAAAATAAGAATATTTATTCTATTTGTCAAATCGTTCTACTAAGTTATGTTACGCTATGTTATGCTATGTTAAGCTACCTTGAATTTGATGTCCCCGAAGGCGCGCTGCTTGACGGTGCCCTCCCACACGAGGCTGCACGTGTTGGGGACCTCGCTGCCGTCCGTGTCCTTGATCAGGTCCTCCTCCCACTTGATGCGGTGCAGCATTAACCTGGGACAAGGGACAGGTTTATGAATATGTGAATGGCAATAATAAAAAATTAGTTAGCAGTTCTGCCCAAGTGTTAACGGCGCCGACTTACGAACTTCGAGGGTTCGAACTCAGCCAGACGCATTACTTTGTGTAATTTATTTTATCACCATTTTATCAAAAAACCATCGTGAGTAAACCGGTATGTCCTAGAACCAAACACAATCGAAGAAATGTGGCATGCACCCACCCGCACTGGCCCCGCGTGGTGGATTACAGCCCATTTCTTCTCCTATAGAGGAGTCCTGAGTCCCAACAGTGGGAACATATTACCTTGGCTCGCGAGGTTGTCGACGTGTAGGAAGTTGATTCAGCGATCATTGTACCGATAGTCGTGTCAGTCAATGGCTTAATAGCCAGGAGCCTCAACCAACAACTTAGGAGGCTCGCGTTAGGTGCCTGGATTAAGGGCTTGATTTAGACAGCTATACTTCTGGACACGGCTCGTATAGTTAGGAGGTTCCTTTCTCTGGAGCCCTGACCGCCGGTAGCTTGGACAGCAGCCGGCAACAGCCGCGGTGCAGCACGACGCTGCCGGTCATGTGCAGCTGCTGCGCGTTCGGCTGCACTTGAACTGCGTTACCTCTTGTACTTGGCGTGCTGCTTGGGCCCGCCTTCCACGACGACGACGCAGCAGCCGCGGTGCAGCACGACGCTGCCCGTCATGTGCAGCTGCTGCGCGTTTGCCTCCACCTTGAACTTCGCCGACGCGCACTCGAACAGGTCTTTTACTCTGTAATGAAGATGTATTATGATTGGTCACTATTATTCTTTAATTCATGAATCCCCAAGCGACACCCGGTGGCCGCGCATCTATTGTCTTACTATTGTGTCTCTAATTGACGGTATCTGAAGGGTTAAGGTGGTGCATCATGACTCACATTTTCACTGTTTTTCATACAACCGCTCATAACTGATTATGACGTTATTACCAATTTTTCATTAGATATTTTGGAAACACAGTATCTTGTGGATATTATCTAGGTTTCTAAAGAAACCAATTTCTAAATTTGTATAAAACTAACCCAGTAAAAACCTCTGAAAATGTCCTATTTTGTATGAACTTCGTCACTTCATAATTTGCCTAAAAATTAAAAAAGTCAAAAAAGTAATCCTCTAGAGACCTTGCAAATTTTATTAAGATTCTAAATGATGACAACTTTTTCCAAAAACTTTTAAGGGTTTAAAAAAAACAGCTATATCCTGGAGCAAGTTTGGTGAAATTTTTGAATAAATCTCGGAATTACCGAATACTAACAGAGTTTCCAGGCGTTATCTCTCTTTTTTTGCGTTGCCTTTTCGTCAAACATCGCGTTGGATTGCATTAAATGAAGTAACAAGCTTTTAAACCATTTTCGATGTTTACGATAAGCGAGTGCAGAAGGACCCTCTTAAGATGGTTCTTTCCCACTAGTCTATTGTTATTGTGAGCATGGGTTAAAAACTTGTTGTTTCATCTAACGCAATGTTTGATAAAGAGGTAACGGCCTAACAGGCCTGTTGGCCTAGTGGTTAGTGACCCTGACTGCTATGCCGGAGATCGTGAGTTCGATTCCCACCCAGGACAAATGTTTGTGTGTTGAGCATGATCATTTGTTCTGTGTCTGGGTGTAATTTATCTATAATATGTATGTATTTAGAAATATATAAGTATGTATATCAGTTGTCTAGTACTCATAACACAAGCTCTGCTTAGCTTGGGACTAGACAACGTTGTGTGATAGTTGTGGAATATTATTATTATATTATTTTAATGAGAAAAAAAACTTGAGACTTAAAAAATGTCAAAAGACATGGCTTAAAGGACTTAGTATCCAAGCCAAAAAAAACATGAACAAAAAGAAAAAAAATCTAACAAAAGTGACGTATTTGAGTTACCTGTACACTGCTACATGGACACCTATAGAAGTATCTTCTCTGATCTTCCTGTCCACCTGGAATTGTAAAAAACACAAATAGTTAATTTACACAAGAACCAAGGTTGCCGACATAAAAAATCGCCAAACACAAGTGGCAATGGGCAGGGCTCGCGGACGGCGAGTCGTGGGTAGCTCACTGTCCGACCGTCCGGACCAAGCCCAAGATGACTGCACTGTTTCCGCGCGCCTCAAGGAGTTGTCAGCAACAGCAGGGGTCCAGCTTGGTCGAAGCCTACTGGGGCCAGGGTTATCCGAAAGGGCGCTCGAGCCCCGGTATGAAGGCTAGAAGGAACGGGGTGGGTTTTTAGTCAGTAAGAGTCTGACACTATCTCCTGCTCCGCCCAAGAGCAGGGGTTGTCAATGAATGATTTTTGCCCACCAAAAAAAAAAGTGGCAATAGGCAGGACATTGCTCGCAGAACAGATGGCTGTTGGGGCCGAAAGGTTCTGGAGTGGCGACCGCATACCGGAAGACGCAGCGTCGGAAAACCTCTTACAAGATGGACCGATGACCTGGTGAAGGTTGCGGGAATCTGATGGATGCAGGACGCACAGGAATACTGTATGAATACTGATGAGGCCCACCTTCTCTCTCTTCTGGTCCTTGGTGAGTGCGCGCGCCTTGTTGGCCTCGAGGTGCGTCTTCTGTCGCTTGGCGATCTGCTCGCGCACCTTCGCTTCGATGGCGGTGGGGTCCTGCACGGCCTCCGTGCCCAGCGCGCGCATCAGGTTTGATATCCTGGGATGAAATAAAAAAAATAGTACATAATGCTAGTGATTACCGTCGAGGCGGTATTTAGACCCGAGCCATGGCGAGGGTCTTAAGAGAGCCGAGAACAGTACTAGAGGCGACCGCCGGCCACTCTTCCTCGCTTCGGACCATGGCCTAAACCAAGGCCCGGCGCGAAAGGTCTCTGCCGCCGATCGCCCCCACAAGGTCACGGCGATGCTCCGCCCAAGCAGGGTGACTGTGTGCTCCACCGTGTCCTCCGGGCGTTTCGCACAGTGGCGACACCCGGGCGTCTCTTCCGCTTGAATCCGGTGCAGGAACCTCCCGAACGTGCCATGTCCGGTGAGGACCTGCGTCATGCGGAAGGTAAGGACGCCGTGAGGTCTTTCTAGCCACGCCTCAAAGAGGGGACTTACCGCCATAATTGTGGCGTGCCCATAGAGTTCTTAGCTGAAAGTGACCGAAGCTGAATGTAGTATTCCAGGCTGAAAGCGGCCGAAGCTGAAGGTTCGGTCAGACGCCACCGACGACGCATCATTGACTCACCTGAGCTTGGGCTCGGGCGGCGCCTCCAGGCCGAGCCGCACTTTCTCCTGCTCCTCCTTCCACGCCTCCCGGCGACTCTGACGCCGCAGCTTCTTCCTCTCCTTCTTCGTTAGGAACACTGGCATGTAGGTCGGCTTTAGAGGTTCGGCTGTGAACAAATAGATGTTTTACTACACTGATCTCTGCTTAATATTATAAAAGTTAGTTTTTTTTTGTTTGTAGGAGCATCTATCGGAATTCCCGCGACCTTGACCAGGTCATCGGTCCACTTTGTGCGAGGCGTTTCAACATTTCTTTCGTTACGCGGTCGCCACTCCAGAACCTTTCGACCCCATAGACCATCTGTTCGTGCACTGTGCTCTGCCCATTTCCATTTAAGTTTGGCGATTCTTCGAGCTATGTCGGTAACTTTGTGGATATCTTCATTCCTGATGAGATCACGAACGGATACTCCAAGTATAGCCCTCTCCTAGACTTAGTCACCCAAAGGGCAATCCTTTGGGTGACTAAGTCTTCTTAAGAGGCGAAGTAATGTCATCACTGGCAACACGCACTGGTCATAGACTTTCGTCTTGAGACACTGTGGTATATTGGACGAGAAAACACCGCGCAGCTTCCTGAACGTTGCCTATCGCACCCCCCTAGCCAAGTTACAACCATTTCGCTTGCGTCGAACGCCTCGAGATGGCCACGCCCCTGATTCTTTTGTTCTGACCACGTGACTGAGCGTTAAGATGACGTCATTCCCGTACATTTGAAGTTTTCTACTAGCGTTAATGATTGCAAATTATCAACTTGGCTAAGGGCACTGTTTTTATTTGGATCGAATTGTACAGAGCAGTAGAGAGAGGTCCAGTGATAGGAGTTTAAAAGTCAGGCAGGTTGTTTTAGATAAATATTGTGACTGAATTTGTTATTTCAAAGGTTATCAATATTTGCAGAACAGTTATCTTTTTAAAGGGGTGAACAAACTAGCATTCCAGTTCCAGCCAAGGTGACCTTCTTATGGTCCGGAGCGAGGATTGGCAGGCGGTCGCCTCCTGCGAAGCAGTAATGCTAGCAAAGGAGGCATCCGCGCGCGCTACACGTCTTGCTCACATCGAAGCTAATCGGAAACTGTTAACCGCACGGGGGCGCCACCCCAATTTATAGTCGGCGCACTCCAAACTCCAGAAGACCAGGAACCTGACATCTGATTGGCTGATAAATTTTGAGTCTGGTTCACCACCACACTCCACCGACAACCCACTTTGTAGATATAACAGCTAGGATTTTGACAATAAATATTCCCATACTGATTCTCCATCGTTTGTTTTTATTAAACCAAAACACCGAAGCAGATTGTGTGGAAGTACCCCACAAGTCTGACATTATCTCCCGCTCCACCCAAGAGCGGAGGTTGTCATTGGATGATTTTTGCCCACCGTAAATAAAACCCTAAAAAATATTTATGTAGCACCCACTTCAATCCAGCTCAGAGACTCTATACTGGAAGTTGTGGACGATTACGTCTACCTCGGACAGACAGTCGTTGAACGGAACCCTAAAAAGCCATTATTTTACTGTCCCCGCACACGGGCTTTAAAAAAAACGCCGCTTCAAGCTTCATTTTGAGGCGACCTTTTATTGTGGCTCGTGTGCTGCGATGCCGCCACAAAAAAACGCTTGAAGCGGCAACAAGCTTCTCCGGCTTCGCGCGCTTCAGTTGTTTTTTGCGGCGGCTTCTAGCTTTTTTTGTGGCCCCTTTTAGCGTTTTTTTGTGGCGGCGTTTTTTGAGGCTAGTTATTTTGTAAAACGCATTTTTTAATCAACATTTATATGTCATATCGAGGAAGGTTTTTTCTTATTGTTGATAGGTTCGCGCTTGATCGCTATCTCACCTGATGGAAAACGACGATGCGGTCGACGATGGGACGCGCTTACCTAGAAGAAACCTATTCACTCTCAATAATTAAACAGATATCATTATTCTCATTTATAATAAAGATAACTATTGAGAATGCATATTATCACTCATTACGTAGGTATATTTAGATAAGCTGTGTTTGAAGTAGTGGTGGCTAATATAACGTATACCGCCAAAATATAACACGCGATTTGTTCATAGCGTATAGCGTTTGTTATATCGACTCTGCCTTCGCGTTATAATATAACGACGTTCAACAAAACGTCAACAGCGGGGCTAAAGCGGGATAGCAATATAACGTTTATTGTGTCCGTTTAGCGCGTTGCCGAATAAAATGATAACGTCTCCGCGTTCAGTTTACTACTGAATTTTATTATAACGTGTTATAATGATAGCGTATAAAATAGCGCGCTATAAAAATATATTTAATAGTCTATAGCGCGTCTAAAGTTTATAGCGGAATTGAACATCACTAGTTTGAACAGAGGCACAGTAACTCATGAGTCGTCTCGTGAGAAATACTTCAGCGCATAATTAAATAAATTTACAACAAAAAAAGGTTTAAGTGTAAAATAGTGCAAAAAAAATGCTGATAATATATTTCCTGCTCGGAGTCGGCGCAGCGACAGCACATAGCGACTATGGCGTTTCATTTCGAGCTCTGAATTTTGATGAAACCGTCAAAAGCATAGACAAGGAATCGTATTTAAATCATCACAGAGAAAAGAGGTTAGTTACTGGGTATTTCGTACCCCAGAATGTCACGAACCGACCAACATGGGGCAGCAAGAGTAGCCGAGAGTTTGCGGCGAACGTCACCAGGTTCATGAACAACGGGACTCGACCCTCAAGCGCTCAAGTGTTCTATCCGGGCCAGCAAGGGTATGTGCCGCCGTCAAATAATACCAGGACTACACTTCTCATCCTAAGTCCAAATGGAACTGTTACCAATGTGACACCGGGGTATGTCAACCCGGGGAGTTACAATACTAGCTCGACAAGGCCTGTCACACCCCCGTATGTGCCTAACCCCGGTTACCCGGGATATCCGGCACCAAACACCGTTTACCCAGCACCGAATACAGTGTACCCAGCACCAAACAACGTATACCCAGCACCAAATAATGTGTACCCAGCACCTAACAACGCGACCGTGAACCCAGCACCAAATAACGTTTACCCAGCACCGAACAACGTCTACCCAGCGCCGAATAACGTCTACCCAGCACCGAACAACGTCTACCCAGCACCGAACAACGTCTACCCAGCACCGAACAACGTATACCCAGCACCGAACAACGTCTACCCAGCACCGAACAACGTCTACCCAGCACCGAACAACGTCTACCCAGCAGCGAACAACGTCTACCCAGCACCGAACAACGTGTACCCACGACCAAATAATGTGTACCCAGTACCAAACAACGCGTCCGTATACCCAGCACCAAATAATGTGTACCCAGTACCAAACAACGCGTCCGTGTACCCAGCACCAAATAATGTTTACCCAGCGCCGAATAACGTATACCCAGCACCGAACAACGTCTACCCAGCACCGAACAATGTCTACCCAGCACCGAACAACGTATACCCACGACCAAATAATGCGACCGTATACCCAGCACCAAATAACGTTTACCCAGCACCGAACAACGTCTACCCAGCACCGAACAACGTCTACCCAGCACCGAACAATGTCTACCCAGCACCGAACAACTTATACCCACGACCAAATAATGCGACCGTATACCCAGCACCAAATAACGTTTACCCAGCACCGAACAACGTCTACCCAGCACCGAACAACGTCTACCCAGCACCGAACAATGTCTACCCAGCATCGAACAACGTATACCCACGACCAAATAATGCGACCGTATACCCAGCACCAAATAACGTTTACCCAGCACCGAACAACGTCTACCCAGCACCGAACAACGTCTACCCAGCACCGAACAACACGATTCCATTCTATCCACGACCAGCAAATACAACTGGATTCGTACCAAAGCCTAACTTCAACAATAATGGATTCAACAATACAGCAAATTTGGCAAATTGTAAATGCAGTCTGCCCAGAGCCAATTCTACCATAACTAAGGAGGAGAGGACTTTGGACGCCTGCATGATAGCTTGTAACAGTTGTCCAGAAGGCTGGAGAAGATCCGCTTGGGGCTTATGCGTCGAAAATGAAAAATTGGATGACTACTAATGCAACAAATAGATTTAATTTTTAATATAAACGTTGTTATAAATTTTTGTTTTAATTCGATATATATAGATCCATCCAAATAACATCCCCGCCCTTGGGCGGAGCGGGAGATAGTGTCAGACTCTTACTGACTTAAACCCATCCTGTTCCTTGTTGCCTTTGATACCGGGCCTGAGCCTCCCTTTCGGAAACAGACCCTAGCCCCAGTAGGCTTCGACCCAGCTGGGCCTTTACGGATGCTTTTTTTTATGGTGGGGAAAATCATCCAATGATAACCCCCGCTCTTGGGCGGAGCGGGAGATAGTGTCAGACTCTTACTGACTAAAAACTCACCCCGTACCTTCTAGCCTTCATACCGGGGCTCGAGCTCCCTTTCGGATAACCCTGGCCCAAGTAGGCTTTGACCCAGCTGGCCCCTAGGGTTGCTGACAACTTCTTGAGGCGCGCGGGAACAGTGCGCGTTGTCGACAACTTGGGCTCGGTCCACACGGCTACCGGACGGTCGGACAGCGATCTACCCATTGCTCGCTGTCCGCAAGCCCGCGCCTATGGTGGATTCCCCTTAGAGGTATAGTTTGCCAAAATTACGGTAGTGTAGGATAGAGTAGAGTAGAGTAGAGTAGGGTATAGTAGGGTATAGTAGGATAGAGTAGGGTATAGTAGGGTAGAGCAGGGTAGAGTAGGGTATAGTAGGGTAGAGCAGGGTAGAGTAGGGTATAGTAGAGTATAGTAGGGTGGAGCAGGGTAGAGCAGGGTATAGTAGGGTACATCATTTACAGGATACATTCCTTTTTTTTTAAATAATGATGACAAGTTAGCCTTTGTCCTCTCTTCTGATTCTTTTTATATTTTTATACCATCATACACACATATGGAATGCAATAAAGTATTGAGTAGAGTAGGGTAGGGTAGAGTATGGTAGGGTAGGGTAGAGTTGTCTAACAGGTATCACAACATAACTTATTAGGCGTTAAGAAATTCGTCGGGTCAGCTAATCTATATATATATAAAAGAAAGTCGTGTTACTATTTATAACTCCCGAATGGCTGTACCGATATGGCTGAAAATTGGTGAGTAGGTAGCTTAGAGCCAGGTGACGGACATAGGATACTGTAGAGTAGGGTAGAGTTGGGTAGAGTAGGATAGAGTAGGGTAGGGTAGGGTAGGGTATAGTAGGGTGGAGTAGGGAAGAGCGGGAGCGAAGCCGCGCGGGCAAAAGCTAGTCTATTATAAATATGCCATTCCAAGTAGTCTAAAACAATAAAGTAATTCCGTTAAATATTTAGTTGTCATTATATTTCGAACAAACTTCGTAATTGATAAACTATTGCCCCGACGAATGTGATATAATATTATATTATGACTTTGCTTGGTTAGATAACTAACTCAATATGCGTTATTATTACATATTCCTCTAATTACATGACATCCTCCGCTCTTGGGCGAAGCGGGAGATAGTGTTAGACTTTTACTGATTACTTTTATGATTTTTTATATTACTTTTATAAGATGATCTTTGCCCACCGGAAAAACAAAGGAACAAACAAAACAAACGAGTGGAAGTTTCAGCTGACAGCCCTCCCGCTTCGCTTAAGGGTGGGAGATATCAGATAATTACCCACAAAAAAAAATCCGGGCTCTCCTTTTTTTCTCTCTTTATTTTTTTGGGATTTTAATCTCAAAGAGCATGTCCCATCGTAACCTGAGTGTCCTCGCACACGGGCCACAAAAAATACGCTTCCAGCTTCTTTTTGTGGCATGTGAGCGGCGGTGTCGCCATAAAAATACCTAGAACCCGCTTCTAGCTTCTCCGGCCACAAACTGTAGCGCGCTCTAGCTTTTTGTGGCCGCTTTTATCTTTTTTTGTTGCCACTCCTAGATTTTTTGTGGCCACTTCTAGCTTTTTTGTAGCCGCTTCTAGCTTTTGTGGCCATTTCTAGCTTTTTGTGGCCGCTTCTAGCTTTTTGTGGCCACTTCTAGCTTTTTTGTGGCCGCTTCTAGCTTTTTGTGGCCACTTCTAGCTTTTTGTGGCCACTTCTAGCTTTTTTGTGGCCGCTTCTAGTTTTTTGAAGCCACTTCTAGCTTTTTGTGACCATTTCTAGCTTTTTTGTAGCCACTTCTAGCTTTTTTGTGGCCGCTTCTAGCTTTTTATGGCCGCCTCGAGCTTTTTGTGGCCGCTTCTAGCTTTTTGTGGCCGCCTCTAGCTTTTTATGGCCGCTTCTAGCCTTTTGTGGCCGCTTCTAGCTTTTTGTGGCCGCTTTTAGCTCTTTTTTGTGGCCCGTGTGGACACTTAAAGAAGTTTACAATAACAACTTAATAATCAATACAACTGATTAAATGTTTTTTACCAAGTATGAGCTACCGACACATTGCCCTGTCAACCAGTATTACGACAGCAGGGGCCCAGCTGGGTCGAAGCCTACTGGGGCCAGGGTTATCCGAAGGGAAACTCGAGCCTCGGTATAAAGAGGCTAGAAGGAACGGGGTGAATTTTAAGTCAGTAAGAGTCCGACACTAACTGCCGCTCCGCCAAAGAACAGGGGTTGTCATTAGATGATTTTCCCCACCATAAAAAAAAAACAATATTCCGAAAATTCTGGTAATAAACAAATACATCAATTACGAGTAAGTTTGACTTTGAAACATGAGATTACTGTTAAACGGGATGACAAACAAACTATTTGTATCTGAACAGTTACTGAGAATTAATAGAATTACGTCATTTACATTCAATAGATAAGCGCCGCCTCAACAACTAAATATAGCTTATTCGTAATAGTTGGTTTATTTAAGGCACCGAGTCTCGTAAAGGCTAGCTAAAGCAGTGGTGGCCACCGTAGACGCGGGCTTGCGAACGGCGAGCCATGGTTCGCTGTTCGACCGTCCGGTAACTGCCGGACCGAGCCCAAAGACGTCGACGGCGCGCACTGTTTTCGCGCGCTTCAAGGAGTTGTCAGCAACAGCAGGGGCCCAGCTGGGTCGAAGCCTACTGGGGACTGGGCGCGCCACGATTATGGCGGTAAGTCCCCTCTTTGAGGCGTGGCATGTACCCATGGTTTCCTGTACCGGATTCAAGCGGAAGAGACGCCCGGGTGTCGCCACAGTGTGGAACGCCCGGAGGACACGGTGGAGCACACAGTCGAGGTGTGCCCTGCCTGGGCGGAACATCGCCGTGCCCTTGTGGGGGCGATCGGCGGCGGAGACCGCAGGTTGAGGCCATGGTCTGGAGCGAGGAGGAATGGCAGGCGGTCGCCTCCTTCTGCGAAGCAGTAATGCTTGCAAAGGAGGAGGCCAACCTCATCAGGCAACGGCGCCCTCGCCGCCGCCGCCGGGATTCCGATCCCGATTTCCGGCCACCGTAGACGCGGGCTCGCGGACGGCGAGCTATGATGATTTTCCACACCATAAAAAATGTGGTGGCCGAGTGGTAACGGCTCCGACTCACGAGTTGTAAGTCGCGGTCCCAAACCCTGCCAAACTCATTACTTTGTGTAATTTATTCCATCACCACTGCTCTCAAAACGTTGAAGGAACACATCGTGACGTCTGTACCAAGGGCTATGGCCTTGGTACAGGTCATGCTCCGGAGCGAGGAGGAGTGGCAAGTGCGAGCCTCCGCATGCGAAACAGTAAGCTAGAAAAGGAGGCCGACCGGACCAGGCAACGGCATTCACAGAGCGCCAGCCGCCGCCGTCCGACGCAGCAGAGCCCAACTGCGCAGCCCAGCTGGGTCGAAGCCTACTGGGGCCAGGGACAGCTCCGAAAGGAAGCTCGGCCCCGGTATGAAAGGCAAGAAGGAACAGGGTGGGTTTTTTAGTCAGTAAGAGACTGACACTATCTCCCGCTCCGCTCAAGAGCGGGGGATGCCTTTGGATGATTTTTACCCACCAAAAAACATTACTTAAGATAGTGTCAGTGCCTTTCTTTCTTCTTTCTTTCTTTCAAAACAAAACTGGTAAATAATAATATATTCCACAACTATCACACTACGCCGTCTAGACCCAAGCTAAGCAGAGCTTGTGTTATGAGTACTAGACAACTGATAAACATACTTATATATTTCTAAAATCTAAATACAAACATATTAAAGATAAATTACACCCAGACACAGAACAAATGATCATGCTCATCACACAAACATTTGTCCTGAGTGGGAATCGAACCCACGACCTCCGGCATAGCAGTCAGGGCCACTAACCACTAGACCAACAGGCCAGTCGAATCACAAGTACAGTGCGTTTCACTTAAGAAGTTCCTTTGCCGTAATGTTGGCAATAAGGAAAAACAGTGTTGCAATATTTTTAGCAATTAAATTACTTAATATTAGGGAGATTAACTGATACTTCGTTACTTTTAACAGTTGCCTTTTTTGTTTTTTTTTAAACTATTTTTGTATAAAGTTTAGGACGCTGAGCTTCATTCCGATTGTCCTGCAATTCTTTTAAATACCGAAAACGCTACGCAACAATATCGTACCTCTCTATTAACGACTTACTTTTAGACCTGCATTTTTTTTAAATAAAATCCCACTCCCCTTATAATTCTCCAAAAATTGTTGCAACTACCGTTAAAATCGATTTCGTTACGCATTTCGGGAAACAATTTTGGTAGAGTAGGCAACTTTTCCTTTTTTCCCTTCTTTTTTGTGTAGACAGACAGGGGAGCCAACACTACGCCAAAGGAACTTCTTAAGAGGGTCCTTCTCCACTCGCTTATCGTAAACATCGAAAATGGTTTAAAAGCATGTTACTTCATTTGATGCAATCCAACGCGATGTTTGACGAAAAGGCAACGCAAAAAAGAGAGATAACGCCTGAAAACTCTGTTAATATTCGGTAATTCCGAGATTTACTCGAAAATTTCACAAAACTTGCTCCAGGAAATAGCCGTTTTTTTAAACCCTTAAAAGTTTTTGGAAAAAGTTGTCGTCATTTAGAATCTTAATAAAATTTGCAAGGTCCCTAGAGGATTACATTTTTGACTTTTTTAATTTTTAGGCAAATTATGAAGTGTCAAAGTTCATACAAAATAGGACATTTTCAGAGGTTTTTACTGGATTAGTTTTACACAAATTTAGAAATTGGTTTCTTTAGAAACCTAGATAATATCCACAAGATACTGTGTTTCAAAAATATCTAATGAAAAATGTGTAATAACGTCATAATCGGTTATGAGCGGTTGTAAGAAAAACAGTGAAAATCTGTGTCGTGATGCACCACCTTAAGTGAAACGCACTGTAAATCACAATGCAATGCACACAGCGCCTTAAATAAGAATTGTTATTATATACAGTAGATATATAACAATATGTTACCGTACAACGTGACAGTAGTTCTCAACGCGACGTTCACATAGAGTTGCGAATAATTCATACTCAAACAGTACTATGTTACCAATATAGAAGATAGAACATCTAGAAAATTGTTAAAGAAAAAAAGACAATCTAATTTATCATCGTGGTGTATCAAAATTGGTTTAAAGTTATGTGAATCGAGTTTATCTAACTCTTTGATAACCTGATCCAAATATTTGGGGTTGGATCTCTTAGTCATATCTCGCCAGACACGTTTTTGCTGGGTGTGAAAAGCCTCTAAGTTTCCTGCCTAAATAAAGTGAAGAAACATTTTTTAAACAAATTAGCGATCAATGTGAATTATTTTGACAAAAGTGTTAATAAAAATTCAGTGAATATAGACTCTATAACAATTCCAGTGTTTTTATTAAAGAATTAAGACTATATGCATAGTGAAAAAATATTTACAAAGTCACTCTCCGTGTCTATCTGTTACCCGCCAACTCCAAAACCGCTCAACGGATTTAGATGCGATTATCACTAATATAAAGTAGAATAAACGATAAAGATTTTTGTGTGTAATAAAATTGCTTTAAAGCAAAACTGAAGCGGGTAAATTGTAACCTATAAGAACAGTGAATCTCAGACAGTTCGAGAAAGTTTTTCAAGATCCAAGTACATCGAGGGACTGGAACAATTTCCTTGCTGCGGTCTTCCAATCCGATTATAATTTGGGTGTCTTCAAGGTTAAAGTGAATTGGCTCTTAATAAACTAGTGCGCCTCACCATCAACGATTGCATCACTGCTTACCTTTAGGTGGGATCTCAGTCAAGCCGATTATAATTTGGGTATCTTCAAGGCTAGAGTGAACAGGCTCTTAATAAACTAGTGCGCCTGAACATCAACGATTGCATCACTGCTTACCATCAGGTGGGATCGCAGTCAAGTACTAGTTTACTTCAAAAAACCGGCCTAGAAGTACGAAGCAACGCTGACACGCCAACATGCTACCAATATACTTCGTAATCGGTATTCTCAATATATTTTCACAACATCACAATTATGGTATCAAAATAAACGACCCAAATTTTGATGTGCGAGTTCGGAGAAGCGTTGTCGAAGATACGAAAGAACCAGTTATCAATTTACGTTATAATGAAGAAAATTTGAAAAGGGATAAAAGATACGCTTATTATAAAAAGACGAGGATCACTGATAACGATATACCACGAAATAACAATGAAAATAACAATGGAACAGCAAAAAATAACAGATACGATATTTTTAATCCGAATTGGAATTTTTTGTTCAACACTACGAACAATCGTAATAACAATTCTGGAATTAACAATCCAATTAACAATCGACCAATGATAATAAATTCATATCCGTACGGATATCCGCCCGGATACGCACCGAAGACGAACTCGGGGACCGGATCTAACCAGATGGCTAGTACAGCCGGATATCAAAATAACAACGGACCAGTTTATTACAACTATCAAAACCCCGATGGTAAGAACTTTGCTGGTTTTGCTGGACAGTCTGCAAATACACCTAGACTGGTAACCACACCATTACCATACGCTCCTAGCTACACTCAAAAACCATTAACAGATATATTTAACAGCAATATTCCGACTGCGAGCAACATACCTACATCATACACAACAACTAGCAACTCAGGAATCCACAATTTGCCTTACGGAACAAATCCAGTCAACGGAGCTTATAACAGCAATTTTAATAGTATACCAAAGCCTTTTGTTAAAGACAATTTATCTCCATATGCACCTAACTTTGACAACGGATCTACGAACTTTACCACCGGATCTACCAACTTTACCACCGCATCTACCAACTTTACCAACGGATCTGTTGACTTTAACAACGGATCTGTTGACTTTAACAACGGATCTGTCAACTTTAACAACGGATCTTACGCTTTGGTTAACAGCACAAACACGACGGCAACGACAACTGAGAAAATACTCGGTGGTTGTGTTATAGCATGCTCTTTGACTTGTCCTAAATTCATGAAGAGATTCGGGAGATTCTGTGTGGACTCTGATAGTACTGAAGATGAATATTGATATCAACCCGGCTTTGTCTGCGTTATTCTAATATATAAGAATCTTGTGTTTGATATTGGACTTCATCGAAACGGCTTGACAGATTTTTATGTCATTTTATGTATTTATGTGATGGTCGATGGGAACGAAAGGTTCTGGAGTGACGACCACGTAGCGGAAGACGCAGCATTGGAAGCATGCATCGGATTCCTGCAACTTTTACCAGGTCATCGGTCCACCTTGTGGGAGGCCTTCCAACGCTAAGTCTTCCGGTACGTGGTTGCCATTCCAGAATCTTTTCGGCGCCCACGGCCATCTGTTCTGCGAGCAATGTGCCCTGTCCTATCGATAACCTATGTGACGCAATTAAGATTCATCAAAATATTTTTTGTTTTAATTGATTGGCTTGTTGGTCAAGTGGTTAGTGACCCTGACTGCTATGCCGGAGGTCGTGGGTTCGATTTCCACCCAAGACAAATGTTTGTGTGATGAGCATGATCAATTGTTCTGTGTCTGGGTGTAATTTATCTATAATATGTATGTATGAAGAAATATATAAGTATGTTTATCGGTTGTCTAGTACCCATAACACAAGCTCTGCTTAGCTTGGGACTAGACGGCGTTGTGTGATAGTTGTGGAATATTATTATTATTAATAACCTACTTTAAAAAAATAGTTGTAATCAATTTTGCGTTAAAATTTTATATGTACATCGTTCAAATCGTTATTTGAGTTGGTGGCAATGAATTCATATTATCTTGAATTTATTAATTAAAATATAATAACTGTTAACAGGAAGTTTCCTGTTTACCTAGAAATATGTTTGAATTGTAATTAATTTTATTATCCATAAGGAAATATGTAAGATATTAATTGAATAATTCTGTTTATGGTTAATTAGTTAAGAATTTTAATTGTAAGAATTGGCATTAAACGATAAAGTATTACTACTGTTTTTGTATGTTATGGTATTTTTTTTTTTTTTCGGTGGGGAAAATCATCTTATGACAAAACCCGCTCTTGGGCGGAGCGGGAGATAGTGTCAGACTCTTACTGACTAAAAACCCCATCCCGTTCCTTCTAGCCTTCATACCGGGGCACGAGCTCCCTTTCGGACAACCCTGGCCCCAGTAGGCTTCGACCCAGCTGGGCCCCTTCTGCTGCTGACAACTCCTTGAGGCGCGCGGGAACAGTGCGCGCCGTCGACGTCTTGGACTCGATGTTATGGTATGATCTTATTTATTTATTTAGCCATTTTTGTACGCACAATAATAAGAAGAACAGAAAAAGGAAACAAAAGAATCGAAAAGAGACAGAGAGAGAGGAGGAGAAAGAGAGAGGGGGGGAGGAGTAGAGGCTCCTTTTCCACTCACCTATCGTGAACATCGAAAATGGTTTAAAAGCTTGTTACTTCATCTAATTCAATCCAACGCTATGTTTGACGAAAAGGCAACGCAAAAAAAGAGAGATAACACCTGAAAACTCTGTTAGTATTCGGTAATTCAGAGATTTACTCGAATATTTCGCAAAACTTGCTCCAGGAAATAGCTGTTTTTTTTAAATCCTTAAAAGTTTTTGAAAAATGTTGTCGTCATTTAGAATCTTAATAAAATTTGCAAGGCTTCTATAGTTTTACTTTATTAATTTTTAGGCAAATTATGAAGTGTCAAAGTTCATACAAAATAGGAGATTTTCAGAGGTCTTTACTGGATTATTTTTACACAAATTTAGAAATTGATTTCAATAGAAGCCTAGATAATATCCACAAGATACTGTGTCTTCAAAATATCTAATGAAAAATGTGTAATAACTTCATAATCAGTTATGAGCGGTTGTATGAAGCACCAGGCAACGGCGCCCTCGCCGCCGCCGCCGGGATTCCGATCCCGATTTTCGGCCACCGTAGACGCGGGCACGCGGACGGCGAGCCACGGGTAGCTCGCTGTCCGATCGTCCGGTAACTATCCGGACCGAGCCCAAGACGTTCACGGCGCGCACTGTTCCCGCGCGCCTCAAGGAGTTGTCAGCAACAGCAGGGGCCCGGCTGAGTTGAAGCTTACTGGAGCCCGAGTTAGCTCCGAAAGGTAGCTCAGCTCCGGTATGAAAGGCACGAAGGAACGGGGTGGGTTTTAAGTCAGTAAAAGATGATTTTTACACACCAATTAACAAATAAACATCTTTTCTTTGGCTTCTCTCTCCTTTTCTCTATCGATTCACATATACACTCATTACTTTTAGCAACATGCGATTTATCCCTCCTCTTTACATGACCATACCACGACAAATAATTCCTTTTTAACTTTTCAGTCACTGGCACCACTTTCAAACTTCCCGAAAATACAAGCTTTTAATGAAAATCATTTCTTTTTCATAGCAAGCTTTTATAGCTCGGTATACCTATATAATTAATACTCGTCAAGACGAATCATACGAGCCCAAACTCGATGGGGTTGTGTCGTTTAACTACCAAGTTTCTATAACCACCTTCCGGTTCTATCATCAGATCAGCTCCTTGCCATAATAATTTTGCATTGTCATCTGATTTACACGTGCATGCAAAGTTTCAGCTCAATCAGTAACTGAGAAGTGGGTCAAATTTAATTTACAAGATTTGATGACAGACAAACATCGGGACAGGTGAAACTAAATAAAAGCTTGTAATAAAAATTAACAATTTTTTAACATAAAAAAATCCAGTGAAACAAGCATCTATCTACGCTAATATAATAAAAAGGTAAAGTATTTTTTTTTTGTTTATAGGAGGTAATCTCTGAAAGTACTGGTCCGTTGGCAAAAAAAAATTGCACCAATAGAAAGCTGCTTTATTCCTGAGTGACATAGGCTACATTTTATATAGGCAGGCGATGCCACGAGCAAAAGCAAGTCTTCTTCTTCTTCTTCTTCCTGCCCTTATCCCATATTACTTGGGGTCGGCGCAACACATTTTCTTCTTCCATTCTGTCCTGTCACCCGTCATACTATCTCACTCACTTTTCCATCATATCACTCCTCACACAATCCATCCTTCTTTTCTTCAGCCTTCCTCTCCTTCTCCATCCATCTACACGTATACTCTGAACTCTTAAAGCAAAAACTAGTAAAAAATATAACAAAATTAAAACCAATTTTCTTTTAAAGAAAAAACCAAATCTACATTTCGCACCTTTGGTAGAACAAGGGCATAATTATAATTGTGTATTAATAGTTTTTAATATTTGTAAACGATACACCTAAAAGAATATAGTATATAGTTTATGTCATACAAAGCAGAACAACCTTAGAACATTATTAACATAGCTAGACCACATTAAGAGGGTCCTTCTCCACTCGCTTATCGTAAACATCGAAAATGGTTAAAAGCTTGTTACTTCATTTAATGCAATCCAACGCGATGTTTGACGAAAAGGCAACGTAAAAAAAGAGAGATAACGCCTGGAAACTTTGTTAGTATTCGGTAATTCCGAGATTTACTCGAAAATTTCACAAAACTTGCTCCAGGAAAAAGTTGTTTTTTTTAAACACTTAAAAGTTTTTGGAAAAAGTTGTCGTCATTTAGAATCTTAATAAAATTTCCAAGGTCTCTAGAGGATTACTTTTATGACTTTTTTAATTTTTAGGTAAATTATGAAGTGTCAAAGTTCATACAAAATAGGACATTTTCAGAGGGTTTTACTGGATTAGTTTTACACAAATTTAGAAATTGGTTTCTATAGAAACCTAGATAATATCCACAAGATACTGTGTTTCCAAAATATCTAATGAAAAATGTGTAATAACGTCATAATCAGTTATGAGCGGTTGTATGAAAAATAGTGAAAATGTGAGTCATGATCCTGTAAAATTGCAAAAACTGCAATTGTGCCCTTGTTCTACCAAAGGTGCGATTTGTCCAGAGTTGCCGGTAAGCTCGATAGATGGCATTGGGATCGAATTAGATGGCGCTATGGTTTCGTTACAAGCGCTTATATGAGTAGGCTAGCTTCAGAGACCTAACGAAGATCATACTGCAATCACTAATCCGAATTTTTGAAAGGTTTCCGGGCACGAAAGTGCTTATTGCCTGAGAATGTACTTGAGGAGTTCACATGGGTTGGATGAGGTAAAAACGATACCTGTTCCAACTTTTTTTTTTCGGTGGGCAAAAATCATCCTATGACAACCCCCGCTCTTAGGTGGAGCGGGAGATAATGTCAGACTCTTACTGACTAAAAACCTCACACCGTTCCTTCTAGCCTTCATACTGGGGCTCGAATTCTTTTCGGATAAACCTGGCCCCAGTAGGCTTCGACCCAGCTGGGCCCCTGCTGGGTCGAAGCGCGCGAAGGCACCCTCGCCGCCGTCGCCAGGATTCCAATCCCGATTGGAATGAAATCACAGAAAAGTACAAAATAACTTTAATTTCGGAAGTCGGTGTTTCTATACGGCTGGCGCCGCTGCCGCCGGAATTCCGATCCCGATTTCCGGCCACCATAGACGCGGGCTCGCTGACGGCGAGCCATGGGTAGCTCGCTGGCCGACCGTCCGGTAACTGTCCGGATCGAGCCCAAGATGTCGATGGCACGCACTGTTCCTGCACGCCTCAAGGAGTTGTCAGCATCAGGAGGGGCCCAGATGGGTCGAAGCCTACTGGGGCCAGGGTAATCCGAAAGGAACTCGAACCCCGGTATGAAGGCTAGAAGGAACGGAGCGGGTTTTTAGTCAGTATGAGTCTGACACTATCTCCCGCTCCGCCTAAGAGTGGGGGATGTCATTGGATGATTTGCCCTACCATAAAAAAAAGCCCCGCCGGCACCGCGTCATTTACGGCACTTTGTACACAGCGTTTTTATCGGCGTTTAGTGGCCAATGAAGGTCACAAGACGCGAGCAGCGGCTTCTCGCGGCCACCGGCGTCGACGTTGTGCGGAGAGTCCATATAAAATGTATGATACCTACAGGAAATATGCGGGTGGCGGCGTTTTGTAGTTGTGGCCAGTGGCCCGTGAGTAGAGATGGGCGGTGGGCAAAAACCCATCGGGTATTTACCGGGTAAATACCTAAAACCATGGGTATAAACCTTTAACGCTGTTTTGGGACGATTTATTAAATAAAGTTTAATTGAATTTTAGATCGTTCACATGTTTTGAACACCTCCATGTTATAAATTCGGCTCCTTTCGTACATTTTTACGTTCCAACGCCAGAATATTATTTTTGTTAAATGAAGTTTGACTGTAACTTTTGCATAAATGTAAAATTTGAACCGATTTTCAAGTTTGTAACAATAAATAACTTGTACAATGTTTTTTTTATTTTATCTTAAGTGTTCTAGATGTTGTTTCTTAATTTTGTATATCTGTGTAAGTGTCCCAAATAAAATACAGAAGTAAAATATTAAAAAAAATACGGACGTGCAATTTTTACATGATTTGTAGAGTAGAAAACTATTCTTTGCCGACACCATGTACATTTCATGCATAAAACATTTTTGATGTTTTTTTATTGCTAATAATGTATAAAAACAAAAAATGTCCAAGAAGTAAATACCCACCATTCGGGTATTTACCCGGATAAAAACCCTGCGTTCGGATATTTTGGGTATTTACCCGGTATTTACCGGGTAGAAACCCATCTCTACCCGTGAGCGTGGCTTCTTACGCTGGTAGGAAACTTCAAATGTATGGAAATGACACGTTAAGTCACGTGGTCAGAACAAAGGAATCGGAGACGTGTCAACTGTAGAAAGAAATTCGAAAAGAAACGGTCGTAACTTGGCTAGACCTGCAGACATCATATAACTGATAATATCTTACGCTCCGTTGCCGTATGATATTTATAAATAACTAGCTTTTGCCCGCACGGCTTCGCTCCCGCTCTACCCTACTCTACACTACTCTACCCTACTATACCCTACTATACCCTACTCTACCCTACACTACTCTACACTACTCTACTCTACTCTACACTACTCTACTCTACACTACTCTACCCTATTCTACCCTACTCTACCCTACTATACCCTACCAAACTTCACATAAACCATCTACTAAATAGTCCGAACAAAGCCTAAAAATTTGGTTTGGATAGGTGAGCCCGTTCTTGAGTTATAAAATAACAACGAAAAGTGGCATTGATTTTTATATATATAGATAACAGCAAAACATTAGCGTAGCATAGTCGGACTCAGGCCTCCTCTTTAGCAGGGGCGTATCTACCGCCGTGTCTGCCGTATTAATTATACGGGGCCCCCAAGCTACAGGGGCCCCGACTCAGGCCAAAATTTGTAACATGTCCACAATCTTAAATTCTCATCGACTGGAATTATAGAATATTGACTACTCATAATGATACTCTGTAAATAGCTTTTAGCACGCTCCTTTCTTTTTAGCATTTTCTACATACAAGACGACAAGACAATAAAAACTCAACCAATTTTAGTACGTCCCTACTAAGTGATCCATAAAATGAGCTCATTTTCAATTTTAAGGCCTCTTAAGGCAGTATTAGAAGAAGCTATTTCGTACAAAAAAAAAAAAACTTTCAAATATATATGATACGGGGCCCCTGAGGGCCTAGCTACGCCGCTGGAGATTAGGCCATAATCCACCACGCGGGCCCAGTGCGGGTTGGTGAATGTCACATGTCTTCGAATTTTTGATTCTAGGACATGCCGGTTTCCTCACGATGTCATCCTCAAACGTAAGCCTATCAATAATTAAAAAAAAATGATGGTGTTTTGAACTATCCTACCAATTTTCAGCTGGGGGCGAATTAGTATAACTTCGGATGTCTAAATTTACCGGACTAATAGCTAAATAACTATCTATACATATATCTACTATCTATACAAGGTGTAACGTTAAATGCGCAAAACCTGAAATTAGTTTGATCAGAATAACGAGCAGAATCAATTAAACCACTTTTTAATATAGGTTACATTTTTCAACAAAATCTTCATTAAAAACTTCAACCTGTCTATTTATGAATAGGTCAAGCCATCACGTGCGCAAACCCGCTGAAATAGGTAAACAAACACAAATAGTTGTAATCCAATAAAATTTTCTCATACACGGGATAATAAAAGGTCTTATTTTAATGCAGATATGAATTTTAATTCATGAATCCCCAAGCGACCACCGGTGGCCGCGCATCTATTGTCTTACTATTGTGTCTCTAATTGACGGCATCTGAAGGGTTAAACAAGCTAAAACTGTTCATAAAAACTTAAAAAAAAAAAAATTTTTTTTTTCTCACATAATTAGGTCAATCTAATTAAAAATCTTTTGGTGTGTCTGAAAGTTTGCGCATTTAACGTTACACGTTGTATATATGTCGCAGCCATCTGGTTAAATTAGCCATCCAATTGGATGCCTAGGACGATAGTTGTTTGAACTAAAATCATTCAACGTTTAACAGCTTGGCGTATTGAAAGTTAGTCCTTTCGAAATGACTGATCAAGAATCAGCCAACTGATTCAAAATCATTTCCGCTATTTATGGATTTAATAATATTTCACTATTACTTGGTGGACAATATTACTAAAAATAAAAAACTTTTTACAAAAAAAATTAAACCGACTTCAAAAAGTACAAAAAAACTTTAATTTCGGAAGTCGGTGTTTCTACAATAGATACCTAATCTTGTCTCTTCGTTATTTAACACCGACTTCCGAAATTAAAGTTATTTTGTACTTTTTGAAGTCGGTTTAATTTTTTTTGTAAAAAGTTTTTTATTTTTCACTTTTTAGTTATGGTACCACTAAAAAGTACCCACCCTTCAGCTAAACATAAATTACCTTATAGCCAAAGTGCATCTCATAACGATTCTTATAATCCCAAATACGGTTATATTACATGAATTTACCCCTCCCCCTTCCCCTCCCCCTTTTTTTTCAGTCAGTCATCGACTACACGTATAAACAAAGCAATTTTACTTGTTACGACAATTCTGCTATGATTCTATGAGGAGTTCTGTTCCATATCTTCGAAGTTCATGATCAGATCATAACAATATTTCTATGGGACCAACTTGGAAAGGTTATTTTCAATCAAAAAGAAAATTTTCACAATCGGTCCACAATTGACCGAAATATCGGTGAACATAAATACAAAAAAAAAAAAAAAACTTACTTTCAGCCGAACATAGAACCTCCTCCTTTTCGAAGTCGGTTAAAAAGTAGTTTTATATAAGTGTAATGAAATGACATTTCATTAATTCAAATTTGCCGCGCTTCGCGCGTTGAAGTTGTCAATGGAATTTATGTTCTGTGGAACGGGGTGACGTGTGATTGAATGGCAGATGATGTTTAGATTATTTTGCATATTTTATTGTTAAAAATTCTATTGTAAAAAGATAAAATAAAGGGATATAATTGAGGAGGCGATATTAGTAAACATTAAATGTCGTTTCTTTGATTTTCAGGTAAGTTATAGGTGTAATGATCATAGTTAAACGTTGTAATATAGTAAAGACGTATTAAATAAACAAAACTTTGATTTTCAGAGAAACAATTTGTGGTTTATTTGGAAAATCCTCAATAACATATCTTATATAAGTTTGATTCTAAGGTCACCCTACTAAACTAAATGACTACACAACGTTCAGCCATCTGGTTAAACGTTGCGGTCAACGACATGGCTAGTTCTTCGTCAGCCATTTCATTGGATGCCGGCGTTTAACGAATGCCCTAGGCTTTTTTTTTTATCTGATAGAAACTAGTACTTGACTGCGATCCAACCTGATGGTAAACAGTGATGCAATCGTTGATGGTGAAGTGCACTAGTTTATTAAGAGCATATTCACTCTAGCCTTGAAGACGCTTAAATTGTAATCGGACGGGAAGACCGCAGCTGGCAAATTGTTCTAGTCCCTCGAAGTACGCGGTATAAACGACGAAGCGAAACGCTTAGTCCGGACCGTAGAGGTTTCAACAACGTAAGGGTGGATACTCGCCGTACGTCGGTTTGTTCGATGGTAGAAATGAGATGGTGGAATCAAGTCATGCAATTCCTGCGCACACTCTCCAAAATGCAACCTGGAAAGTACCGAAAGACTGGCTACCTTACGCCTGTGCTCAAGGCTTTGAAGATTGGATTTAAGGTGGTGCATCATGACTCACATTTTCACTGTTTTTCATACAACCGCTCATAACTGATTTTGACGTTATTACACACTTTTCATTAGATATTTTGGAAACAAAGTATCTTGTGGATATTATCTAGGTTTCTAAAGAAACCAATTTCTAAATTTGTGTAAAACTAATCCAGTAAAAACCTCTGAAAATCTCCTATTTTGTATGAACTTTGACACTTCATAATTTGCCTAAAAATTAAAAAAGTCAAAAAAGTAATCCTCTAGAGACCTTGGAAATTTTATTAAGATTCTAAATGATGATAACTTTTTCCAAAAACTTTTAAGGGTTTAAAAAAAACAGCTATTTCCTGGAGCAAGTTTTGTGAAATTTTCGAGTAAATCTCGGAATCACCGAATACTAACAGAGTTTCCAGGCGTTATCTCTCTTTTTTTGCGTTGCTTTTTCGTCAAACATCGCGTTGGATTGCATCAAATGAAGTAACAAGCTTTTAAACCATTTTCGATGTTTACGATAAGCGAGTGGAGAAGGACCCTCTTAACTATATCTGGATCACCAATCAGCCTCTTCGCACGCCTTTCCATCGAGTCCAAAGCTGCTAGATGGCTTCCAATTGGATGGCTAATTTAACCAGATTGCTGCGACATATATATCCTAAGAAACGTGTATAGGTGGACTTACTGGGCGGCCTGAGCTGCTGCGGGTGCTCCACGAGGTTGGTGATGGCGGCCTCGTTGAGGTTGTCCACGATGTCGTCGTCGCCCACGTGGCACGCGTCCACGCGCGCCACGTGCGAGCGCGCGTCCGCGCCGCCCGACGTGCCCGACGTGCCCGACGTGCCCGACGTGCCCGGCGCCTCCGCCGGACGCCGCGCCTGACGTTCCTCCGGCGTCATCAGGATAACGCTGTCCCACCTTGAAATATATGACGGATATTATCATCGACTTATATTTTAGTGATAGACAAGCACGTTCATGATGGCGACAGAAGGTTCTGGAACAGTGACCACGTACCAGAAGACACACAAGGCTTTTTTACGGGCAAAAGTCATTTTATGACAACCCAGCGGGGGTTTTGGGTGGAGCGAGAGATAGTGTCAGACTCTTACTGACTAAAAACCCCACCCCGTTCCTTCTAGCCTTCATACCAGGGCTTGAACTCTCTTTCGGATAACCCTGGCCCCAGTACCCTTTGACCCATCTGAGCCCCTCCTGTTGCTTCGCAACGCGGGAACAGTGCGCGCCGTCGACGTCTTGGGCTCGGTCCGGACAGTTACCGGACGATCGGACAGCAAGCTACCCATGATGCGGTGGCCGGAAATCGGAATCGGAATACCGGCGGCGGCGAAGACACAAGGTGGACTGATGACCTGGTAAGGGTCACGGGAATCCTAGCCGTTATGACGACACTTGGGTAAGACATGTCCAACATGCATTTTGGGGGGGGGAGGGGAAATTATCCAATGATATCCCCGGAGCGGGAGTTAGTGACAGACTTTTACTGACTAAAACCCACTCCTGTTCCTTCTTTGCCTTTGTTCCAGGGTCACGCGAATCTCTTTCGCATCACCCATGGCCTCAGTAGGCTTTGACCCTGCTGGGCTGTTTGACTTTTTAGACAGAATCTACCTAATTTCTTGCAAATCTTCTTCTTCCTGCCCTTATCCCATATTACTTGGGGTCGACGCAACACGTTTTTTTCTTCCATTCTGTCCAGTCACCCGTCAAACTATCACTAACTCCCTTTTCTTTCATATCACTCCTCACACAAATTATCCATCTTTCCTTCGGCCTTCCTTCTTCCTCTTTACCTATTTTCTTGCAAATAAATATCATTCATTCATTCACAACAGTGGACGTCTTTCGGCTTTTTTTTTCGGTGGGCAAAAATCATCCAACGACAACCTCTCAACGACTCTTGACAACCAACGCTCTTGGGTGGAGCGGGAGATAGCGTCAGACTCTTACTGACTAAAAACCCAGTTCCTTCTAGCCTTCATCCCGGGGCTCGAGTTCCTTTCGGATAACCCCGGCCCCAATAGGCTTCGACCCAGCTGGGCTCCTGCTGTTGCTGACAACTCATTGAGGTGCGCGGGGACGTCTTCCGGCTGAAATGATGCTATGATGCTGGTAGAACTCACCATTCGATGTCGGGCACCCGGTCGGAGTCGGGCGTGTCGGCGGCCAGCAGCGCCAGCTTGGTGGCGGACGAGATGCCCGTCTTGCGCGCTATCTGAGATATCTCGTTCTGAAGTTTCTCTAGCTGGGCCTGGAACCAGAAACGAGGGGTTTTCGAATGACTAATTCAACCTTCTAAGCGGATGCGAGTGGTTTATGCGCCAGGGTCGTGTCTGCGACTGGGTACTCCACTTTTTCTTTCCCGGTGGGCAAAAATCATCTTATGACAACCCCCGCTCTTGGGTGGAGCGGGAGATAGTGTCAGACTCTTACTGACTAAAAACCCCACCCCGTTCTTTCTAGCCTTCATACCGGGGCTCGAGTTCTTCGGATAACCCTGGCCCCAGTAGGCTTCGACCCAGCTGGGCCCCTCCTGTTGCTGACAACTCTTTGAGGCGCGCGGGAACAGTACGTCGACGTCTTGGCTCGGTCCGGACAGTTACCGGACGGTCGGACAGCGAGCTACCCATGGCTTGCCGTCCGCGAGCCCGCACATATAACATAGTCTGCCAGGCGCGAGTCGTGCCAGGCGGCGGCAGGCTGCGGCGCCAGCGCCACTAGCTGCTGTGTGAGTGAGCTACCTTCATCCGGAGGCGGTCGCCCATCTGCACGAACTTGCCGGGCTCGTGGAAGCGCAGCGGGCGGCGCGCGCGGGCCGGCAGGCGCGCGGCCAGGCGCGAGTCGTGCCACGCGGCGGCGGGCTGCGGCGCCGGCGCCACTAGCTGCTGTGTGAGTGAGCTACCTTCATCCGGAGGCGGTCGCCCATCTGCACGAACTTGCCGGGCTCGTGGAAGCGCAGCGGGCGGCGCGCGCGGGCCGGCAGGCGCGCGGCCAGGCGCGAGTCGTGCCACGCGGCGGCGGGCTGCGGCGCCGGCGCCACTAGCTGCTGTGTGAGTGAGCTACCTTCATCCGGAGGCGGTCGCCCATCTGCACGAACTTGCCGGGCTCGTGGAAGCGCAGCGGGCGGCGCGCGCGGGCCGGCAGGCGCGCGGCCAGGCGCGAGTCGTGCCACGCGGCGGCGGGCTGCGGCGCCGGCGCCACTAGCTGCTGTGTGAGTGAGCTACCTTCATCCGGAGGCGGTCGCCCATCTGCACGAACTTGCCGGGCTCGTGGAAGCGCAGCGGGCGGCGCGCGCGGGCCGGCAGGCGCGCGGCCAGGCGCGAGTCGTGCCACGCGGCGGCGGGCTGCGGCGCCGGCGCCACTAGCTGCTGTGTGAGTGAGCTACCTTCATCCGGAGGCGGTCGCCCATCTGCACGAACTTGCCGGGCTCGTGGAAGCGCAGCGGGCGGCGCGCGCGGGCCGGCAGGCGCGCGGCCAGGCGCGAGTCGTGCCACGCGGCGGCGGGCTGCGGCGCCGGCGCCACTAGCTGCTGTGTGAGTGAGCTACCTTCATCCGGAGGCGGTCGCCCATCTGCACGAACTTGCCGGGCTCGTGGAAGCGCAGCGGGCGGCGCGCGCGGGCCGGCAGGCGCGCGGCCAGGCGCGAGTCGTGCCACGCGGCGGCGGGCTCCGGCGCCGGAGCACCAGACAGCTGCAGGCGGAACTCCTCGCGCCGCTTCGCACGGATGTTAGCCTGGAAGATACAATATTAATGATTACGATATCAAAATTATTGCCCTTGGCCCTCGCCATGGCTCGGGTCTAAATACCGCCTCGACGGTAATCACTAACATTACAGACTTATATCATAATGTACTATATTTAATAGGAAAGGGCATTGCATGAAAGTGTCCCCACCCACCAACAGACTTGAGACAGGTGTCATTCGAAGCGTCTAGTTAAATAGAGTAATTATGGCTATAATATATAAATGAGTATTTTTTATTAGGTGACACTTCAACCTAATAAAAAATACTCTATTTAACTAGACGCTTCAAATGACACCTGTCTCATGTCTTTTGGAGGGTGGGGACGGTGTCCATACAAAATCCGGCATCCTCCTTTAATATTATTAGACAGGAAGGAAAATTTATTTGCTATTTCATTGCACAACGTATATTAAACTTTTGAATACTGTAATTAGAGATAGTAGAAAGACAATGAGGGAGCGATCGCGTTCGCTTGGCGTAATGAATTAATCTAAATATAATAATATTCCACAACTATCACACAACGCCGTTTAGTCTCAAGCTAAGCAGAGCTTGTGTTATGAGTACTAGACAACTGATAAACATCCTACTAATATTATAAAAGCGAAAGTTTGTATGTATGGATGGATGTATGGATGTTTGTTACTCTTTCACGCAAAAACTACTGAACGGATCTCGATGAAACTTGGTACACGAGTAGACCATATCCCAGAATAACACATAGGATACTTTTTATCCTGGGATTATGTACGCGGGTGAAGCCGTATTATATTATTATTATTATGAGCCTGTTGTGTCCCACTGCAGGGCAAAGGCCTCCCTTCCTTTATTCCACTCTTTTCTGTCCTTTTTTTTTTGTCGACGGGGAAAATCATCTTTGACGAAACCCGCTCTTGGGTGGAGCGGGAGACAGTGTCAGACTCTTACTGACTGTTTTATCTATATGCATGTATTATGTGATAGCTAAGTGTTTACTAGCATCTGTATGCCCCCACCTCAGTTAGTCGCAAATAAATCGTCTTTAAGCAAACACGCATTTTAAATTACCAAATTCCTGCTAAGCAAATATACACCTTATCAGAGAGATCATAGTGGTCCTTCGAGCCGGATTAATTAGTAAAAAATACAAGTTATCGAAGTTAAGTTAACGTGGGACCACCCACCGCGCCGGCCGGCGCGAACAATAGGCAGCCGCATTCCAGAGGTGATTACTGAATATTGAAAACAAGTTAAACGAACGATGAGTACTACTGCGGAATTAATTCATGTTTTGGAAGACACAGCTGCGTTATTACAAAAAACACAGTTAAATTTGAAGAAATGTCCTAAAACCAGGTTGACAAAAGGTTACGTGGAGACAAGAATCAGATGTATAGAACAATATTGGACTACGTTCAGGGAAACTCATCAACAATTAGTGAAAATAACACCGAAAGAACAAAAACAAACTATAAACTATTTTGTTAACGAAGATTTCTTTATTTATGAAGACTTGTATCTTGTGTTATTAGCCGATTTACAAGACCTTTTGTCGACAATAAATGCAGCGTCCACGCCTTCTACGTCAGTGTCATCGCAAAACAACTCGTATACAAGTGTGAATAATGATCAACTCGTTAGGCTGCCGAGGATACAATTACCGAGTTTTAGTGGGAATTACGAAGATTGGCCTACATTCAAGGACCTATTTATTTCGTTAGTACACGAAAACACGGCGATCAGTGATGTTCAGAAATTGCACTATTTGAAGAGTAGTGTCACCGGGGAGGCCGAGATATTATTGAAGCCTATTCAAATTACAAAAGGTAATTATAATCAAGCATGGAGTGTTCTCAAATCAAGGTACGGGAATAAAAGATTGATTATATATTCAGTGTTAAAGAAGTTATTTTATCAGAAGAAAATAAGTACTCAATCTGCAAATCAAATCAAGAATTTATTAGACGTCACAACGGATTGTTTGAATAACTTACAAAACTTAAATATAAATACGAGCTCATGGGATCCTTTAATTATTTTTCTTGTGATACAGAAAATGGACCCTGAGTCTCACAAAGAATGGGAACAGTCTTCTAGCACAAGTGATGAAGATAACTTACCTACTTGGAATGATTTGAAGAAATTTCTGCAATCAAGATACCGTACCTTAGAACTTATAATGTCAGCATCAGGCACCCGTGAAAAACCTATAAAGGAACGTTCACACCTTGTCACTACTACAGCCACTACTGCATCATTGTCGGCAGACAGAACATGCGTGCTCTGTAAAGAAAAACACACTATTTGTCATTGTAAGGATTTTACTAAACTGCAACCTGCTGAGAGATCTGAATACGTCAAGTCAAATAAACTTTGCTTTAATTGTTTGGCACCAG
This sequence comes from Mythimna lalbum, assembly GCA_949319445.1. Lineage (NCBI taxonomy): Eukaryota > Metazoa > Arthropoda > Insecta > Lepidoptera > Noctuidae > Mythimna > Mythimna lalbum. Next base: position 10,513,361 of record OX439375.1, read on the forward strand.
GCCATTCTGCATATCAATGTAAATTGCAAATGACCTGTCGTAAATGTAAGCGACGTCATCATACTCTTCTACACCAAAACAAAGATTCTGCTTCGTCGGCACAAACTGAAGACTCTAAACAACCGAAGGCATCACAACCCAGTGTAGAAGAGAAGGAGGAAATAGTCAACGCAACGATCGCGTCGCATCACAGTGCCAAACAAAGTACAAGTATAGCACTACTGGCCACGGCAACAGTTTTAGCGAGAAACGAGCATAATCACACCGTTGTTCTACGAGCGCTAGTGGACCAAGGTTCGCAGGCTTCATTTATCAGCGAGAAGGCGACTCAAATGCTCAAACTAACCAGGAAAACAGCAAGAGGAAATATCATTGGGGTGGGCTCTACAAGAACAAGCATCGATCACGTGGTCCAACTAAGGATTGGTTCTCAATGGGATCCAAACTTCGAGATTAACATACAAGCATACGTCATGAGCAAACAGTTGACCACGAGAATCCCCTCCAAAACTGTTACTGTCACACATTGGCCACACCTGGAAGGACTCAACCTGGCTGACCCATACTATCACAAACCGGGTTCCATTGACTTGCTTCTAGGTGTCAAAGAGTATGCACAAATCGTGCAACAACAATTAATCAAAGGTCCTCCCGGTTCTCCATGTGCCCAAGAAACAAACCTGGGATGGATCTTGTTTGGAGAAATTAATACTTTAAAAAAAGAAAAATCTTTTCTGGTCCTTCATCAGCAAATAGAAGTAGATAACCTGTTGAAATCCCTTTGGGAAATCGACACTGAAAAGAAAAGAAAGTTAACAAGAGAAGAAGAACTATGTGAAACGATATATAAAAACACTCATGCAAGAACAAAAGAAGGAAGATACATAGTAAAGTTACCTTTTAAAACCGATAATCCCTTATCACCTAACGGAAACACAAAGGAAATAGCAAGACAAAGATTATTACAACTTGAAAGAAGATTTAGAAAAGCACCTACACTAAAAGAAGATTACCAAAAGGCCATGCAAGAATATATAAAGTCAAATTATATGGAAGAAATACCTGAAAAGGAAACTAAGGAAAACAAAGCGGTGTACTTACCTCATCACGCCGTTGTCCGCGTCGAAAAGGAAACCTCGAAGACACGCATCGTGTTTGATGCTTCAGCTAAAGGCTCGAACCACATCTCTCTCAACGATGAACTACTTGTAGGACCTCAACTACAAGATGACCTTCGAGATATTGTTATGAGATCGAGATTACATTGCGTCTGCTATGCAAGTGATATACAAAAGATGTACCTGCAAGTCTTACTACAAGAACAAGACGCCGATACCTATCAACGCCTTTTGTGGAGAGAAGAAGAGTCGGACCCCATCAAAGAGTACCGCATGCTTCGTGTCACGTTTGGCACGTCGTCAGCACCCCATCTAGCAGTAAGAACTCTCCATCAAGTGGCTGAAGATGAAGGGCAAAATTATCCAAAGGCTGTACGCATTATCAAGACCGATTTTTACATGGATGATTTGATATCTGGGGATGACACTGCAGAAAAAGCGATACAGACAGCTCAAGAAGTTTCTTATATACTGCAAAAGGGTGGCTTCATATTATCCAAATGGTCTTCCAATTCTACCGAGTTAATGCAATCTATAGATGCCAATAGGAGAACAACTCAAGTACACTTAAATTTAAAATTAGATGGAACTGTCCAAGCCCTAGGATTGATCTGGAATCTAGGAACAGATCAGTATCAATATAAAATAAACTTACCGGTGTTGCCAGATAATGTCACAAAAAGAACAATCCTATCGGACATGCAAAAACTGTTCGATCCCCTGGGATGGATCGCTCCGAGTTTAATCTTAGCTAAAATATTACTACAAAAGCTGTGGCTGGAAAGGGTTGACTGGGACAGCAAAATAAGCCAGCAGCTGGTAGACGAGTGGCTTACCCTTCGTGAAGACTTTCAAGAAGTAAAAGAAGTATTTATTGATCGATGGCTTGGCACATTGAGTATGGATTTGGACAAGATTGAAGTGCATGGCTTCAGCGACGCCTCCACGCGAGCATACGCAGCAGTGGCTTATGTCCGAATAAAGACGCGAGATGGCTCAGTGTCAATAAAACTGATAGCGGCAAGGACTAGAGTGGCACCACTACGAACTGTATCCTTACCACGATTAGAGCTGTGTGGAGCGGTGTTGTTGTCGAGGCTGCTTAAGCAAATTGAACAAGCCATGAAAATACCTGCATCAAGCATCTATGCATGGACAGATTCAACAATTGTACTTGCGTGGTTGTCTGGCGATCCCCACAATTGGAAAACTTTTGTAGCGAACCGGGTTGTAGAGATCGCTGAAAATGTAAACAACAACCAGTGGTTTCATGTCTCATCGGAAGAAAATCCAGCAGACATTGGGTCCCGGGGCATGTTGCTAGTAGATCTGAAAAGGTCCGATTTGTGGTGGAAGGGTCCAGCTTGGCTCTCTGAAACAGAAATAGGATTAAAACAAGAAAACACATCTACAGAATTAGAAAAGAAACATGATAAAATACAAGCAAATTTGAAAATAGATCATGAAGAAAGCATAAAGTTACAATTTAAAGAATTCGATAATCTAAGAGAATTGATAAAAGTGATAACCTACTGTCGAAGATTTTTAAATTTTAAAAGAAACACGGAACAGGGTTTTACTACAAAGGAATTAGAAAAGTCTTTAATGAAATGTATTAAATTAGTACAACAAGAAGAATTTCAAGATGAAATAGAAAGACTGAAATTAAATAAATCTGTAAAAGGAGAAAGTAAAATTAAAACCTTGAATCCTTACCTTGATGAAGATGGTGTCCTCAGGGTGGGCGGACGACTTCGTAATGCGAACTTGGACGAACAGGCTAAACATCCTATTATATTGGGAAATAAAAACGAGTTGGTGCCTTTGATTATTGCTGATGCTCATAATCATACGTTGCATGGCGGCGTTCAACTTATGTTAAGTTATATTATCTCAAAGTATTGGATTATACGAGGCAAGGCACTTATAAAATCATGTATACACAAGTGTCTAGTATGTGCTAGACTCAGAACACGATCAAGGATGCAGCTAATGGGTGACCTGCCTAAAGCGAGAGTAACTCCTGCTCGAGCTTTCATACATACCGGAGTTGATTTCACAGGCCCATTTCAAATCAGCATGTCCAAAGGAAGAGGCATAAGAACTCAGAAAGCATACATCTGCGTGTTCATATGTATGTCAACCAAGGCTATGCACCTTGAGTTGGTTAGTGATCTAACGTCCGAAGCTTTTATCGCTGCATTCAAGCGGTTTGTTTCCAGAAGAGGAAAATGCAGTGATATATGGAGTGACCAGGGCCGAAATTTTGTCGGTGCCAATAAGGAACTGATGGCCGCATGGAAAGAAGCAAATCTGGTCTTTGAAGGAGTTATATCGAACACATTGGCACTGGATGGAACACAATGGCATTACATACCAGCATATTCACCGAACTTTGGAGGCTTGTGGGAGGCGGGTGTAAAATCGGTCAAACACCATTTGAAACGCGTGCTCACCACTAATCTCACCTATGAAGAAATGACCACGGTGCTGTGCCAAATTGAGGCTTGCCTCAATTCTAGGCCATTGTGTCCTATCGATGACAAGGACCCAGACTGCATAGAAGCATTAACACCTGGACACTTTTTAATCGGCGAAGCTCCTATTGTTGTACCGTCACCTGATTTCAAAGACATAAAGACTCATTCCTTATCCCGGTGGCAATACACCCAAAAATTGCTTGGCGATTTCTGGCGTCGTTGGCATCAAGAATATCTAACTCGATTACAACAACGTCCCATTTGGTTAAAGAAAGCCGAAGAGTTCAAGATTGGCGATGTTGTTTTAATAAAAACCGAAGGATTACCGCCTGGCAAATTTTCTCTGGGTCGTGTTGTAGACAAACATCCTGGAGAAGATGGCATTACCAGAGTCTACAGCATAAAAAGTGGCAACAATGTAGTGAAGAGATGTTGCTCGAAGTTATGCCCCTTACCTATTGCTACTGAGTAACACGATATGTTTAAGTTAGTTATTAGGGTACCATATTTTGTTTAAATTGAATTTTCAAGTATTATGTTAAAGTTAGCTTGTTGATTGTCAGAGTAAAATTTTGGATTAAGAAAAGAACTACGTCCTTTTGGTGGGCGGTATGTTTTATCTATATGCATGTATTATGTGATAGCTAAGTGTTTACTAGCATCTGTATGCCCCCACCTCAGTTAGTCGCAAATAAATCGTCTTTAAGCAAACACGCATTTTAAATTACCAAATTCCTGCTAAGCAAATATACACCTTATCAGAGAGATCACTGACTAAAAACCCCGCGCCGTTCCTTCTAGCCTTCATACCAGGGCACGAGCTCCCTTTCGGACAACCCTGTCCCCAGTAGGCTTCGACCCAGCTGGGCCCCTCCTGCTGCTGACAACTCCTTGAGGCGCGCGGGAACAGTGCGCGCCGTCGACGTCTTGGACTCGGTCCATTACCGGACGATCGGACAGCGAGCTACCCATGGCTCGCCGTCCGCGAGCCCGCGTCTACGGTGGCCGGAAATCGGGATCGGAATCCCGGCGACGGCGGCGAGGGCGCCGTTGCCTGATGCGGTCGGCCTCCTCCTTTGCAAGCATTACTGCTTCGCAGAAGGAGGCGACCGCCTGCCATTCCTCCTCGCTCCGGACCATGGCCTCGACCAGGGCCCGGCGCGAGAGGTCTCCGCCGCCGATCGCCCCCACGAGGGCACGGCGATGCTCCGCCCAGGCAGGGCACACCTAGACGGTGTGCTCCACCGTGTCCTCCGGGCGTTGCGCACAGTGGCGACACCCGGGCGTCTCTTCCGCTTGAATCCGATACAGGAACCTCCCGAACTTGCCATGTCCGGTGAGGACCTGCGTCATGCGGAAGGTAAGGACGCCGTGAGGTCTTTCCAGCCACGCCTCAAAGAGGGGACTTACCGCCATAATCGTGGCGTGCCCTTTCTGTCCTTAGCCACCTATGGCCACATACATATCCTTACTAATATTATAAAAGCGAAAGTGAGTTTGTTTGTTACGTCTTCACGCCTAAATGGCAAAACCGATTTTGATGAAACTTGGTACACGGATAGACCATGTCCTGGAATAAGACATAGGATACTTTTTATCCCGGAAGTATGTTCCCTTGGGATAATTTTCTGCTATCACGCGGGCGAAGCCGCTGGGAGCAGCTAGTTATTGATAAATTACACCCAGACACAGAACAAATGATCATGCTCATCACACAAACATTTGTCCTGGGTGGGAATCGAACCCACGACCTCCGGCTTAGCAGTCAGGGTCACTAACCACTAGACCAACAGGCCAGTCTAGGCTAGTCAGTCAGTCATATATATAAAATGAGAAACTGACTGACTGACATATCAAGGTACAGCCAAAACTGCTGGGACTAGGAACACAAAATAGATAGGTATTACAGAAGACAATCTCATGTATGTACTTCACTTTTTATACCTACGCTCGGTGGACGCACACTAACGGAACTGTTCGACGAGCGGGCCGACGCGCTCCGAGATATCGTGTCCGTGAGCGGTGTTTATGTGTGCGTTGTGAGAGCGCGCACAGTATGTAGATTGACTTCTGTACCTATATGTTTTGTGCTAGGAGCATGACATTAGGTTTCCTTAAATAACGTAGATAAGCACTAAGGGAGGATAAAAAAAGGGTTGGAGCTATACAGGGTCATTTGTAAAACATTAGCAACCTCTTAGGTTTTAGTTAAGAACATCATAAACAACAACTTTTGTTCTATATTTTAACAATGTATCATATTTTGGTTCACCAGATTTTCAAACAAAAATAAAAATATTTAAATTGAACGTTCTGACTTAAAAACAGGGATTCATCAGCCTACACGATTAGCTAGTGGTAAATGCATAGACCATATTATTCATAATGTCAGAGACAGTAAATGTGAAGTACTAGATCTAGCGCTATCTGATTATACACACTGCCCAAATAATAAAATGCCCAGTCAAAAAAACCTGTACTATTAACCATTGGTATGCTCTAAAGCGTGACTATTGCCAGGATAACTTAGCAAAATTCTCTGACTGTCTCAGTAATCTAAGCTTTAGTGAAGTCTATCTACACCACAACCCCGAGGAAGCTTTTAATTGTTTCTATGACACATTTAAGCTATTTTATGATCTCTGTTTCCCCATAAGAAAAATAAAAATCACTCTACGTAAGAAGCCAAAGTGGATTTCTAAAGGAATTAGGCTAAGTAGTAAACGTAAAAGAGCCATGCTGTGGCAGTACAGGCGTTACCCTAATAATAAAAATAAACTTCTATTAAAGCAATATAGCGCTCGTTTAAAAAAAGTAATAAATCTGACCCAAAAATCTCAAAATGATTATTACATAAGCTCGGCCAAAAATAAATCTAAAGCTTCTTGGAACATTATTAATAAAGATAAGCTTAATTACCCTAAAGAAAATATACCTGACTATATTAAAGTAAACAATAATATAATTTATGACCCTCAATTAATAGCAGAATCTTTTAATAATTATTTTATAGATGAAATTAAGCCGACTAACTCTGCTCCCTCTTTTAAATCTATTGACACTAATTGTAACTCAATATTTATTCCTCCTACGGTACCATCTGACATAGTGACAACAATTCACTCATTAAATAATACCAATAGTCCAGGATATGATGGCATCGTCACTAAAGTTGTTAAGCATGTGGCACTATTAATTGGGCCCGTTATGAGTTATGTCATTAATCTTTGCATTGAACATGGTCATTTCCCTGATAAACTAAAAATTACTATTATAAAACCCATTCATAAAAAAGACGACAAAAAGATCATGGTTAATTATAGACCAATAGCACTTGTACCAATTTTTTTCAAAAATAATAGAAAGAGTAATATATAAAAGCCTTAATTCGTTTTTTGGAAAACATGATCTCATAGCCAAAGAGCAATTTGGTTTTAGAAAGCATGTAATGAAATGACATTTCATTAATTCAAATTTGCCGCGCTTCGCGCGTTGAAGTTGTCAATGGAATTTATGTTCTGTGGAACGGGGTGACGTGTGATTGAATGGCAGATGATGTTTAGATTATTTTGCATATTTTATTGTTAAAAATTCTATTGTAAAAAGATAAAATAAAGGGATATAATTGAAGAGGCGATATTAGTAAACTTTAAATGTCGTTTCTTTGATTTTCAGGTAAGTTATAGGTGTAATGATCATAGTTAAACGTTGTAATATAGTAAGGACGTATTAAATAAACAAAACTTTGATTTTCAGAGAAACAATTTGTGGTTTATTTGGAAAATCCTCAATAACATATCTTATAAGCATATATCCATAAATATGGCAATATATGAATTAGTAAAGAAAATAATATCTAATGTTGATAATAGAACTCCAGTGGCAGCCCTCTTCATGGATATGTCCAAGGCTTTCGACCATGTAGATCATGATATATTGCTGAAGAAATTGGAGCGTTATGGTATAAGAGGGAATGCTTTAAAATTATTAAAATCTTATCTGACTAATCGCATTCAAATTACGACAATTGATAGATTGAGTAAGAGTTCTCAAATTGAACACACATACGTGTCACAACCCAGAAAAACTACTTACGGGGTTCCCCAAGGTAGCATACTTGGTCCGCCTTTCTTTAACATCTACATAAATGACATGCCTAAAGTCATCAAAAATCAGATGATCTTGTTTGCTGATGACAGTACTGTTCTATTTTCTGATAATGACATCAATAATCTCATAAATGACATAAATAATGACCTTAAAAATATAATTAATTGGCTAGCTAATAATAATCTAAATGTGAATCTTAGTAAGACAAAAATAATGACATTCAATCAGAGAATTACGAAACCGAAGGTTAACATAAAATATGAGAACATAACCATCACTGAAACCGATACGACTAAATTTCTGGGTCTATACTTGGATAGTCAGCTATCATGGAAACATCATATCGATGCTTTGTCGAAGAAACTTAACCAGTTCGCGTATGCTCTATATAAACTGTCAAAAACGGTTAACCGGTTTACGGTGCTACTAGCTTACAATGCTTACGTGGCATTAGGTACGGCATAATTTTCTGGGGTAATTCGAGTGACAGGGAAACTGCTTTTAAAGCCCAGAAAAAATGTTTGCGATCCTTTACTCATTTGCACTCTACTGACAGTTGTAAACCAATATTTAAACAACTAAACTTGTTAACGTTACCGTCTATGTACATTTATGAAATGGGAGTATTTGTTCGTTGTAATTTCCATCTTTTTGAAACTCTACGCTCTCGACGTCATCAGGACACTATTCGAGCCGGTTCTCATAAAACAGCATTTTTCGCTAAAAATGTTCTTGGTATGGCCTCCAAAATATATAATAACATACCAATAGCTATTAAAAATAAAGACTGTCTAGGTTCCTTTAAGAAGTCCTTGTTTAGGTTTCTTCTGGCTAGATGTTACTATTCAGTCGCAGAGTTTGTTGCTGATAAAGAGGGGTATGAAGATCCGACATGCTAAATAGTCATTAATGGATAGTGATAATAATATTTGTAATAATAATAATTTAATAATCCATTGACATAATTTTAATAATTATAATTACTTTATATGACTTTATTTTGGTGAACGACAATTGACATACTCTAATTCTATTTCTTTTTTAATGTTTTTTTTTTATTTGATTGACTTGACATTTAAGCTATTGTATTTGCATGGCTTTTTGCCTTAACTTTGTACGCCATTCTTTTGGCAAAACATAGTGCACTTATTTTATTTTATGTAATACCTTAATTCACCTGTTTTACAAAATAAATGATTTATTGATTGATATTACGAAGTCTATGCGAAGCAAGCGATAGTACAAAAGCGGAGGGTAGCTGAACATGAACTTGACCTATTTACGGGCGACCCTCACTAGTCAGTCAGTCGCATTGATGCACTTGCATCGCGTCATACGTGTTCTTGTAGCGAAATTCGGCAGTGCAGATCTTTACATGATGGTGTATCAATATTCTAATGTCGAGTACACGGCAATGGTGCGAATACTTGCTAGGTGTAATTACAATGTTTCGGAAGCCTGCTTATAACATTACTAGCTTTTGCCCGCTCGGCTTCGCTCCCGCTCTTCCCTACTCTACCCTACGCTACCCTTCTCTACCCTACTATACCCTACTCTACCTTACACTACTCTACACTACTCTACTCTACACTACTCTACTCTACTCTACACTACACTACTCCACACTACTTTACCCTACTCTACCCTACCAAACTTCACATAAACCATCTACTAAATAGTCCGAACAAAGCCTAAAAATTTGGTTTGGATAGGTGAGCCCGTTCTTCAGTTATAATATAACAACGAAAAGTGGCTTTGATTTTTATATATATAGATAGATAGATTACGAGAACAGTGCGCGGGAGCCGTAAGTAGATACAGCAAAATACAGAGTTGAAATGTGTTAGATAGAACAACGAAATCTTGAAGGTTTGTTTCTGGTAAATATGTTGTTTTGAGTCATAGAACAAATCTTGTTGTTTATGATGTTCTTAGCTAGCACCTAAGAGGTTGTTAGTGTTATAAAAATAACCCTGTATAAATGCGTGCTCCATTATCGACCACATCGTTGCTTACCATCAGATGAGATGGTAGTCAAACGCAAGCCTACCAATATTAACAAAAAAAAACTTTTATTTTTTCTTACAAATCAACCTAACAACCATATTGACTGGCCTGTTGGTCTAGTGGTTAGTAGCCCTGACTGCTATACCAGAGGTCGTTGGTTCGATTCCCACCCAGGACAAATGTTTATGTGATGAGCATGATCATTTGTTCTGTGTCTGGGTGTAATTTATCTATAATATGTATGTAATGAAATGACATTTCTTTAATTCAAATTTGCCGCGCTTCGCGCGTTGAAGTTGTCAATGGAATTTATGTTCTGTGGAACGGGATGACGTGTGATTGAATGGCAGATGATGTTTAGATTATTTTGCATATTTTATTGTTAAAAATTCTATTGTAAAGAGATAAACTAAAGGGATATAATTGAGGAGGCGATATTAGTAAACTTTAAATGTCGTTTCTTTGATTTTCAGGTAAGTTATAGGTGTAATGGTCATAGTTAAACGTTGTAATATAGTAAAGACGTATTAAATAAATAAAACTTTGATTTTCAGAGAAACAATTTGTGGTTTATTTGGAAAATCCTCAATAACATATCTTATATGTATGTATTTAGGAATATATAAGTATGTTTATCAGTTGTCTAGTACCCATAACACAAGCTCTGCTTAGCTTGGGACTAGACGGCGTTGTGTGATAGTTGTGGAATATATTATTAGTATATTTTTCCGATTCCGCAGAAGCAGGTCCTCAAAGCAATGATTTGCCGCCCTCGTACCAAGAACTCACGCTCTATAACTTGAACGAAGATGTTGGCGCCGCACCACCGCCCTACACTAGCCCAGAAGATCAGAAACATCGACCAGACACCGGGGCGCCGGCTTCTAGAAAACCTCATGCCGGTCATGCTCATTTGATAACTAGAAAAAGTGGCAAAATGTGAGAAGAGACACACTGATCAACAGACAAATAAATGAATCATCATCTTCCTGCCCTTTTCCCGTTTTATTTGGGGTCGGCGCAACACGTTTTTTTCTTCCATTCTGTCCTGTCACTCGTCACGCTATCACTAACTCCCTTTTCTTTCATATCACTTCTCACACAATCCATCCATCTTTTCTTTGGCCTCCCTCTCCCCCTCCTCATAACTTTTTAGCAACATGCGTTTCGTCCCTCCTTTTCACATGACCATACGAAGATAAACGATTCCCTTTCAACTTTTCAGTCACTGGCGCCACTTTCAAACTTCCTCTAATGTACTCATTTCTCACTTTATCCATTCTCGTCACACCACACATCAGTGGCGAAGCGTGAAATATTGAGAGAGGTAAGCCGGAGCAAAAAAAAAAAGCTTACCGAAAATCTGTTATTGGCATCCTGGCTTCAGTCTTGTATAGGCAGATGTATCTTCAGTCCACTTTTACTATACGTGTAAGCACTGAGATATTGAAACAGTGTCTTGCAAACATAATAGAAATGGCTTTGATAAGTGCAGCAGAAATCGTAATATTTTAATTTCGCCATAACTTCAAAACCAAAAGTCTAATTTTAATCATTCAAAGACCAAATATTATCTACATAAACTGTACTTAGTGATGAAATAATTTATTTTGATAAGGGTTAATAGCATCAGTAAAATAAATGCGTTTAAATGTAGTCAAAAAAAAAATTCAAGATTATTAGATAAAAAAATGGTTGTTGTGCCTCACTCGACATAGATAGGAATACTGTTTCGCGGACTTTTTTGTAGATATTTATAAGGTCTACAATTAATTAGAACATTTTATGGTTCTACTTTTATAGTTTAGGCAGCGTACGCAAAATAAGTAACTTTTCTGGTTGATTTTTTACACCTTGTGTCCGAAAAACCCAAATATCTTACGGAACCCTATTTTTTTCCAAAATAAAATTTAGCCTATGTTACTCGTGGATAATGTAGCTTTCGAATGCTGAAAGAATTTTTAAAAACAGTCTAGTAGTTTTAAAGCCTATTCAATACAACTCTATCAAATAACTCGAAAAAAAACCGGCTTACTGGAGCGATAATAAGCGCGTAAGTTTATTGACCTTTATGTCACGTCATGACGTATAAATTGTAAAGCTTTAAGCCGATAGCGCCTGCGGCTTATCTTATAGCAACATGTTGTTGAAATGCAAATTTTGTTGATTTAATGTCCATCCATAGTGTAGGCGTTTTGTAATGTTTCTCTGTACAAAAGATTGATAAAAGATAAAGAAAAGATTGATTGATTGTGCCATTTCTCAATTACGGTAGAGAGTGGTTGTGTTCTAAACTTGTGAAGGGAAGCCGGTGGGAATCGAGTTGTATGGAACCTTCGTCACTGCCACACATCTATCTTAACATTCTCATTTCCGCTACGTGCAATCTTTTTTCATCCGTCTTTTTCATAAAATTAAATATTGCTCTATCTATACTAATATTATAAAGAGGTAAAATTTGTAAATTTGTAAGTTTGTATGTAGGGGGTAATCTCTGAAAGTACTGGTCCAATTGTTAAAATTTTTCACCGATAGAAAGCGGCTTTATTCCTGAGTGATATAGGCTATATTTTATGTACGCGGGCGAAGCCGCTGGTAAAAGCTAGTTAGTATATTTATAAAAATCATTGCCACTTTTCGTTGTAATTTTATAACTCAAGAACGGGCTCATCTATCCAAACCAAATGTTTAGACTTTGTTCGGACTATTTATTAGATGGTTTATGTGAAGTTTGGTAGGGTAGAATAGGATAGAGTAGGGTAGTGTAGAGTAGAGTAGGGTATAGTAGGGTGGAGTAGGGTAGAGTAAGATAGAGTAGTGTTTAGTAGGGTGGAGTAGGGTAGAGTAGGGTAGAGTAGGATAGAGTAGGGTATAGTAGGGTGGACAGTGTTGCCAGTATGATTACCCAAAAAAGGACGTATGGCTTTCTGAAAAGGTACGGTTTTTAACTTCAAGGTACGGTTGGGTTGGTATTTTTGTTAGATCTAAGTAAATTGTAGCAAATTGTAGATCTCAGTTTATCTGAATATATTGAGATTTATTTAAACAAATGTAGAATTTTCTAAAAAAAAAAAAACATTTGATTCAATAAAATCAATCATCAATTATCTAAAATGTTTAACTAAACAAAATTATTGTAATTTCGTTTCAAGTTTCTGACAGGTACGTAAACAACAGAACTTTGCACACTTGTCTAAAAACAATAAAATAAAACAATACTTTTTGTTCCTTTAAATATAGAAAACTAGCTTTGCCCGCGCAGCTTCGCTCCCGCTCTTCCCTACTCCACCCTACTATACCCAACTCTACCCTACTCTACCCTACTACCCTACTCTACCCTACCCTACCCTACTCTACCCTACTCTACCCTACCCTACCCTACTCTACCCTACTCTACCTTACTCTACCCTACTCTACCCGACTCTACCCTACTCTACCCTACTCTACTCTACCCTACTACTCTACCCTACTCTACCCTACCCTACCCTACTCTACCCTACTCTACTCTACCCTACTCTACCCTACTCTACCCTACTCTACTCTACCCTACACTACCCTAATTTTTTTTTCCATAAGAACCTTCTCCTCACAATAACAATCACAACAAAAAAAAAAATCAGCCAAATCGGTCAAGCCGTTTTCATGCCAAGTCGTGACAACGGAAAACGGGGGTCATTTTTATATATATAGATAATATCGCTTCATATCTGAACTTCCTTCATCACGTTTAAAAAAAAGTTAATTCAATCCATCATTAAGGAATTTAATGACTTTACTCCATTCTGTAACTCTGTATTGATTTATAACCTCATTTCTATAAATTAATTTACAAATGAATTTCTTCGATATTGGAAATCGGAAAAAATGTTTGGTCACTTTACCATATCCGTTTTAAGAAAAAAGTTTTTTAAACGTAAATTCAGAATGTTGAGAAAAACAGGAGAAGGCTATTTTTTTTTTGTTTTTTACCCTTTGTAGTTTGTAGTGAAAAATAAATCACTAATATAGAAAAGGTACGAAAAAGGTACCGGTCTACACTGAGGTACGGTTGTGTGATGAATAGTACGGAAAACCGTACTTTTTGGTACGGTCTGGCAACGCTGAGGGTGGAGTAGGGTAGAGTAGGATAGAGTAGGGTATAGCAGGGTAGAATAGGGTATAGTTGGGTAGAGTAGGGTATAGTAGGGTAGAATAGGGTATAGTAGGGTAGAGTAGGGTATAGTAGGGTAGAGTAGGGTATAGTAGGGTAGAATAGGGTATAGTAGGGTAGAGTAGGGTATAGTAGGGTAGAGTAGGGTATAGTAGGGTAGAATAGGGTATAGTAGGGTAGAGTAGGGTATAGTAGGGTAGAGTAGGGTATAGTAGGGTAGAATAGGGTATAGTAGGGTAGAGTAGGGTATAGTAGGGTAGAGTAGGGTATAGTAGGGTAGAGTAGGGTATAGTAGGGTAGAATAGGGTATAGTAGGGTAGAGTAGGGTATAGTAGGGTGGAGTAGGGAAGAGCGGGAGCGAAGCCGCGCGGGCAAAAGCTAGTTTTTTCATAGTTGTTATACGTAATGCGTGTTAGAAAACAAATCGTATTTTTTCTAGGTATATCGTTAGCCTATGTGAAGAATCGAGTATCGATCTTGAGCGGTCGTTGTGGCGACGCTTGGGGGAGGCCTATGTCCAACAGTGGACGTCTTTCGGCTGATATGATGATGATGGTGATGGTGATGATGATGATGATAATGTGAATAATGAAGTTACCTTGAGCGTGGGCGCGACGTGCGTGAGCTGCACGCGCTTGCCGCTGGTGTCCACGGTGCGGCCCTCGCGGTCCAGGATGAGCGGCGCCGGGCCGCTGCCCGCCGGGCTGCTCAGCGCGCCTCCTGCCACATCATCACACCACATTAAGAACCACAACTTTTAAACGTCGTCATTTTCTCTGCTTTCAAAATTATATACAGGGTGTCGGGACAGTCCTCCGCAAACTTTAAGGGCTTGCTTAGTAGACGAAACTGAACAACCTTCCACAATTTTATTTCCCGAAAAAAAATCTTGTGGAAAGACTTTAAAACAATATCATATTTTACTTTATCAGATTTTAATACAAAAATAAAAATATTTGAATTGCACGTTCTAAATGTTGCGAAGTCTATGCGGGCGTATCAATTTCCTAGTGTGATGAGTACACGAAAATGGTGTGAATGCTTGCTAGGTAGGTGTGATGACAATTTTTCGGAAGCCTGTTTACTATTATTACGAGAACAGTGCGCGGGAGTCATAAGTAGATACAGCAAAATACAGAGTTGAAATGTGTTAGATAGAACAACGAAATCTTAAAGGTTTGTTTTTGGTAAATGTATTATGTTTTGTAAAAAGTCATAGAACAAAAGTTGTTGTTTATGATGTTCTTAACTAGCACCTAAGAGGTTGCTAGTGTTTTACAAATGACCCTGTATATGTATAATTGTTTTAATATAAAATTTTACCATTACCTACTTTTTTTGATCCCCCATTCTTGGGTGGAGCGGGAGATAGTGTCAGACTTTCACTGCCTAAAAACCCACTCCTGTTCCTTCGCTGCCTTTCGAACCGGGGCTGAGCTACCTTTCGGAGCTAAACCTGCCCCCAGTAGGCTTTGACCCAGCTGGGCCCCTGCTGTTGCTGACAACTCCTTGAGGCGCGCGGGAACAGTGCTAGCCGTCTTGGGCTCGGTTCGGACAGTTATCGGACGGTCGGACAGCGAGCTACTCATTGCTCGCCGTCCGCGAGCCTGCGCCTACGGTATCCCGGAAACCCGGCGGCAGCAGGGGCGCTGTTGCCTGATGCGGTCGGCCTCCTTTGCTAGCATTACTGCTTCGCAGAAGGAGGCGACCGCCTGCCACTCCTCCTCGCTCCGGACCATGGCCTGTACCAAGGCCCGGACCACTACCAACTTAGATGTTATTGTTAAGCCGGGCACTCATTAGCGAGCTGTAACCGTAACTTATGTGATACAGTAACGAAGTTCTAGTGTGTATGCGTTTTACAATTACGGCTCACGACGTCGCCGGAACGCTTTCACCGAGCGTACTGATTGTGCGAGCTGTAACTGTAACCAAACGGATACAGTAACGAGGTTCTAGTTTGTATGCGTTTTACAATTACGGCTCACGACGTCGCCGGAACGCTTTCACCGAGCGTACTGATTGTGCGAGCTGTAACTGTAACCAAACGGATACAGTAACGAGGTTCTAGTTTGTATGCGTTTTACAATTACGGCTCACGACGTCGCCGGAACGCTTTCACCGAGCGTACTGATTGTGCGAGCTGTAACTGTAACCAAACGGATACAGTAACGAGGTTCTAGTTTGTATGCGTTTTACAATTACGGCTCACGACGTCGCCGGAACGCTTTCACCGAGCGTACTGATTGTGCGAGCTGTAACTGTAACCAAACGGATACAGTAACGAGATTCTAGTGTGTACGGGGAGTAACGAACGGAGAGACCTGCTCTGCCCTCGGTTTTGGTTTGTAACTCCACGATGTCGGACGAAGAGTCTCTCGCCTGTGCAGCATACTTACTTATAGATG
Organism: Mythimna lalbum; assembly: GCA_949319445.1. NCBI lineage: Eukaryota > Metazoa > Arthropoda > Insecta > Lepidoptera > Noctuidae > Mythimna > Mythimna lalbum. Next base: position 10,529,634 of record OX439375.1, read on the forward strand.
CCTTACTCGATGATCATAAACGGCCACGAAGATGGTGGATTCATCATTAATCGAGAAAGCAGTGATCTACTATCAGCAAAAGACATTTATCCTCTCACCATTCAAATTCAAATTCAAATTTATTTATTGGTGGTTAAGTTCTTACATGCATTAGGGTCGCTGCAACATACCCATAAGGAGTACAATATTTAAATCAACTTTTATCGTTAATTATAAAAAAATAAGTATTACTAAATTATTACTAAAAAAAATTGAGTGTAAAAGTGTTTTTTTAAACCTATTTGCAAAAATAAATATCATTTATTATCTACCTTGTCAAACATCAGATTTCATCGTCACACAAATACAATTTATATTATTATTTCATTCGTCAAAAAAATAAATATGTCACATCTTTCATAATCGCCATTTATAATAAAACAATAATTAATCATAAAAATAGCATTGAATAGTCAAATAAGTTGTTTAATAATTACATTATATTAACCAAAATTTACTCAAAATGACGAAGGAATAACTCGAAATTACTGCAGATTCGCAGCGGCTAGCAACAACCTCTCTTCTTGACGTCCACGAGAGCACTGCGAGCGCCCTTTGATCGCAAAAACCGACAATCGTCGGCTCGCTGCGAGTCGCTCGTGTAGCGTTCGTGGCAGGCTCGCGAACCACGTACACATTATGTTTTTGGTAACAGTATCGGTTACAGCTACGTGTAACGTTACGGGCTTAGAAATGAGTACGTTGTAAACGTCGGCTCGCGGCAAGCCGCACGCGTACCGCTCGCAGCAGGTTTGCGAACCACGTAGTGATGTGCCAAGTCGCTGTTTTGGTGGATCAAGTCGATTCGAGTCAGGTTATACGGTATTCGAATCAGGACTCGATTCCCTGATTCGAGCCCAGTTCTCGAATTCTATGTTTGGTATTCGAATATTTCTAGACTCGAGTCCGATTCCTAGACTCGAGTCTAGAAATTCGAGTCTGGAAATTCTAGTCATTCAAGAATAATAACTTCTAACAGACACGAAACAAAGAAATCAAAACAAAAAGATGCAGGTTCAAACTTGTTTGTACTATTAGGCCCGCGCCACTTCATTGCAGGTAAACATTTTGCGAGTACAAGCGAATTAACCAAACTTGAATACTAGACTCGAATCAGTAGGACTCGTATAAATAGAATCGAGTTAGCGAGTACGAACCGATTCTCCTGACTCGAGTACCGGAATCGAGTCCGGCGAACTCGAATCAAAATAAATTGGGATTCGAGTAGGCGAGTCCAAAGCAGGAATCGAGTCTGACTCGAGTCAAACCGTACTCGGCACATCGCCCACGTACACACTATGTTTTTTTGGTTACAGTACATGCAACGGTCATAGTTACGGCTCGCTAGTGAGTACCCGGCTTTTGTGGTGAATAAAGTTCTCTGCTAGTAAACCAGCATGTAATAACTCATATTTATGACAGTATAGATGGACTGACCTGCCAGTTTCCTCTGTATCCGGGCCTGCAGCTCCGCGATCTTGCGCTGCTTCTCCAGTTCTTCCTGGGACATGGCGTTACCGGCTGTAGAACAGATCACAACTTTTATAACATGGCATTACTTTACATTTTTTTAAATTAATCGCCATCCAATGCACAATAGGGTATGTTACTCTATATCTGTGTTTCCTGATAGCTACAACGTTACTTCTAGGCAAGCGCGCTCCATCGTCGACCACATCATCGCTTACCATCAGGTGAGATAGTGGTCAAACGCGAGCCTATCCATAATAAAAAATAATAAAAATATGAGAAAACATCTAAAAATATATTATTAAGATAGCTTGACTTTTGTTGATGATAAGATAGTTTGACTGGCCTGTTGTTCTAGTGGTTAGTGACCCTGACTGCTATGCCGGAGGTCGTGGGTTCGATTCCCACCCAGGACAAATGTTTATGATGAGCATGATCATTTGTTCTGTGTCTGGGTGTAATTTATCTATAATATGTATGTATTTAGAAATACATGTTTGAATTCATGTTTTGTTCCATGTTGTTGTTTTTGTTTTTTTTGTGTTTGTTTTTTTTTTTTGTTTTTTTTCGATCATTGTGGCGACACTTAGGGGAGGCCTATGTCCAACAGTGGACGTCTGTCGGCTGAAAATGATGATGATGATGATGATTTAGAAATATATAAGTATGTTTATCAGTTGTCTAGTACCCATAACACAAGCTCTGCTTAGCTTGGGGCTAGACGGCGTTGTGTGATAGTTGTGGGATATTATTATATTATAGCTTAGGCAAAAAGCAGTCGGTAACTGGTAGTTTTAGTTCATAAAGTAAGATTTTTTTTAGTCGCTCTTTTATTATTATGAAATAGCCGCCATGGTATTACGTCATTCAGCTGTGTAAATTAAAATGACAGCTGTCAACTGTCAACTGATCGGCCATACTGAGGGCATTTGATTACAGAGCCAACTGACGTCATGGACGATGATCAAATTTGTATGGGACGTGTCCCCCCTATCCAATAGATTTGAAAACAGGTGTCATTTGAAGCGTTTAGTTGAATAGAGTTTTTTTTTATTGTGGCAACATATCTCAAAAGTATGGGGTTACCTATTCCGCTCTCCGGTGATAACCGGCTAAGGAACGGTAATTTACCTGGTTTGGAGAAGAGTACAGGTTTGATGACGCTGGGCGGAGCTATGGGGCTGCTCTGCTGCACCTGCAGCTTGAGGTGGTGCGCGGCAGCGGCGGCGGCGCTGACCCCGCTCTTGGCGTCGCCGGACCCCTTCATCGCCAGGAGCGCGCGTTTCCTCTCCTCTATCTCCTTCTGAGCGTTCGCCATCATTAACTGGAAGGTTGAGATCATATTTAATCCCTTGTTCGTAAAAGAGTCAATCCCTAAGACTGCTCGCCCACGTCCGATAATATAATCGGTGACCGATTTTTTGTAGGAGAAAAATAGAACACACTGATAGCAATAGTGCAACGCACACGTCCTACAAAAAGTCGGTCGTAAATACAGAACAATGTTACAACTTCGGCCCGATTATCTGTCTTACAAAAAGTCTGACGTGGCCGGGCAGCGTAAGGCTGCGTTACGAGAACACTTCTGCTGGCTTGTTGGTCTAGTGGTTAGTGGCCCTGACTGCTATGCCGGAGGTTGTGGGTTCGATTCACCCAGGACAAATGTTTATATGATGAGCATGATCATTTGTTCTGTGTCTGGGTGTAATTTATCTATAATATGTATGTATTTAGAAATATATAAGTATGTTTATCAGTTGTCTAGTACCCATAACACAAGCTCTGCTTAGCTTGGGTCTAGACGGCGTTGTGTGATAGTTGTCGAATTCAAATTCAAATCCAAAATCATTTATTTCAAATAGACCATTTGCAGGCACTTTTGAATAGTCAGTAAATGTTGGTCAGTCCAAAAAAGTGAAGCTAAATTGCACGATCCAAAGCATAGATGTCTATGGAGAAATTATTTTTAAATATATTTAGAATAGAATATTATTATTTTTATATGTATATTCATTTATCTCAGGACCCTAAGGTCCTGGACCTTTGGAAGGCGTACGAGGAGCCGAAACCAACTCGCAGAGGCCCTTTTAGATGCTTTTAATGATGGATTGTGGTAGCAACCGGCGATTATCCCTGTATGCGATATGCTAGTGCATCAAAAAAAAAGGCAAACAAAATAATAGGGCTATGGTTTTTGGAGTCTTAAGTGGACTGATAACATGGAACTATGTTAAGACTATGGCCCCTGCCTGAACAATGTCATTAATATCCATCGATAAAAGGCAGGGGGTGACTTGCACACTCAATAAATGGGCCCCCTAAAACGGCCGCTAGCACGAAGTGACGTAGCGACAAGGGGGCAACATAATTATCCTGAGGCACTTGAGGAGTGGAGAGGCATACCACGGCTATCAGGACAATCCCGGAAGTACGGTCAAGATCCCTACCAGCACCTTACTGGATTTTGCATCCTTCTCCCGAGCATGTTTGCTCTTGCAAATCTCCACTCAAGCCAGCCAATAAAGGCAAGAGAGAGGTGGGAGCTCTGTTCCTCGTCAGTGTTCACTACGGCCGGCCAATAAAGGCAAGCCGGAGATGAAGAACAAGAATTCTTCCGGAAGATCGGGTCCGTGGGGTCGCTAATGCCCGACAGTTCGCCACAAAACTGCCCTGCGGATATATTATTATTGTGTCGTTTATTCGCAAGTATATACATATGAATAATATTTTTAAATATTCAATAAAAAAATAAAAAACATTTAAAAATATAAAAAATAGTAGCCCACCGGTATCGGGAACAGGGTCCAAGCTACCGGCGGTCAGGACTCCAGAGAAAGGAACCTCCTGACTATACGAGCCGTGTCCAGTAATACCGCTTTCTGAATCAAGCCCTTGATCCAGCCGCCTAAAGAGAGCCTCTTAAGGTATTGGTCGAGGCTCTTGGCTATTAAGCCATTGGCTGAAACAACTATCGGTCCAATGATCGCTGAATCCACTTCCCACATGTCGACAACCTCGCGAGCCAAGTCAATATACTTGATATTATTATCTCTTTATTTATTTTTTACACATATAAAATTACATTTTTAAATATTTTTTAACAAAATCATATTAAAAAAAAAAAACATTTAAAAATATAAAAATATAGTTTCCGCCGGTGTCGGGAGCAGGGTCCAAGCTACCGGTGGTTAGGGCTCCAGAGACAGGAACCTCCTCACAATGCGTGCCATATCGAGGAGTACTGCCTTCTGTATCAGGCCCTTGATCCAACCGCGCAACGATAGCTTCGACAGATGGTCGTCGAAGCTTTTGGCTATAAGGCCATTGGCGGTCACGACAATCGGCACAATGATAGCTGAGTCCACATTCCACATGTCGACAACCTCGTGTGCTAAGTTGAGATATTTTATTTGTTTCTCTTTCTCAGCTTTCACGAGATTCTCGTCATGCGGGATGGTGACATCGACTATCATTGCGCGGCGCGCTAATCGGTCTATCACCACTATGTCCGGCTTATTGGCTACAATAGTCCGGTCAGTAATGATAGACCGATCCCAGTACAACGTGACATGGTCATTTTCAAGAACTGGGTCGGGCACATACTTGTAGTACGGTACCTCAGAATCCACTAGGTTGCTACAAGTACACGTTGCTGGTGAAGAATCCTGGCTACTTGGTTATGCCTGTGCAAGTACTCGCCGTTAGCCAGACGAGAACAACCAGAGATAATATGTCTGATAGACTCACCCGGACGATGACATGCCCGACACACGTCAACCGTCCCGTCCTTCATAATATGTCTCCGGTAGTTGTTCGTCAAAATAACTTCGTCCATAATCGCACAGACAAAAACTTCAGTTTCTCCGAACAGGTTGCTGAATCGTAACCAGGCCACGGACGCCAAAAAATCTACATCAGGCTCATGAAGAGCCCGAAAGAAGCGCCCGTGGAGCTCCTTGCCTTTCCATACTTCCTTGCGGTCATCAGTAGTTAGTACCACAGGTTTGCGCCAGTTCTCTTTAGCCATGGACAACGGGGTGAGTCCCTTGTCCACTGCGACCACATCGCGGTGCATACCCACGTCGGTTTTGAGAAAGTATTCTCTGAGGCTGCACACCTCGCGGTTGTGTAGAGTCTTTGCGTTCAAAAAGCCACGACCTCCACACTTCCGCGGGATGTACAGTCTCATCACCGAAGATCGTGATGCATCCGATTTGCGGTCAGCAATGTACGGACCCGCCTATCCAGAGCGTCTAACTCGGTCTGAGTCCATTTGAGTATGCCGAAAGAGTACATTAACACCGGCATGACCCAACCGTTGAAGGCGCGCACTTTATTTCCGCCTGACAGAAGGCTGTTTAATACCTTCTTCAGGCGGCCAAAGAAACGCTCCTTCAACGATTGCTTCATGTCAGTAACGTTAATGCCTAACGCTTCCGACATACCCAAATACTTATAGGTTTCGGTCGAGCAGAGGGATCTAAGGTGTATGGAATCCGAAAGTTGAACCCCCTCAGATTCCATAATCTCCCCTCGCTTTACATGCATGACTGCACATTTATCCACACTAAATTCCATCCTGATGGCACTACTGAAAGTTTCAGTTACCTTCAGTAGTTCCATTAGTCGTAACTTGTTGGGGGCAATGAGTTTCAGATCATCCATGTAAAGAAGGTGAGATAAAACCTGACCACCTCTTCTCAACCGATAGCCCAACCCTGATTCCTCCAGCAATGTGCTTAGAGGATTTAGGTCTAAGCAGAACCAAAGTGGACTCAGACTGTCGCCCTGGAATATTCCCCGTTTAATCCATATAGGCTCATCGTCCCCCTGGATCGGTTGACACCCTGGATAGCGAAGGACTGTGTTCCATTCCCCCATACATGACTCAAGGAAGGTGCGTAGAGTTGCATCTATTTTATACAACTCCAACACCCTCATGAGCCATGTATGTGGAACAGAGTCATAGGCCTTCTTATAATCTATCCAGCATGTCGACAAATCCTTGCGGGATCGACGAACCTGTTGGCTTATGGCCATGTCAATGAGGAGTAGCTCCTTAGTACCGCGTGACCCGTTCCTACATCCATTCTGAGAGGCAGACATAATTGAATTGTTTTCAATGTGTTTGCACATTTTTGTTCTCAGAATGGATGTAAGAAGTTTATAGACCGTTGACAAGCATGTTATCGGTCTATAATTCTTGGGATCCGCAGTACTACCTGTCTTATGGAGCAGATGGGTAACGCCAGTTGTTAGAAACTGAGGTAGCGACCCAGACTCTAAAGATGACTGGAATTGAGATGCTAGGAGCGCGTGTGAGCTGCTATACCATTTTAACCAGAAGTTTTGCAGTCCGTCCGGTCCTGGAGACTTCCAATTCGGTAGCGAACGGACTGCTCTGGCTACATCTATTGAGGTGATGGTTACTTTTTCCATTTCTGGTATAGCTTCGCACACGCGCTCGACATCCAGCCACCCTCAGTGTGACAGACGGGCACCGACCAAATGCTGCGCCAGAATGTATTCGTGGCGGCATCATCCGGGCGGAGCACGTCAGTCACATTTTGCCCAGGTCGCTCCCAAGCTCTATATACCCATCTCTCATCGCTCTGGAACATACGATTCTGCGAGTACCGGTCGACTCGCCGCTTATAACGTCGAATACGGCTAGCCCATGCACAAACTTTCTGCTTCAGGAAGTCGATATTATTATTATTATTATATTATTATTACTTACCTTAATTCTATCAGCACTGAGCACAGCCATTTTGTTTCCAACCGTCTCTCCCTCAGATAATATCGTCGGCAACTCCACTCCATTTTTTTTATCTCTTTCTTCTTTTTTGTCTTCTTTTACCTCTTTTTCCTCTTTACCCTAAAATAAAAAATATTTTATGTATTTTTTAAGGCACTTTGAAAATGTGTTACTCAGTCTTTGGTAATTTTTAGGGTTTACTAAGACAGTTCCCTATCCTTTTGCATAAAATTTTAACACCTAATATAACATGGCATACTTTTGTTTTGCCCTAATTATATTTTTGCATAATATTATTTACGCATAACAGCTTACGCATAATTTTTTAAGCATAATTTCTCTAATCATTATAATGATTAAGCATAACATTCTAAAGCATAAATTTACTAAGCAGCATGAAAGCGAGAAAAACGGTGAAGGAAAACATCGTGAGGAAACCGGCATGTCCTAGAATCAAAAATTCGAAGACATGTGACATCCACCAACCCGCACTGGGCCCGCGTGGTGGATTACGGCCCATTCCCTCTCCTAGAGAGGAGGCCTGAGTCCCAGCAGTGGGAACATTAAAAAAGCTGATGATGATGATGATCATGATGATGATGATGATGAAAGCGAGCATGCATGTTGCAGCTGGCATGGTTTCTGTCACGGCTCCAGCGCTGTAGGCCTCCGGCGGCGGCACCACGCGTGTTTATCGTCGCAGACGGCTTTCGCTCGCCACCGCAGCACGCGGGCCGCCTCGCCCCTAAGCGATTTTAAATTACACTGTAGGGGTAGGGCAGACAAGACTACGTGGAGTCGGTTTTGCAGCGATTCGGTTCTGTCACTAACTTTTGTAGCACAACATATTGAATTTTTAACCAACAATATTATTGAATAGGGTAGATTCCAGGGTCAAAATAACTACATTTGATTTAATCCGTATTTTAGATTATGAAAAAATATAAACACGTATTTTTTCTTTTTTCGATTAAAAAAAAAATAACAGCGAAAATATGCAGCACGGCGTGACGTTACACGTAACTTTAATGGAATATATCTTTGTCATTTTTGGTTTAATTTAAAATAAAAAAATACGTGTCCCTTATTTTTGAATAATCTAAGCTATGTGGTGTTATGTTATATTAATTGTATCCCTAAATATCCCTAAATATTATTATGTTAATATTCATTAGGCCTAGTAACGTTATGCGAATTAAATTTATGCCAAAAAAAAAAATGGCAAAGTATTATTATGACAAAACAAATTATACCAAAATCTTTATGCCAAAGTATATTAGGAAAAAGAATATTATGCAAAAAGACCAACAAAAAATTCCACCACTGGAGACTCCAGAATCATATACTAGATCCATGGTAGGTATTTGTGTGCGTCCATGTTAAACACAGTCTGTATAGACGTTGTTTTTTTTTATGGTGGGGGACAACCCCCACTCTTGGGCAGAGCGGGATATAGTGTCAGACTCTTACTGACTAAAAACCCACCCTGTTCCATCTAACCTTCATACCGGGGCTCGAGCTCCCTTTCGATAACCCTGGCCCCAGTACCCTGAATAGACGTGACATAGCCAAACCTCATCGTGGCGGGAGCGCTTCGAGTCCTTATCGCGGTCGCTGGACTCGTGCTTCCTCTTCTGCGACTTGGAGCTGGACAGCAGTTCCTGAGCCAGTGCCATCACTTTGTCAGCCAGTTTACTAGCTTTCTTCGAGTCAATGTGAGCCGATATCTTGTCTATAATTTTTCTCCTTTCATATCTGAAAAGTGTTATATAATTAGTGGTAGTTTCGTAGCAAATTTGGTAGTTTTGAGTAAGACAATAGCATTGTGAACACCAGAGTTCGCTTGGGGTTTAATTAATTAAGAGTGAATAACTCTTAAGGTGAATGCTCCAACCAGCCTGAGAAATTCAAATTTTCTTACGTTTTTTGCAATTTGCAGGCCAGTGACATGTTGTAACTTTACCAAAACATGATTCGCTGCGATAACAAGTATAATTTTAAATACAAGAATGATCAAAACATTCGCTCCGTCAGCTTTCACATAGAAAAATTGCATGTAAGTTAGATTTCGGAGATTTTAACAATTTACACCTTTTCTATGTAAAATTTGAATTTCGCGAGCTGGTTGGAGCATTCACCTTAAGACAGGAAGTCTAAGGGGTCAGCTAGATATAAGATCAAAAAATCATAGCTACTACACAATAATAATAAAATGTTCCACAACTATCATACAACGCCGTCTAGTCCCAAGCTAAGCAGAGCTTGTGTTATGGGTACTAGACAACTGATAAACATACTTATATATTTCTAAATACATACATATTAACCCTTCAGATACCGTCAATTAGAGACACAATAGTAAAACAATAGATGCGCGGCCACCGGTGGTCGCTTGGGGATTCATGAATTAAAGATAAATTACACCCAGACACAGAACAAATGATGATGCTCATCACATAAACATTTGTCCAGGGTGGGAATCGAACCCACGACCTCCGGCATAGCAGTCAGGGCCACTAACCACTAGACCAACAGGCCAGTCAATATGGGGGTAGTCAGCAATGCCTACAAATTACTTGCATGCTATAGAGAGGCATATATTATATCTATAAAATACTAGCTTTTGCCCGCGTGGCTTCGCTCCTGCTCTTCCCTACTTCACCCTACTATACCCTACTCTACCCTACCCTACCAAACTTCACATAAACCATCTACTAAATAGTCCGAACAAAGCCTAAAAATTTGGTTCGGATAGGTGAGCCCGTTCTTGAGTTATAAAATAACAACGAAAAGTGGCATTGATTTTTATATATATAGATATACTCATAACTACAATAATTTAAATTATATGCACATACTTATTATAGTAGGTATGTTACACAATTTCATTAAATAAAAGGAAAAAAATAAAGGGTTGGTGGAAGAAATTAAATTAAACAGAACCAGGACAGCATTATGGAGACAATAAATAGTTTTTAATCCCTACTATATAATATTATAAATGCGAAAGTAACTCTGTCTGTCTGTTACGCTTTCACGCAAAAACTACTGAACGGATTTAGATCAAATTTGGTAGGTAGGTAGAAGAGACACTGGAATAACACATAGGCTACCTATAATTCCACTGCTGAGCACGGGTCTCTGCCCGCGCGATATAAACTGTAGTCCACGCGGGCGAAGCCGCGGGCGGAAAGCTAGTTACTAGAAATAAATACTAAACAAATTGAGATTGAAGAATAACACTGGAAAATGTTGTTGACTATTTTCATACATAATATGTTACTTACCCATTAGAAAGGCACGATGACACCGTGGATAGCAAAGAACTGTCCGATTTCCCTATAGTCCTGTAAATGGCGCGATCGAGGGAAGACCTTAGGTCCTCAACCTCCCGCCTCGACAGTTGCAAAGCCATGGTTTATATTCACAATTACGCACTTATAGGTTATGTCACTAAAGTCTAAACAATCGTAGGTTTTTACACAAAAAAATGAAGATCAATGTGAATGGTTCATATTTTATATCTCTTCGTCAAGTATTTTAACATTTTAGTTCGTATTTTTCGGAATATTTTGTTTACATTCTCAGCAAATTATCAGAATCTAATATGACATGACAGTACACCACTGACGTAAACATGTTTTTCTGTTATGTTTTTGACATGGATACAAAGACTTTTAAGCCATGTATTCGTCTTTTTTGCGATCAGAATACGGATGTAAAGCGTATTAATGTTTTTTTCGTAACTAATATAATATATGGAGACCGTTTCGCTAAGGAATCAACACTACAATACAATTTTCACAATCATTTTACCGATCAATTATTTCTCACTTATTTCAATGATTCCACATGTTGTCAAATTGCGCAGACATTGAGGTACAATTTACAAAGCTACAATTACAATTCTTACAATTTCAAATCACAATGTCTACTAGAAATTCATTTGCGAATAATTTAAACTGCCGCTGAACTACACGCATTAAAAGTCCGCCAAACCTTCACGTGCAGTGCGTTTACAATAAGAGTAGGATTGATTGCCATGTTCATGTTGTGACGTCACGTGGTACTGTCAAGTCGAAGAAATTAGTTAAGGTTGCTGCCGTGCTAGTGATATTAGCAGTAAGTGAAATTTTTCATCCTTTAAAAAATCCTTTTATTCCGTCATTTAAAACTATTCTATTATATACACAACAAGCTTCTCCCGCGGCTTCGCCCGAGTGATAGCAGAAATTTATCCCAAGAGAACATACTTCCGGGATAAAAAGTATCCTATGTCCTATTCCAGGACATGGTCCATCCGTGTACCAAGTTTCATCAAAATCGGTTTTGCCATTTAGGCGTGAAGACGAAACAAACTCACTTTCACTTTTATAATATTAGTAAGGATTTTATTTAGTGAAGAATATAATAGCGCTTTATTTGGGCTAAACGTTTCAACTATCACAATATAATTTTAAAAAAGAAGTCCGGAAAAACAAAAAATCTTTGCGCGAATATTACTCAAAATACGAAAAATATACTTACTGCTCTTATCGCTAGCGCGGCAGCTTGGATAGAGTGAATAAAACAATAATTTTTTAAATTTAATTTACGGAACAAAAAAAATTCAATCAGAATCTAGTTCTTCAATTTTGCTCATCTCTGCGTCACTGTGTGAGTAGTGGCAAATGTAACAAGAAGGCAAACTGTTCCCAACAATGAAAATAAGAAAGAAACATTTCTTTTTATTGCAGCGCTGGAAGGCCTCCAACAAGGTGGACCGATGACCTGGTCAGGGTCACGGGAAACCGATTGATGCGTGACGCACAGGACCGGTTGTTGTGGCACCGCTTGGGGGAGGCTTATGTCCAACAATGGAAGTCTTTCGGCTGACACGACGATGATGATGATGATGATGATATCGCTTAAAACAATATATTTAGCTGATTTTTACTTAAGACTTAGTAATACAAATAAAAATAAAAATATATATTGATACGCAAATAACATTTCTTTGCAAACCGTACTTTTCACTAAACATTTGACAGATCAAGGTTATTGATTTTCCTTTTCTTATTTACAACTAGCTTTTACCCGCGCGGCTTTGCTCCCGCTCTTCCCTACTCCACCCAACTCTACACTACTCTACCCTACTCTACCCTGCTCTACACTACTCTACCCGACTATACTCTACCCTACACTACCCTAATTTAATTTTATTTCCTAAGAACTTTTTCCTCACAATAACAATCACAACAAAAAAAAGAATTAGCGAAATCGGTCCAGGCGTTGTTGAGTTATGCGCTTACCAACACATTTTGCGATTCATTTTTATACTATAGATAGATACAATTTGCAGAAGAGGAGCGGCTACACGAAAAAGGGAATTTAAAAATGAAAAGGAAAAAAAAAACTTTTTACAAAAAAAATATAACCGACTTCAATGATAAAAAACACTGAAAAGTATCAAATAACTTTAATTTTGGAAGTCGGTGTTTCTATAATAGTTTAGTCTCTTCGTTATTTAACACCGACTTCCAAAATTTAAGTTATTTGATACTTTTCAGTGTTTTTTATCATTGAAGTCGGTTATATTTTTTTTGTAAAAAGTTTTTTTTTATTTTACACTTTTTAGTTATGGTACCACCACTAAAAAGTACCCCTCAGTCAAACTTAAATACCTTATAGTCAGAGCGCATCTCATAACGGTTCTAATAATCCCAAACACGGTTAGATTACATTAATTTACCTTTCGGCTTCATCATCAGATCAGTTCGATATATCCTCTCCCCCTCTTCTTTCAAACAGTCATTAGACTAGATTCTGGAGAGGGAAATGATATATCGAACTGATCTGATGATGAAGCCGAAAGGTAAATCTTACAATCAGTCATTAGACTAGATGCTGATAATCCCGGCTGTAGCATCAGGCCAGATTTATATCAACACTAGCTTCTGCTCGCGACTTCGTCCGCGGAAAATTTCTTGTTTTAAAATAAGATTACACTCGATTAGACGATGCGCACGTTCAGCGCTAGATTCCTGAGCACGGGCCTGTGATGTTATGGCATTTTGCCTAGCGAGCCGCTGCGAGCGCTCAGCGCTAGTCTCCCTATCCCTTGTCTCAGAGACATGCTGCCTTAAATGAGATGGACGCTGCGCACGTTCAGCGCTAGATTCCCGAGCACGGGCCTGCGATGTTATGACATTTTGCCTACCAAGCCGCCGCGAGCGTTTAGCGCTAGTGTCCCTATCCCTTGTCTCAGAGACATGCTGCCTTAACTCAGATAGACGGTGCGCACGTTCAGCGCTAGTTCCTCGAGCACGGGCCCGCGATGTCCTCACATTTTGGCTAGCGAGGCGCTGTGAGCGCTCGGAGCTAGATTCTCTAGCGCGTGCTTGCGAAATATATTCTCTATTTCTCGAGAGGCGCTGCTCATTTTCAGGGGCAGATTCTTCCGTACGGCGTACTCGAGCGGCTCTTGTCTGTGATGTCTGCCGGGACAGTTGAGATTTCCTTTTAGACATGCTCTCAACAAACTACGCACAGACTTGAAAACAATTATGAACAAAAGGAGAGCGACTCGAACACCGTCCGCCTTTACAAAACAAAACAATCGTAATATCGAATAACTCGTATCGATTATTACGATAGAACGAAGTACGAAACTACGAACATACAAAAACGTACAACGAAATTACGATATTTTCGATTATGAGGTATCTATCTACAACAACAACCATACGAACGAAACAACCGAAACCAATAAGCAACTCACAGAAGAACTCCAACTAACGACAACGTGGGCATAATAATTCGAGAGGGTCATCAATCCACAGAAAGTCTTAACACCGCGATTCAGAAAAATTACGTAATTGCAGAACGCCATCTATGGGCAAATAGGTGAAACGTTGGGCACGCCACAATTATGGCGGTAAGTCCCCTCTTTGAGGCGTGGCTGGAAAGACCTCACGGCGTCCTTACCTTCCGCATGACACAGGTCCTCACCGAACATGGCAAGTTCGGGAGGTTCCTGCACCGAATTAAAGCGGAAGAGACGCCCGAGTGTCGCCACTGTGCGGAACGCCCGGAGGACACGGTGGAGCACACAGTCGAGGTGTGCCCTGCCTGGGCAGAGCATCGCCGTGCCCTCGTGGGGGCGATCGGCGGCGGACACCTCTCGCGGCGGGCTCTGGTTGAGGCCATGGTCCTTAGCGAGGAGGAATGGCAGGTGGTCGCCTCCTTCTGCGAAGCAGTAATGCTAGCAAAGGCGGAGGCAGACCGCATCAGGCAACGGCGCCCCCGCCGCCGCCGCCGGGATTCCGGTCCCGATTTCCGGCCACCGTAGACGCGGGCTCGCGGACGGCGAGCCATGGGTAGCTTGCTGTCCGATCGTCCGGTAATGGACCGAGCCCAAGACGTCGACGGCGCGCACTGTTCCCGCGCGCCTCAAGAAGTTGTCAGCAACAGCAGAGGCCCAGCTGGGTCGAAGCCTACCGGGTCCAGGGTTATCCGAAAGGGAACTCGTGCCCTGGTTTGAAGGCTAGAAGGAACGGGGTGGGTTTTTAGTCAGTAAGAGTCTGACACTATCTCTCGCTCCACCCAAGGGCGGGGGTTGTCATAAGACGATTTTTGCCCACCATAAAAAAAAATAGGTAAAACGTCTGCACAATGAAAGTTACGCTAGGGGCATTTTGCGTTTTAGTAATTTTATATTATCTTCGAAACTGTATGACCAATTGCTATGCTGCAAATGGCACATCTTATCTGTATAATGTTCTTGTGATACTGAAATAATTTATTGTCATAAGAATTAATATTTTGTTGCTCAAATAATCAACCAAACGTAAGTATGCCGAAAAAAAATATTTTTAATGCAATAAAAGAAGTATAAAAGATGAAATATAAAAGATAGAGATATGGTACCGCGGACTTTTTTGTAGAAATAATTAAGACGAACCAGGTAGCCATACATTGTTTTTAATTTTAAGCAACTGTTTAGGCAGCGCACGCAAATAATTCTATTTTATGAGGTATTTTTTTCCGACTTGCTAGACAAAAGTTGTGATAGCTCGGTTAATATACATGCTATAGAAACAATTTATAGCCTATAGCACTCAGGAATAATGTAGCTTTCTGCCAGTAAAAAAAATTTTAGAATTGGATTATTAGTTCCAGAGATTACCCCCTACATACAAACTTACAAACTTACAAACTTACAAATTTTACCTCTTTATAATATTAGTATAGATTGCAATGAACTTAAAATTTAGTCCTGTTTAAAATGAGCCCAAACACGACTACGGTGCTGTAATTTCAAGGTTTGTACTTTTCCTGATGCTCCTGGCTTCAGCATCAGGTCTCTATGTACTTCGGTGTTCTTTATTAGCAGTACGTTTATCCACACATCGAGCCGTTTTCAATGAGCCTAAACTCGATATATCTGCTGTTTGTTGTCGAGGACTTAGGTACTCTGCAGACTATCCTGACTGCAGCATCAGGTCATGACTTGATGATCATGAGACCAAATGTAGCAAATGCCCTATCAAACATCAAAACAATTTACTAAAACAGTCCTTGCCTGTTCGAGTAACTTCTTACTGTTAAGGAGTTGTACCTTCCATCATCAGCCCAGCTACCTGAGATGGTGACGACCATACGCAAATACACAAGATACTTCATAAAATATGCGAAAATCAATAAGTGAGCCTATAAAATTTGAAGGTTGCCCTCGATTTCTCCAAGATCCCATCATCAGATCCTAATTTGGTGATAATGGGACCACCTCAGAACTATCTACTTTCGAACAAAAAAAGAATTTTGAAAATCCGTCCACATTTGGGGGAGTATTCGACGAACAAACATACAAAAAAAAAAAAAAAAACATACAAACAGCCGAACGTAGTACCTCCTCCTTTTTGGGAAGTCGGTAAAAATCTTATTCCAATGATTTATTTGCATATATAAAAGTTGGAGGCCTATAAGTAAATACAAAACCAAATTACGAGCATATTACAAGCTTTTATTTAGTTTCACCTGTCTAATATGACCCACTTCCCAGTTACCGATTGAGCTGAAATTTTGCATGCATATGTAAATCAGATGACAATGCAAAATTATTATGACATGGAGCTGATCTGATGATGGAACCGGAAGGTGGCTATAGGAACGAACTCGGTAGTTAAACGACACCACCCCATCGAGTTTGGGCTCGTATTATCGATTCGTCTTGACGAGTATTCATTAAATAAGTATTATACCGTGCTATAAAAGCTTGCCATAGAAAAAAATATTTTTATTAAAAACTTGTTCATAGATAATTAAAAAAACTAAATTAGAAAGGTTTAGTTTAGGTACTTACTAACTTATATATTTAAATGAGATCTGAGAGACTAATATACCTACGTACAAAATAATCTCACTAATCCGGCACTATGAAAAACCCAGAGAGTGGCGGAGTTTTAGAAAAAAAAACTACATACTTAAGTACTTATACCTATAAAAAAAAGTCTATTTGGAGGTTAGACCAAAGATTTTATATATCCTAGTACTAGATTGACTACGGCAACCTCAAAAGCGTACCTGAAAAGGAAAGTCAGAAAGAGTCCTGTCATCTCGTTCTACTAGTGTGTCCATACTCTAGCTACATACTACGGGACAATTTTGCTCAAAAGTTAGTTAAAGATATTTTTGATACATCAAAATAGACATGCGCTTACCAAAAGGGAACAGAGTTTTTTTTTGTAATGACTAGGAAATAGCTGATGTCCGTATATATTATAATAGCAATATCCTCTTATGCGAGTATGAAATGAAAACCTACACTGATAAAAAAATGCCTAATGTGTGTGTACCTACGTAAGAAGATCACTTCTGAACAGCTACACCTATCAGAATAAGGTTTGTCTGAAAGAAAAAACTAGTTAGTTTATAATAAAACTAATATTATTCTTTTATTTTTACTTTATTAAAAATAGACTGATGCGTGACATAAAATTGTACATTTTTTATTACGTCAAATTGCACGTATTAACTAAAAAATAAACAATAAATGATACATTAACGCGCCACAGGGAATTTCCGAAAGGGAAACCATGGTCCTGGAACACAAAGGGCAACTGAAGGACACGGTAGATTTATTCAGTATAAACCTCAAATAACTTGTCCCGCTCTAGGATGGAGCGTAAGGCGCTCTACCTTAGAGCAGGATAAGTTATTGGAGATTTTACCACATCAAAAAAAGTCTCCTACTATGTTCGTTTGTCTATATCTGTTTGCAATCAACTCAAAAACTACTGAATGGATTTTTAAAAACGGATGAACTTACAAAAGGGTATACATATAGATGGAATAGAATTACGTTTTAGTGTTGATTTAACTTTACATCTTCAGATATAATGTGGCAACCACAAATAAAACTGTTGCTGAAAAAAAAATTTTTAAATGTCACAACTTCAAAGCCACTGTTGCTTATGGTTCTCGTTTCTTGGAAATCTATAACAAAACATAAAAAATAATATATTACTAGTAGTTAACGGTTAAGCCACATACATGCAGCATTGCGTGCGGCATTTATTAGGGACCTACCTAAGGACTAAAGTTAAAGACAGTAGACTATGATTTAAAATGAATATAATTCTCGAATGTACTATATCGATGTGGAGAAGATTTTGGAGCGCACGCGCGTCGTTTTAAGAAGTGGTCACAGATAACTAATACTGAATAGGTCCCAAGACACGTCCCGCATGCCGCACCTCTGGCCGCCGCTGCTCGCCGCTTTCCGTTGTGTCATGAGAGCAGCCGAAGATCGCCGAGCGGCCAAAGGCGCCCGATCAACAGAAAAGATAAAATTAGTAAAATTGGTGGGCGCTTGACTTATTAAAAAAAAAAAAATTGAGCCTTCTCAGATATTTAGAAATTTGCTTATAATAATATAAAACTTGAACAGTAGACAATCGAATTTTATAAAATTTTGCACCTAGTCAAAAAAAAATTCAAAACGATGTTTGTTGTCACCCTACATAAATATTTTGTAAACAAAACAGAAAACTTACCAAAAAAAATGAAATTCCACAACCAGGATACCCATCGCTATTGCGAAACTTTACACAGCATCGTTTTGAACATCTTGCACACTTTATACTTTACTAAACATTGAGATAAAAACTTGTAACAATTAAAAATACAACTTTAGTCCTATGAAGCATCAGCCATATTGTTTATTGATGTCAAATTCTGTCAAATTGAAACCTCCTAAATGTTGCCTTTCATAATTTGAAAATTACTACGAATAGCTACTAAATCTAAATGAAATCATCATTAAATACAAGAAGGATGCGTATAAAATTTCAAGAAGCAATATTTAAAATAAAATATTTAGTTGCAATTCATTTTATGTTGCATAAACCTATCAAAATGCATGAACACGGACTATTTAACGATAACTGGAACAATCTAAAAACTACCATCTGTTTCTTATTTTTTTCTGGTAGTATGTGCGAAAGGGACAGAGAGGATTTATCTCAGTGTCTTACTCCAGGCCATTTTTCCCTTTTGCGTGTCAATAACACACATGAACTTAATGCTAATGAGAATAAAGAACACTTTAGACAGTGTAATATTTCTTCGTAGTCAATCTAGTCTACTCTAGTAGGATATATAAAATCTTTGGGTTAGACTGCTCGATGACACTGACAGCAGAGCGCATACGCTGTGCGTGGCGTAGGGAGGGGCGAGGAAGGCGCGGGCGGGGGTTGCGTCCTTTTGCGGATTTCATCACTCATGCGGATTTACTCCGCATCCCCGCTAATGACCATGGCATCGCAGGTCGGCCTGCTCTGCACTCAGGCTTCCTTCAGAGGATATCGGCTCGGGCCCGGAACACTCTGCTCCTCATCACCTGTAGATAAACATGTCATGAAGTCAATAGTACGGAAGCTTGCGAACGAATGAGCAAGTCGAAGTGATGCTGACGTCATACGTCACTTTGACAGAATCTGCGCTAGCGTTTGCACGAGCCCACTAAACCTCTGCAGAGGTCGAGTGTTATTTAGAATAACACTCACTAATCAATTAATACTATTCTAATAAGATTAGTGTAGTGTGATGCTAAAGAGAGCAGTGGTGGCCGAATGGTAATGGCCCCAACTTGCGAGTTGTAGGCCAAGGATTTTTTTTTTAAATAATATTCTACAACTATCACTCAACGCCGTCTAGTCCCAAGCTAAGCAGAGCTTGTGTTATGGGTACTAGACAACTGATAAATATACTTCTATATTTCTAAATACATCCATATTATAGATAAATTACACCCAGACACAGAACAAATGATTATGCTCATCACACAAACATTTGTTCTGGGTGGGAATCGAACCCACGACCTCCGGCATAGCAGTCAAGGTCACTAACTAGTAGACCAACAGGCCAGTCAACAGTCAGACAACCCAGCTTGGCGCACTTTGTGTAATTTATTTCATCGCCACTGCTCTCAAAATGGTGAAGGAAAATATCTTGAGGAAACCTAGTCCTAGAACCACGAATTCAAAGACATGTGACGTCCACCAACACTCACTGGGCCCGTGTGGTGAATTACGGCCCATCTTCTGTTCTAGAGAGGAGGCCTGAGTCCCAGCAGTGGGAACATTAAGAAGGCTGGAGATGATGATGTAATGCTAAAACAGAGACGCACCTACCAATTCGTTTAGAGTCTGCTCCTCTCTTGCAGTCAGCCGCCACAGGTCCTGGATCTGCTCCTCCCGCCGACCTGCACATACAGAACAAAAAAATAAAATAAAAAAAGAATAAAGGATTATTATTATCATCTTTTTATTAATCTCAGGACTCTGAAGTCCTGGGCCTTTGAGAGGTATACAAGGGGCCGAAGCCAACTCGCAGAGGCCCTTTTGGTAACTATAATGGAACGTGATACCAACCGACGATTATCCCTGTACGCGCTATACTAGTGCACCCAAGGACAACCCCCGGTTTGAAAAACTATTGCGAATATGTTAAACAAAATAATTAGGGCTATGATTTTTGGAGTCTTAAGTGGTCTGGTAATATGGAGCTATGTTAAGACTATGGCCCCTGCCTGAACAATGTTATTAATATCCATCGATAAAAGGCAGGGGGTGACTTGCACACTCAATCAATGGGCCCCCAAAAACGGCCGCTAGCACGAAGTGACGTAGCAACAAGAGGGCAACATATCCTGAGGCGCTTGAGGAGTGGAGAGGCATACCACGGCTATCAGGACAATCCCGGAAGTACGGTCAAGATCCCTACCAGCATCTTACTGGATTATGCATCCATCTCCCGAGCATGTTTGCTCTTACGACTCTCCACTCAAGCCAGCCAATAAAGGCAAGAGAGAGGTGGGAGCTCTGTTCCTCGTCAGTGTTCACTACGGCCGGCCAATAAAGGCAAGCCAGAGATGAAGAACAGGAATTCTCCCGGGAGATCGGGTCCGTGGGATCGCTAATACCCAACAGTTCGCCACAAAACTGCCCTGCGGATTGTATCTCTCTTAGTCTGGCCCCTCACCCTAGGTATGTTACGGTAAAGAAAATTCTACCGATACAGACCCAGGGCATGTTGGAGCACACAAGCCCCACCACGACGTCAACGTAGAGATACGACGATGGGGTTATTATTATTATTATTAAAACTATTAAACCACTCTTAAGGCAACAATGTGTAGGTTCTGACCACGTCACAGTGTCACCCCGCACCTGAGGTACGCGGGCTCGCGGACGGCGAGCCATGAGTAGCTCGCTGTCCGATCGTCCGGTAACTATCCGGACCGAGCCCAAGACGTCGACGGCGCGCTCTGTTCCCGCGCGCCTCAAGGAGTTGTCAGCAACAGGAGGGGCCCAGCTGGATCGAAGCCTACCGGGTTCGGGGTTATCCGAAAGGAAACTAGAGCCCGGTATGAAGGCTAGAAGGAACGGCGCGGGGTTTTTAGTCAGAAAGAGTCTGACATTATCTGCCGCTCCACTCAAGAGCGGGGGTAGATAAGATGATTTTTGCCCACCGAAAAAAAAAATATCTCAAAAATAAAATGGTATTCCATATTTGGTTACTTTCCTCTACTGACATCACACAGCACAGCTAATATCGAACTTATACAAGGTGTAAAAGTGCTTGCTTCCTCCGCAAAAAAAAATCAGCCTCGCCAAACAAATTGTCCAATCAAGTTTATAATTTTTCACACCACCTGCTCGAAAATGTCAAATTATATGTCAAGCAACCTTAACCTAAAGTGAGTCATTAGTGGCCGGGGCATAGAAATTATATCTATGGGCCGGGGGCACAGCCGGTCAATAATGTTTTCATTATGACCCGCTGGTCAATAATATGACTATTATTTTCTCACAGTAGGTGTAAAAAGTAGAGTATCCTCCTCTGGGCTAAAGGTGTCTTTGCCTTGGTCTAGCTTGAATCCCTCGCCACATTCAGGATTCTTGTATTAACTCCCTCGCTTTGCTCGTGAGTTAAATCCCGAATCCTTCATTGCGCTCGAGATTCAATATGACGCCCGTGACATAAGACACAACTTTAGCCCCTCGGTGCATAATCTACTATTGTATGTTT
The DNA here is from genome assembly GCA_949319445.1 of Mythimna lalbum. Classification (NCBI taxonomy): domain Eukaryota; kingdom Metazoa; phylum Arthropoda; class Insecta; order Lepidoptera; family Noctuidae; genus Mythimna; species Mythimna lalbum. The sequence continues at coordinate 10,551,475 of OX439375.1, forward strand.
TCTGAAAAAAAATCTTGTGGAAGGTTGTTCAGTTTCGTCTACTGAGCAAGCCCTTAGTTTGCGGAGGGCTGTCCCCTACACCTTGTATTATTGTTACCTTATATCAGTACCAAGTAGGGATTACCAAGATGGGTAGGCCTTTAGTGTGGGACGCTAATTGTGTTGATACTCTTGCGCCATCTCATCTTACTAGCTCGTCGTGCTGCGCCGGTGCTGCAGCGGCTGCAAAGATCCTCAAGCGGCGGAAATATAATAACCTTGTTGGTAATTATATTTTCGAGCCGTTTGGGGTTGAAACTCTCGGATCGTGGGATCTGAGAGCTAACAAATTATTTAAAGAACTTTCGAAATGCCTCGTGGACACTTCGCGTGATCCAAAGGCTGGCTTTTACATCGGTCAAAGGATAAGCATTGCCATTCAGCGTGGCAATGCCGCCAGTCTTTAGGATACATTACCAGTCGACAGCGATGCGGAGGAATAGGTTAGTTTTAATTAAGTTAAATTTATTTGTTGTTGAAGAAGGTACCAAGTCGACTTACCGTGAGCTAGGCATAGGCCAGCCCTTTAATAAATACTCCAACCTTATCTCCACACCCGGAAGTTTTGCCTTGGCGGTCTTAAGTATGCGCATCTGTGAATCTTCACTCAGGTCAGATAGACAAAGTTCCTTATCATGTAAAATTGTATCTGCTTTTGGGAAATAGTACTTCAATATTTCATCAGACGTTCGGTTTGTGACAATAATAGTATTCTTGTGTTGAACTGTAACGATTTCTATAATGTCCTTTTTCTCCTGTTGTTTATTGTTCTCACATTCCTGTATGTCGTTGCATAATAATATTACAACTTTATCATAATTTTGAATTAACTCTCTACGTAATGTATAACGGTCGATTGTTGGTAGATTAGTAATATAATTGAAATCCAAAACAACATGTTCCTTATTCTTCAAACATTGCATTACTTTTATGACAGTCAGTGTGGTGTTCTCCGCAGTGATTACAGTCGTCGAATGATCCTGTAAGTTCAACGAGTTCACCGCGTCCTCCATAAATGTATATTTATAATGATTTATCTTAATCATATAAGATTCATGCATTGCTCCCATGAGCGGGTCTTTAATGATGCTGTTTATCGACTGCTGAAAAATGTCGTTTTTTTGTGTAAGATAACGCGCTCCTTTTGGTTGCATCCACCACTTCTGTACCTCATCATGAAATCTTAAAAATATCGCGTCAGTTTTAGCTTGAAAATAGTTGGATTGATCATATTGATAATATCCTATTTCCGCTTTCACGATTTGCTCCATTTTTGTCTCACCAGCTTGGTTAGAGTAGAACATTAATCTGTTCAGGAAATCTTTTGCCAACTTTTTTTCGCGGTGGTTATACTCTAATGACAGTTTGGGAAAAGCGTTAACTTTAAAATGGAATTTGAACTCGAACAAATTTCGTATAATCTCATTTAATTTTGTATATAGTTTTTTTGCAAGAGGTCCCAGTTGTTCAGGGTTATCAGTAATCTTCATAAGCTTGGGATCATCATCATCAAGTACAAATATATTTCCTATGGCTCCTGCTATACCTCCATTAAGCTGCAGGAATCCTTTGTCTAAAGAGTCGTCTATTGTTACTATACGCACCATATCAATAATATCCCTTCGAATAATATTCATATTATTAACTTGTTCTAATAAATCACTGATTTTCTCCACTAAATGATTAATCCTTCTCTCTTCGTTTTTATAACTGCCTCGTATTGTTAAATCTTTGTTACCAAACGCAGCTGGAACTTTAAAATTGAGATCTGATAATATTACTCTTGCTGCTAAATCGACTGCTTTTTTCATAGTTGACCGAGAAACGAACATTTGATTCATACTGGGTTTGTATTTTTTTATTATTTGTTCAATTGATGTCTTTAATACTAAGTGACCATTATTGTATGTTACAGCGCTTCCTATCAGCTTGCTTAGTTTTGCAATATCAGTGGGATCGGCTAAGAATTCAGACAGCAACTGGTCTAGATCAGTAGGATCTATTTTCCTTATTCTTCCAAATTCTTCGATCAGTGCAAACTTGAATATTGTGAGATGTTCTTCATCAGTGTCGAAGAAGTCGTGACGAAAGGAAGCGATTCGATGTCCATCAGCTTGTGTGTCAGAAACATCCAGCACTTGTTGCGCCAGAATGACGTGATAGCGCTGAACTACCTCGTCAGATAACAGCATTTTCATATAAATTTTATCGTGAATACACCGTGCTACACATCTAGCCAGGTGGACCATTTCTTCTTTCATAGCTATTTCGCATAATGAGTTTACATTATCTATTTGGTTATACAGTCGACTGACATTACCTCCAGTACCAATTAGATACTTTAGTTTAGCGTGAAAGACACTTCGAACCACAGCATCAGTAGTTGACGTCAGGACAATATCCGCGTTTGTATATATTACGAATAAATATTCTGTATCCTCGAATCTACCACTGAAAAATGAGTCCTTATTACTCTGATCAAACTTTTGTCTGATTTGCAAATAGCTTTTGAAGTAAGCAGACAAATCGAATCTTTCGAGTGCTCGTTTCTTGTCATCTCTGTGTTTAGCCTGTATGAACATGCCGATAGGTTTATGATACCCCTTGACTTTCGCTTTGAAAATAATGTCATCAAACCGCCCCATCTCCTCGACATTTGAAGCTATTTGAAACTCTTCAATCGTATCGTCGTGAAGTGCTCTTAAATACAACAAGCTTATCAGCTTCGTCTCATACAGTTGGCCGCGTATGCCTGATGAGCCTTGTCGTTTCTTGTACATGGCCATGGTGACTCGACAGTCCTGGGGGTACTTTAAACGTACTTTATACACTATTAGCAGAGGTATGCGGTACTCAGTCACGCGAAACACGCTCCAGTTCCAAGCGTAGCCGATAGACTTTCATCAGGAGACGACCCGTCCCTGAAATCAAAGAGAATAGGTTCTGTGACCGACATGTCCAAACAGAAGACAAACAAGCAGACGAGGTGCTGCGTGGTGCACCACACGGCTAGCTAGCAGACGAGGTGCTGCGTGGTGCAGCACACGGCTAGCTAGTAGACGAGGTGCTGCGTGGTGCACCACACGGCTAGCAGACGAGGTGCTGCGTGGTGCAGCACACGGCTAGCAGACGAGGTGCTGCGTGGTGCAGCACACGGCTATCTAGTAGACGAGGTGCTGCGTGGTGCACCACACGGCTAGCAGACGAGGTGCTGCGTGGTGCAGCACACGGCTAGCAGACGAGGTGCTGCGTGGTGCAGCACACGGCTAGCTAGTAGACGAGGTGCTGTGTGGTGCACCACACGGCTAGCAGACGAGGTGCTGCGTGGTGCAGCACACGGCTAGCAGACGAGGTGCTGCGTGGTGCAGCACACGGCTAGCAGACGAGGTGCTGTTTTTGTTCTAGCGGCAACGTAATAACATCTGTGATTTCAACTGTCTACCTAGCTATTGCGGTTCATGAGATACAATCTGGTGACTGATAGACGAACAGTGGAGTCTTAGTAATAAGGTCCAGTTTTTACTCTTTGGGTACGGAACCCTTATATATATTTTATTTTAATTTTTTAATTTGTGTAACAAAATGGACAAAATATCCCTTTGTGACCATTTTTTTACCAGTCGACATTTCAAGAACGTCCCATGAGTAGTTATATCGTCGTTGATAGTACAATACCGCGTAACTAACATTATTCAAAACCGCGTATGTACAAAAAAAGCAAAAATGAGATATCGCAGCTATAGGTTACTGATCGTGAAAGACAATTTTTGAATCGACCAATAGGAAGAGGAGTACATCAAAAATTACAATACCGCGGGTCGTTCGACGAACAAGTTACAACACACGAAAACCGCGTATTCACGAGTATTTGCAACAATTTGTATTAGTGTGTGCAGTGTTTATGTGGTGCTCCGGGGAAAAAAAACTTTTTATATGCAATTACTGGATTATTTTTAATGTAACTATTTGATATCTACTACTATATTTTAAACAAAATTGGATTGGAAACAATATCTAGAACCTATCATTCAATCGAAATCTGCGCTCTACAGAATATTCGAAGAATATTGTATACCATCGAACTCCGTGCCGGCAGCATCACGAAAGCTCTGAAGAGGAGAACATAGGGCTATACCAACCAAAGAAAGACGCATGTGGTTTCTGTACCTCTTATACTCGTAAGGCTGGTAATGTAGAAAAAGGAGCCTACCAACAGTAAGTTGGAGCCAAAGAAGCGCGAGAAGAAAAAAAAAGACATAAAAGAGAAGGCAAAAAAATACAATATACAAAAACTTTTTTATTAAAAAACTAACCGACTTCACTAATAAATTGAATTCAATTTAAGGAGTTCCCTCGATTTCGCCAAGATTCCATCATCAGATCCCAACTTGGTGACTATGGGACCATTTGGGATGTATACCCTTTCCAACAAAAAAATAATTTTTCAAATCGGTTGGCAAGCGACGAAGTTATGCGCGAATAAACATAAAAAAAACATACAAACATCCGAATTGAGAACCTCCTCCTTTTTTAGAAGTCGGTTAAAAAGACATAAAAGACTTGCAGGCGGTGAAGTTATGCCCTTTTTTTAACGCTCTAGTGTGCTGTATTTTTAAACGAAGCAGTACATAATTTTACGGTTATTACGACCTTGGAACAGACAGACCATATCGATTGTTATTGGTTTGACGAGACAGCTTGTGATCTTTTTTTTTCTGTCGACGGGGAAAATCATCATTGACGAAACCCGCTCATGGGTGGAGCGGGAGACAGTGTCAGAGTCTTACTGACTAAAAACCCCGCGCCGTTCCTTCTAGCCTTCATACCGGGGCTCTAGTTTCCTTTCGGATAACCAAAGCATCATTTTATGCTGATTATATTACAAAATTGTTTGAGAGGGATCCAAAAGCTATTATCATTTGGAATGATGGATGCAAAGCGCAAAATAGAAATAGTGTACTATCAAATACACTCCTCCTACAAGCAATGGAAAAGGGCGTATCCAAGTATTACCTAACGCAAATTTTGAAGATTTTATTAGACCCTTTCTCCCCCCCCCCCCCACCATGTAACGCACCGCAACGTTTTTCTTTACCCCCTCCCTAAACGTTACGTAACATTTAAGTAAGTAACCATCAAAGTCAAAATTAGTTTGAACGAAAGGCTCGCCAACTTGGGAAACAAAAATAGAAGTAACTGCAATACAATCGAGGGATTCCCCGTAAAACATAAACGAAAAGTGTTGCCGATTTGAAATATTCTAATTCCCTAGCTTTTTTATTAAAATAATAAAAAGGTTACGTAACGCGTTGTTTAAATACTCCCCCTCGCGCCATTATAACGCACCGTAACGTTTTACAGTACCCCCCCTTCCCCCAAATTGCGTTACGTAATATTTGTATGCTCCCAAAGAACGTTACTATAACCCAAATGTATTTAGAAAAAGGCCACACGCAGATGGAGGTGGAATCAGTACATTTGACTGGCCAGTTGGTTTAGTGGTTAGTGGTCCTGACTGCTATGCCGGAGGTCGGGTTCGATTCCCACCCAGGACAAATGTTTATGTGATGAGCTTGATCATTTGTTCTGCGTCTGGGTGTAATTTATCTATATGTATGTATTTAGAAATATGTAAGTGTGTTGATCTGTTGTCTAGTACCCATAACACAAGGTCTGCTTAGCTTGGGACTAGACGGCGTTGTGGGAAAGTTGTGGAATATTATAACAAAAAGGGTATATACATCAAAAAGCCCTGAAGTTTACTGGTGGTATAGAATCTCTACACAAAGTTTCAGCTCAAAATAAATTACTCAAAGAATTGATACCAAATTCTTGGTATCCTTGGTATCGTATGATTCTCGAATTCAAATCATAACAAACGTGTTACAACACTACGAGGGTCAATAACATTCCACGTCACTTGCTAATACTAATAAAGACTTCTTCTGTAAATCTGATCGCCTAGTACCTCTCTTCCTAATTCTACCTAATTTCGATACGCGCGGCGCGTGTGTGAATGAAACGCTCTGTTTGCCTAGTACCTGCCTACTTAAAATTTTGCCTCAAAAAAGCAGAAGGTCACGCGAGGCAAAATATCTGCAGGTGTCAGTTCCTGGATGCGACGGAAGACTTCATTCTGCAACACTCGCCATACCTACTTGCATATGGTTAGAGGTATACCTACAGCGCTTATGCAGCTCGCCGAGTGCGCTAGTACCTACGTGGGTTATTTTCAAAATGCTCCAGTAGCTCTAGTGTTTGGGCGACCCCCTAAACCAGAAGCGTGGAACCAGTTTGTTGCAGACGATGTACCTTTCAGTACCTGGTCTATGTTACAAAGTACTCTGTGAATGTGAACCTACCTACTATCCGATGGAAGCCCGCCACCGTAGAAACTGTCGGCGCTCAGCTCCTTCTAGGTACCCGCGATAAATCGAGGACGATAAAGTTCGCGAGCAGCTCGCACATTACCGGCCGTCCTCTCTTCCGACACACAACATCATCTCATAATATTCACTATTACTTAACACCATCACCATATAAATGCCATCACACACGATTATCACAACTGCAATAAAATAATGTTTAAAATCCAAATCACAAACACCGGAACGGCATGCGACTGCATCGTTTACTACTACTGACTGTTTCGATTTATTTATTTACCTAAATTTGACTTTCGGCGCGTACAAAGATGCCGCCAATACCGCCAAAGAGAGTAGCCGAACGGACGACGACAACATTGCCATCTCTCTCACATTAAACACGCAGGCGGCGCGTGCGAATGGGACAAAACTATTTTATCGTGTTCAATAACATTTGAGTTTCTCAAAGGAATTTTTTTAGGGATCTGTGAACCGTTTTTTAAAATTATCAATAACAATTCTCGTTTCTTATGGACTCCTAGTACTTTCGCATGTTTTTCATTTATTTTAAAATGATAAATTAAGACTAAACTGTGCTACTTACTGGTAATGTTTTTGTAGAAAAGGCAAAAAGTTACGCAAAGACCTAATTGTGCGCAAACGTAGTTTTTTTTAGAAATAAGCGCGAAAGATTTGTTGATTTGTTTATAATCTCGGGGTAAAATTAAACTCACACGCATTCACGCGGCATCGTGAATGTGCACACTACATCTAAATAATTAATTTCTTGTTAACTAAGTAGGTACATATCCTATGTATAGCAACCGACATAAAAAGAATTAGGTACGTAAGAAAATTCATCTCGACCCTGCAAAAAGTGACAACTTATTGAAGTCCTCTAATTAAATTAAATTCAAGAACGGAACCCACTGGGAGTTTATTTGTACCAGGAGGCACATAAGTTGCTTAGAGATGATATTTGGGTTCATTTTAACAGATATGAAATCCTTATTTGCAGCGTCTAACGCCGAGTACAACGTTCGTTTAGATTTTACGTAGGTACCTACTTCGTTAAAATTTTTCGTAAACTAAGTATTTGTTACTATCCTATCTACGTAAAACAATAAAAAAGTATGTAGATATTTCTTATTGTTTCACGTAAACACCAAATAGGTACCTAATTATTCCATATCCTTATAATAAAACTTATTTCTTCTTAAAACAATTTTTCTTAAAAAAAATGTTAGAAAAAATAAACATGCGGAACCCTTTATCCACTGTTTGGAGAAATACCAGGAGTAAGAGGTTTGTTTTTAGTCATAAACAGTTCAATAACACCGATCAGCTGACTTTTTGCTAGTGATGTATTGGTTTCAGTTTGAAATGTTCGGTTTCTGGTATCGTATGTATGGAATAATTCACAACTTCCTACCATGTAAACATAAGGTTAGAAAACCCTTTCCGTATCGTTTGTTATCTTATCAAGAGGCCGTGCACTTGGTATGTATACCCCCTTTTTGTTACACGTTGTATATATTATATATTATTGAAAGAAAATGAAAAAAGTCGAGGTTTTTTTACCATCCATAACAAAAGAAGCTAGGAGAAGACCATTTCCATACACTTTCATCCAACTAGACTACACTTTCTTCAAGGATTACAGCGTTAAAAAATACCAAATATACCTACGAGTCGATAAGACCTGCACAAAGGTTCGGTGATTTTTTGGCTCTCCTATAACATTAGCGAAAGTCTACATACGCGGTATTTATCAATATTAGTTACGCGGAATTGGACCATCAACGATAATAAATCACATACACACACGGTTTTCGAAGATACGTGCTCAACATACCTAATGCTTGCGACCCTGCGATGCCATGGACTCAAAAACACACAACAACACACGCTCGTCACAGCACTGGGCCAGAAGGGACACCACTCATTACCAACTCAATACTATGTCAAGCGGAGATGTCACACAACACAACGATCACGGATCACTTAGTCTTTGGATATCAATTCAATGAGGAAAACTCACAATAAGTGTTTATCAACTTAAACTATTTTCGTATATTTATTTTGATAAGAGCTGTGACGCATCGATGCCGCGCAGTTACTAGTGTAGTACCCACATGAAACTCGAATAGCAAAATCGAATAATGTATTTGGACGCAAAACTATTACTTGATAAGTATCTAATTTGTCCTGTCAATTTCTTTTGATATTGCAACATCCTGTTGAATTTATGTAAGGATTTAATTTGATAACTTCTTTTCGAATTACTTTAAATATTGCAACATCCTGTTCAATATGAATAAAAATAAAATAAAATAAAAAAGTCTTTTATTTCTAGTTCAAAAAAATTTACAAAAAAAATATATATATATTAAAAATGTTGTTTTCTACCTATACAAAGAATTAAAAATAGAGCAATTACTATCTATGTAACTTAACTTCATTTAACATTATTTATTACTAATATAAAAAATCACAATTAAGTAGGGTAGGGTAGGTTAGAGTAGGGTAGGGTAGGGTAGGGTAGAGTAGGGTAGGGTAAGGTAAGGTAGAGAAGGGTAGGGTAGGGTAGAGTAGGGTAGAGTTGACAGCTTAGCTAAAAGGTATCACAACATAACTATTAGGCTGTACGAAGTTCAGCTAGTTTTAAATATTTTCTACCTTGATTTGTTATTTTTATGCTTGTTACTTTCTTTGTATAAAAGATGTAATGTGATAAGAAGGGCACTCTTTCGCCGCCCATGGAATAAACACCCTAAACTGACGTAAAGGGCTTATTTCTTTATTATCACTCTACAATAAAAATATTTCTGTAAATGCACTGTTTGCTATATTAGGACTATACGATTCATATACATCTGCCGCCGCAGCCGGGATTCCGATCCCGATTTCCGGCCACCGTAGACGCGGGTTCACGGGCGGCTAGCCATGGGTAGCTCGCTGTCCGACCGTTCGGCAACTCCGTCCGGACCGAGCCCAAGACGTCGACGGCGCGCAATGTTCCCGCGCGCCTCATGGAGTTGTCAGCAACAGGAGGGGCCCAGCTGGGTCGAAGCTTACTGGGGCGAGGGTAATCCGAAAGGAACTCAAGCCCCGGTATGAAGAGGCTAGAAGGAATTGGGTGGGTTTTTAGTCAGTAAGAGTCTGACAATATCTCCCGCTCCACCCAAGAGCGGGATGATTTTTGCCCATCAAAAAAAATAAATATATATACATCAGAATTAAATTTATTGACATAGTCGTTTAAAGTCACATCTAATCTCAATTTTTATCGATTATATTTTCTTCTGAAAAAGAATCGAATAATTGAATTGCGTTTTACTACGATCCACCCTCAGACTACACTAGCTGCGCAGTGCCACACTTCTTACTCACAATCTTTGATATCGTTCGGTGAATTGGTGGCACGTAGTATCTCTAATCTGTGGTACGAAGCTACTTCTCTCTGAGCTGAACAGCCCACGATACTGTCAATGGTGATTTATTTAGTGCATCCCTAGTGTTTATAGGTATGTATCTGTTTTATCTTTAATATAGTTTTTACGTAAACACACGGCACACGCCCAGTGCCGTAAATAGGGCGATGCTTGCGGTGCCCAGGCACAGGGCGCAGTCCCCGAAGGGGCTCAAAAATTATATACCTAGTCCTTTTTGTTTGTATTCTACTTTTTCTAGGGGCGCAGTTATAGTAGCACGCACCGGGCGCATAAAAGGCTGGTTACGGTACTGCACACACCCTGTCGCCTGGCCCCGGCTTGGCAGATAAGCGAATGTGTAGTAGGCAAAGAGTATCTTTATAGATATTTAAATCTTTGTATGTACTTGTTTGTCATCTAACTCGTCTTAGAGGCTTGACCGATTCGGATGAAACTTTGTGTGTATGTTGGAGTGTATGGTCTGAAAATACAATTGATATCGATAGGTGGCGCTGTTATTGGCTCGCAGGGAAACTCCGAAATAGATAAAGACCCTCAGAGATAGATAAGGTAAATAAAACAAATGGAATTAACATACGCTTGCCTGCGTGAGTTTCCCTGCGTGATCGCATCAGAAATGAAGATATCCGCAGGAAACCAAGGTTGCCGACGTAGCTCGAAGAGTCGCCAAACTTAAGTGGCAATGGGCAGGGCACATTGCACGCAGAACAGATGGTCGATGGGGAAGAATGGTCCTGGAGTGGCGACCACGTACCGGAAGACGCAGCGTTGAAAGGCCTCCAACAAGGTGGACCGACGACCTGGTCAGGGTCGCGGGAATCCGATGGATGCGTGACGCACAGGACCGGTCGTTGTGGCGACGCTTGGGGGAGGCCTATGTCCAGCAGTAGACGTCTTTCGGCTGATATGAGTCTTTTTATCCACGTCTACTATACCCGTTATGGAGCGCAGCGCAGTGGCGAAGCGTGAAATATTGAGAGAGGTAAGCCGGAGCAAAAAAAAATGCTTGCCTACTCCGAGCGCGGGCACGCAGTCTTGAGTCCTTACCGAAAACCTGTGATTGGCATCCTGGCTTCAGTTTTGTATAGGCAGATGTATCTCCAGTCCACTTTTACTATACGTGTAAGCAGTGAGATATTGAAACAGTATCTTGCAAGTAGGGTTGCCAGGTCCTGGAACTGAAAAGCCGGACAATCTATCCTATTTAGCCGGATGTTTGGTCAAAAAGGCCGACATTTTTTTTTAGGCTAATAAAATTCATGAAATCTTTTTAAATTCTAATGAAAAAACCATAGATTAAGTGATATTATTGCTACACTATTACATATCCACTCTGCTTGTGCTAGCGATACAAGGTAAGGCAAAACTCTAATGACAATTCTAAACCAAATGGTCTTTAAAAAGCCTAACAAAAGCCAAAAATGCTCAAATTTGGCCGGACACGCCACTTAAAAGCCTGACTATGTCCGGCTTTATCCGGACGCCTGGCAACGCTACTTACAAGCATAATAGAAGTGGCTTTGATAAAAGCCGTTTGTGGTGAAATGATGATATGATGTAAATTAAACAAAACTTAATCGACTAAGTACTAATAATACTACTTATACTCTAAAGCTATTCGTCTATTCTTTCTTACAAAGTGCGCTAAGACATTATCATAAAAGCCGGGAAGATTCTTAATTTTTAGTAAAGAACGTTTTTCTATAGAAAGAATGGCTAGATCAGATAATCGTTCTTGTTTTTGAGCATTACGCATGTTGATATTTATTGTAAAGGGATATATTAAAATTTAAAAAAAAACCAGCTCTGAGAAGAACTTTTGCGCAGGTGTAGTATTTAAGAACGAAATCTAAAAAAAATCGCACGAAAATTATTAGACTTCGCGCACGACCTTTCTCATAGATCTAAACTCCCCTCCCGCACGCGCACTCCCGGGTGACGCTTGGGCCGTGCAGCAATTTATGCTAAAAGTAGTAATATTTTAATTTTGCCATAACTTCAAAACCAAACGTCCAATTTTAATCATTCAAAGACCAAATATTATTTACATAAACTGTACTTAGTGATGAAATAATTTATTTTGATAATTAATTTTGATAGCATGAGTAAAATAAATGCGTTTAAATGTAGTCCAAAAAAAAAATCAAGATGATTAGATAAAAAAATGGTTGTTGTGCCTCACTCGACATAGATAGGTATACTGTTACGCGGACTTTTTTGTAGATATTTATAAGATCTACAATTAATTAGAACATTTTACGTTTCTATCTTTAATAGTTTAGGCAGCGTACGCAAAATAAGTAACTTTTCTGGTTGATTTTTTACACCTTGTGTCCGAAAAACCCAAATATCTTACGGAACCCTATTTTTTTCCAAAATAAAATTTAGCCTATGTTACTCGTGGATAATGTAGCTTTCGAGTGGTGAAAAAATTATTATAAGTCTAGTAGTTTTTAAGCCTATTCAATAAAACTCTATCAAATAACTCGAAAAAAAACCGGCTTGCCGGAGCGCTATAAAGCGCCCCAGGTTAATTGACCTTTATGTGACGTCATGACGTATTCTTGTATAGAAATTTAAACGCTAAAAAGCCGATTGCGCCTGCGGCTTATCTTATAGTGCTACATGTTGTTGAAAAGTAAATTTTGTTGATTTAATGTCCATAGTGTACTTAGTGTAGGCGTTTTGTAATGTTAGCTTTGTAGTTTTATAATTTCTGATTGTGCCATTTCTCAATTACGGTAGAGAGTGGTTGTGTTCTAAACTTCTGAAGGGAAGCAGGTGGGAATCGAGTTGTATGGAACCTTCGTCACTGGCGCAGCGTGTCGTTCCGTATTCGGTCTGTTCTTCTTACGCCCAGAATGCTGCGCTCCATAGCTCTCTGGCAAACCCCAAGGCGAAACTTTTGTAGTTCGGTGAGAGACCAGGTCTGAGCACCGTAGGTTATGGGCAGGATACACATGTCGATGAGTGTACGCTTCAGGGAGATCGGCAGTTCACCCTTCATTAGCGTCTTCATGGACACATTTCCAGGCGTTCTGGATTCGCCGATCTATCTCCTTTTCCTGCCTGTTGCAGTGGGTTCCTACTGAAGGAAAGCGCCGTCGAGGCCGGCCTAGAAAGAGGTGGCGGGATGATTTGGACGCCTACCACGAGAGACGGCGCAAGAGAAGAAATTTTGGAAAGACTTGGGGGATGCCTTTGCCCAGCAGTGGGACGCTAATAGCTAGTTAAAAAAAAATATTTAGATACGATTTTTACCGACTTCCAAAAAAAGAGGAGGTTCTCACAACCCCGATGATAATAATCAGATGGCCGTTGGGGCCGAAAGGTTCTGGAGTGGCGACCGCGTACCGGTAGACGCAGTGCGAAAGGCCTCCTACAAGGTGGACCGACCTGGTGAGGGTTGCGGGAATCGGATGGATACGGGACGCACAGGGTCGATCATTGTGGCGACACTTGGGGAGGCTTATGTCCAACAGTGGACGTCTTTCGGCTGAAATGATGATGATGATAATTGTTTTTTTTTGCAGGTGCATTTCTTCAGACAGCCTGCTGGTACAGTCCAGTGCTGCAGCGGTGACTGAACCCCCTGCTTCTGTGCTGTGTGTGCGCCAAGTGCTCCTGGAAATGACGACCAGCTGTCCCAAGTTCAAGAGGCGTGAGGGAACGTCAGGGATACGCGGACATCTCTATGAAACCAAGTTAATCAGCCTAATCTATTTTAGAGCGATTAATAATGATGCTGTAGAGGAGTTTAAATTATCTTCAAATCATGACAACATCGGAGCATTCGACGACATTTGCTTCAGAGGAAAAGTTGCGGGCTTCAATAAACCTTTTTCAGTATTCATACAAGCTAAACATAAAGAAAAACAGAATCAGACGCTCGCCATCGATTTATCAACTTATTTCATTAGTTACTTGAATATCAGGAAACATTTCAATCCGAGCAGTGACGACTGGTTCTTCAAGAGTACATTCGATGACGCCGAATGTTTATTTGTTCTATACACAACTGCAAAAGATGAGTTTGGCGAAAATTCTGACATTGGTAATAGCTACAGCGCCATTGTGAATGATTTGATAGGTACAGGCGGTACAGTCAAGCAACCGGACAAACTAGAAAAGCGTGTTGAGTGGTTATGTGAAATAGCTATAAAAGAACATATGACCCACTTAGCTGAACGTATAGCAAAACTTATTCATTATGATATTAATTTGGAAATGCTGCTGGTTGACGAGACAATGCAGCGCTACCACTACATTCTGGCCCAAAAAGTAGTGCATGTTTCTGCCGACGTTCAACCTGATGGGCATCGAGTTGCCACCTTTCGTCACGAGTTTTTTGACACTCATGATAAATACCTCACAATATTTAAAGATACACTCTTTAAAGAAATTTTAAAAAGAAGAACAATTAATACCAATGATATAACAGGTTTACTGTCTGATTTCTTAGCGGATCCTACTGACGCTACAAAACTGAGCAAAGTAATAGGGACCGTCATAAAGTACAACGATGGCTTGTTAGAAATAAATAAACAATACACAGAATATTTCACGCCTCATTTGAACCGAATGCATATTGTTTCCCATGCGACTGTTGAACAGGCAATGGAATTGGCTGCAACACAAATATTACTATCTCCGGAGTTTAAAATGAGAGTTCCGTCTGCTTTCGGGAATAAAGATCTAACACTGAGCCGCAATGAAAAGAAAAAAAAGAAAAGAATTAAGTATCTGTCATCAAGAATCGTCGATCTATTAGACAAGTGCGAATTGAGTAAAAAAGTAATTATAAATGAGTCTTTGGAAGATGGATTCCTGCGGCTCGATGGAGGCATAGCTGGAGCCATTGGGAATATATTCGTGCTTGACGATGACACCAAACCTTACACCAAACTGATGAAGGTAACAGATAAGTTTGAATCACTAGAACCTAACGCTAAACTGCTGTATGAAAGTTTATATGAAGAAATTAAATTGATTAATGAAAAAAATAGGAAGAAACGAGAAGAAGAAGGAGAAGAAGATGAAGAAGGACAAATTTATTTAAGTGAATATAGATTTAGTTTTAACGTTTCTAAGTTTCCTAAAATTTTATTAGAAAGTAGTGAATATGAAAAAAACTTAGCAACAGATTTCTTAAACAAATTGCTAATTTATTCTAACCAAGCCGATGAAAAAACCGTGGAAGATAATTTAAAAGCCGAAATCGAAGAGAACCTTACACTCAGCGACTCTTTTTACGCCAAAATTGACGAGATTTTTCTCAAGTATCACAACGAAATACAGACATGGTGGTTAGAACCACACGAAGCTGACTATCTCACCAAAAGCGGTGAATTATTTAAGAATGCGACAAGCTATATGATTGCAGACCCACTGATGAGCTCCATCAGCAGTTCATATGTAAGACTAATAAAACAATATAATTACAAATTTAATGAAGAAGCGGTAAACTCCTTGAACTTGAAGGATCAGGATTTGAGTACTATCATCGTTGCTGAGTATAGAATACTGACAGTTGCTAAAGTGATGCAATATTTGAAGAAAAAGGATTACGTTGTTTTAAACATTGAAGACATTGTGAGCCTATCAGCTAACATGCGTAATATATTGCGAAGAGAATTATCATTGCCGAATAAAGAAAAGGTTTTGATTATCGTATGCAATGATGCAATAGATTACAAAAATCGTAATACTTTAAAAAATATAGCGGAAGCTGTTCAAGCTAAAAGGACCATTATTATCGCTAACCAAACGTCTGTTGTAATGTTACAAAGATATTTTAGTACCGCACGTACGGTGTACGATGAAAAATACAGTTTGATTGATATAAGTGAAGATTGCCGAGAGCGTGTCTTTGAGAGCGCCATAGTAGAATTTGAAGATATGAAATTCGATTTGAAATCTTTGGTTGGCGCCTAGAAGACGCGAATATCTAGCGAAGAGCGCTTCGCAATTATTTATTTGCACTAGTTCTGCTAGACTACCCTTTCTTCTTCTTGACGTTCTCCACTGCTACACAAATTACAAACAAAATTCGTTCTATAAAAGATGCGCAAAGTCCTACAATAATTTGGTTGATTTTTCTGAACTTGACTTATTTACTTCTAAGCCGCGTGTATTCAGTTGAATACTTACTGTAGGGGATGTGGACGTATATAATAAAATAACTTGGTTGCCGTGAGGGTGAAGGGTTGGGAGAAGCAAAACACGTCTGTGCGCAATCGTTCGTAAAGCTTACTGTTTCTAATGCCGGCTACAGTGGCGCTATGGCCGCGCGCCCCCCGCTCCCCTCGCTTGCGTCTCCCGCTCCTTGGACACCAGATTTATTTTTAAGTTGAATGTAGGTAAGTACAAAAATTAATAATCCAAAATTAAACCGTTATATAAATAACTTATACCTATAATAATCACGCGTCGCCTACATTCCCCCCCCTAGTGCTGCTACAGCACTCATCTCCCATGGAGATAGGTGCGACGCGTGTCGCGTTCCGTCGCAAAAGGCCTGACTTTGTCTTGACATCGACCACACGAACGCGGCCATCTTTGCCGGCTATTACGCCCTGTATCAAGCCCTTTGGCCACACGTTTCTGGGCGAGTTTGGATCGACGATCAAAACCAAATCTCCCACTTGTAATGGTCTCCGTTCGTCGTGCCACTTTTGTCTTGGGCGCATATCTGGCAGCACTTCACGTACCCAGCGTCTCCAAAACATATCAGCCAGTTTTTGTGACAATCGCCATTGTTTTCTAAGGTACATATCTGACTCATCAAAAACACCCAGAGTCGGTAAGTTGGACGATGTTCCCAGCAGAAAATGGTTGGGGGTCAGAGTCTCGCAGCTGTTTGGTTCCACCGAGACATGCGTGAGGGGACGGCTGTTTATCATTTGTTCTACTTCGGCTAATAACGTTTGAAGTGTCTCGTCACGTGGCGCTCGTTCTTTCAATACGATCTTGAGTGCGCCCTTTACACTTCTAATCAATCGTTCCCATGCCCCTCCCCAATGAGGGCTGGCAGGTGGAATGAAAATCCATGAAGTAGCTGCACTGTATGTCGTAACTTGTTTCAGTTTATCCGTGTCTAGCTCAAGAATACATTTTTTCAGCTCGGTATCAGCACCTCTCAAGTTCGTACCATTATCTGAGTATAAGTACCGTGGCCAGCCCCTCCTGGCTGCCATTCGTCTGAGAGCCATTATAAGTGCGTCTGTGGTCAGCTGGTTCACTATCTCAATGTGAATAGCTCTCACGGTAAGGCAAGTGAAGATAACACCGTACCGCTTTTCTCGCCGTCGGCCAACGGTTACTTCTAGGGGCCCGAAAAGGTCAACCCCGGTGTACGTGAAGGGGCGATGATGATGAGCAAGCCGCGCTTCAGGTAAGTCACCCATTCTGGGTGGATGGGGCTGCGCCCTCTTAATCCTACATAACATGCATTTTGAACTAATATATCTTACGGTGGGGCGTAATCGTATTATCCAATATCTTTGTTTTAGTTCATTAACGACAGTCTCCTGGTTCCCGTGGCAGGCTTTTATGTGGTAGTGCTTCACGATGAGGTGAGTAATATGACAGCGGCCGTGCAGTAACACAGGACGTTTCACGTTAGCAGATATACTAGGTGCAGCATCAATTCGGCCGGACAGTCGCAGCAGGCCATCATCACCAATAATCGGCGTCAAGGTAAGTAATTTGCTGTGCTTGTGTAATCTTTTGTTATGTTTCAGGTTGTGCAGGTCATCTGGAAAAGTTTTCATCTGGGAGTATTTCAACAACAGGTTCTCGGCGCGTTCCATCATCGCAGCATCTGCAACAACACTAGTAACTTTCTTGCATTTATCTATAAAAGATAAAACCACGCACAGTGATCGCAGTAGCCGAAGCCAAGAAGAGAACCTTTCTGGTTCAGGGACAGCAGGTAAACACTCAGGTGCAACGTGAATATAATTGACGCACTCTAGGTCCACATCGCTGACGTCAGGTAGCTGTACCCTCGCTTCTCCGGGCCATGACCTTTCCTCTTCATATAAAAATGACGGTCCATATAACCACTCATTTTTTAATGTTTTTATTTCACATGTTTCTCGTGTAGCAACGTCGGCAATGTTTAACTTCGTTGGTATGTACTTCCATTCTTCAATTTTAGTTAATTCATCCAATTCACCGAGGCGGTGAGCTATGTAGGGTTTATAACTTCGTGTATCGTTGCGCACCCAATGTAAGACCGTAGAAGAATCACACCAAAATACCTTTCTACTAGGCTTTATTCTATGCTCATTTATTATAGTATCGGCCAGTCTTCCCGCCATAACAGCGGCTTGTAGTTCTAAGCGTGGCATTGAAACATATTTCACAGGCGCAACTCGACATTTACTAGACACAAACGCAACTTGAATGTTTTCTAAGGAATCAATCCAACGCCAGTATGCGACAGCGCACATCGCTTGTGTTGACGCGTCGCAGAACACATGTAGCTGTAGGTTTGTATAGCGCGCGGTGTTGTGTACCGGCGCAAGCGACTCACTATTCGGTGCATCTGTACTGAGGTCGCGCGTCTCGCTCGCGCGCGCATACACTGTTTCATGAGTACTTTTAGTTGCCGACGCGTAATATCTAGGTAGGCGTATTTTGTCAAGGCATGTCATAACGCTCAGCCATTCAGTCCATTTTATAAATATTTGGTCTGTTATTTCGTCGTCCCAGCTGATACCGGACCTCCAAGTATCTTGTAACATGATTTTTCCTTTGATCGTAACCGGCGAAAGGAAACCATAAACATCAAATATGGACATTAGCACACGCAACATTTCTCGTTTTGTAGGTTTCTTTTGTCCGAGTAGTATTGATGTGGGAATTCTTTTCAATGACACGTCGAACCCCAGGTTATCTTCAGTTGGAAACCAAATAAGGCCGAGTGTACGTTCTCCATCATATAGTTGCCCATTTTTGAATGTCACAGACGTCGATTTCAGGCTTTCTTGGGGTAAATCTTTAAGTACGTACGGCATGTTAGACGTCCAATTTCTTATCTCAAATCCACCTTGCTCGTGGACGAATCTGACGTCATTCACTAGTTGATTAGCGGTTCTTTCATCAGGTAAGGAGTCTATGTAGTCGTCAGCATAGTGTTGTGTGAGTACAGCTTGCACAGCGGCTGGCATTGTGGAGAAGAATCTTTCGGCGTTCTTGTTCTTTATAAACTGTGCAATAAACGGAGAACAGTTTGCGCCAAAGATTAAGCTAGTCATGACGTAGGTTTTTACGGGTTTATCTGGTGATTCTCGCCATAGAAAGCGCAGAGCGTCTCGATCAATATCATGTATTTTGATCCGTAAAAACATATCTTTTATATCACCCGTAACGGCCACTTTATTTTCTCGAAATCTCAACATTATCCCGTAAAGTGAGGTAAGTAGGTCGGGACCTTGTAGTAGGTAGTCATTTAAGCACATTCCATGGCTCCTGGCCGCAGCGTCAAACACCAGTCGTAGCTTTTGTTTATTGGGGTTGTCCACCCCAAAGTGCGGCAAGTACCATATTCTATTTGGACATTTAGTTTCAGAGAATTGTGAAGCAAAATCGTTGCTGAACAGATGGTCGATTCTTTCTTTGTATCGCTCGGCGAAACTTGAGTTTGCTTTCATTTTCTTTTCAACACCTTTCAGTCTGCTGAGTGCAGCATCGTGCGAGTTAGGCATCTCACCAAACGTGCCTTTCCACGGGAGTCCCACGTACCACCTTCCATCTTTCAAAGTGGCAGTTTGTTGTAGGTGTTCCGTAGCTTTAACATCTAGTAGGTTTTGGCGGGGCTTACTGGCAACTCCAACAGCTTCCAAAGCAAATGATTGTCGCATCTCGTTGTGCATTTTTCGTAGGATATACTCACATTCATTTTCTTCATCTGACAGAAACAGAGTAGATTGCAGGTCGTGATCGAACGCAGACTTGGCGCGCAAGCACCCGTGCATGCACCACCCTAACGGAGTACGGGTGAAGTAGGGATCCGTAGGTTTACCCTTAATTATTTCCAACGGTAAGAGTAAATCGTAATTGTCCTGTCCTATCAAAAGTTCCGGTCTATATTGTCCATCACAGATCGCGCTTTTAATTTCCGGTTTTATTTGTTCATAATTATTTATGTCCACGGTAGTAATATTTTGTATCGGTAAGTTCATATTAGTTACACTGCGCGCACGAATTGTAAACTTGGTTCCTTTACAGTTTGAAAGTTCAAGGTCGATTATTTCACTATGGCACACAACTTCGCTTTTGTCCCATGCACCACACACACGCAAAGATTGTTTATCACCGCGCAACCCCACTTTCGACGCTAGCGCAGCGCTTATCAAAGTCACAGTAGAACCGTCGTCTAGGAGCGCGACACTACGAAAAGTACCGTTAGGTCCGTGTAGGTAAATAGGCACAGTTTTTAATAACACTTTACGGCAGTTCACTTGAAGATGATTGACAGTTTCCACTCGCGGTTCAATCTCGGTATCAGTCTTGGTTGCGTCGGTTATATTGACACTATTACGCGGCACTGAGTTCTTGTTTACGATATAATGCAACAAACGGTGATGAGGCAGGCCACAGTCGTCTACGATACACGCCGGTGCGGTACAAGTATCTTGTTTATGTTGTGACGTCAGACACTTGTAGCAAATACCATGTCGTTTCACAAATGCCCAGCGGTCCTTGCGAAGCGATTTTTTAAACTTTTTGCAATCTTGTAGTAGGTGCTCGGAAACGTGGCAGTACCGACAACTCTTATCACTTTTTTGTTCACTCTTCGTTTCTTCACTGTTCATCACGAGAGTGCGATGTTTAGAGTTTTCGTTATGACTTTGTTTACTAAAGTTTTGTATGCTTGATAAGTTCACAGATGTTTTTGTTATCTTTAGAGCTTCGTCATTGAGAAACTCGGACAAAATGAGCAATTTTGGTTTTGCTGTGTTATCAATAAGAGGAAAACAGTAATCGGCCCACTTGGAGATTAATATCATTGGTAGCTTTGAGAGGATGACCGACACAATGTTCATTCCTTGCAGGTACTCGTCGCGTCCGATGGCAGTCACAGCAGCGACACAGTTTCGTACTTTCACGGAGAAAGAAATAATGTCTTTCTGATATTCCTGCGACATGGGGCGTAGTCTACTTATATCTTGCAGGATCCTGGAGATGATTACGTCAGGATTGCCAAACTGAAGTTCTAGCGTGTTCATGATATCTGTTGCGGAGGTAGCGCCGATGAGTAAGGCCGTCACTGCTTCTTTTGCTGGCCCATGCAGGCTCTTTCTTAGACGCCACAGGTTTTCTTTGTCACTGAAGTTGCACACGTGAGAGGACTCTTCAAACGCTTGCTTAAACTGAAGCCATTCTAGCGGGTCACCAGAATAATTAGGCAGGTCTTTTGGTGTGCACAAACGACTTAGCATTCTGTCGTTGACTTTGCTGGCACCAGTAGCGGAGGCAGTAGCTAGGTCTTTCAGAGCCATCGCGAGGGTTCGCACGGTTTCATCAGTGCCACCAGCGGCTGGTGGCGGCGGGCGAGACTCGAACACAAGTTCCGTAGCTGGACGTTGCAGGTCGGCGGCATTCACATTGTGCAGGTTCCAATCCTGCGGTACCGGTTGCAGCGCTTCATCACGGATGATTTTGTCAGCGACACCCTGAGTTTTCAGCTCCTGCTGGCTACTTTCTAACCATTTTTCCACTATATGGTCATTATTTTCAGAATGATATTTTTCTGAGGGTAGACTGCGGTTGCTCTCGTCCTCCAGTTCTGCCAGATCTGCTCCAAGTTGCAGGTCTATCAACTCCATTCTTATTTGGGCTTTTGCATGAGCGGCTTCGAGTTCCAGCTTTTTCTTTCTTGCCGTAAGAGATGAAGTCGATGACTTTTTTCGGGTAGATTGGCGAACACTTTGGGCTGTTGAGGGTCCGGGTTGTACTTCGTCCGTCTTGTTCCCGGGTTCAATAGGTACAGCTTTAGGAGGAATGTCTTTGAATTCGACTTTAAATTGTTCGTCTTGCAATTGTTGAGCATCTTTGTATTGCGCGTCGTTCTGCTCCTCTTCCTTTCGTTTCACGCTTCTGGTTTTCACCATAGTTCGTGGCGGTGTATGGTACATCCAGATCCGACTCGAAGACCAACTAATGTAGGGGATGTGGACGTATATAATAAAATAACTTGGTTGCCGTGAGGGTGAAGGGTTGGGAGAAGCAAAACACGTCTGTGCGCAATCGTTCGTAAAGCTTACTGTTTCTAATGCCGGCTACAGTGGCGCTATGGCCGCGCGCCCCCCGCTCCCCTCGCTTGCGTCTCCCGCTCCTTGGACACCAGATTTATTTTTAAGTTGAATGTAGGTAAGTACAAAAATTAATAATCCAAAATTAAACCGTTATATAAATAACTTATACCTATAATAATCACGCGTCGCCTACACTTACCAAACATTGATTCGATAACTATTTTTAGTTTGTCCTGCAAGTCCTATTGTTGTGATTGTGTCGTATTTTTAAAGTGCATACCATCATTATTAATTTTTTTCTCTCTCAAGGATGCTCTTCATAGATAATTAATTGTGAAAACATTTTTAATAGACAAACAACATTGGTTAATAGTTGCATAATTTGTTATTTTGTTAGTTATTAATATACTGTTTGTTATCCTATTATTATAAAAAATAAAATAAAAAATAAATTTAGGGCCTGCGCTTATTTGAGACAGAACTGTCTAAGACGTCTCAAACTAAACAGTTTCGTCTGCCACACGGAGCGCTAGGGCTGTTGATTAAATATCAATAACTATATCGAAATATAGATTTATTAATTTTATTTTTAGATTCGAATTTATTTTATCCGCTTTGTTTTGAATAACAATCGTATATTTATAAAAAAAAATTATAAATATATGAAAATTCTCAGTAATTATTCTTCCATTTTAATAAAACATTTTTGCGTTCTAATATTTCTCAAGAGGTGAACAACTCGTTCACCTCACCATCCCGCACTGGATCTGCAGCACTCGCGTCTGAAGCAAAGGTGGAGGAATCAATGAAACCACTTCACATCTTGTAAAACTGTATTAGATAGAAACTTTTGGAACTGTAGACACTTTGAAACTTTTTGGCACTTTACATATTTGAAACTTTTGAATTAGGAACTTCTTGGTTGGAACTTCTTGGTTGGAACTTCTTGGTTGGAACTTCTTGGTTGGAACTTCTTGGTTGGAACTTCTTGATTGGAACTTCTTGATTGGAACTTCTTGATTGGAACTTCTTGATTGGAACTGTTTGTTTGGAACTGATTTAAAATTAAATTCATCGCGAACCTAGTCTAATCGCGGAAAATCTTAACACCGCGATCTAGAAATTGACGCTCAAGTAACAACGCCATCTTTTGGCCAAAAATATAATCAATATTTCCAACAAGAGGTTTACAAATACATTTTTATATGTTCAGCTGTTTGAGCACTGCGATAATATCGATATTTTGATATTTTATCAACAGCCCTAGCGCCCCGTGTCGCAGACAAAACAGTTTTGTCTGAGAAGTCTCAGACAGTTCTGACTAAGACGTCTTGTCTCAGGTGTGCGCAGACCCCTGCGTATGGTGTGTGTAGTATGTGAATTATCAAAATGTCGGTCAGTCCAACAAACAAGTGAAGCTAAAAAGTTCCCAGTGGAGCGCCATGCTATATTTAACCTTTTGAACGTCAATCACTTGTATACAAGTTCGAGATTTTCGTGCCCTCAGCGCCACTACTTGATTAGAAGTAATAATAGTATAAAATAAATGTATGACTTTTACAAGACCTTTTATTTTGTTTTTATGGAAAATTGCCCTGTTATCCCTACTAATATTATAAATGCGAAAGTAACTCTGTCTGTCTGTCTGTTACGCTTTCACGCAAAAACTACTGAACAGATTTAGATAAAATTTGGTAGGTAGGTAGAAGAGACACTGGAATAACACATAGGATACCTATAATTCCACTGCTGAGCACGGGTCTCTGCCCGCGCGATATAAACTGTAGTCCACGCGGGCGAAGCCGCGGGCGGAAAGCTAGAAAGCCATATTTTTAACTATTTCACACATAATATAATAAGTTCGTATTTGTTTTATATAATAGAAACATTTGTTAGTTAGTTTATGGAGAACACATCGCGTATTATATAGATGGCGTCGAAAAGGTTAAGAGCCGGTTGTAGTCACCGAGTAGTTTGTATGAACTCCGCCCGGGGCTATGTCGATCTCGCGGCCCCGTAAAATCGATTTTATTTTTATTAAAAAAAAAACAATAGCCTATTCAAGATTTTTGTATTTGCGAGACCCTTTTAAAAAACAAGCTTTAGGTACCTATTATTTTTTTTTAACTTTTAAATATTTCCCCTCCCCACTCCACCGATTTCTATTCCTACTCCTTCACTTCACACGCAGTACGGTTGTGGAACTCGCTGCCGCCTGACACTAGGGGCTGCCGAACTCTTGCAGTTTTTAAAAGAAGAGTAAAAGAACACTATCTATCCATTTAGTCATAGTATATATTTTTTATATTATTTAGTGTGTATTTTTGTGACATTTATTTTACTATGTATTATATGTATGTATTTTGTGTATATAATATCTTGTTTTTCTTCTTTTTGCATATTATCTGGGGGTACGGTAGTGCCCCCGATAAAGACGAGCCAAGCGAAGCGCAAGGACGCTACCTACTTGTTCTCGAAGTGTTTCGTCGTTTTTTTGAACCCGATAGAGTTGGTTTCCGATGTACCAGATAGTTCATATTCTCAGGATATTATGTCAATAATAGACTAATTAAACATACATAAATCTCAATTGAATAGCTCTAATAATTAAGATTTTATTGATATCTAAAATGCACCGATTTCGTCACTGACACACACTGATGATAATCAAAATGTTTGGCTACTTCCTGAAGTGCCAGAAGGCTGAAATTTGGTATGTAATCTAAGTTTAGTATACAACCAACAACAAAATTCATAAACTTATAACTTTCACCCCCTATCTCCTAAAATGGGGGTGGTGGAAGTTTGTATGAGACTTTAAAATGTTAGGGCACTTCCTGAAGTGCTAGAAGCGGAAATAAAGAACAAAAAAATAAAGACTGCCTAGCAACTTACAAAAAGAACTGAAATCCCTCCAAAAACATTTCATGTAAAATGTTGCCAAGAGGACCACATAAGGTTTGCCCTGTGAAAAAGATATCAGATCTCATGTAGAGCCAAGCTTTTGAATCTACACGGCCTAACTCTACCGACCCTAACTTCACAAATTCTAAAAATGTATGGCTTGGCTGTTATATTATTTTTCACACCACCTGCTCGAAAATGTCAAAGTATATTATGTCAAGCAACCTTAACCTAAAGTGAGTCATTAGTGGCCGGGGGCACAGCCGGTCAATAATGTTTTCATTATGACCCGCTGGTTAATAATGTGACTATTATTTTCTCACAGTAGGTGTAAAAAGTAGAGTATCCTCCTCTGGGCTAAAGGTGTCTTTGCCTTGGGCTAGCTTGAATCCCTCGCTGCATTCAGGATTCTTGTATTAACTCCTTCGCTTTGCTCGTGAGTTAAATCCCGAATCCTTCATTGCGCTCGAGATTCAATATGACGCCCGTGACATAAGACACAACTTTAGCCCCTCGGTGCATGTCCGGTAACTGTCCGGACCGAGCCAAGGCGTCGACGGCGCGCACTGTTCCCGCGCGCCTCAAGGAGTTGTCAGCAACAGGAGGGGCCCATCGGGGTCGAAGCCTACCGGGGTCGGGGTTATCCGAAAGGAAACTAAAGCCCCGGTATGAAGGCCAGAAGGAACGGCGCGGGGTTCTTAGTCAGTAAGACTCTTGACACTGTCTCCCGCTCCACCCAAGAGCGAGTTTCGTCAATGATGATTTTCCACGTCGGCAAAAAAAAAGCCCCTCGGTGCATAATCTACTATTACTGTTGTACTCATTTTCCTTTTACTTTAAACACACAGTGTCTATATCTCTTTTTTCTCCAATTTTCCTTTTGCAGGTACGCTGGAAGAGATTTCGTTAGAAATAAGGATTAGTTTTGTACTATTTTACAAGCTTTTATTTAGTTTCACCTGTCCTGATGTTTGTTTGTCATCAAACAGGACGGCTGTGCAGAGTTCGGTGCCAATATAGGTAGGTAAGAAGGTCGAAGTGTGCCTTCTTTAAAACCTTTTTGTAGGATTTGGCAGCATGGTAGAAGGTTCATTTCTTTGAGCTCCCCAACCCAGGTGAGAAACGCCGAATGCTCTTTAGCTTCAGCCCAATCAGCGTTTTCTGCGAAGCAGTAATGCTAGCAAAGGAGGAGGCAGACCGCATCAGGCAACGGCGCCCCCGCCGCCGCCGCCGGGATTCCGATCCCGATTTCCGGCCACCGTAGACGCGGGCTCGCGGACGGCGAGCCATGGGTAGCTCGCTGTCCGATCGTCCGGTAACTGTCCGGATCGAGCCAAGGCGTCGACGGCGCGCACTGTTCCCGCGCGCCTCAAGGAGTTGTCAGCAACAGGAGGGGCCCATCTGGGTCGAAGCCTACCGGGGTCAGGGTTATCCGAAAGGAAACTAGAGCCCCGGTATGAAGGCTAGAAGGAACGGCGCGGGATTTTTAGTCAGTAAGACTCTGACACTGTGTAGAAATTTGGTATCTGTCTGCGCAGACAGATACCAAATTTCTACATGGTCCTTCGAGCATAAGGGCCTCGGTTCGCGAAGTTCAGTAATAAGTGAAGTGTTTGTGTACCGAGACCTTGCAACCAGTGTGAAGTGTCTGTAGGGCAAGTAGGTAGGAGTGAGATCAAGTTGAAGGAGGTTTACCAGTTGTGGAGCGTAAGCAGTATATAAGGTCAGACCCAACCATTTTATATCTTTTTTCTTAACAATTTATACGTACGGGAGAAACATGGAGCAACTAGCAATCAACCAAACTGAAATATACGACTCTCTAGTTAAACTTTTAACCAATATCAAGAAAGACGGAGCTGAGCGTAAGACCATAGATTACTGCAAGCGGAAATTGGATTTATTAGAGAATTATTGGAGAGACTACCAACGCAACCATAGGAAATGTTGTGAATTAGCGGAATTTGATCACGTATATTTTACCAAAAATTGTTTCGACAAAGCGGAGGAACTTTATATGTCGATCAAGCAACTAATTACCAAAACCATGGAGAACCTGTTACCGAAGCAGCAAGGCGTCAACCAGCCGCCGGCAGAGGCCAGGACCACGAACCAATCAGGGGATTCGTTTCGCTCTCAGGCATCCCAACAGCAGCGCAGTGAGATGCCAGTACCAGAAGATAACAGCAAGTTAGAGGGATTGATTAAGAAGCAAAACATTAACTTCAGAGCGTTCATGAGAACCGTGGCTAACATAGAAATCGACCAATTGCAGACCAAGTGGGAGTTCGACGATGCTTTGAAATCTCTCCAAAGTCGGTGGACCATCATCGATAATCTGCACTGGGAGATAGAAAGCGAAAATGGAAATGAAGATGTTTGGTATCAGGAGGAATTCACAAGATACGAAGGAATGTATAACAATTTGAGGAAAACGATCAGCTCAAAGATGTGGTCTGTATCCCATCGCGACAAATGTACGCCACAGATGGATATCCCAACGTTCCTGGGTAACTACCACCAGTGGACCTCTTTCAAAGATTTGTTCACAGAAACCATACATAAAAACCCATCCTTGTCCAACGCACAGAAAATGCAGTTCTTAAAAAGTAAAGTGTCAGGTGAGGCTGAGCGTCTGATACACCATCTTCAGATTAGCTCCGAAAATTATGAAGTATGCTGGGAATTACTTAACCATAGATATGGCAACAGCAGACTTATTTTTACATCTCACGTGAACATATTGCTGAACATTCCTAACATGCAGCAACCATCCATAGGCATGTTCAAAAAACTGCATGACGTCACCAAAGAATGTCTTCATGCTATACAAAATATGGGAGTGAATATCGCTTCTTGGGATCCATTGCTAGTACTATTGTTGGGTCAGAAACTAGACAGTGAATCATTCGCTGAATATATTGAGTCAGTGAAGAACCCTAGAGAACTACCAATCCTACAAGAATTCTTAGATTTCCTGGAAAATAAGTTTACAGCTTTGGAAGCATCTCGCCGTAAACCGGAAACAAACCATCAAAAGTCGACCGCTCAACCACAAAACCATTTGAGTTACCAGACAAACCAAAAGAGAAACTTTAACTCTAAATACAATCAGCAGACATCCAACAAAGACCCCAATAACATGATCAACTACGGGAAATCACTCCACGTTTCGCGTTCAATGACCTGTTCATTGTGCAACAATGATCACGGACTTTGGATGTGTCCCCAATTTTTGCAAATGTCGGATGAGCAAAAATTAAAAACAGTCAACAAACTGAAGTGTTGCGTAAATTGCCTATTCAACCACAATGACAAACCATGTTTTTCTAACAAGACATGTCGCAAGTGCAACGCCAAGCACAATTCGTTATTGCATGAAGCGATCGCTACCAAAAGTAAGCCAACCACATCAGCAAAATCTAACCATAAGGCTATGCACACACCAACTACGTCTAGCGTGACCAAGAACGAACCAGTACCAAACTCAACCCATGTGTCTTGGGATGAGGTATCGGAAACACTTTTGGCTACGGCTATAATCAAAGTGATTGGATCCGATGGCACATATCACACCATGAGAGCCTTAATTGACCAAGGTTCGCAAATTTCCTTGATAAGCGAGAAAGCGGCGCAAGTTCTGAAATTACCAAGACAACATTGCAAAGGAACAATATACGGCGTAGGAGAAAAAGAAAATAGCTGCAAGGGAGCGATGAACATACGATTCAAATCTATTCATAGCGACTTTGCTTTAGAAGGAGACGTCTTAATAATGAACAACTTAATAAAGCACTTACCAAACAAATCTTTTGTAAAACCGTCATGGCCTCATATTCAAAATATTAATTTAGCAGATCCTGAATTCAATACCAGTCGACCAGTGGACTTACTCCTTGGGGCAGACGTGTTCTGTAAGATTGCATTAGGTGGCATTCTGAGAGGTGATAGTGAAGATCAACCAATTGCCCAACAAACGCAATTAGGATGGTTGCTTTGCGGAACAATGACACCAAAGTACCTATGCAACGTTATCCGTCATAATATGGATGATTTACGTAGATTTTGGGAGAACGAAGATATCAACCAACAGATCGAAATGTCCACTGAAGATTGTGAATGTTTACAATATTTTCTCTCAACCACGGAGAGATTAGAAGATGGGAGGTACCAAGTACGCCTACCATTCAAACCAGAAGCTAAGGAACGACTGGGTTCCACGAAACCATTAGCCTTAGCGCAATTTCGGAATCTAGAAAACAAGCTTCAGAAAAATTCGGATCTGAAAGATCAATACACAAAATTCATTGATGAATATCACACACTAAACCATATGAAACCATCAACCAGAAGCACGACATCCGAGTGCTATTTACCACACCACTGCGTCACTCGAGCCGAGTCCACCACCACGAAGCTGCGTGTAGTTTTCAACGCATCAGCTAGGTCATCATCAGGACTAAGTTTGAATGACGTCATGTACCGCGGTCCAAATTTGCAGCAAGACTTGCAGGAATTGATTCTGAAATGGCGACAGTATCAATTCGTTTACACAGCGGATATTGAAAAAATGTATCGACAGGTAATGATACATCCTGCAGATCAGCCTTACCAGAAAATACTATGGAGAGATTCACCCAGCCAACCCATACAAACATACCAACTCACGACCATTACCTATGGCACAAAACCGGCCCCATTTTTAGCTATGATGTGCTTAAAACAGTTAGCCGCTGAAGAAAAACAGAAATTCCCTGACGCAGCAAAAGCATTAGAGGAGTGCTTCTACATGGATGACTATTGTGGAGGGGCCCATTCAATGCAGCAAGCAAAACTTTTAAAATCGGACCTCATAAAACTGCTCCGCAAGGGCGGGTTCAACCTACGCAAATGGGCCACAAATGAACCACAGTTACTTGCTGACCTAGAAAAAGACTTGTGCAACCAACAAGTCTATGAGTTCAAACAATCAGATTCAACCAAAACATTGGGGCTGGGGTGGACTCCGCAACAGGATAAATTTATCTTCAACCTAAAGTTGGAGCCGGCATCAGTAACAAAACCAACCAAGAGATCGCTTCTCTCCGACATATCCAAGCTATTCGACCCGTTAGGCTGGCTAACCCCGTTAAGCGTAACCATGAAAATGCTCTTTCAAAGTGTGTGGTTATCTAGTCTTAACTGGGATGACGCACTACCAGATGAAATCAAGAACAAATGGCTAGAACTAAGAGGCGAGTTAAATGACATCAATACCATAGAAATAAAACGTTGGTTCGGTACTACCGAAAACCAAAGCTTGCAATTACACGGTTTCTGTGATGCGTCAAATAAGGCGTACGCCGCAGTAATCTATTGCAAGGTTATTAACCAACGCAGCTCTAATGAGGTGATTTTGGTAGCAGCAAAGGCTAGACTAGCTCCCGTAAGTAAAGATATATCCATACCAAGGCTGCAGTTAATGGGTGCGCACCTGTTATCTCAATTGATGCAGAAAGTTCAAACTTGCTTAGCAAACTATAACCAGGAAGTATATTGTTGGAGTGATTCGACAGCAGTTCTAGGATGGATCCAAGGAGACCCAGCTAGATGGAAACCATTCGTGACAAACCGTGTGAAAGCAATCACCACAATTGTACCAAAAGACAAATGGAGATATGTCAATACCGCTGAGAACCCAGCTGACTGTGCAAGTCGTGGATTGAGAATCAAACAGTTCAGAAAACATGATCTGTGGTGGCACGGGCCAAGCTGGATCCAATCGTTCAAAACTCTCGAGGCACCTCGAACCATCTATGAAACGAGCCTAGAGATAAGAAAAGCGGTACGATCTAATGCGATAGTCGCGGAACCACATGAACAACCAACCATGACCATACCTAACATCATTGACCATTTAATACACAAATATAATTCCTTTGCAAAAATCATACGTATTTTTGCATGGATACTACGATTACCAACAGCGAAAGCGAGCCGTCAACCCTATCTCACATTACACGAACTACGTCGTGCAAAACTGCTGATCATTAAGACTATACAACAACTAGAGTTCACAAGTGACGTTCGTTGTTTACAAGAGAATAAAAAGGTGCATCCGAAAAGTAAACTTCTATCTTTGCATCCCATCTTAGACCAGGACGGAATGTTGCGTGTAGGGGGTAGGTTAAGTAATGCCCAACTAAACACCGAAATGAAACATCCGATAATACTACCTCATAACCACCGAATAACCTCATTAATAATCAAACATGCTCACGAGTTAACCCATCATGGCGGAGCTCGACCAACTTTATCTAATATTAGGCAAGGTTATTGGATAATCAAAGGATATATGGCTACAAAGAGATTTATACGGCAGTGTATCATTTGTAAGAAGCAAGAACCAATCCGACAACATCAGCTCATGGGCGACCTCCCAGAATTCAGGGTTAACCCTGAAAGCGCCTTCTACCATTGCGGTGTCGACTACACAGGCTTTGTGGAAGTGAAAGCAAACAAGGGAAGAGGCGTAAAGACTACCAAGGGTTACATAGCCCTTTTCGTATGTATGGTGACGAAAGCTGTGCATTTAGAACTCGTGTCTGATCTTACCAGCTCAGCTTTCCTAGCCGCACTACACAGGATGGCAGCTCGACGCGGAGCTCCACGTCACATCTATAGTGACAATGGAACTAATTTTGTTGGAGCAAACAGACAACTGCAAGAAGAATACTTTCATCTTCAGAACGTCTTGAGTGAGAAGTTTTATACACAAATAACGGAACTAAATATTGAATGGCATTTTAATGCACCTTCTTGGCCTCAGGCGGGAGGACTTTGGGAAAGAGCCGTGCGCAGTCTCAAGCACCACCTCAAACGGGTTATTGGCCACCAAAAATTAACTTTTGAAGAGTACACCACATTATTATCAAAATTGGAGGCTTGTCTGAATTCTCGGCCACTTTGTGCGCTATCGGAAGACCCTGAAGATTTAGATTTTCTCACACCAGCTCATTTCATAACAGGACGACCCGGTTTAACCATTATTGAAACGCCCGAAGATGCCAGAACTAGATGGCACTTAGTGTCAAAATTATTCGACGATTTATGGAAAAGATGGAAAACGGAGTACTTGGCTCAATTATCAACTAGAGGAAAGTGGATGAGAAACCAAAAGAATATTAGCGTGGGTGACTTAGTAATGATACATGACGACAATCTACCAGCAGGAAAATGGCCAATGGGTCGAGTAATAGAAGTTCATCCAGGAAAAGATGAATTAGTCAGAGTAGTGACTCTAAAAACCAAGAATGGCCACATAAAGCGTCCTATAGTGAAACTATCCGTTTTACCTATAGGACAAGCAGAAAAACCAGAGCCAGGCCTGCAAAAGGACACACCATCCGGACAAATGGAAACCAAAACAACTGAGAAAGAACCAAACTACCATCAGCAATCTAGCAGCAGAACCCGCCCTAAATTAGTGAATATTGCACTAGCGTTGTTATTGTTTCTGAGCATTATATTACCTACCACGGCTTCATTCAACATTACGCAGTTCGACTACGATAAAACTTTGTACTTCGACAAGATAGGCAAACTGCGATTAATCAGAGATAATTGGAAACTCATTACTTACTACAACATGGCCCCATATTGGCAAGGAGACAAAGCAGTTAACGATTTTTCAAATTATCTGGAAAAAACTTGTCAATCAATCGCAGAGACAAGTCATTGTAAGACGATACTCCTACAAATACGTCACGATTACAACGAACTGCAATACTACAACCAGCTGTTGCTTAGCCAGCATTACGGCGCACGCTTACGAACTCGACGTGGCCTTATCAATGCCGTCGGGTCAATTGCAAACTCACTATTCGGCGTATTGGATGAAAGCTTCGCAGAAAAATACAAGCAGGACATTGAACTTGTGCAGCGTAACCAACATCACCAAGGTCAACTATTCAAGAACCTAACGTCTATCGTTGAAGCAGAGCACAATATCCTACAAAGAACTGAAAACTTAATAGAGAAACAACATAAAATCATAAACAGACACTTAAATGAATTGGCCAACAACAACAGTAAAATGCAGCAGGAAATCAACGTGATGTCAACGCAGCAAGACTTCACATCAGTATCAATAGCCACCATAAACATGATGCAAAACCTTAGAAGAATACAAGATGTGTTAATAGATACCATTTCAGACATATACCATGGACAAACCAGTTTGCATTTACTGACCCCAACACAGCTCAAAAGAGAGCTTCAAATTATATACGGCCAAATACCTCAAGACCTAGCTCTACCTATCGAGAACGTTGAAAAGGATTTGCCTCAACTGTACAAGCTCCTGAGAACAAAAGCTCGAGTCACACAAGAATATATTATCTTCGAAATTACTTTCCCGCTAGTAGCGAGGGAAAGCTTTCAATTATACCGAATAATACCAGTTCCACAACAAATCAATGACAGCATGATCAGCATCAAACCAGTATCGGAATACGTAGCCGTAAATCTGAAAAAAGACTCTTACTTTATAGCAACCATCCATGAACTAGACACGTGTTCGTATCATGGTGAATACTTCATGTGCCAACTTTTTAAACCCATCTTACATTTGGAAAACGACGAAAACCTTTGTGAAACTAACACAATAAATAAAAAATGCAAGACAGAAAGGTCAATGTGTACCAATAGATGGGTAGAATTACACTCAACGTCAATACATGTATTTCTGTTGTGACACATATTCAATTAAAATCATATGTGACGATCAAGTTACGGCACGTCAGCTGACTCGGGCAGGGGTCATTAGCATGAACCAGAAATGCTTTGTCAAGGGCAAGGATTTTGCACTGTATTCGCTACAGCAACAATCTAACCAAATCGAGGTTTCACCAAATATACTAGTGCCAGAGCTAGACCAAATAAACCACATTGTAAACATAAAACTGCCAACCGAAGAAGAATTACCAGAAGACATGGGGATTAACAGCTCTCTGTCTATCCTCAGAAAACAGATCGAGATCCTGAAATCGACCAAATCAGAAGTGAACGATATATCAGTTCACGATATTCACCACTACACCATCATCTACGTTTTGCTCGGAATCGCCATTTGTGCGGTAATCATCTGGATCTGGAGAAGAGCGAGATTATGTTTGCGTTCAGCGCCCAGTCGTGCGGAGCCTCACCACAGACAGGAGTCTGCGGCGTCTACATCTACGTCGACCAACAACAGACTGTACGGTGAAGTGCAACCCCGAAATGTGACCAATGTGACGATTGCTGACCGTCAACAACATGAGAGTGATCATATAGAATTAAATTCATTTCTAGCCAAACGGTGGCCCAGTGCTTTGCGAAGTAAAAATAGAGCTACGATGCCGGTTGTGCGAAAAGAACGGGCGTCTAAAATAGAGGGCTCTTTAGTTTAATGTTTTATGTTTCTTAAGGACTACCATTTTACACACTTTCTTTGTTATTGTTATTGTATGTTTAACCATTTATTTTTACGCTATTTAAATATTACTTGTATGTTTATACTTTTTTTATTAGTTCACCACATATTGTCAAAGATGATTTGATGGTTAATTTATATTTTCCTTTCATTTGGTGCTCGGGAATATGTTCGGAGCAATACAGCCGAACAGCGAAGCACTTTTGCTTTCGTGCATTTTTATAAAACTAACGAATGTAATTATTAAAGTCAGTACGAATTCGGTCGTCGATCGCGTAACTCAAACCATACCAAAACCATTCAAGCCATCATTTAGATTAAATTAGTTTAATTTCTTACTTATATTAGTTTAATTTCTTACGTATATTTAGTTGTCTGAACCATAAAACCATAACCAAACTAAAGTCGTATCCTTTAAACCGAACCAAAATCAACCCGTACCATCAAATAAATCAAAACCACTAAAACATCAACCAATCCAGAAAGCTGGTATTGCGCAGACAGATACCAAATTTCTACACACTGTCTCCCGCTCCACCCAAGGGCGGGAAAATCACCATTGACGAAAAATGGTGATTTTCCCCGTCGACAGAAAAAAAAGTGAGCTGAACCACCGATGAGTAAATCGCACCGATGTAGATAGACATAGATAACGCAAGTATCAAGATCTGTATAAAAACCAAGCGTGCCAATTTTTGGCTACCTATTCAGTAATACGAATGGTTTTTTTTTCTCAAATTTGTTATTAACAGGTATTACAAAGGGTATTAGATTGAAAATAATAACTTTTTAAATAAATTACGCATATAACTGACGTCTGACTAGCGCTGTACACCGATACAGACTGAGCGCGAAAGTGGCCACTTACGATTTTTGTACGTAAGCTAGGTAAGCATGCTGGCACGCGAAGTAGTTGCTCTTGCGTTAGGTATCTATGTCTATCTATATCTGTGGTAAATCAGTGCGTATCACATAAGAAGTTCCTTCGGCGTAATGTTGGCTCCCCTGTCTGTCTACAGAAAAAAGAAGGGAAAAAAGGAGAGTTGCCACTCTACCAAAACTGTTCCCCGAAATACGAAAAGAAATCGATTTTAACGGTAGTTGCAACACTTTTTGGAGAATTATGATGGGAAAGGGATTTTATTTAAAAAAGCAGGTCGAAAAGGAAGTTTTTAATAGAGAGGTACGATATTGTGGCGTGGCGTTTTCGGTATTTGAAAGAGTCGCAGGACAATCGGAATGGAGCCCAGCGTCCTATACTTTATCCAAAAATAGTTTTAAAAAAAGGCAATTGTTAAAAGTAACGAAGTATCAGTTAATCTCCCTAATATTAAGTAATTTAATTGCTAAAAATATTGCAATACTGTTTTTCCGTATTGCCAACATTACGGCAAAGGAACTTCTTAAGTGAATCGCACTGTAGGTTCGCTAGTGGGCGCATGGATACGCGAGAATGCGCGCGCACTAGTCAGCGATGTTCACGCGCAGACGCGCGAATTCCGAAGAATGCGCGCGTCTTTTTAAAATCTCAGAAGTAATGTGTGCGTTATGCTGTAAAGGTTGAATTTGTTATGTTCAGTTTTGGATAGACGCTTCTATGCGCTTCGACTCAGCTCTAGTAGCTCTTCCTGACTAAAAAGCCACCCCGTTCCTTCTAGCCTCTTAAGAGGGTCCTTTTCCACTCGCCTATGTATCGTAAACATCGAAAATGGTTTAAATGCTTGTTACTTCTTATAATGCAATCCAACACGATGTTTGACGAAAAGGCAACGCAAAAATAGACAGATAACGCCTGAAAACTCTGTTAGTATTCAGTAATTCCGAGATTTATTCGAAAATTTCACAAAACTTGCTCCAGGAAATTGCTGTTTTTTTTAAACCCTTGGAAAGTTTTTGGAAAAAGTTGTCGTTATTTAGAATCTTAATAAAATTTTCAAGGTCTCTAGAGGATTACTTTTTAGACTTTTTTTTTAATTTTTAGGTAAATTATGAAGTGTCAAAGTTCATACAAAATAGGACATTTTCAGAGGTTTTTACTGGATTAGTTTTACACAAATTTAAAAATTGGTTTCTTTAGAAACCTAGATAATATCCACAAGATATTATAATAGTGTTTCTAAAATATCTAATGAAAATTTGTAATAACGTCATAATCAGTTATGAGCGGTTGTATGAAAAACAGTGAAAATGTGAGTCATGATGCACCACCTTAATACCGGGGCTCGAGCTCCCTTTCGGATAACCCTGGCCCTATCAGGCTTCGATCCAGCTGGGCCCTTGCTGGGCAGAAATAATGATGATGATGAAGTTTGATAGAAGTAAAAATAAAAAAAAAAAACATTTTTAAATATTTAATTTCAAGCGTTATGGAACACACTCTTCGCTTTCTTCTCCCTCTTCTTCTGATCGCGTTTCTTCTTCAACTTCTCCGTGCTGCGCAGAAGCTTCTTGATCGCATCTTCTGTGTCTTCTTGATCAACTTCTTGTAAGGACGTTGACCCTTCCGATGACGGCTTATTTCTTTTAACTGGTACCTCATCTAGTTCCGGTTTTAACTTAGCCTTTTTGGGTTTGTCACTGAAATAAGAAAGAAATATACACGTCAAAAGGATGGAACAATTTGCCCGCTGCGGTGTTCCCGTTTTATTTCTTTTTTTTTTCTTATTAATTCATGAATCCCCAAGCGACCACCGGTGGCCGCGCATCTATTGTCTTACTATTGTGTCTCTAATTGACGGTATCTGAAGGGTTAATAAGAGTAAATTTCTTAATAATTGATTACAATCTAGCCTAAAAGACGGGACAACAAATATAACCATTTTTGAGCCGTTTGTGGTTACAAACGGCTCAAAAATGTTGTTATTAGGCTAGATTGTATTGATTGTTGCCGCGAGCTCGCGGACGACGAGCCAAGAATAGCTCGCTGTCCGACTGTCCGGCAACTGTCCGGACTAGAGATGTGCCGTTGCCGGCAATATGGGAATATTGCTGGCAATATTGCCACTAACATTCATACTTCGGGCAATATTCCCACCGACTCGAGGCCCTGGAGCTCTCGACTCACCCGACAGTCTCCATCTTCTCGAACAAGTGGTCCAGGTCATCAGGTTCCTCTTCCTCCACTTTGACGGCGTCCTCCACTTCGTCCTTCACCTCACCGTGCACGCGAGAGAGCGGCGTCGAGCTCTCCGTCTGCACCAGCACGCACGACAGCTTCGATGTTAGGTATTGCTGTAGTAAATGTTAATTGATAGGTTTAAACATTTTTTTTTAAACTCACAAGACGCACGGCGTTGCGTCACCGGTACATGGTGGACATCCCACCCATTCGTACAAAGCGTTTTGGGAACACATTTATTATGCGTATAGCCAAGGAGTGGAATTCCCTGCCGGAGTCTGTTTCCTGATAGCTACAACTTGGGGGTCTTTAATTCAAGAGTGAACAGGTTACTTCTAGACAAGCGTGCTCCATCGTCGAACACATCATCGCTTACCATCAGGTGAGATGGTGGTCAAACGCAAGCCTATCAATAATTAAAAAAAAAAAACTATCATACAGTGTGCCACAGCCTTTCTCTCTTATATTCTTTACTAGCTGCTCCCAGCGGCTTCGCCCGCGTGATAGCAGAAAATTATCCCAAGGGAACCTACTTCCGGGATAAAAAGTATCCTATGTCCTATTCCAGGACATGGTCTATCCGTGTACCAAGTTTCATCAAAATCGGTTTTGCTATTTAGGCGTGAACAAACAAACAAACTCACTTTCGCTTTTATAATATTAGTAAGGATTGTCCATAACATTTGACTGGTTTGTTGGTCTAGTGGTTAGTGACCCTGACTGCTATGCCGGAGGTCAAAAACGTTTTGATTTTTTTTTTTGGTTGTGGGTTGATTCCCACCCAGTAATTTTTTTTGTGTGATGAGCATGATCACTTGTTCTGTGTCTGGGTGTAATTTATCTATAATATGTATGTACTAGCTTTTACCCGCGGCTTCACCCGCGTTTATTAATATTATATACTTTACTCTTTTTATTTTCACTTTAAAAAAAAATTAGCCTATATCCGTCTCCAGGGCAACTTTCGTTCTCCTGCGGATATCTTCATTTCTGACTCGATCACCTTATGTATGTTTTAATCCCTACCAGAGGCGGCTCGTGATATTTTTTTATGGGTGTTCACTAAAAACTCTGCATTTTTAATTTGTAGCTGTATTTCAGATCTGCTAACTTCATAAATAGCATCTTGAATATCATCATTAAAAACCGAAGCTGTTGGATAAGTGCTGTTTCATAGCCAAATCGATCTCCG
Source organism: Mythimna lalbum (assembly GCA_949319445.1). NCBI lineage: Eukaryota > Metazoa > Arthropoda > Insecta > Lepidoptera > Noctuidae > Mythimna > Mythimna lalbum. The sequence continues at coordinate 10,590,265 of OX439375.1, forward strand.
ACACAAAATAAACGAAACCTCTATAAATGCCGGGATTCATCATGTCCTCGTAAGGCAACTTGAAATGCGCCACAAAATACCACGCAATCTATTAATTCATGAATCCCCAAGCGACCACCGGTGGCCGCGCATCTATTGTCTTACTATTGTGTCTCTAATTGACGGTATCTGAAGGGTTAAATGCCGTAAAATGTACTTTTCGATTTTCAATTCGTTCATTGAACTCTCTAATAGATTTCCGATAGGTACGCAGAATCGAGCGCCTTACGAATATCTTGTCGGCCGATAGATGCCGATTGCATTTCACATAACATTATGAAATCGAGATTGCGAATGTTTTTTTCACTTTTATTGAAAGATGCGCTAAATCATCAACATTCGTTTCCCTCTACGCAGCATCACCACCACCACCGCCGCCGCGCCGGCGCAAACCTCAAACACTAGACACGGGAAACAAAATAATTTATTGTTGTCCTCACATCCACACAACTAAGGTGTTTTGAAATGTTGTTGAGATTTAAAAAAACATGTAAAGCTTATAATTTTCGTAATCGCAATTTCTAACCGTGGCGGCCCTTTAGCTTTCAGTTCGAGACGCATTTCGAGAATATTTTCATTTTTTTTTATAAAAGTTACATTATGTTCTATTTTTAACTAATTTTTAAAATAATTTTAAGAAAAATTGCGAAATTATCGTAAAATAACCGGCGCGCGTGTCATTTTGTTTATTTACATAAGATCGGCAACAACGTATATTTCACTCAGTCACCAAAACAAAGCGTCAACGTAGCGCAGGAGCGGCGCTCCAGGATCGGCTAATTTCTCATACAAAATCTTCTGTTTCACGCGCCGCACTGTGTCGATACTTCTCTTTCGCACTCATTGAATAGAGCGTTAGGAATTGTACTAAACTTTTTTTCATAGGAGCGTAATCGCTGGCGCTCCAAATTGACTCCAAATAATATTATGTTACAGAACATTTAATATTGTACTTCGTATGTAGTAGGTTCTTAGTAAACTGTTATGAAGAGCGTATGTATAGGCACAGTAGAAAGTGTGTATATTTTAAAATACATGGAATTTGTTATGTTTTTATTTTATCATTTTTGTGGGGGTGCACTGCACCAGCGCTCTTTAGAACGAGCCGCCTCTGATCCCTACTAATATTATAAATGCGAAAGTAACTCTGTCTGTCTGTCTGTCTGTCTGTTACGCTTTCACGCAAAAACTACTGAACGGATTTAGATCAAATTTGGTAGGTAGGTAGAAGAGACACTGGAATAACACATAGGCTACCTATAATTCCACTGCTGAGCACAGGTCTCTGCCCGCGCGATATAAACTGTAGTCCACGCGGGCGAAGCCGCGGGCGGAAAGCTAGTAAATAATAATCTCATCTTACGTTATATACCAACTCCTTGGTAGCATGGCGGTGCACCCTCAGCTGCCGGTCGAGGCTGGCGCTGACGACGAGCGCGGCGCCCCGCACCAGCGCGATGTCGGCCACGGCGCCGGCCGCGCCTTTGTATCCTTTGTCCGGCTTGCCCCTGCGCAGGTCCACCTGGTGCAGCTGGCCACGCCCGAACCCAACCAGAACTTGGCTGGAAAGATATCGACAAATGTGGGCAAAATTATTATACAACGTGTAACGTTAAATGCACAAAACCTGAAATTAGTTTGATCAGAATAACGAGCAGAATCAATTGAACCACTTTTTAATATAGGTTACATTTTTCAAAAAGATCTTCATTAAAAACGTCGACCTGTCTATTTATGAATAGGTCAAGCCATCACGTGCTCAAATCCGCCCAAATAGGTAAACAAACACAAATAGTTGTAATCCAATCAAATTTTGTTATACACGGAATAATAAAAGTTCTTATTTCAATGCAGATATGAATTTTAAACAAACTAAAACTGCTCATAAAACCTTTAAGAGGGTCCTTTTCCCTCGCTTATCGTAAACATCGAAAATGGTTTAAAAGCTTGTTACTTCATTTAATGCATCCAACGCGATGTTTGACGAAAAGGCAACGCAAAAAGAGAGAGATAACGCCTGAAAACTCTGTTAGTATTTGGTAATTCCGAGATTTACTCGAAAATTTCACAAAACTTGCTCCAGGAAATAGCTGTTTTTTTTTAAACCCTTAAAAGTTTTTGGAAAAAGTTGTCGTTATTTAGAATCTTAATAAAATTTGCAAGGTCTCTAGAGGATTACTTTTTTTATTTTTTTTATTTTTAGGCAAATTATGAAGTGTCAAAGTTCATACAAAATAGAACATTTTCAGAGGTTTTTACTGGATTAGTTTTACACAAATTTAGAAATTGGTTTGTTTAGAAACCTAGATAATATCCACAAGATACTGTGTTTCCAAAATATCTAATGAAAAATGTGTAATAACGTCATAATCAGTTATGAGCGGTTGTATGAAAAACCGTGAAAATGTGTGTCGAGATGCACCACCTTAAAGTTTATGGAGGGCTGTCCCTTACACCCGGTATAAGAGATAAAGTTACACAATAAAGTTAGCTACAATTTTTTCACCAATAAAAAGGATACTCACCGTTCGTCAAAACTGTTGGTGATGCAAGTCGCGGCCATGTTTTCGAAGTCTACCGATATGACGGGGCGTCTTTGAGCTCGACTGTCGTATAACCTGTGGGTGATAACACAAATCAGTTTTAACAGAGTCCCACATACGTACAAAGCGTTTTGGGAACACATTCATTATGCGTACAGCTAAGGAATGGAATAGTGTAGTTTCCAGGGTTAAAATAACTACATTTTATTTAGTCCGTTTTTTAGTTAAAAAAAAAAATATTGACCACGTATTTTTTCTTTTTTCGATTAAACAAAAAATAACAAAGATATAGCCCATTAAAGTTACGTGTGACGTCACCCCGTGCGAAAAAATGCAGCACGGCGTGACGTTACACGTAACTTTAATGGGCTATATCTTTGTCATTTTTGGTTTAATTTACAAATAAAAATATACGCGTCCCTTATTTTTGAATAATCTAAAAGACGGACTAATTACATTTTTTAGAGCAACTGGCCCATTCCCTGCCGGAGTCTGTGTTTCCTGATAGTTAAAATCTGGGGGTCTTTGAGAGTGAAAAGATTTCTTCTATGCAAGCGTGTTCCATCGTCGGTCACATCATCGCTTACCATCAGGTGAGATAGTGGGCAAACGCGAGTCTAACCATAATATTTTTTTTTTAAATGGCGAGATTATTTCGAGTGAAATTCAGTACGACGTCAAACGTCGAAAAAAAAATCGGCCTCGCCATAAAAATTGTCCCATCAAGTTTATCATTTTGTATGGTGGGCAGTGGCGTAGCTAGGTGACTAAGGGCCCTGGGGCAAAACAAACTGGAGCCCCTAAATTGTCTAGGCTTTATCAATATTAATTCATGAATCCCCAAGCGACCACCGGTGGCCGCGCATCTATTGTCTTACTATTGTGTCTCTAATTGACGGTATCTGAAGGGTTAAAAATATATATATATATATACATATTTTAAAAATGCAACGCTACTTTATCTTTTATATAAATCCCTTGTTATAAGAATATTTACCATTAACATGCACACACAATGATTATGTAGACATGGTCGTCTTTATTATGATCGGCAACGATATCTTCACAGCAACCAATACTGCAGTGGTCACATTATCTGATTCACTATAACTATCAACAGAAATATTTTTCGTAATATTTTTTGTTCATTCAGTAAGCGGTTTGTTAATCAGGTTTTGGGGGCCCCCCGAGCTTGAGGGCCCTGGGGCACTGCCTTGCTTGGCCCCTTAGTAGCTACGCCACTGATGGCGGGGCTGGTTTTTTTTTTCGTTTCTTGAAAAGCAATCTTGTGGAAGGTTGTTCAGTTTCGTCTACTGAGAAAGCCCTTAAAGTTTGCGAAGGGCTGTCCCTTACACCGTGTATTATGTTGCTTGCTCCGAATAAATGCTATTCTATGTCAGCTTCACTAACCTGACATATCCGTGCCTCGAGCACACGGCAGCCAGCCTGCCGCCTTCTCCGCTGAGGAACACCAGGTCGGACACCCACACCGGCCTCCGCAGCTGCAGCCAGTCATGTGCCAGGTTCTTGGCCACGAAGGTCGGAGCTGCTTCGCCGATGCGCCATATTTTTAGGTCATTTTCTTCGCCTCCTGGAAAATTATTGTGTTTTTTATCATCATCTTCCTGCTCTTGTCCCATGTTATTTGGGGTCGGCGCAACACGTTTTTTTCTTCCACCGTCCTGTCACCCGTCATGCTATCACTAACTTCCTTTTCTTTCATAGAACTCTTTACACAATCCATCCATCTTTTCCTTGACCTCCCTCTCCAAACTCATAACTCTTTTAGCAACATGCGTTTCGTCCCTCCTTTTCACATGACCTTACCAAAACAAACGATTCCCTTTCAACTTTTCAGTCACTGGCGCCACTTTCAAACTTCCCCTAATATACTCATTTCTCACTTTATACTTTCTCGTCACACCACACATCCATCTTAACATTCTCATTTCCGCTACGTGCACCTATGATTATTATCGATTGATGATATATATATGATTACTAGCTTTTGCCCGCGCGGCTTCGCTCCCGCTCTTCCCTACTCCACCCTACTATACCCAACTCTACCCTACTCTACCTTATTCTACCCTACTCTACCCTAATCTACCCTACTCTACCCTATTTTTTTTTTCCATAAGAACCTTTTCCTCACAATAACAATCACAACAAAAAAAGAATTAGCGAAATCGGTCCAGGCGTTGTTGAGTTATGCGCTTACCAAAACACATTTTGCGATTCATTTTTATATTATACTAGTTTTTGCCCGCGCGGCTTGGCTCCCGCTCTTCCATACTCTACCCTACTATACCCAACTCTACCCTACCCTACTCTACACTACTCTACCCTACTCTACCCAACTCTACCCTACTCTACCCTACCCTACTCTACCCTAATCTACACTATTCTACCCTACTCTACTCTACCCTACCCTACTCTACGCTACTCTACTCTACCCTACACTACCCTATTTTTTTTTTCCATAAGAACCTTATCCTCACAATAACAATCACAACAAAAAGAAAACAGCCAAATCGGTCAAGCCGTTTTCATGCCATGTCGTGACAACGAAAAACGGGTTTCATTTTTATAATATAGAAGACTAACGATCAACTTTTCCGTAATCTAGTGGCTAGTACATATATAGTGATGCATACCTGTACCAAAAACGGTGTTATCATCAGCGCAGACCCTCATACGGTCCAGCTTGCCGACATTAACGATCTCCTCAGTCTTCTTGCTCCAGATCTTCACGACCCCGCTGGACACGGCCGCCAGGAGCTTGCGCTTGCAGCGCCCGAGCCCCACCACCTCGCCGGGCGCGAAGTCCGCGGTGTAGGACTTCGTGAAGCCTCGGAGAGTGTCGTAGATTTGTATCTGGGAGTATTAATCTTTACAGGGTTATTTGTAAAACACTGGCAACCTCTCAGGACTATGTTACTAACATCATTTTGACAAGCCTGTTGGTCTAGTGGTTAGTGGCCCTGACTGCTATGCCGGAGGTCGTGGTTTCAATTCCCACCCAGGACAAATGTTTATGTGATGAGCATGATTATTTGTTCTGTCTGGATGTAATTTATCTATAATATGTATCTATTTAGAAATATATAAGTATGTTTATCAGTTGTCTAGTACTCATAACACAAGCTCTGCTTAGCTTGGGACTAGACGGCGTTGTGTGATAGTTGTGGAATAATATTATTATGGACTTTTTTTTGATCAACCGATTGCAAGACTTCAATCATCATATTATCGGCCAAAAGACGCTCATTGCTGAACATGGCCTCCCCCAAGCGTCGCCAAGATATCAATATAAAAAAGATATTGTTACCTGTTGATTCTTCCTGCCAATCAGAATCTCGGTCTGCTCCGGGTTCCCCCACTCCAGCCTCGTGATGCCTTCATTCTTCTCCAATGTCTTTATATCTATGAGGTTCTCAATCTTCTTCTTACTGTTTTTACTACTGTCTGTGTGGTATTTAATGTCTGAAAATATATATTAATAATAGTGTGGTTTCCAGAGTCAAAATACCTAACTACTTTTTATTTAGTCCGTATTTTAGATTATATAAAAATATTACGTTTTAAATATACGCAAAATACGTGTCCTTTATGTCTGAATAATCTAAAAGATGGACTAATTATTATTATTATTTTTGTTCTATTTTGATGTACAATAAAGTTTATTCTATACTATTCTATTCTAATTACATTTTTTACAGCAACTAGCCTATTGTAAGTGTGTTAAACTCACTCCTCCGCTCAAGAGCAGGAGAAGTTATTGGATGATTTCCCATAAAAAAAAAAAAACTACAAATGTCATAATGCTTTAGAACACGGGAGTCGTCGACGGCGAGCAGTGTGCACCCCTTAACCCTTCAGATACCGTCAATTAGAGACGCAATAGTAAGACAATAGATGCGTGGCCACCGGTGGTCACTTGGGGATTCATGAATTAAGGGAATGTAACTCGATATACATTTTCACTGCTTTTAACCGACTTCTAAAAAGGAGGTGATTTTTTATGTTTTTTCGCGCATTACTTCGTCGCTTGCCAACCGATTTGAAAAAATATTTTTTTTGTTGGAAAGGGTATACTTCCTAAATGGTCCCATAGTCTCCAAGTTGGGATGATGAATGATAATGATGAATTTTACATTGTCATCTGCATACACATGCATACAAAATTTCAGCTCAATCAGGAAGTGGTTTTATTTTTCTTTTCTTTATTTTTTAAGGACTTTAACCCTTCAGATACCGTCAATTAGAAACACAATAGTAAGACAATAGATGCGCGGCCACCGGGTGTCGCTTGGGGATTCATGAATTAAGCTCAATGAGCATGTCAGCCCCATCGTAACCTAAACTAAATTTACAAAAACAACATAACTTAATAATCAACTAACTGTTTTACCAAGGTTGAGCTACCGACACATTGCCATGTCAAATCTTAGCAGCATCACTTCTAGGGTAAGCCAGGATTTAAAAAAAAACCTAAATCAATTTTATTAATGGCTTGCGATTTTGTCAGTAGCTCCCTTTCGGTTTGATTGGAAGTGGTTTAAATTTAATTTGCAAGATTTACAGATATTGTGACAGACAGAACTAAATAAAAGCTTAGTAGCGAGTTTTATTACTATTTTAGAGTACAATAAAGTTTATTCTATTCTGTCCTATACTGAGCTTATAAAAATCAGTAGTGTGTGCGTTTGAATCATAATGTTTATATTTTAATAACCTCACTTTAGGAAGGTCGATTGGACGTCCATGATTGGTATTGGGACGCTTATATTATTAAATTTATTAGTCTAGGGTAGGAACTATTGAATAATAAACACAATAACAACGAAAGTAAGCACCTACAATAAGCAAAAACTAAATAAAACAAGCAATAGAATGTTATTATTGGTTTTGATGAGAAAAACTGTACTCACGTTTAAAAGAACCTATCTTACTGGCGACGAATATGTCGATCTCATTATCTTCTGTTATAATCATGATTAAATCTTAATTATATTCTTTTATTTCCAATATTTATCCGCATTTCAGCGAGGTAAACACGTGAATCTAAATGTCACTTCAAAACAACATTGACAATGATGACATTGACGTTGATGAATGACATTATGACAGTTGATTTCGTAAGTGTTGTAAATGCAAAAAAAAACAAACAGTTCATGAAAATAAAAACACCATTTATACCGAAATTCTCTTACTTTTATTTCATAATTGAATGGCTAGATATATCTATGGGCTAAATAAATTCACAAAATATGCTAATGTTATGATACTTTTCGATCATGTGACAATCAGCATATTTATTCCGTGACAAATTACTTGAGAAGGTTACAAAGTAACAAAAAATATTGTCGGATTGTAATCATCTAGAGCAAAAGCACCTTGAACATGACATCAATATAAAAATAATTTAATTTTATGATAATAAATCATGATTAAAGTTAATATTTTATTACAAATATTCAACGTTTCATTCTAAACTTTTATAATCTTTTTAAATTTGGGAAAAGATTTAGCAAAAAAGAATGAAGAGTAGAATAATACTAATAAGTGTTGGTAACATTAACTTAGGGCTGCCAACTCAAAAAAATACTGGGGAAATTCCCGAAATCTTCCCTTGGTGTTCCCAGAAGTAAGAAAGTAACTTCCCTATTATTGAATCTTGATAAACTCACATTTAGAAAAGATTTAAAATTAATCGGAGTTTACACACAAAAGTTGTTATTAAATATGATAAAAGTCGACAACCTTTTTATTTCCCGAAATATTTTTTAGAGTTTGTCAAATCTAAGTCTAGATTTTCGTATAAAATATCAGATTTTATCATGATTTAAATTGATTGAGATACTTAATACCTGGAAAACTTGTGAATGAAAATAAAAAATCAAGTGATTTACAACTACTTGGTCTTATATTTTGTGACTGAAAAATTAGGTTGAATTTTTTATTACTAATCTTCGGAGATCTGATTATAAATGTGACTGGAACTCACAGGATCCGAGAAGAAAGCAAATAAAAAAGATTTATATTTATACAACGTGTAACAAAAAGGGGGTATACATACCAAGTGCAAGGCCTCTTGATAAGATAACAAACGATACGGAAAGGGTTTTCTAACCTTATGTTTACATGGTAGGAAGTTGTGATTTATTCCATACATATGATACCAGAAACCGAACATTTCAAACTGAAACCAATACATCACTAGCAAAAAGTCAGCTGATCGGTGTCATTGAACTGTTTATGACTAAAAACAAACCTCTTACTCCTGGTATTTCTTCAAACAGTGGATAAAGGGTTCCGCATGTTTATATTTTCTAACATATTTTTTTAAGAAAAATAGTTTTAAGAAGAAATAAGTTTTTCCTACAAAGACTAAGATTATGTTTGTGTACAACAAACCAAGCCAAAAACTAGAGCGAGTGCGTGCGTTGGCCATCGAAAAACCTGCGCGCCGCGTAGGCCCGTGTTCGTTAGCGCGCAGCGCATATCATTTTTCGTGCGACTCACGCCGCTTTTAGAGGAGACTAATTAGATAAGGGTATTCGTAAGGATATGGAATAATTAGGTACCTATCTGGTATTTACGTGAAACAATAAGAAATATCTACATACTTTTTTATTGTTTTACGTAGATAGGATAGTAACAAATACTTAATTTACGAAAAATTTAAACGAAGTACCTACCTACGTAAAATCTAAACGAACGTTGTACTCGGCGTTAGACGCTGCGAAAAAGGATTTCATATCTGTTAAAATGAACCCAAATATCATTTCTAAGCAACTTATGTGCCTCCTGGTACAAATAAACTCCCAGTGGGTTCCGTTCTTGAATTTAATTTAATTAGAGGACTTCAATAAGTTGTCACTTTTTGCAGGGTCGAGATGAATTTTCTTACGTACCTAATTCTTTTTATGTCGGTTGCTATACATAGGATATGTACTTAGTTAACAAGAAATTAATTATTTAGATGTAGTGTGCGCATTCACGACGCCGCGTGAATGCGTGTGAGTTTAATTTTACCCCGAGATTATAATCAAATCAACAAATCTTTCGCGTTTATTTCTAAAAAAACTATACGTTTGCGCACAATTAGGTCTTTGCGTAACTTTTTGCCTTTTCTACAAAAACATTACCAGTAGTAGCACAGTTTAGTCTTAATTTATCATTTTAAAATGAATGAAAAACATGCGAAAGTACTAGGAGTCCATAAGAAACGAGAATTGTTATTGATAATTTTAAAAAACGGTTCACAGATCCCTAAAAAAATTCCTTTGAGAAGCTCAAATGTTATTGAACACGATATAATAGTTTTGTCCCAGTCGCACGCGCCGCCTGCGTGTTTAATGTGAGAGAGATGGCAATGTTGTCGTCGTCCGTTCGGCTACTCTCTTTGGCGGTACTGGCGGCGTCTTTGTACGCGCCGAAAGTCAAATTTAGGTAAATAAATAAATATAATTTTGCATTAGTGGATGACCAATAATCTTACGATGCAGTCGCATAGCATAATTATCCGTTCCGGTGTTTGTGATTTGGATTTTAAACATTATTTTATTGCAGTTGTGATAATCGTGTGTGATGGCATTTCTATGGTGATGGTGTTAAGTAATAGTGAATATTATGAGATGATGTTGTGTGTCGGAAGAGAGGACGGCCGGTAATGTGCGAGCTGCTCGCGTATCGTCCTCGATTTATCGCGGGTACCTAGAAGGAGCTGAGCGCCGACAGTTTCTTCGGTGGCGGGCTTCCATCGGATAGTAGGTAGGTACATTCACAGAGTACTTTGTAACATAGGTACTGAAAGGTACATCGTCTGCAACAAACTGGTTCCACGCTTCTGGTTTAGGGGGTCGCCCAAACACTATCGATCCAGAATTTGAGGAGGCCGTACTCGAGCATTTTGAAAATAACCCACGTAGGTACTAGCGCACTCGACGAGCTGCATTAGCGCTGTATACCTCTAACCATATGCAAGTAGGTATGGCGAGTGTTGCAGAATGAAGGTCAGCACCCATATCTCTTCCGTCGCATCAAGGAACTGACACCTGCAGATATTTTGCCTCGCGTGACCTTCTGCTTTTTTGAGGCAAAATTTTAAGTAGGCAGGTACTAGGCAAACAGCGTTTCATTCACACACGCGCCGCGCGTATCGAAATTAGGTAGAATTAGGAAGAGAGGTACTAGGCGATCAGATTTACAGAAGAAGTCTTTATTAGTATTAGCAAGTGACGTGGAATGTTATTGACCCTCGTAGTGTCGTGACACGTTTGTTATGATTTGAATTCGAGAATCATACGATACCAAGGATACCAAGAATTTGGTATCAATTCTTTGAGTAATTTATTTTGAGCTGAAACTTTGTGTAGAGATTCTATACCACCAGTAAACTTCAGGGCTTTTTGATGTATATACCCTTTTTGTTACACGTTGTATAATAGATATGACAATGTAGGATTGTGTGAGAAGTGATACGCAAGAAAAGGGAGTTAGTGATAGCGTGACGAGTGACAGGACAGAATGGAAGAAAAAAACGTGTTGCGCTGACCACAAATAAAACGGGACAAGGGCAGGAAGATGATGATGATGATGATGAGATATGACAATGTTGTCAAAATTGAAACGAAACCGTCCGCATGTTTTCAAAATTGTGCCTTTTTTGGATATTGGGGTTTCTTTATGATATCTCCATGAAGTTATGTAGAAGCTGGACGAAGACGGTGTAATGATGTGGCAAGACGCAGGTACAGCTTTCATGCTCAAAGTAATAATTCACTATAGTCAAGTTTTGGACGTAATTATGAAAGTGATTGTTTATTTAGTTAGATTTAGGAATAATGAGAACCTGATGGACTGGTCGAAAATAAGTTTTTAAATATGAAGTGTCAAAGAAACACCCTGTCTGTCAACGCTACTGAATTAATAAATTGAGTATAAAAAGCTTAACTACGTGACATAGCTGAACGCTTCCACAACCCACAAAAGTGGCAACTTAGGGTGTTATCACACCAATCGATCGATCGTCGATCGATACCATCGATCGACATCGGTCGGATCGATTGGTGTGGTAGCTTTAATTGATCGACGGATACCGATCGATTGCCGGTTGATGGCATCGGTCGACGTTAATCGATTAACCTCGGCTATATTCCATTAGTTTCTTTCGAAATTTATTCACATGAAGACGAATTCCACCATCCATCGACAATCGATCAATTGGTCTGGTAGAAACTGTCGATCAACGTCGATTAATCCATTCTACCTTCGATCGAAGATCGATCGAAGATCGATCGAAGATCGATCGACGATCGATCGACTGGTGTGGTAACACCTTTAAGTATCTACCGAAATTAAGCGACTGTATATACGATTGTTCCTGTTCAGCATCTGTTTACCCCTGCAAAAACTTTTAAAATGACCTGACCTGAGCACACCAGGCCAAAAATACATCGTGTAATTTAACAATAAGTAGGCCAAGTTCTCGTCGCGTAATTTTCGGTAGAGCGTTAATACGTTAGGATGGCTATTAGAGAAATGTGTGTGTGTGAAATATGAAAGATGGATAATAGATACGTTTAGAAATAAGGAGATTTCGTTATGAACCTTAAATAGCTATATAATCAAGGAAAATAAGAGCGAGGATGACTACTTCTGTGAGGAATTATATGAAAGAAAAAGGATTTAGTGACAGCGTGGTGATGGACTGAATTAAAGAATAAAATATGTTGCGTTGTCCCCAAGTAATACGGAAGTGCAGAAAGATGGTGAATCACTAATAATGTGGTTAATTATAAAGCCTTATTCAACAGTAGTTATAACGCTGATAACTAAGATGAGAATTAAATAAAGAGTTTGTAGTTCTATGGTGAGAATATTCAAAGATGGAAACATGCACTTTCTAGAACCTCAATTGACTACTAAAGATTCCCAAGTAATATCCAATTTTATACTATCTTCAACTACCTTCTCCGTAGAGCATCTTAATCATTCTTTTCCATGTGAAGCTTTTTATAAACTAGAACTTGACTGCGATCCGACTTGATGGTAAGCAGTGATGCAATCGTTGACGGTGAGGCGCTCTTATCATGGCTAACTAAACCATACAATTTTGACAGTAAAAATATTATTTTAATTGACAATGGATCGAAGGTCGGGAGAAAAGGAGTGCAGAAGAGAATGTCATTTAACGCCGGATGACATCGTGACAGACGTGCTCGACTCTCAAAGGGGTTGCCAGCACAAATAAAAGACAGAGTTACGTGGAAAAAGCGACTCCCATGTGCAGGTTGTGTGAGGAACATACAGAACGCATGGAGCACCCGCTGTGCACATGCGATGCTTTGGCTAATAAGCGAATGAGTCTTCTAGGGGTAGGATATCCAAGACCAGAGGATTACAGGCTCTTATCCCCGCATCTCTTTGTGAAACTTATGAAGGAGATTTTCAGCGAGGTTGGGGAGGAGTAATCTATCTAGGGGACCACAAAAGATCCATATGGGTCCAAGTGTTGTTTCTCAGCCCCTCAACAAGATAAGATACATGGAAAAATCAAGAGGGAGGCTTTTACCCAGCTATGGGGATTTTGCCCCAAAATCAGCAAAATAGATAGACTAATAATGACATTTGAGCCATGTTCTAATAATACGAGTGACTTTAAGGATAATATAATTCAATAATGTATCTCCTATCCATTTTAATATATTTTTGGAGCTTAATTGTGTACCGCTTCACTAACTGATTTAAAACAAAATAAATTTGATTCTAGAAATATGTGTTCTTAAATATCTTTTGCTGTGTATTGCGAGAGACAAAATTATACACCTATATTTTCATTAACTTAGATAAGAAAATCCACTATTATAATTGATTCAGTCACTTCAAGAGATATAAAAAAAAAACCAGCCCGGTATGCCTAGCCTTTTCCTGAACAATGTTCAAATCTGCCTCCAGTATCTCCTCCCGATATGTCATGCTATGCAGTAAGGGGTTAATAGAATAAGTGAAAAGCATTTAACCTTTACAAACTTGGTAGTAATAAGAGGTCTCATGGTAAGAAAAGTGTAACAACTGTCAAAGATCTACTTATGACAGCCCCGATCAACGGCTTAGGGCCGAATTATCAATAATAATAATAATAATCTTTATTTTCAGACAAGTGTCCATATAGTGTTAGTAAAAATACATAAAAAAGAAAACTCAAGATAAATGTTAGTACGAACTTACTCTAATGACAAGTTGGAAATATTATTTTTTAACATGGATTTGTATCCACTGCCTCCATATAGGACTATCTAATTTACAAGCAATTACCTTCAGGTAGCTGTTGGAGCTGTCCCTCACCCTGCGCATCAGCGATAGGTACAGTACCCGGCACGTAAGTTGGCAAGATTTTGACGCAATTGGAGTAAATTCGCGCATGGTGCACTTGTGCTGGGGGCAAAGGTCGACTAACGCACCAACCGCGCGCTCGGCTCGGCGCTACCTCATACCCCGCGTCCCATTTGATCACCAAATAGATCTAAAAACGATTTCTGCACATCTAACGACTCTTGCCAACTTACGTGCTGGGAACTGTAGTCAGTCATTAGATAACTTTTAATGAAGGAATAAAAAAGGCAGTTTGACAGTTTTTGCATAGAAAATATGTCAAACTGTCATATTTATTCTTCTGATGAAAGTTATCATTCTGGCGCCTCCACCATATGTCGACGCGGAGACGCAAATGAAAGGCTTCGTGTACATAAATACTTATGTTTATATAGTTTGAAGCACTTTATTAAATATTTCAATCTCATTGTCTTTCTTTTGTGTCTCTATTTACGGTTTTCGAAAGCATAATTTAAAATTAAGGTCAAAGTTTTGTCGTCATCTCCTATCAAACTTGTTTCGAATATGAACACCAATGCTTTTAAAACCATAATACCTTAAAAAGTACAACTATCTTGCCAGTTTGCAAGTTAGCAGTATGTTATGTGTGGCCTACACGATATTATATTCCTTCGTAAATCCTTTTGGGTTCATTTTACTTAGCTCGTGGCTATATATTAAATAATCTTGTTGACAGAAGCGCCTACTTAAATAAAACAAAACTTTAGCGGAACTTGGGAATCCCTTTAAACAAAAGAGGTTCAAACAAAATGGCAGTGTTGCTATCTTTGAAAATTACAACTGTCAGAGCAAGAGATGTCAGTGCTCCGTTTTTTGTGTAGATTAAAAATAATAATTTCATTCACATCAAGTATTATAAAAATACTGTTCATATAAGGCCTTCTAACAAACCGTTACTAAAAGAATGAGCAAGAGTTACAATAAGATGACCATATTAGTCATAGAACCGATGATCTTTGGGATTAAGTGTCTACTAAAGGGCGCGAATCAGCAAACTCAAGATACTAGATGGAGCGACGATTTTCATAAGATGACAGGGTAGATGAATGCCGAAAATTGAGATAAATCTCACTAGTTATGAGAGGCCTATTGTCCAGCGCTGTCCGTGTGTGATAATGATGAAGATGAATCTATATCTATACATATAAAAGAAAGTCGTGTTAGTTACACTATTTATAACTCAAGAATGGCTGTACCGATATGGCTGAAAATTGGTGGGTAGGTAGCTTAGAGCCAGGTGACGGACATAGGATACTGTAGAGTAGGGTAGAGTAGGGTAGAGTAGGGTAGAGTAGCGTAGAGTAGGGTAGAGTAGGGTAGAGTAGGGTAGAGTAGGGTAGAGCAGGGTAGCGTAGGGTAGAGTAGGGTAGAGTAGGGTAGAGTAGGGTAGAGTAGGGTATAGTAGGGTGGAATAGGGAAGCGCGGGAACGAAGCCGCGCGGGCAAAAGCTAGTAAACCAATAACAATATAAAGTCATTTAAGTCAAGTCACCAGCAAAACAACTGTAAAGCGTATAATAATTGTGTAACCAAGTCAATAAGTCTATTGCATGAAGTAATTTCTGAAAAATGTATGAGTGTGTGCTACGGGATCTTCAGTAGCTTTAAATTTAATGGAAAAAGTTCTTTTATTTACTGTTTTGAAGTTAACTTTACAAATTTTTTGACAAGTATTTGATAAATGACAATATATTCAAGACTGGCCTTGAATTTTGTTCATGCCTATCAGTTTATTTTTAAAAATCATTATGCAATTATAGAATGGTATTACTATTAACTGTCTTAGGCCGGACGCACACATTCGGTTTCCGGATTAGGTTTCCCGATCAGGAATTCAGATTCGAGATTCCATGACACTAGCGCAGATGTTCCGGCTTTTTCAGTACGAAAATTTCCGTTCGTGTGCGTCGGGCGAACTAAATTGTTCGCGAGCGCTGCGTTCGGAATGACTTCATAAGGTTTTTTCCTTTCTGACTATCCGAACGCAAGGAGAAAATTTCAAAACGGATGTCAGGTTTTTTTCCGTTCGGAAAAAGTAAGAACGTGTGCAAACAGAACATTTTGTATGAAAGGAGAGCATTTAGGTTTCCGAATCAAATTCCTGATCGGGAAACCTAATACGGAAACCGAATGTGTGCGTCCGGCCTTACTGTAGTAAACGATCATAGTTTAGAACGTCTGTCATCATCAATCCTCGCTTTACCAACCGACTATTGCTGGATCAGTTGACAGTCTAATCGAATGATACGGATTACCTGTATTTGACATGGACCACCTGCTTAACAGTCCTCCTCAATCCAGTAACGGGATAAAACGACACCCTGCTACAAGCTCAAACACCAGATCAAGTTATCCTAGCTTCTAACAATCCATAATGAGTGTCAAAGATCTATAGATGATAACAGCTTCGGTTTTCGAAGCACGGACGAATTTCTGTTTGCTAAAATGGTCAACCATCCTAGAACCAGTCTTGGCAAACCTGCAGCAGTAAATTAGCCAGGAGTTCCTGTAGTCGTCATTATCAGTCAAAATATTCCGCTTACCCTTATGCCAATTTAGTTGGAATTGATTCAACATGTCGTGTTCTTCCATTCTTCTCTATAGTAGAACAGAATATAGTAAACCTCCTTTGTGGCAAGTTTTCGTTCATGCTTTGGATTTGAAAAAAGAATTATATCCAAGCAAAAGAAAACTTATCACACAAAGGAGATATGCAATACTAACACAACCTTATTTTAAACGTTTCTTTTCTTGCAACACTAGTTCCGATCTGTCACTGTCACTACCAGAATACACTTGACATATGTCATTAGGTTTGTTGTCACTGTTACTGATGATTTTTACAGGTTCTCTGGCAGCAAGCAATAGCAGGATCTAGTGAGCAGCGTTGAGCGTAGTGCAGTGCAGCATAACGCAGCAAGCACTGATGACTGCACAGCCCGACTGCTTCGTCTGTCCTTGTTGCTACCTTTTCAGAAATAAACGAGATTAATTGGATATTGATTTTAAAAGATGTCCAAAAAATGTGTATAAATTATTAGTATTTGTAGTACAAATACTAATAATTTATACACATTTTTATCTCTATTTTGTACACATTTTTTAGACATCATTTAAAATCATTATTTTGGATAAATTATGGTGATTTAGATTTTAAATTTTTTATTATTTGCTTTATTGAACTTTTGGCATCAAAATAATCTAATTATGATGTAACTACCGCGATGCTTAGTTATTGTGAAAAAAAAAAAAAACATTTAATAAGAGCCAAATGGTGAGAATTTTGAAGAAATTGTGACTTCTTAAATAAGAAAATGAAACATAATTAGAACTAGCCATGAATGCATTTCAAAGATGATAATGTTGCGCTTAGTTTCCATTCGTAAGATTTGTAAATTCGTTATATTATGCCATTAACGAAGCTCACAAACATAAGTCGAAATGATGTTGGCACGAAAGAGCTATGTTTAACGCTTGATTTACCAAACATAATACACCCAAATTGACTTAAAAAAAATAACTGGCTACTACTCATACTATGGTTAAATATGTGCTATAATAATATTTCAAGTTGTTTCATTATTTTGTTCAAAAAAAGCATACAAAGATGCGCTAATAATTTGCCGCGGGTGAATTTTTACAAGACTCCAGCCTTAAGGTGATCGCTAAGCGACAAAGCACTTTAATCAAATTTAAAAAAAAAAAGGTTTTGAAGTGGTTTGACAGGTGCCTGGGCTCAGTGCTGTCATCTGAACAACGTCATATCTGAAAAACCGTCGTTATAGATAAGGCTACGGGCTTGCTCACGTTCTCGCCAGATGTCGCTGCTGTACTTAACTTTATCGTTTATTTTGTTTTTAGCGTATAGAAGCATTATTAGGGTAATAGTGTTTAAAATTGGACATTACACTGTTCAATAAAGTGTGTCTGAACAGGTCTCCGAGGGTCACCAGCTAGAGCCCGGTGACTACACCCACGCAGATCCGGCAGAAGGAGACAGCTATGAACAGCACGCACGAGGCGCGCAACGCAGCCATAGACAAGTCAGTCCGATGGTGTCCGTGCAGTTCTACCTCAACTGAAAATGAGAAACAAATATTCTCAATACACTTGCTTAGAAAGTGCACTGCGCTTATTATATTGCGCAAATTCCTTAATTGGACAATTTGTATGGTGAGGCCGAATTTTTTTTTCGTTGCCTGAAAATAAACTTTTTGGCAGTTCGTTCTGTTTCGTCTACTGAACAAGGCCTTCAAGTTTGCGGAGGGCTGTCCCTTAATTCATGAATCCCCAAGCGACCACCGGTGGCCGCGCATCTATTGTCTTACTATTGTGTCTCTAATTGACGGTATCTGAAGGGTTAAGGTGAGTATAGACTACAACATTTACTTGTAACAGAACAACGAGCCGCTCTATGATATGTTCTAGTGTATCATCCTTTTACGAACGAAACGTCGAGCACGCTCGCCTCTTTGTTACAAACCAACGAGCATATTGGTGTAACATTTTGGTCGAGCCACGAGTGCGGGCGATGCGCGGTTGCGGGGTGACATTTAAAAAAAAAATTAACGTAAGGTACAACGAAATGTTGGTAAATGCACACTCGCTGTGAGCATTTACCCGTAACATAACGCCGAGCATTCGCAGGAACGTTACATTATATGGAAATGCTTTGGAAAATGAGTTTTTGCCTGTATTGCACCATTCGTAAGAACGTTACATTACACAGAGATGCTCCAGAAAATGTTGTAGTCTATACTCACCTTTACACCTTGTGTATTTAAATATAACAGTAAGAAATGATTATAAATGTTTGTATAAATTTTTTTAGTTCGTAGATTGTTGGCTTGCTATACGCTTTAGCGCATACTGTAAGTATAGCAAGTAATTGATATATAAATAAGTTATTACCATTGTTCTGGTGTGGATCATAAACCGCGTCTTCCAGTATAGGCGGCGGGATCCCCTGCTGAACAAGATACTTTTAATAAGTTTTACTCGAGGTCTACCAGTGAGCAATGGAACAAATTATTCTCGGGGTCAAAAGAACAGATCGCTTGTGGAACGAAGTATTCTTGGGGTCAAAAGAAAACATCGCTTTTGGAACAATATTCTCGGGGTCAAAAGAACAGATAGCGTATGGAACAATATTCTCGGGGTCAACAGAACAGACCGCTAAAGCTTTGGTTTCCTAGGAAAGCGGTGCCGTCATATAGCAGCCGTTTTAACACATCGTCAGTCATTTTTTCAAAACAAACGTCACAAACGTCATACGAAAAGTATCTAAGATAGAAAATGGACGACCTTGATTTAGCTTTAGTAAGTAACTTGGAGGATGAACTATCATCAGAAGAGGAAAATAGTCGTTGTTCCGGAAAACGGCCGCTATATGACGGCACCGCTATCATAGGAAACCAAAGCTTTATGGAACAGTATTCTCAGGGTCAATAGAACAGATCGCTTATGAACAGTATTCTCGGGGTCAAAAGAACACATCGCTTTTGGAACAGTATTCTAGGGGTCAAAAGAACAGATCGCTTATGGAACAGTATACTTCGGTCCACAACACAAATCGCAGATGTAGGTAAATCAGACACTAAACTAAAATGGAACTGGGCAGGTCATATCTGCTGCATGTCGCAAAAAATTGGGCGAAAGCAACTACTGACTGGATTCCGAACAGCAGGAGCCGGCGACGCGGTAAGCCCAGAAGGAGATGGCTTAACGATTTGGACTCCTAGCTAAAGGATTGACCAGAAGTGGCTAAGGACAGAAAAAAGGAGGGCGACCTCTGTCCTGCAGTAGGAAACCACAGGCTCATAATAATAACTTTACAGTAAACACTCTCTCACGTTTATCCCGCCAGGGTCGCACATCCACGACCAAATACTCCATCTCGTCAGCTCTCCTGTCACCTATGGGGATTGAAGAGCTAAACGAGATGGAGTACCCAGTCGCTAACACACGACCCTGGCGCGATAGGACGCGAGAACACACGTCGGATATATCCGATGCATACGGTAGAAGTTTTGGGGTAGGTAGAACAGAGAGATCCTCCGCCACACTGAATGTTATACAACACGTGGGTGGGTTGTTTTATAAAATGCAGGAAATGGCAATTTTTTTTAATAAGAAATCAAAAATGATGACAAAAATATTGAAGAACTTAACTAAGGCCTGAATCTCACAACCAAATACACAGGTAATCAAATATTCTTTTTATTCTTATCTCATTTATGAAATTAATAAAATGTTTCCTCTATAGTGTGTTGAAAAACGTCGTTTGAAGCACGTATGTAATTGTCATTGCACGCTCTCATTAACTCAGACTGAATTTAGACTCGACTAGAAAGACAAACTACCCACTGGGCTATCCGAAAGGGAGCTCGAGCCCTGGTATGAAGGCTAGAAGGAACAGCGTGTGTTTTCAGTCAGTAACAATCTGACACTATCTCCCGCTCCGCCTAAGAGCGGGGGTTGTCATTGGACAATTTTCCCCACAATAAAAAAAACCCGCTTTGGAGGTAGGTGGGACAGAGAGTAAAGTCCCACAAACCTCCGTTGAAAAGGTAGGATCCTCCGACCAGGCAGGTGTTATAGTCTGGTGGGCGACTGTCCGATAGTTGATGTCGGGCTGTCGTATTATGTTCAAATCGCGCGAAAAACTCTGATTGCGCGATGCAGGATTTCGTATTTTCTTCGTAGTTCTTATGTGGCGTCATAGATGTCGCTACACCCGCTTGCATCTAAATGTTTAATTTTGTGGTATTTTATGTATTTTTTTACATTATTTTTATATGTACCTATGCCATTAAATGTCGAAATTGACTTTTTGTATTTTAAATACATGCAAGGGCCTACTTTGTTTGGAGAAACCTTCCAATCGCCCGAAGTTACTATATAATTAGTAAGTATTACTGACTGCGGACTCAGGTTGGTCGCTGCAAGGATAATCTGGCAAAATGGGGGTTCCTTGACTCATTTCAAATACAGTGCCAGTGTGGAGCTCCTTCACAGGATCTGTGTCACCTCCTTTCCTGCCCAGCATGCACAACTACCTGCACCCTTCATGACTTAAACGAAGCCAACGACAGAGCTGTCCAGGTGGCTAAATATTGGTCGGACAAAATTTGAGTCGAATCGACACGAGAAGAAAAAGAAGTAAGTATTGACTTACTTTGCCGAGGATATTGGCTTTCTGTATATCAACCTGAGAAGCCACTGCCCTTAGCCGCCACTCTTGCCCAGCCTGGAAAAACATAACACCAGGTTATTGACTTTCAACCGCATCAGGCAACGGCGCTCTCGCCACCGCCGCCGGGATTCCGATCCCGATTTCCGGCCACCGTAGACGCGAGCTTGCGGATGGCGAGCCATGGGTAGCTCACTGTCCGACCGTCCGGTAACTGTCCGGACCAAGCCCAAGACGTCGACGGCGCGCACTGTTTCCGCGCGCCTCAAGGAGTTGTCAGCAACAGCAGGGGCCCAGCTGGGTCGAAGGGCCAAGGTTATCCGAAAAGAACCCGAGCCCCGGTATGAAGGCTAGAAGGAACGGGGTGGGTTTTTAGTCAGTAAGAATCTGACACTATCTTCCGCTCCACCTAATAGCGGGGGTTGTCATTGGATGATTTTTGCCCACCGAAAAAAAAAATGTTATTGACTTTTCAGGGTGTATTTTGAAGAAGTACTTATAGATGATCCACATTTTTTTGTTGGGGAATCATGAAGAACTTCTCTCATTCTAAACAGAGCATATATGCATGAAAGAATGTCAGACTATTGCTGACTAAAATACACCCGTCTCCCTCCAGTTTCCTTTTGCATTCCAGGGCATCTAATGACATCTCCCACCCTGATTAAAACCCACCCTGTTCCTTCTTTGCCTTCGTTCCAGGGCCACGGGGTTCACTTTCGCACAACCCATGGCCCTTGAAAGCTTCGACCCTGCCGGGCCCATACGGTTTGATGACATATTATACTCCTGGAGTAGTGTTCCAGGACTGGCTGGAGTGTCTTTCGGGGCTTAGTGTGAGCATTTAAACTTAGTCGTTATCGCCAAACTTAAGTGGCAATGGGTAGGGCTGCAATGTTCACAGAACAGATGGCCGTTGAGGCCGAAAGGTTCTGGAGATCGCGTATCGGAAGACGTAATGTTGGAAGGCCCCCTACAAGGTGGACCGATGACCTGGTAAGGGTTGCGGGAATCCGATGGATGCGAGACGCACAGGACCGTTCATTGTAGCAACACTTGGGAGAGGCCTATGTCTAACAGTGGACGTCTTTCGGCTGAAATGATGATGATGGTGATGATCCAGTGGTAGCGCTCCCAAACTTTCGTGACACGAGTAACGGAGGTGCATTACTTTGTGTAATTTATTTCATCACCACTGCTCTCAAAACGGTCAAGGAAGTAAGGAAACTGGCATGTCCCAGAACCAAAAATTCGAAGACATGTGACATTCACCAACCCGCACTGGGCCCGCGTGCTGGATTACGGTCCATTCCCTCTCCTAGAGAGGAGGCCTGAGTCCCAGCAGTGGGAACATTTTAAGCTATTAAAAAGGTTTTTCGATTATTTTCATTAGATTTAGTTTTAGTACAAATTTTAGTTTACGGTAACACGATCTCTGTAGGCGCAGGCTTGCGGACAACAAGCAATAGAAAGCTCACCGTCCGCTGTCGGACGCCGAATCAGCGACGGCACGTGGTAATCGCGCTTCTAGAGCGGGAAAAGTCGTTGGAAGACTACCCACAGAAGAAAAAAACACGGTAACACGACCAAAATACTTTTAAAGAGCAAGGCCTTACCGCGATCAATTTGACGACCTAAACTGAACGGCTAAAGGCCTGGAGCTATATAAGGTGATCAGCTCCTTCACTCTTTCTCGCTCGCATGACTCAAAGTCAAAGTCAAAAGTTTTTATTTCACCTAAACCATGGGCACTTATAAAACGTCAGAAGCTAGCTCACGGTTCTAAATTGGTCACTTCCTATGGAGAAGAACCGGCAAGAAACTCCATGACATGTCAACAGGTCTACAGTCTCATGCAGCCCTGGTCACCTGAACGCCTGGTCACACGCGGGTTCATTCTACAAAGTATTCCTGAGGTCCTCACCTCCTGGCTCTACTCCAGGCTGTCAAGTGACGCCGAGCGCCACCAGCATTGTCTTGCCGACCGTGCAAGCCATCAGGGTCATGAACGCAGCCAGCGACCACCTGTCACACTGCTCGATAGTCCGCCGCTCTCGTTCCAGTTGCATTCTGCGATCTGGGGACCACACCAATGGTTTTGTCAGTGGCATTTAGCAGCTCAGGCTATGGGGTTGTCTGCAAATTAAACAGGCACCAATTTCACATGAAACTGAGTGACACTGATGTTTGCCGGTACTGAGAGATCTCATGGGGCATGAGAGATCTCTTGGGGGAGGAAAGCAAAGGATGGGTTATTACCGAACGCATTTAAAACTGAAGGCTCCGTGGTGGAAACTGGTTCGAGCAAAGGTTGGGACATTAATGAGTTAGTCGCGGTAGGCCACCACACCAATACAGCCACGTTCTGGCCTCGACTTGATACCACGACCTTACGAAAGCCTGAAGGTGTTCCAGCCACACGCTTTGCACGGTGGTAGCTCCTGGTGGGAAAAGCTTAATAAAACCAAGCTAAAAGATAGCAGGAAATGCGTGCGAAGAGCGAGGAATGTGTCTACAGTTCTACACCACGCATGCCTGGACAGTTCGACCACCATCTCACCTGATGGTAAGCGATGATGTGGTCGACGATGGAGCACGCTTGCCTAGAAGTAACCTATTCACTCTTGACTTAAAGACCCCCAAGTTGTAGCTATCAGAAAACACAGACTGGTGGAAATAGCTATACATTTTTACAGCACCACTGGCTACGCATTCCTAGTGTCACCACATATGAGCCACATACCACAGCCAAAAACGCCGCCAAGAAGCTAGAAGCAGCCAAAAGCCACTTGTGGCCACTGGCTGTACACGCACTGTACGTCTGAGGAAAACATCACCGTCGAAGATAGTGGGACGATCAGAACATATTTGTGGGCCAAAAACCGTGCAAGACAAATGTTTGGAAGGAGAGGAAAAGGAGGCTTTTACCCGGGGATTAAAGTAAATTTTTAAAACAATGTGGGGCAAACTTGGCCAAAGACCGTGCAAGACAGAGGTTTGGAAGGAGAGGGAAGGGAGGCTTTTACCCAGGGACTTAATTAGGGCCCGTCTCTACCACCACGGCGCGGCGCCGCGTGCCGTTGCACGGGCGGTTGGTTGCCAATGACATGTTTTTAGAATGACTGCCTCCATTAACGAAACCAAGATGTCTGTGTCGATATTTTCCACCATTTTGTTTTACACACATGCGCGCACGCCAACTGCGAAATATCGACGGCGAAATCTGAGAATACGCGCGCGGCGCACCGTTCGCGGCACCGTGCGACGTCGCGGCACCGTGCGACGGCAACGTGCGACGCGGGCGGAGCCTTAGGTAAATTTAAAAAAAAATGAAACTACTTGAATTCATAATTTTAGATAATTTAAATCCATCGTCACTATCAACTCCATTTTTTACAGGGTTATTTGTAAAACACCGGCAACCTCTCAGGACTATGTTACTAACATCATAAACAACAACTTTTGCTCTATGACTTTAAAAAAAATATCATATTCTAGTTCATCAGACTTTCATTTAAAAATATTTAAATCGAACGTTCTAGTACGAAGTAGAACGGAGAACGTTTTAATTCATGAATCCCCAAGCGACACCCGGTGGCCGCGCATCTATTGTCTTACTATTGTGTCTCTAATTGACGGTATCTGAAGGGTTAAGCAAGCGATAGTGCAATTGCGGAGAGGAGCGGGGATCGGGCGGTGGGAATGCTTGATGCGCTTGCGTCGCGTCATACAGAAGTAGATAGCAAAATATAGAGTTGAAATGTGTTAGATAGTACAACGAAATCTTGACGGTTTGTTTTTGGTAAATAAATTAAATTTTTGGTAAAAAGTCATAGAACAAAAGTTGTTGTTTATGATGTTAGTAATACAGTCCTGCAAGGTTGTTAGTGTTCACAAATAACCCTGTATTTAAAAAGTTAAATCATCAATATACCTTCCACTCCGAGAGCAGCGAGAGGGAGTGTTAGCACAGGAATTTGAACTTTGTGTGATGAGAGATTTTATCTCGAATTCTGTATTCAAGATCAGTAAACACTGTGTTGACTGACCTGTTGGTCTAGTGGTTAGTGGCCCTGACTGCTATGCCGGAGGTCGTGAGTTCGATTCCCACCCAGGACAAATGTTTATGTGATGAAAAATTTTTTTTTTACGTTGGCCAAAAATCATCCAATGACAACCTCCGCTCTTGGGCGGAGCGGGAGATAGTGTCAGACTATTACTGACTAAAAACCCACCCCGTTCCTTCTAGCCTCTTCATACCGGAGCTCGAGTTTCCTTTCGGATAACCCTGGCCCCAGTAGGCTTCGACCCAGCTGGGCCCCTACTGTTGCTGACAACTCCTTGAGGCGCGCGGGAACAGTGCGCGCCGTCGACGTCATGATGAGCATGATCATTTGTTCTGTGCTGGGTGTAATTTATCTATAATATGTACGAGTATGTATTTAGAAATATATAAGTATGTTTATCAGTTGTCTAGAACCCATAACACAAGCTCTGCTTAGCTTGGGACTAGACGGCGTTGTGTGATAGTTGTGGAATATTATTATTATTACTGTAATGTCTCTCAGTCTCTTCATGTTCTTCATACGGGTGGTTCTGAGCATCGACATACGGTGGCGGCAGTTCGTCTTCGTACCGCGGACACGCCTGGTGGACAAGAATAGTACATTCTGGAGCGAGTGTGTAACGACGTTTTTCAACACACGAGAAAATAATAAAATACTATATGCATCATCATCATGTCAGCCGAAAGACGTCCCCTGCTGGACATAGGCCTCTCCCAAGCGTCGCCACAACGACTGGTCCTGTGCGTCACGCATTCATCGGATTCCCGCGACCCTGACCAGGTATATGCATTATGCATAGAATTCATTTATCAATTAATATCATATGGTATGCGGTATTTTGTATTCAATATTTGTAAACTAGCCTCTTTTTTCTATGGCGTGCGTCATAATGCCTAATTAAAAAAAAAAAAACAAAAAAACTATACCTAATTAGTGTTATTTTGGTGACAAATGTAAGTCATAACTTATTTACTTATTTAAACAGTTCCATCTAAAAAACCTTTAGACCTGAAAAGACCGGAGACTCTCTGATAAGACTCTCTGAAAACTGTATATAAAAAAAAAGTGATTTGCGTTGAAGTACTCGTAGCAACTGTCGTTTTTAGCTCTTTGTGATACGTGCATGCGAAATCGCCACTTTAGCCGCCATTAACAATATGAACCAAGACGTTGCGACCGCTTCGCTTCGCTCATCATTGCACCGCACCCACGTGCCACGCGCAATAATATAAATTGTTTGTTCTATCGGGTCACATACCTTCGCAATCGCGTACATAGGACGACACCGCTTTAGGTATACTGTCCACGGACGGGTAGCTTCATAGACGCGTATCCGAACCAGTGTTGAACAGATCAGATTTCATTTTGCCCTAATAACCCAAGTCGTTGGACTTTTTAGACATAGACTCAAGTCGTATCGATGATATATTATTGCGTAGTAAAACGGGTGCGGGGTTCGGTTCCCCGCGTGCGGTTATCCCCGTACAGATTCCTGCGGGGATCGCCGCGACCATGGAATAAAGAAAAGTAGAGGAAGTGCCCCTTAAATATCGCGCGCGTGTCAACATCAAGCGAGATTCGCAACATTCAGCTTTTTCGCCATCAGATTACATGTGCAGGTGAATATGGCATCATTGGCATCTATTTCAAAGGCACTAGCGTTCTGAATTCTGTTCTGTGGCCGCGACGGAGCATTTCTGTATAGGACCTCGCGCGTGATCCCTTAATGCAGCGTCGACCCTGTTAGTAGATGTGTCATATTGACGCTCAAGGTCATAAAAAACTTTCGAGGGCTGCGGGAATGTTCCAAAGAGAGAAAAGGAACACTAGATATAGTCAGTAAGAGTCTGACACTCCCTCTCACCCCACTCAGAGTGGCAGAAGTTATTTGGTCATTCCCCACCCTTATTAAAAAAAGGTTATAATATAACGCGTCTGTACCTGTGGGTGGTAATCATCTCGTCGCCGGCAGCGGTTGTTCTGAGCAAAATTCCAGCTTTGAGGGTGATTTCGGATCTTAGGTCTCTCGCCCTCAGGGTTCCATCTTCTCTTAGGGAGTTCTGCACCTGGAGGAACTTCTTCTCGAAGACGAGCAGCTCCCTGAACAGCCGGGCTGCCGTCTTGTCGGGTGCTGGTCGGATCTCTGGTTCTGATCGTTGTTTGAGCGTTAATGGCCACTATCTGAACGCCACCCAGTTGCTTCTGTCCCTGTCTTTTCCCGAGCTTGTCACCTTTCCTGAAGATGCTCCTTCGACCTTTTGATCTTTCTGGAGCAGATCCTTCATCCTGGGGACAACACAAAATTAACACTGTGACTTACTAATAATGGGCAAGAGACGTGTCGCTTGACGTTTGCGCGTAACAACCCTGTCACGCGCAAGCAAGTTGTCAACAGCAGGCCCATCTCCCCGCGGAAGAGACGCCCGGGTGTCGCCACTGTGCGGAACGCCCGGAGGACACGGTGGAGCACACAGTCGAGGTGTGCCCTGCCTGGGCGGAGCATCGCCGTGCTCTCGTGGGGGCGATCGGTGGCGGAGACCTCTCGCGG
Source organism: Mythimna lalbum (assembly GCA_949319445.1). NCBI lineage: Eukaryota > Metazoa > Arthropoda > Insecta > Lepidoptera > Noctuidae > Mythimna > Mythimna lalbum. The sequence continues at coordinate 10,618,053 of OX439375.1, forward strand.
GCGGCCTTGGTTCAGGCCTTGGTTCAGGCCATGGTCCGGAGCGAGGAGTGGCAGGCGGTCGCCTCCTTTTGCGAACAGTAATGCTAGCAAAGGAGGAGGCCGACCGCATCAGGCAACGGCGCCCTCGCCACCGCCGCCGAGATTCCGATCACGCGTAGACGCGGGCTCGCGGGTCCGGTAACTGTCCCAAGACGTCGACGGCGCGTTTCTGCGCGCCTCAAGGAGTTGTCAGCAACAGGAGGGGCCCAGCTGGGTCGAAGCCAACTGGAGCCAGGGTTATCTGAAAAGAAGCTCGAGCCCCAGTACGAAGAGGCTAGAAGGAACGGGGTGGGTTTTTAGTCAGTAAGAGACTGACAATATCTCCCGCTCCACCCAAGAGCGGGGGTTGTCGTAAGATGATTTTTGCCCACCATAAAAAAGGCCCATCTCGCCCAACAGCAGGCCTGTGCCGCGCGCGCTTCGTACGAACATGAAATGCACGCGGGCAGTTCGCAAGCGTCGCACCTTGACGCCCGCCGCAACATTAAACAATTTTGTCTATATTCTTTATTTGAAGTAGAACGCCTTATAAGCGGTACTATTCTCTAAGAAAACAGTCTTGAGCGCAGCGCTGGCCTCAGCGAAGAGTCAAGAGCGCAGTACATTGAATTAACAACCCAATGTTGCATTGGATTGTTAATCCAATGTTTGTTAATCCTGTAGCGACATCTCTGACGCCACATACGAACTACGAAGAAAATACGAAATCCTGCATCGCGCAATCAAAGTTCTCCGCGCGATTTGAACATATACGACAGCCCGACATCAATTATCGGGCAGTCGACCACCAGACTATAACACCTGTCTGGACGGAGGATCTCCCTTTTCAAAGGAGGTTTGCGGTACTTTACTCTCTGTTCTGCCTACCTCCAAAATCCAATGTACTTATTTGGATTTCTTCGCTGCGGCTAGCGCTGCGCTCAAGGCTGTTTTCTTAGAGAATAGCACCGCTGGACAGGCTCATTCTCTCGTTCGTAGAAGCACTAAAGCTGTTGTACACTTGCCTACCTGCCGAAGGCTTTGGCCATGTTGATCGTGTCGATTCGCGTCAGCTACGTTCGGTTGGCTGTGCTGTCGAGGTGGACTCTCGATGGTCAGGCCCCGCTGGTGATCTTGGACTAACGGACTTCTCTCTTGACCGCCGCGAGACTTTAGCGAATGTAGCCTTGGCTGCAAATAAATATAAAGCTTACTTAAGGTGGTGCATCATGACTCACATTTTCATTGTTTTTCATACAACCGCTCATAACTGATTATGACGTTATTAAACATTTTTTATTAGATATTTTCGAAACACAGTATCTTGTAGATATTATCCAGGTTGTTATAGAAATAAATTTCTAAATTTGTGTAAAACTAATCCAGTAAAGACCTCTGAAAATCTCATTTTTGCATTTTTTTAATGAACTTTGACACACACATAATTTGCCAAAAAATGAAAAAAGTCAAAAAAGTAAAACTATAGAAACCTTGCAAATTTTATTAAGATGATAGATAAATGAGGACAATTTTTTTAAAAACTTTTAAGGGTTTAAAAAATCAGCGATTTTCTGGAGCAAGTCTCTCTTTTTTGCGTTGCCTTTTCGTCAAACATCGCGTTAGATTGCATTAAATGAAGTAACAAGCTTTTAAACCATTTTCGATGTTTACGATAGGCGAGTGGAAAAGGACCCTCTTAACACGTGCAGTGCGGTACGGGGTCTAATGAACCTCGTATGTATCTTCCTTGCGGAAAAACAGTCTTCTCTGCCGTACCGGAGGCCGTAACTTCAATTTGATTTAGTTTAGGTGAGGGATGAATACAGGGTTATTTGTAAAACAACCTTGCAGGACTGTATTACTAACATCATAAACAACAACTTTTGTTCTACGACTTTTTACAAAATGTAATTCATCTACCAAAAACAAATTTTCAAGATTTCGTTGTTCTTTCTAACATATTTGAACTCTGTATTTTCCTAAACCTACCTACGTCTGTATTAATAATATGTAAATTATTTACCATACAACCAACACTAATAACTGATTACCTAAATATAAACCAATTTTCAACCGTACACTCGAATTAAGGTTCAGTTGAAAACCAGCGTCAGGCAACTATCGTTGTCTGGAATTTTTGCTGAACTGGACCTATTTGGCGCCACCGTGAGGCACACATTGTTAGTTGTCTCTTTCTTTTATAAAATATTAGTGTCTACATGTTGTTACTACATTGTGTGTATCTACGAGTGTGTATGCCAAATAAAATAGTTTTTTTCTTCTTTCTTTCTTTATTTCTATTACGCGTCGCAAGCGCATCAAGCACCCCCACCACCCGATCCCCGATCCTCTCCGCTATTGTTCTATCGCTAGCTTAGCATAGACTTCGTAATATTTAGAACGTACAATTTTAATACTTTTATTTTTGTGTGAAAATCTGCTGAACTAAATCAAGGATCAATTTTTTAAGTTGTTGTTTTCCTCTCACGGTCCTCTTCTCTCCACTTCACCCAGCTCCGCGTCACCTGTATTCCTTCATTAGCCCCTTTGCGTTCCAGGATCACGGTAGTTCTTTAACAACCAGTCAGTGGCCTTATAAGGTCCTATTTACAGCAGTTTTTAACCAACAAACCTCCCACGTCGAACAAACAACCACTCTCGCCTTTATCCCGCCAGGGTCGCCACATCCACGACCAAATACTCGCATCCCACCCATACACACAAAGCGTTTTGGGAACACATTTATTGTGTGTACAGCCAAGGAGTGGAATTCCCTGCCGGAGTCTGTGTTTCGTCATAGCTACAACTTGGGGGTCTTTAAGTCAAGAGTGAATAGGTTACTTCTAGGCAAGCGTGCTCCATCGTCGACCACATCATCGCTTACCATCAGGTGAGATGGTGGTCAAACGCGAGCCTAACAATAAAAAAAAAAACTTGTCAGCTTTTCTGTCACCTATGGGGATTGAAGAGCTAAACGAGATGGAGTATCCAGTCGCTAAAACACGAACCTGGGGTATAGAACACGAAAACACTCAAAAAACTGGTTTTTATAACCCAATGACATTTTAATAAACAGACATGTTATACACTCACAAATCAACCGAAAAATGTGTTCCGCGCAGTAGCGGCAGCACTTGTGGTATGAGATCCCCTGTGTCCCCTCTTTGAGGCGTGTCTGGAAAGACCTCACGGCGTCCTTACCTTCCGCATGACGCAGGTCCTCACCGGACATGGCAAGTTCGGGAGGTACCTGCATCGGATTCAAGCGGAAGAGACGCCCGGGTGTCGCCACTGTGCGCAACGCCCGGAGGACACGGTGGAGCACACCGTCGAGGTGTGCCCTGCCTGGGCGGAGCATCGCCGTGCCCTCGTGGGGGCGATCGGCGGCGGAGACCTCTCGCGCCGGGCCCTGGTCGAGGCCATGGTCCGGAGTGAGGAGGAATGGCAGGCGGTCGCCTCCTTCTGCGAAGCAGTAATGCTTGCAAAGGAGGAGGCCGACCGCATCAGGCAACGGCGCCCTCGCCGCCGTCGCCGGGATTCCGATCCCGATTTCCGGCCACCGTAGACGCGGGCTCGCGGACGGCGAGCCATGGGTAGCTCGCTGTCCGATCGTCCGGTAATGGACCGAGTCCAAGACGTCGACGGCGCGCACTGTTCCCGCGCGCCTCAAGGAGTTGTCAGCAGCAGGAGGGGCCCAGCTAGGTCGAAGCCTACTGGGGACAGGGTTGTCCGAAAGGGAGCTCGTGCCCCGGTATGAAGGCTAGAAGGAACGGCGCGGGGTTTTTAGTCAGTAAGAGTCTGACACTGTCTCCCGCTCCACCCAAGAGCGGGTTTCGTCAAAGATGATTTTCCCCGTCGACAAAAAAAAAAAAAAAGATCCCCTGTGTTTTATTTACTTTGCTATCATAATTGGTACACTTTCTAAACACACACGAAGGCATTTTTTTATTTAATTTCGTAGCAGCGCGCAGCGTATGACTAGATCCGATGTGTGACGCCTAAAGGCAAGGAACCTAATTAGGATCCTTTCGAGTCTACGAGTGCGCGCTCGTAGCAAATCTGTTTATTTAAATATCATTGGTTTAACTAAAGTAGGTGAACAATTTTCAACACTAACCGAATTTCCCATGTAGATAGATTTTTATAAACTTAGGTCAGATAGGCGAGATCTTTTGTGCTTGGTTTGTTGATGTTGATCCATTTTTATTTGATGTCACATTTAGTTTCGGACTAGGAATTTAAATAAATTATTTTAAACGGAAACATGATAGAATTACGGCATTTTTCACAAGAATTTGACAAATTATATCTGTCTGTATGACAGAAGAACGTAGTAATTTTGAAAATTGATTTCTTTAAGTTTTTTGACGTCTTTTTTGAAGTGTGACGTAAAGAGGCCGTGGTTTCAGATCGTTGCTAGACCGAATGGCCCAACTTTTTTTATTTGTGGTCAGTAAAGATTTAATTTTTACTAAATACTAGCTGTACCACCGCGGCTTCGCTTCCGCTCTACCCTACTCTACCCTGCTCTACCCTACTCTACCCTACTCTACCCTGCTCTACCCTACTCTACCCTACTCTACCCTACTCTACCCTACTCTGCCCTACTCTACCCTACTCTATCCTACTCTACCCTACTCCACCCTACTCTACCCTACTCTACCCTACTCTACCCTGTCCTACCCTGCCCTACCTTACATTTCATCCACTTCCCGCTGGCGTCTAGGCTTCGTGGTTGGCTTCATCTAAGTCGACGCAGGGGCACAGGCACTGCAGACAAGCGCCCAGCACGCAGCACCGATGCATTATATCCTGACGCGACCACAAATGTTAGAGATCATGCATGTTTTTTTTTTTTATTATTATTGTTGATAGGCTCGCGTTTGATGATGTGGTCGACGATGGAGCACGCTTGCCTAGAAGCAACCTATTCACTCTTGACTTAAAGACCCCCAAGTTGTTGCTATCAGGAAACACAAACTCCGGCAGGGAATTACTCTCCTTAGTCGTACGCATAATGTATGTATTCCCAAAACGCTTTGTATGGGTGAGATGTTCACCATGTACCGGTGGCACAACGCCGTACGTCTTGTGGTCCGATGATGGAACTAACTTGGCGGAATTAAATTATGCAACAATTTGATACAAGTCCATTGCAACCTACGCGGAATTATTAATTCATGAATCCCCAAGCGACCACCGGTGGCCGCGCATCTATTGTCTTACTATTGTGTCTCTAATTGACGGTATCTGAAGGGTTAATTATGGAGCCAAGTGCTTTTATAGGTGAGAAGTCCACTAATGACTTCTTCCTCTCTAGATTAGAGTGAGATTAGGTTTGTTTGAGTAATGGTGGCCAAGTGGTCCACCAACCCTGTTGAAATAACAATTTTATTTATACATACTTATAATAATATTATAAATGTGAAAGTAACTCTGTCTGTCTGTCTGTTACGCTTTCACGCAAAAACTACTGAACGGATTTAGATCAAATTTGGTAGGTAGGTAGAAGAGACACTGGAATAACACATAGGCTACCTATAATTCCACTGCTGAGCACGAGTCTCTGCCCGCGCGATATAAACTGTAGTCCACGCGGGCGAAGCCGCGGGCGGAATGCTAGTACTTATAATAAATCGGTAACCGGGAAGTGGGTCAAATTTAATTTACAAGATTTGATGACAGACAAACATCGGGACTGATGAAACTAAATAAAAGCTTGTAATTACTCACTAGGTACATTGTCCATGTTTTAATTTGAATTAGGTACAAACGACATTCAGTGAAACTAAAATTTTAATATATGTAAAACATTTTGTCCTAATATTGGTATTTTTTGTGTAATTTTGTTTGAAAAACTTTGGATGGCACTGGGCCATTACGGCTTGTGGATTTTGACTGAAGATGTCAATATGTTTTTTTTCTATATAGTTTTCTTTTAAGGTGAGTATAGACTACACATTTACTTGTAACAGAACAACGAGCCGCTCTATGATATGTTCTAGTGTATCATCCTTTTACGAACTAAACGTCGAGCACGCTTGCCTCTTTGTTACAAACCAACGAGCATATTGGTGTAACATTTCGTCGAGCGTATTGGTGTAACATTTCGTCGAGCCACGAGTGCGGGCGATGCGCGGTTGCGGGATGACATTAAAAAAAAAATGAACGCAAGGTACAACGAAATGTTTGTAAATGCACACTCGCTGTGAGCATTTACCCGTAACATAACGCCGAGCATTCGCAGGAACGTTACATTACACAGAAATGCTCCAGAAAATTTTGTAATCTATACTCACCTTCAGAAAGCACTGATGAGCTGTCTTTTGAAAGAGGATTTCATTATTTGCTGGAATTAGACCTCTGGCAAGTATCGCCACAGCATCCAGTCCTGTGGAACTCGTATCCATCGGATTTCCACCACCCCCACCAGGTCGTCACAGGTAGCTCGCTGTCCGACCGTCCGGTAACTGTCCGGACCGAGCCCAAGACGTCGACGGCGCGCACTGTTCCCGCGCGCCTCAAGGTGTTGTCAGCAACAGCAGGGGCCCAGTTGGGTCGAAGCCTACTAGCGCCAGGGTTATCCGGAAAGAACTCGAGCCCCGGTATGAAGAGCCTAGAAGAAACGGGGTGGGTTTTTAGTCAGTAAGAGTCTGACACTATCTCCCACTCCGCCCAAGAGCGGGGGTTGTCATTGGATGATTTTCTCCACCATAAAAAAAGGTCGTCAGTCCACCTTGCGGCCGGCCTACCAACATTGCATCTACCCGTACGTAGAAAAGCAGGAGCCAAGGTAAGGCTTCTTTTAGTAATTAACGTACATGCTACATGCAAAAGTATCAACTCCGTTTAAACGCGGTACAGCTAGGGTTTTGTCAGAAGTCGTCAGAAGCTAGTGCACGGTTCCAAAAAAAATTCGAAGACATTGTGACATCCACCAACCCGCACTGGGCCCGCGTGGTGGATTATAGCCTATTCCCTCTCCTAGAGAGGAGGCCTGAGTCCCAGCAGTGGGAACATTAAAAAGGTTGGTGATGATGAAGAGCCTTTAAAACTGCATTCTAACTCCACGAGACGAAATTATTTCTTAGTCAATATTTTCCATATGACATCACTGCTGACACTTCCTCGCGATAGTCGTAAACATACATTCAAGGACAGTCTAATTTTCCACAAGTACAGTGAGTAATAAATTTGTGAGGTGATAACCGATGGATCTAAAGGTGGAGTTTCGTTAATGCGATTTTTTACACGATTGCGCAGAAGATGTATTTTTAACAGACTTCTAAAAAAGGAGGAGGTTCTCAATTCGGATGTTTGTATTTTTTTGTTAATGTTTGTTTGCGCATAACTTCGTAGCTTGCCAACGGATTTGAAAATTATTTTTTTGTTGGAAAGGGTATACTTCCCAAATGGTCCCATAGTCACCAAGTTGGGATCTGACGATGGAATCTTGGCGAAATCGAGGGAACTCCTCAAATTCAATTATTTTTTTTAGTGAAGTCGGTTATTTTTTTAATAATAAAAAGGTTTTTATTATTAACTCATAATTCTCATCTAAATTCTATTATTTTAATTTAATTATACTCATTTTGTGATTTAGTTACAGAATAAGAAGAAAGATAAAAACACCTAAATAATTAGAACCATATATAAACTAATGGCAATATAAGGCAATAAAACTTTGTTAAAATATGGCGTCAAAATATTCCTTCGTATTGCTGTCAACTGGAATAGGCTAGTTGCCGTAAAAAATGTAATTAGTCCGTCTTTTAGATTATTCAAAAATAAGGGACTCGTATTTTTTTATTTGTAAATTAAACAAAAAATGACAAAGATATAGCCCATTAAAGTTACGTGTACTGCATTTTTTCGCACGGGGTGACGTCACACCTAACTTTATTGGGCTATAACTTTGTTATTTTTTGTTTAATCGAAAAAAGAAAAAATACGTGTCCAATATTTTTTTATAATCTAAAATACGGATTAAATAAAATGTAGTTATTTTGACTCTGGAAACTACCCTAAAGGCTAAAGTTCCTAGTTTGCGTAATAATAGTAATATGATTATTATCAGCGAGCTGTTTCCAAGCAACGTGAGCGAGTAAACAACGACAAACGCCTGGCGGCAAGCCAAGCGAGCGGGGTCCACCGTGCTATACGGAAGTACAGATCTGTCTCGATGTTAGTATGCCTCTAATGTCGATTTTATTTATATCACCATAAGGTTTAATTCCACTACTACGTTTAACATCGTTTATTATTAAAAGTACTAGCGACCCGCCCCGGCTTCGCTCGGGTGCAATATTATAAATATTAAACCTTCCTCTTGAATCACTCTATCTCTTAAAAAAAACCGCATCAAAATCCGTTGCGTAGTTTTAAAGATTTAAGCGTACATAGGGATATAGGGACAGAAAAGCGACTTTGTTTTATACTATGTAGTGATTTTTCATGGACTGACCGACATTTAACTATTCAAAAGTGCCTACATTTGATCCATTTGGAATAAATGATTTTGAATTTGAATTTTGAATATAAAGTTTTTTTTTTATGGTGAGCAAAAATCTTTCAATGACCACCCCTGCTCTTGAGCGGAGCGGGAGATAGTGTCAGAGTCTTACTGACTTAAACCCCACCCCGTTCCTTCTAGCCTTCATACCGGGGCTCGAACTCCCTTTCGGATAATCCTGGCCCCAGTAGGCTTCGACCCAGCGGGGAATATTAAGTATAGGAAATGCATTCTCAACTTAGTCCTTAGTCCAATTATTTTTTAAGTGGCAAATCTGGATGATTTTTGACTACTCCCGCCCTACAACGGAGCGAGAAAGCGTGTCAGACTTTTACAGATTATAACCACGTTTATGTATCTTCTTTGCGATCTAGAATCACTGGTTTACCTTTCAGAAGTCAACCATAGCTCCAGTAGGCTTCGGCTCTGGTAACCCTTACGTTTTTGCTGACATATGTCTTTGAGCCGTGTGGGCCGATGACCTGGTAAGGGTTGCGGGAATCCGATGGATGTGAGACGCACAGGACCGTTCATTGTGGCGGCACTTGGAAGAGGCTTATATCCAATAGTGGACGTCTATCGGCTGAAATGATGATGATGATGATGTTGTCTTTGAGGCGCGCGTGGAACAGTTGCCGTGACTTTAGAAGCAAAGGGCAACTGATGGAACGCAGGAGGGATGACTAAATCCCTTAAAATTCTGACATTTCCTCCTTTTCACATAGAGCGGGAAAAGTATTTGTTATATACTTTACTGTACACCGTTACACATACAAAAGGAAACTTAAAAACTAAAACACATACATACAATGGGCGGCCTTATCGCATTCCGCGATCTCTGCCAGGCAACCTGGAATGGGCAGTAATTGCCTGGACAAGAAATGGGGCTGTCATAGGTGTGACAAACCAATTAAACAAGTAATTAGATGATTACCCACTTTAAGAAGAAAATAACCCCATCAAATGAATATTTTATTTTAGGAGCTTTAACAAACAAGTTTTTTTTTTAATATTTATGTGTAAAAAACGATACATGTAATAACATTGTGGAGGGATGAGCACGCGCACTTTTCTGCACTAGTGTGGAAAATAGTCTTGCATGCCTAAAAGCGGTGCAATAAGAGCGGGTTTTCGACTAAGTGTGCCGTAAAACAGTGAATAGAAACACAAGGGTGAATAGAAACAAAACTTTGGTTTTGTTTTTCACTTTGATACCATGTTATTGGCTTCTAAGAAAGCATCGACTTTAATTTTTTTTTTATATCAAATCATTAATAAATTTATACAACGTGTAACGTTAAATGCGCAAAACCTCAGACACCCCAAATGATTTTTAATTCGATTGACCTAATTACGTGAGAAAAAAAATCATTTAAAAAAATTAAAGGTTTTATGAGCAGTTTTATTTTGTTTAAAATTCATATCTGCATTGAAATAAGAACTTTTATTATTCCGTGTATGACAAAATTTGATTGGATTAACAACCATTTGTGTTTGTTTACTTATTTTAGCAGGTTTGCGCACGTGATGGCTTGACCTATTCATAAATAGACAGATCGAAGTTTTTAATAAAGATTTTTTTGAAAAATTTAACCTATATTAAAAAGTGGTTTAATTGATTCTGCTCGTTATTCTGATCAAATTAATTTCAGGTTTTGCGCATTTAAAGTTACACCTTGTATAGTTAAATACTACAAAAATATTCAAATATCGTTAAAAAACCCTTTTAAGTTTTGTTTCTATTCACCCATTTTACGGTTATAGAAAAAAAAAATTTATAAAATGGTTTCAGCACTTCCAGAACCATACAGGTATGTGTGTAGTTCTAAGGTGCTTCACTTAATAACGTGTATATAAACAAAAGACAAACACCAATTAATTACTTACCAACCAACCTACGTCACTCGAGTGTCGCACGGTCGCGCTCACAGAACCACACCTTAATGTAGCCGGTATCGAACACACAGCGAAACAAACTGTGGACGCGTTCTTACTACTTTATAACGTTCAGTTTCGCGACACACGTCGTCGAGTGCGCACGTGTAGTAAGTTGTAAAATGTCCGCCAACGTACCTATTATTTTGAACAATGGCCGCACTTGCCCGGTTCTCGGCCTTGGGACATGGAAGGTATGTTAAAAAACTGTTTTATTTACTGGCTTTTGTCAGCGGCATTCCTAGTTTAAACAGTTCCGGTTGTGCATTTCATTTCATATATCAATTAACAATTTACATTGTGTCTGACTGTTTTACAAATAATAACAATAATAATAAATAAATAACACTGGACCAACACCTTAGGAGGCTCGCGTTAGACGACTGGATCAAGGGCTTGATTCAGAAAGCGGTACTCCTGGACACGGCTCGTATAGTTAGGAGGTTTCTTTCTCTGGAGCCCTGACCGCCGGTAGCTTGGACCCTGTTCCCGATACCGGTGGCCTACTGTATTTTATATTTTTAAATGTTTTTTTTTATATTGAAATATTTAAAAATGTTATGTGTTTATTGAAAATAAAGGAAATAATAATAATAGCCAAAAGAAAATAAATTACTAATATTTAAAACATTTTCAATAAAATTAAATAATAATTACAATTATAAAACAATATCAACACAAAGAAATAATAATGTCACAGCTTCATTACGTCAACCACTGTTTAGTCATTTATAAAATAATCGCAAAAGTGAATAAAATTAAAATAATATTAAAGATCATCATCATCATCATCATCATATCAACCGAAAGGCGTCCACTGCTCGACATAGGCCTCCCCCAAGCGTCGCCACAACGACCGGTCCTGTGCGTCACGCATCCATTGGATTCCCGCGACCCTGACCACGTCGTTGGTCCACCTTGTTGGAGGCCTTCCAACGCTGCGTCTTCAGGTACGTGGTCGCCACTCCAGAACCTTTCGTCCCCATCGACCATCTGTTCTGCGTGCAATGTGCCCTGCCCATTGCACTTAAGTTTGGCGACTCTTCGAGCTACGTCGGCAACCTTGGTTCTCCTGCGGATATCTTCATATATATTAATAGATAGTAAAATTTAAAATTCATCAGTTTTCAAACATCATCTAAATAAAATTATTATTATAGTTATACAAGGTGTAACGTTAAATGCGTAAAACCTGAAAATAATTTGATAAGAATAAGGAGTAGAATCAATTAATTCATGAATCCCCAAGCGACCACCGGTGGCCGCGCATCTATTGTCTTACTATTGTGTCTCTAATTGACGGTATCTGAAGGGTTAAAGCACTTTTTAATATAGGTTACATTTTTCAAAAAAATCTTCATAAAAAATGTCGCCCTGTCTATTTATGAATAGGTCAAGCCATCACGTGCGCAAACCCGCTGAAATAGGTAAACAAACACAAATAGTTGTAATCCAATCAAATTTTCTCATACACAAGAATATAAATGTTCTTATTTCAATGCAGATATGAATTTTAAACAAACTAAAACTGCACATAAAACCTTTAATTTTTTAAATGTTTTTTTTTCTCACATAATTAGGTGTCTGAGGTTTGCGCATTTAACGTTAACACATTGTGTATGTCATAATGTTATACTAAAAAAAAGAAAATGATATACCTTTCAAAATGTGTACGTTGTTATGTCATGTCAGTCAGTGAGTTCGTAGCGTTTTCGGTATTTGAAAGAATTGCAGGACAATCGGAATGGAGCCCAGCGTCCTAAACGTTATACAAAAATAGTTAAAAAACAAAAAACAAAAAAGGCAATTGCTAATGTTAAGTAATTTAATTGCTAAAAATATTGCAACACTGTTTTTCCGTATTGCCAACATTACGGCAAAGGAACCTCTTAAGTGAAACGCACTGTTACAGGGTTATTTATAAACCACCGGCTACCTTTCAGCACGATGTTAAAACATTCAAACAACAACTTTTCGCACCTCCGCTCAAATAGTGTCACAATTCAAAAATCAAATAAATTATTGAGAAAAAGGCCTGGTGGTGCATCATGACTACGCTAGTAATATATATGTCAATGTCACATTTTCACTGTTTTTCATACAACCGCTCATAACTGATTATGACGTTATTACACATTTTTCATTAGATATTTTGGAAACACAGTATCTTATGGATATTATCTAGGTTTCTAAAGAAACCAATTTCTAAATTTGTGTAAAACTAATCCAGTAAAAACCTCTGAAAATGTCCTATTTTGTATGAACTTTGACACTTCATAATTTGCCTAAAAATTTAAAAAGGCAAAAAGTAATCCTCTAGAGACCTTGCAAATTTTATTAAGATTCTAAATGACGACAACTTTTTCCAAAAACTTTTAAGGGTTTAAAAAAACAGCTATTTCCTGGAGCAAGTTTTGTGAAATTTTCGAGTAAATCTCGGAATTACCGAATACTAACAGTTTTCAGGCGTTATTTCTCTTTTTTTGCGTTGCCTTTTCGTCAAACATCGCGTTGGATTGGATTAAATGAAGTAACAAGCTTTTAAACCATTTTCGATGTTTACGATAGGCGAGTGGAAAAGGACCCTCTTAAGAGTAAATTCCAATAATTCAAAGATATGACGCAACAAATAAATAAAAAAAAAAATGGTTGGTACTGTGGGCAAATAATTAAAATACAAATACGACAACACGTAGGTTCTTCCATTCTGTCCTGTCACTCGTTCCCAACTCCCTTTTCTTTCATATCACTTCTCACACATCAATCTTTTCTTTGGCCTCCCTCTACCTCTCCATCCATCTTTGATTATTTATATGACAGTAAAACGTTTGCTGAATCAACTAGAAATAAAAAACTCTAACAAATTACGTAAAACTTTCCTTTTATTATTTTGAGAAGGTAACGCTAAGAACTGTCCCAAAATCCAAATTTTGAATTGCTCCTAGGATATATCCAGATGTGAATTATAATTTACTAGCGACCCGCCCCGGCTTCGCTCGGGTAACAGTATTTCTCCACTATTTAATGGATGTTATTATACATATAAACCTTCCTCTTGAATCACTCTATCTATTAAAAAAAACCGCATCAAAATCCGTTGCGTAGTTTTAAAGATTTAAGCGTACATAGAGATATAGGGACAGGAAAAGCGACTTTGTTTTATACTATGTAGTAAAAAAACATCACAAAACATATTCTTGCCTTGGTATCCTAACAAATAATCTATAACAAATATTATTAACTATTCTATTCTTAGAAAACTTGTTTATTATTAAAAAAAACCGGTGACCATACGTTTTAATAAGTAATTTAATTACATGGGTACCTCAAAACATTGAAATTTAAATAACCCACTGATACCTATACAGTTAAATAAACGTTCTTGATACTTGTGTATTTTTATTGAAAATATTATTTACCAACTGCTCCCAGCGGCTTCGCCCGCGTGATAGCAGAAAATTATCCCAAGGGAACATACTTCCGGGATAAAAAGTATCCTATGTCCTTTTCCAGGACATGGTCTATCTGCGTACCAAGTTTCATCAGAGTCGCTTTTGCCATTGAGGCGTGAAGACGTAACAAACAAACAAACTCACTTTCGCTTTTATAATATAAGTAAGGATTTAAATAACTAAGAGACAAATATATGTATATCTATTATAGAAACACCGACTTCCGAAATTTAAGTTATTTTGTACTTTTCAGTGTTTTTTACATTGAATTCGGTTTAATTTTTTTTGTTAAAAGTTTTTGATTAGATATATTTTTTCGTTTTTTTTTTCAAAAATCATCTTATGACAACCCCCACTCTTGGGCGGAGTGGGACATGGTGTTAGACTCTTACTGACTAAAAACCCACCCCCTTCCTTCTAGCCTTCATACCGGGGCTCGAGTTCCTTTCGGATAACCCTGACCCCAGTAGGCTTCGACCCAGCTGGGCCCCTCCTGTTGCTGACAACTACTTGAGGTGCGCGGGAACAGTGCGCGCCGAATAAAAGAGATGTTTTAAGTACATTAGTTATCTAACTAATCGATATCCGTGACCTAAACAAATGGAGTCTAGTGACTGGCCTGTTGGTCTAGTGGTTAGTTACCCTGACTGCTATGCCGGAGGTCGTGGGTTCGATTCCCACCCAGGACAAATGTTTCTGTGATGAGCCTAATCATTTGTTCTGTGTCTGGCTGTAATTTATCTATAATATGTATGTATTTAGAAATATATAAGTATGTTTATCAGTTGTCTAGTACTCATAACACAAGCTCTGCTTAGCTTGGGACTAGACAGCGTTGTGTGATAGTTGTGGAATATTATTAAAAAAAAATATTTATAATAATTAAGAGATGCCCAGTCTCAAGTGACGTATCTAAGTGACGTACAGTCGGCTGTATGATGCTGATTCAGCACTCCTCAGCTTCTAAACACGTAAGCTGTTATCATTCTTGTGATCTAAATACTTTCCGTCTCCTATCGTGTGTAAAATCTAATCTAATCATATAAGTACCGGCATGAATCTTTAACGCTGACCTTCACTTGCGCAGAAGTCAAATATCGGGCCTATTTAGTGGTATGAAGTGAGATGCGGGGGCGGGGAGCGTCATTGATTGGCTCGCCGCGCCATCGCGTCATAAACATCACTCGTGATTCGTTCCTGCGCTTGCTGCATATATCTAACAACGACTACGATTGGCTTGCCAATGTATGGAATGCGCAAAGCGATCCCCACTCTGACGCCGAGCGCTGAAGATTCGTGCCGGTACTTGTAACAAGTGATGTGGGCTTGTTATGATTTGATTATGGTCGAGTGGCGACCGCGTACCGGAAGACGCAGTGCTAGAAGGCCTCCCACAAGGTGGAGCGATGAGCTGGTGAGGGTCGTTTGAATCTGATGGATGTGCTCACAGGACCGGTCGTTACTTCGGTGGCGACACTTGCCTGATGCGATCGGCCTCCGGCTTCGCAGAAGGAGGCGACCGCCTGTCACTCCTCCTCGCTCCGGACCATGGCCTGTACCAAGGTCAGGTGCGAGAGATCGCCGCCGCCGATCTCCCCCACAAAACACCCTTAATCACTGGGCTATCGATGCACTCAATATGTATGTATGAAAATTATGACATAATCAATACATAACGAAGGAGGGACGAAACGCATGTTGCTAAAAAAGTTATGAGTTTACATGTGGATGGATGGAGGGGGAGAGGGAGGCCAAAGAAAAGATGGATGGATTGTGTGAGAAGTGATATGAAAGAAAAGGGAGTTAGTGATAGCGTGACGAGTGACAGGACAGAATGGAAGAAAAAAACGTGTTGCGCCGACCCTAAATAACACGGGACAAGGGCAGGAAGATGATGGTGATGAATCTATACATGTTATAAAACAAAGTCCCTCGCCACGTCTGTCTGTCTGTTCGCGATAAACTCAAAAACTACTGCACCGATTTTCAAGCGGTTTTCACAACTCGATAGCGTAATTCTCGAAGGTTTTAGTATATAATTTGTTAAGTTTTTGTTATTTCTGTGTACATTAACGATATTTGTTGGAGATGTCGGGAAAAAATAAGCCGAAAGGGGAACCGTGTCACCCCGAATTTAACGCGGGCGAAGCCGCGGGTAAAAGCTAGTCATTAAAATATTGGCATTAGTGCTATCGTAATAAACTTCCAATATCATGTCCACAACCGCGTCGTCAAGTCGCGGTTGTTTCATTCATTTACTGAATGTTTTAGCACCTCTTAGATCATTTGATTAGTAGCTGTTCTAAAGACGATAATATATAAGTATGTTGAACAATAGAACATAAATATGTCGATCGTACCTACATTTAACTTATGATTTATGATAGGTATAACATTTAAAACGTTTTTGGAGGTATATGGAACAGAGAGTAAAGTCCCACAAACCTCCAGTGAAAAGGGAGGATCCTCCGACCAGACCGGATGTTATGGTCTGGAGGGCGACTGCCCGATAGTTGATGTCGAGCTGTCGTATATGTTCAAATCGCGCGGAGAACTTTGATTGCGCGATGCAGGATTTCGTATTTTCTTCGTAGTTCTTATATGGCGACATAGATGTCGCTACACGTTTGTACCTAATACAAAATATACAAGATTATTTGTGAAACACCGGCAACCCTTCAGGACTATGTTACTAACATCATAAACAACAACTTTAGTTCTGTGACTTTAAAAAAAAAATCATATTTTAATTCATCAGATTTTCACACAAAAATAAAAATATTTAAATAGAACATTCAAAATATTACGAAGTCTATGCAAAGCAAGCAATAGTAAAATAGCAGAGTGTCCATGTCTAGGGGCGGAAGTGCTTGATGCGCTTGCGTCGGTAGGTATAGCAAAATACAGAGTTGAAATGTAAAACAAAGAAATCTTGAAGGAAGGAAGTCATAGAAAAAAAGCTCTTGTTTATGGTCTTAGTAATACAGTCCTGCAAGGTTGTTAGTGTTTTACTAAAAACGTTATTTTAAAAAACTAAACGACTTCTGTAAATATTGAATTGTTTGAGGAGTTCCCTCGATTTCAGCAAGATTCCACCATCAGATCCCAACTTGGCGACTATAGGACCATTTGCGAAGTATATACCCTTTCCAACTTTTTTTTTTTTCAAACCGGTTCGCAAGCGACGAAGTTATGCGCGAATCAACATAAAAAAAAACCATAAATCCGAATTGAGAACCTCCTGTTTTAGAAGTCGATTAAAAAGAATTTATTTTGAGTTTTGTGAAAAACAGCGTCTCAAGGCTGTGGCATTACCTTTGTTTGGAACTCAATCATAAAATATTCACGTCGATTTTTCCATTGAGTCGTATTTACTAACATAATATGAAAAATCGGTTCTTAGAATACCTAAACAGTCTATGTCAGTAAATCGATTGTTTTTTGTTTGAGAATTAGTCTGACCTTCTTAATTATTTAAAGGTGAGTTTATACTACAACATTTACTTGTAACAGAACAACGAGCCGCTCTATGATATGTTCTAGTGTATCATCCTTTTACGAACTAAACGTCGAGCACGCTCGCCTCTTTGTTACAAACCAACGAGCATATTGGTGTAACATTTCGTCGAGCGTATTGGTGTAACATTTCGTCGAGCGTATTGGTGTAACATTTCGTCGAGCCACGAGTGCGGGCGATGCGCGGTTGCAGGGTGACATTTAAAAAAAGGTACAACGAAATGTTGGTAAATGCACACTCGCTGTGAGCATTTACCCGTAACATAACGCCGAGCATTCGCAGGAACGTTACATTACATGGAAATGCGTAGGAAACAGCTTTTGCCTGTATTGTACCATTCGTAAGAATGTTACATTACACAGAAATGCTCCAGAAAATTTTGTAGTCAATTTTGTTGTAATTTTGTTGTAAGGGACAGTCCAAACTTTAAGGGCTTGCTCAGTAAACCTTCCACAGAATTTTTTTTCAGGAAACGAAGAATATCGGCCTCTCCATATAAACTGTCCAATCAAGTTTATAATTTTGTATGGTGAGGCTGTTTTTTTTTTCGTATATTCATCAACATCAGCCGATATACGTCCGCTGTTGGTCATAGGCCTCCCCCAAGTGTCGCCACAACGAACGATCCTGTGCGTCTCGCATCCATCGGCTTCCCGCAACCTTCACCAGTCCAACTTGTTGAAGACCTTCCAACGCTGCGTCTTCCGGTACGCGGACGCCACTTCAGGCCTCAACGGCCATCTGTTCTGCGAGCAATGTGCCCTGCCGATTCTTTGTGCTATGTCGGCAACTTCAGTTCTCCCGCGGATATCTTCATTTTTGATTCGATCACGCAAGGAAACCCCGAGAATAGTCCTCTCCACTACCCACGTTACATTGCCACTCGTATCATCATCATCTTCCTGCCCTTGTCCCGTTTTATTTGGGGTCGGCGCAACACGTTTTTTCTTCCATTCTGTCCTGTCACCCGTCACGCTATCACTAACTCCCTTTTCTTTCATATCACTTCTCACACAATCCATCCATCTTTTCTTTGGCCTCCCTCTCCCCCTCCATCCATACACATGTAAACTCATAACTTTTTAAAACATTGCCACTCGTATATTGAATCCAATCAAATCAAGTTCAATAAGAGAGCCACTACACTGTTTTAAATTACCTTCGATAGGTACCATGATTGCAGACGTTATCACAAACAATATTAGTTTCCTGAAGTACTAGATAACAGACCCAATACAAAGTACTAATTATACTTCACACTATCACTGTAATAAAAGTCGGTAAGTGTGTGTGTTTGTTTGTTGCTTTGTCGCGCCGAAAACGCTGAACCGACTTTAATGAATTTCTGGAGATAAGTGACTGACCTGCTGGTCTAGTGGTTAGTGACCCTGATGGCTATGCCGGAGGTCGTGGGTTCGATTCCCACCCAAGACAAATGTTTGTGTGATGAGCATAATCATTTGTTCTGTGTCTGGGTGTAATTCATCTATAATATGTATGTATTTAGAAATATGTAAGTATGTTTATCAGTTGTCTAGAACCCATAACACAAGCTTTGCTTAGCTTGGGACTAGACGGCGTTGTATGAATAGGAGTAAAGTTCCGCAAACCTCCGTTGAAAAGGGAGGATCCTCCGACCAGACAGGTGTTATAGTCTGGTGGGCTACTGCCCGATAGTTGATGTCGGGCTGTCGTATATGTTCAAATCGCGCGGAGAACTTAGATTGCGCGATTCAGAGTTTCGTATTTTCTTCGTAGTTCTTTTGTGGCGTCATAGATGTCGCTACGAATTTAAGTATACAGATAGATTGCATGCCATCAAAAACATAATTTATAAAAAAAAAACAAGGTTCTCAACTCAGTTCACCGTTAAAAAATGGTGAGCTGTGATTCAAGCTATATACAATAGGGGATCGAAAATGGCCTGAACTGTTTCGAGAAAAGGATGGTACGAGTGCAAGTTTTTTGCTCGCCTTGGTGTACTGCCGTGCCCCCTGATCCTGAATCCTGAAACTGCGGAGAAATCCCCTGTCATAAGTTAGTAGGTAACATATATTATTTCAACACATAAGTACAGTATAACATAAATACTTTTCTTTCTTTTCTTTCTGTTCTTTCTTTTCTTACTTTTCTTTCTTTTCTTTCTTTTCTTTCTTTTCTTTCTTTTCTTTCTTTTCTTTCTTTTCTTTCTTTTCTTTCTTTTCTTTCTTTTCTTTCTTTTCTTTCTTTTCTTTCTTTTCTTTCTTTTCTTTCTTTTCTTTCTTTTCTTTCTTTTCTTTCTTTTCTTTCTTTTCTTTCTTTTCTTTCTTTTCTTTCTTTTCTTTCTTTTCTTTCTTTTCTTTCTTTTCTTTTGTTTTCTTTCTTTTCTTTCTTTTCTTTCTTTTCTTTCTTTTCTTTCTTTTCTTTCTTTTCTTTCTTTTCTTTCTTTTCTTTCTTTTCTTTCTTTTCTTTCTTTTCTTTCTTTTCTTTCTTTTCTTTCTTTTCTTTCTTTTCTTTCTTTTCTTTCTTTTCTTTCTTTTCTTTCTTTTCTTTCTTTTCTTTCTTTTCTTTCTTTTCTTTCTTTTCTTTCTTTTCTTTCTTTTCTTTCTTTTCTTTCTTTTCTTTCTTTTCTTTCTTTTCTTTCTTTTCTTTCTTTTCTTTCTTTTCTTTCTTTCTTTTCTTTCTTTCTTTTCTTTCTTTTCTTTCTTTTCTTTCGTTTCTTTCTTTTCTTTCTTTCTTTTCTTTCTTTCTTTATATGTCGGCTGAGGATGCCGATTATCATTGAATTTCTTTCCAAAGACTCTCTTTTGTGGGCGTTGGGTGGGTATCGATCGAGCAATAAACAGACTATTCCAGATCACACAACTGATTTATTATAATGCAAGCTTTAGGTTTTCACTTCACATAACGAGCCGTGAGACAGTTCCCGAGAATACGACGTTGCACATCGCATGTCTGCCGACAGAGAAATGAACCCCGGGCCTCTGCGCTCGGTACTTTTATCTGCTCGGTACGTGCAAACGTCAGACCGGATTCTGTCAAATGACATGTGTCACTTGTCACTTAGCTCGTTCATTCGTTCTCAAGCTTCCGTACTATTGACTTCTCCGACATATAAAATGATATTTATGGTATAGTATGGAATGCAGGTTTCCTCTAGGAGAGCGAAAGAGCACTAATCTGCCACGCCGTCGTTCTAGTGCGACTAACTTGCCCATGTCTTCGGATTGTTGATTCTAGGACATGCCGGTTTCCTCACGATGTTTTCCTTCACCGTTTTGAGAGCAGTGGTGTGACGAGAATGGATAAAGTGAGAAATGAGTATATTAGGGGAAGTCTGAAAGTGGCGCCAGTGACTGAAAAATTTGAAAGGAAACCGTTTGTCTTGGTATTGTCATGTAAAGAAGAGGGATGAAACGCGTGTTGCTAAAAGAGTTATGAGTTAACATGTGAATGGATGGAGATGGAGAGGGAGGCCAAAGAAAAGATGGATGGATGGTGTGAGAAGTGATATGAAAGAAAAGAGAGTTAGTAGCGTGACGAGTGACAGGACAGAATGGAAGAAAAAAACATGTTGCGCCGACCACAAATAGAACGGGACAAGGGCAGGAAGATGATGATGATGATGATGTTTTAAGAGCAGTTGTGATGAAATAGATTACACAAAGTAATGCGCCTGGCAGGGTTCGATCATCTATACTTATAATAAATCTGTAGAGAGGTAAATTCTGTACATGAAATATATTTCCAAAATAACTATCAGGGGGTGATTAGTGATCGATACTGATGCCAAAAATGCAAACAGTAAAATTTTTGTCTGTCTGTCTGTCTGTCTGTCTGTCTGTCTGTCTGTCTGTCTGTCTGTCTGTCTGTCTGTATGTTCTTTATAGAAACAAAAACTACTCGATGGATTTTAACGAAACTTTGTACAATCATTCTTCATACTCCTGGGCAGGTTATAGTATACTTTTCATCACGCTACGATCAATATGAGCAGAGCAGTGAAGGGAAATGTTGGGGAAACGGGGGAAATTACTCCATTTTTTAAGCTTCCGTCGCGTTTGCAGCGTTAATGGTTAAAGCTACACAGAAATCATGTATAACGAAAATGTCCTCCTTAAAATTATATAAAAATATCCCACGACAGCATATGTCTATCTTTTATGGTTGACTCACAATAACACGTGAACTCCGGAGAGCTTAGCAGTTCGGAGCTTTCTGTTTATTTTTGTCTACTTTTACGTTTATAACACTCTCACTCATCCCTAATTAAAAAAAGTAAGTGGAAGGGAGAGATCTGGAACGTCTCGAATCGTCTCGCGCATCACGTTGTTTTCCAGTCTCCGGGATCTTAGAATTCTACATCAGACGTTTCAGATCTTTGATTTTGACGACCCCGTTGTCGCTGGCATAAGCAACAGGATCCGCGTACGAAGTCGCTGGCAGAAGCTAGTATATAATATAACTACTAGCTAAAAACTTTCTACTATACAAATCAGTTTGATTATCGAAAGATAGATAAATCTCAAGGTTAGCACATAATTTTATATAATATCTATCTCTCTCTATCTAGGTACATAGTTATTCTTTATCGAGCTTCAAACGAATCAATGTTTGTGTAGGTATATAATACTACTAATCTAGTTGTTTACGTTCTAACGCAACATTATGTAGCACTGATTAGAAAATTGATCTATTCATAATCCTCTGTTAGTTTATTAAGTCATCGTGGATTTGGTAAAAACTTGAGCCATAGAATAAACTATAATAATAACAATAATATTCCACAACTATCACACAACGCCGTCTAGTCCCAAGCTAAGCAGAGCTTGTGTTATGGGTACTAGACAACTGATAAACATACTTACCTATATATTTCTAAATACATACATATTATAGATAAATTACACCCAGACACAGAACAAATGATCATGCTCATCACACAAACATTTGTCAGGGCCACTAACCATTAGGTAGACCAACAGGCCAGTCAATGGGCAAATAATATTAGAACCATGCAAATTGTTGTCCGAGATGGTCTTCTGAGGAGAGAACCACACAGATGTGAGTGGACCTGTCCAGACAGTCAGTGCAAGCATTTGTCAGTATTTAGCTTAAATGAGGACTAGTAAGGAGCTCACTCATTTCGAGAAAGAGTTCAAACGTCGAATCCGACTCGGCTGGGCAGCGTTCGGGAAGCTGCGCGGTATCTTCTCGTACAATATACCACAGTGTCTCAAGACGAAAGTCTATAACCAAAACGTGTAACCTATAACCAGTGATGACTTATGGTGCCGAAACGTGGTCGGTCACAATGGGCCTCATCAGAAGGCTCAAAGTCACCCAAAGGGCAATGGAAAGGGCTATCGGAGTTTCCCTGCGTGATCGAATCAGAAATGAAGATATCCGCAGGAGAACCAAAGTTGCCGACATAGCACGAAGAATCGCCAAACTTAAGTGGCAATGGGCAGAGCACATTGCTCGCAGAACAGATGGCCGTTGGGGCCGAAACATTCTGGAGTGGCAATCGCGTACCGAAATCGCAGCGTTGGAAGGCCTCCTACAAGGTGGACCGATGACCTGGTGAAGGTTGCGGGAAACCGATGGATGCGAGACGCGCAGGATCGATCATTGTGGTGACACTTAGGGAGGCCTATGTCCAACAGTGGACGTCTATCGGCTTAAATGATGAAAAAGTCTATCACACACACACACACACAAGTATCAAGTCTTAAAAACCCAAAAAAATGCCGAATTTATGGTATTGTCAGAGTGTCCTATGTGCGTCGGAGTTGCATAACCTAATTCCGCCAACCTTGTTCTATCATCGGACTATCAGACGTACGGCGAAGCGCTACCGGTACATGGTGGACATCCCAGCTACACACCCAAAGCGTTTTGGGAACACATTGATTGTGCTTGCAGCTAAGGAGTGGAATTCCTTGCCAGAATCTGTGTTTCCTGATAGCTACAACCCTGGAATCTTTAAGTCGAAAGTGAATAGGTTTCTTCTAGGTAAGCGCGTTCCATCGTCGACCACATCGTCGCTTTCCATCAGGTGAGATGGTGGTCAAGCGCTCACATATCATCAAAAAAAAAAAAACACAAAAAGAGGTGCAGTCTAAACAGTTTACAAAAGATAATATGACCAATTTAAAAGTAGAAGGGTGTCATGGCGTCCTAGCTAGGTTACACAGTAACCTGTATTAAGGTTCGCCAGCCCAAGATCCCAATAATACAGTTATTTAAAAATACAGAGACTGCCTACGATATTGAAATTAATAACTACAGGTTTGCCATCAAATGAATAGTGTATATACGTTTGTACATCTTCTATATTATAAAAATCAATGCCACTTTTCGTTGTTATTTTATAACTCAAGAACAGGCTCACCTATCCAAATCAAATTTTTAGGCTTTGTTCGGACTATTTAGTAGATGGTTTATATGAAGTTCGGTAGGGTATAGGTAGGGTAGAGTAGTGTAGAGTAGTGTAGAGTAGTGTAGAGTAGAGTAGTGTAGAGTAGGGTATAGTAGGGTAGAGTAGAGTAGGGTAGAGTAGGGAAGAGCGGGAGCGAAGCCGCGCGGGCAAAAGCTAGTATGTTTTATATGTTTAATGTAAGTGTGTAAGAAGTGTATGTGTGCGCGCGTGACGGTGTTTGTTTTATTTATTTATTTATTATTTGCTGACATGTAAAACACTGGATATAAAGCATGCATTAAAATTTCATGACACAGTATTAACATGCACCCTGGAAGGGCACTGCAAATTTTATACATAAGATTATTACATTTCAATATATTATAGCATAATTGATTCTTATTATTATTACTATTATTACATTATTATAATATTATTATTATTATTATTATTACATTTATTACATTATGCTAAACATTAATCAATATTTAATTACATCGTCAAATTAAATTAAATTACATAATAAAATTGTCAATTCATTCATTCAAAGTTTTAAGTAGGTACCATGCGAGGACATGCCCATGAATACACAAGACACATCTGAGGACCTTTTTAAAAATGTTCTCAATCTTCTTTCCAGTCCCAGCCGGGCCAGGTAACGGAGGCAGTGAAGGCCGCCATCGACGCCGGGTACCGCCATATCGACTGCGCACACGTCTACCAGAACGAGAAGGAGGTCGGCGTCGCGCTGAAGGCTAAGTTCGACGAGGGAGTTATTAAGAGGTACACTTTATTTTTGTAGATTTATGTTTTGATTTGTATAGACGCATAGATAATATCCACAAGATATCTCTGTTTCCAATATACCGAGAGAAGATGTGTAATTACTTCATTATCACGTAAGAGCAGTGGTATGGAAATGTGTCTTGACTTGACCGCTCTTAAAACCGGACATGCAACTCGACACATATTTTCACTGTTTTTCATACAACCGCTCTTTGATTATGACATTTTTCATTAGATATTTTAGAAACACAGTATCTTGTGGAAATTATCTAGGCTTCTATTAAAATCAATTTCTAAATTTGTGTAACACTAATCCAGTAAAAACCTCTGAAAATCTGCTATTTTGTATGAACTACACTTCATAAATACACTTCATAAATGATTCAAAAATTTAAAAATTCATAAAAGTATAACTATAGAAGCCTTGCAAATTTTATTAAGATTCTAAATGACGGCAATTTTTTTCAAACACTTTTAAGGATTTAAAAGACGGCTATTTCCTAGAACAAGTTTTGTAATATAAAATAGTATTATAAAATATTCGAGCTAATCACGGAATTACCAAATGCTAACAGAGTTTTCAGGCGCTATGTCTCTTGTTGCTTCTTTGAATGCAATCCAACGCGATGGTTGACGAAAAGGCAACGCGAAAAAAGAGTTCTGAAAACTCTGTTCGTTTTCGGTAATTTCGGAATTTACTCAAATATTTTACAAAACTTGTTCCAGGAAATATGTGTATTTTTTTTCCTTACAAATTTTCCTTATTTAGAATATTGATAAAATTTGTAAGGCTTCTATTTTTATACTTCTTTGGCTTCTTAAATTTTTGAGCAAATTGTGAAGTGTCAAAGTTCATGCAAGTAGCAGATTTTCAGAAGTCTTTATAGGATTAGTTTTACACAAATTTATAAATTGATTTCAATAGAAGCCTAGATAATATTCACAAGATGCTGAATACCCAGAATATGTTATGAAAAATGTGTAATAACGTCATAATCGCGTAAGAGCGGTTGTATAAAAAACGGTAAAACTTTATGACGAGTTGCATCCCCTTAAGCTTTGCGATTGTACCTACATTAATGTCATCATTTCCATCGGGTTTGTCTCTCATGCCAGTCTCAAACTTGATCGGTTTTAGGGAGGACATCTTCATCACTTCGAAGCTGTGGTGCACCTTCCATCGACCGGAGCTGGTGGAAGGAGCCATCAAGGTCACTCTTGAGAACCTCGGGCTGGAGTACCTAGACCTGTACCTGATCCACTGGCCTCAAGCCTTCAAGGTAAGCATCAGGGGCGAGCACTACAGTAGCAATGATGCAGAGGCCCTGGGCTACAGGAGCCCTGACTTGTGCAATAATAGTTTTTTTTTTTTTATCTGATAGAAACTAGTACTTGACTGCGATCCCACCTGCGGTGAGGCGCACTCCGTGGGCGCACTAGTTTATTAAGAGCCTATTCATTCTATCAAGGAGAATGAATAAAAAACTGTTTTACAAAAATAATTAAACCGACTTCAATGTAAAATAAAAAACTTCCGAAATTAAAGTTATTTTGTACTTTTTGAAGTCGGTTTAATTTTTTTTTGTAAAAAGTTTTTTATTTTTCTGTTTTAAGTTATGGTAGCACCACTAAAAAGTACCTACCCTTCAGCTAAACATAAACTACCTTATAGCCAGAGTGCATCTCATAACGATTCTTATAATCCCAAATACGATTATATTACATAAATTTACCCCCTCCCCCTTTCCCCTCCCGCTTTTCTTTCAGTCAGTCATCGACTACATGTATAAACAAAGCAATTTTACTTGTTACGACAATTCTGTCCATATCTTCGAAGTTCATGATCAGATCATAACAATATTTCTATGGGACCAACTTGGAAGCTTGAAAGGTTATCATTCAATCAAAAAAAAAAATTTCAAAATCGGTCCACAATTGACCGAAATATCGGTGAACATACATACAAAAAAAAAACATACATTCAGCCGAACATAGAACCTCCTCCTTTTCGAAGTCGGTTAAAAACACTATATATATTACATAAACTTCCGGTATTATCACCAGATCAGTTCGATACATCCCCTCCCCCTTTTCTTTCAGTCAGTCATCGACTTCACGTATAAACAAAGCAATTTTACTTGTTACGACAATTCTGCTATAATCCTATGAGGAGTTCTGTTCCATACCTTCGAAGTTCATGATTAGATCATAACAATATTTCTATGGGACCAACTTGGAAACATAACCTATCAATCAAAAAACAAATATTTTCAGAATCGATCCACAATTGACCGAGATATCGGTGAACATACATACAAAAAAAAAAAATACATTCAGCCGTTCAGCCTAGAACCTCCTCCTTTTCGAAGTCGGCTAAAAACAGGTTAATATTCCAATATCATATTCTGCTTATTGCAGGAAGGCCCAGAACTCTTCCCGAGAGACTCCGAAGATAAGCTGATACCTTCTCCGGTAGACTATGTCGACACGTACAAAGCGCTGGAGCAGCTGGTGGAGAAAGGCCTGACGAAGAGCATCGGACTGTCCAACTTCAACAAGAGACAGATTGAGAGGGTGCTGGAGGTCGCTAAGATCAAACCAGCTATGTTGCAGGTGAGGTTTCCCGAATTTTTAGGCACCAGCTGTCGTGGCCGTGTGGTAATGGCTCCGACTTACGAGTTGTAAGTCACGGGTTTAAACCCTACCAGGCACATTACTTTGTGTAATTTATTTCATCACCACTGCTCTCAAAATGGTGAAGGAAAACATCATTAGAACCAAAAATTTAAACTTCCAGTTTAAATTTTTGTCGTGGCTAGACGAACTTCGTATTTAAACGACACAACCACATCGAGTTTGGGCTCGTATGATTCGTCTTGACGAGTATTAATTATACAACGTGTAACGTTAAATGCGCAAAACCTCAGACACCCCAAATGATTTTTAATTTAATTGACCTAATTCTGTGAGAAAAAAACCATAAACTTTTGCAATTTTAGTTTGTTTAAAATTAATATCTGCATTGAATTAAGAACTTTTATTATCCTGTGTATGAGAAAATTTGATTGGATTACAACCATTTGTGTTTGTTTACCTGTTTCGGCAGGTTTGCGGACGTGATGGCTTGACCTATTCATAAATAGACAGGTCGACATTTTTAATGAAGATTTTTCTGAAAAAAGTAACCTATAATAAAAAGTTGTTTAATTGATTCTGCTCGTTGTTCTGATCAAACTAATTTCAGGTTTTGCGCATTTAACGTTACACGTTGTATAGGTATACCGAGCTATAAAAGCTTGCTATGAAAAAATGATTTTCATTAAAAGCTTGTTTCCTTTTGAGGTATGGAACTCTAGAAATAGTAATTCCTTATCAGGTGGCATGATGATGAGGCATTTTCTTCTTTAGATAATCTGTGACACGCAGGTCGGAACAGCACACGACTGTCAACGATATCAACAGAAGGTTCTCTTGTACTAATCAGTAATTGATATATGGAAAACAACACTCGGTTTGTATTAATATAGATCAAAGATGTCATCCGATGGATGTCTGACGCACAGGACCGGTCGTTGTGATGACGCTTGGGGGAGGCCTATGTCCAGCCGTGGACGTCTTTCGGGTGAAATGATGATGATGAAGAAGAGACAGCGTTGCAAGGCCTCCAACAAGGTGGACTGATGACCTGGTGAAGGTTGCGGGAAACCGATGGATGCGAGACGCACAGGATCGTACGTTGTGGCGGCGTTTGGGGGAGGCCTATGTCCAACAGTAGACGTCTTTCGGCTGAAATGATGATAATAATAATAATATTCCACAACTATCACACAACGCAATCTAGTCCCATGCTAAGCAGAGCTTGTGTTACGGATACTAGACAACTGATAAACATACTACATTTTATAGTTAAATTACACCCAGACACAGAACAAATGATCATGCTCATCAGATAAACATTTGTCCTGGGTGGGAATCGAACCCACGACCTCTGGCATAGCAGTCAGGGCCACTAACCACTAGACCAACAGGCCAGTCTTATCTCTTAACTCTTAGGCCAGATGATGATGATGATGATGATAATTTTAGGCTTACAATATAATGTAACGATTTCTGTCCAGGTCGAGGTCCATCCGTATCTGAACCAGCAGCCTCTGATCGACTTCTGCAGGCAGCAGGACATCGCTGTCACCGCCTACTCCCCCCTGGGCTCCCCCGACAGACCCTGGGCCAAGCCTGACGACCCTCTGCTGCTTGAAGACCCAAAGATCAAGGCTGTGGCTGAGAAGTATGGAAAGAGTCCAGCTCAAGTGCTGATCAGGTGAGGAATGAAGCGTATCTATTTCAGGCTGATGACTTGGAAGGCATCGCTCATCAGGTGGCTAGGAGCCTTACCATGATATGCTAAAATTTTAAAATGTCGTACGAGCGAAAAAGAGTGATGGAGCTATACATCCTACACAAAGTGTAAGGGACAGCCCTCCGCAAATTTTAAGGGTTGCTCAGTAGACGAAACTGAACAACCTTCCACAAAATATTTTTTTAGAAAACGAAAAAAAAATCGGCCTCTCCATACAAACTGTCCAATCAAGTTTATGATTTTGTATGGTGAGGCTTTTTTTTTACGGTGGGCAAAAATCATCTTATGACAACCCCCGCTCTTGGGTGGAGCTGGAGATAGTGTCAGACTCTTACTGACTAAAAACCCACCCCGTTCCTTCTAGCCTCTTCGTACCGGGGCTCGAGTTTCCTTTCGGATAACTCTGGCCCCAGTAGGCTTCGACCCAGCTGGGCCCCTCCTGTTGCTGACAACTCCTTGAGGCGCGCGGGAACAGTGCGCGCCGTCGACGTCTTGGGCTCGGTCCGGACAGTTACCGGAAATTTTTCGTTTCGATGTTTTAGTCAGTAAGAGTCTGACACTATCTCCCGTTCCGCTTAAGAGCGGGGGTTGTCATTGGATGATTTTCCCAACCATAAAAATACCTAGGTGATATTTTCTTTTAGACAGCTTAGTGACAAATAATATAATAGTACATTATGATATAAGTGTGTAATATTTGTGATTACCGTTGAGGCGGTATTTAGACCCGAGCCATGGCGAGGGTCTTAAGAGAGCCGAGAACAAGAAGAATTCACGTGTATCATACGACGTTTTTCAATACACTTGTGAAGAAAATAACTGTAAAACTAGTAAACTTTTGTGGCGGTAAAAATCTGTTTTCATATGCGCGCCCATTTTTGTTTTTTTTTCTTTTCCTCGTGGGGACGACCTGCGCTCATCCTGATACGATAATGTAATAATATTATGACGGTGGAGAGGTTGAACAATAAGGTTTTAACCACATTATAGCACTAGTGCGTAATGGTAATCAAAATGTCACAGTTTGGTAACAAGTGCCATTATATACCTAAGTGCAGTGTAATAAGAGTCACTTTATGAGCAAGTGTATTGAAAATAAGTTTTTGTTTCGTTTTCCAGATACGCCATCGACCGCGGCATAGTGGTGATCCCGAAGTCCGTGACGCCGTCGCGCATCGCGGACAACTTCAAGGTGTTTGACTTCCAGCTCACCCTGGATGACATCAAGGCCATCGCCAGCCTCGAGTGCAATGGACGCATTTGTATGATGGGAGAGTGAGTACTCATCTCTTTATCAAATTCAAATGTTTTTATTTCACATAGGCTTATCCTACCAACCAAGCCAAGGTTGCCGCCACAGCACGAAGAATCACTTATGTGGCAACATCATCATTTCAGCCGATAGACGTCCACTGTTGGTCATAGGCCTCCCCCAAGTGTTCTATCTAACCCATTTCAATTATTTTCAACTCTGTATTTTGCTATACCTACCTACTTCTATATGGCGCAACGCAAATGCATCAAGCACCCCCGCTTTCCTCCGATATTGTACTATCGCTTGCTTCGCATAGACTTCATAATAATTAGAACGTTCAATTTCATCATCATCAGCCTTTTTAATGGTCCCACTGCTGGGACGTGGCCTCCTCTCTAGTAGAGGGAATGGGCCGTAATCCACCACGCGGGCCCAGTGCGTGTTGGTGGATGTCACATGTCTTCGAATTTTTGGCTCATTTTTGGCACGTTCAATTTAAATATTGTTATTTTTGTATGAAAATCTGATGAACTAAAATAAGATAAATTTATAAAAAGCTCAAGATCCATGCCAGTATCTATACGTAATACTTACTGACATATTTTATTATCTGTTGCAGCACGCACCACCCGGACTATCCATTTCACGATGAATATTGAAGAAGCACATTCCCTGTATGTTAAATTAGACAAACAATTATTTTATAAGCACTGCGGCCGTATTATGACATCTTAAAACCATCATGTTTTCTGTGTGAGAAAAGGATAGTGCTATTCGTCCTGTATAGCTCCGTCTCTTTTTCACACCGAAAACATGATGGTTTTAAGAGGTCATAATACGGCCCCTGTGTGATACAACGCCATGCATAGTTGTACAGAACAAGCCGATTTATTTGGATAATAAAGTAAATAGGCTAGTAGCCGTAAAAAATGTAATTAGTCCGTCTTTTAGGTTATTCAAAAATAAGGGACACGTATTTTTAAGCTATTGCATAGCTTCTATCGCGGGCCTTGAGCGTGGAGACCGAATCCAGAAATTCCGTAACGAAAAAAACCTAACACCCCCCACTAAATGGTTGTCATGGCAACTTGTCAACTTCAATCACAAATAATATTTTTCTATGATAATTGCTTAAGTTGATAAAAAATGCTATGCAAAAGCTTTACCGCGGCAGTCTCCGAGTGTCACACGTCTTTATTTTTTATTTGTAAATTAAACAAAAAATAACAAAGATATAGCCCATTAAAGTTACGTGTAACGTCACACGTAACTTTAATGGGCTATATCTTTGTTATTTTCTGTTTAATCGAAAAATTAAAAAATTCGTAGCCAATATTTTTTTATAACCTAAAATATGGACTAAATAAAATGTAGTTATTTTAACCCTGGAAACTAGCCTATTACAATACAGGATATTTATTTGCACATAGCCTAGTTTTGAAATGTGTAAGTAATGCACAATAGCTGTTGCATAAATTACATAGTAATTTTATAATATTATTGATTCTTGACGATCAGTAGAAATATTTTTTTTCTTTAATAACAAAAAATATGTACCTTAATATATTGAAAAACAAATTCATGTTGTATTTTTTTTACTGTTGCACCGTGTGCGCTTAATCATTAAAATTGGCGGCAATTAAATTAAAATACTATTTAAATAAACTTCGTTTTATTTGTCTACACGACTGTATATTTTACATTTTATCTGTAGTTCTGATTCAATAATTTATTCCCATAAAAAATAAATAATTCGTTCTGGCAACCCTGAATGATGGTAGGGTAATTTTAATTTGTGTCTTGCCACCCACAACTGTCAAAAACCTGTTATACTCGACTGACGAAACGAAATTAACCTAAACAAGTTTTATTTGTTAAAATGTGTGACGATCTGTGTAGATTGTGTTTATCTAAAGAGAATTTGGTGCCGTTATTCACAAATATATTAGAAAAGGATGATTTTAGCCATGTTTTGTTTCTAACAACTGGATTGAAAGTAAGTTTTAAAGCTCATTAATTGTTCGTAGCTTAGCATGCGTACGAATGTAGGTACGAATGAATTACAATTAGGTATACCTCGCAACATTTTTTTTTTTCTTCGACGGGTGCATAGTAATAAATAAAGTTATCTGCAATTTAGCAATTTTCTGATAATATAGTAGTAATAATAAGCAGTTACTATTTAGTAAATCTTTTAGCATTTTATTTTTCATATATATTATTGAAAAAAATAACTTTTCTATTATTTCTGCATTTTTGACACTTGAAAGATTTTCCATGTCTTAAATAGAATATGAATTTTAAAGTAGGTAAGTTACTGCAATTATCTTAAAATAAAATAAGTAATAATAAACAAGGTAGGTGCAGAATTGCAGATGTCTCTTTTACTAGCGACCGTTTTCAAAAACATGGCACTAAATAGGTAGGTAAAATAAAATTAAGTTTATTTCGTATTTTTTTATAAATAGTGCACAATTTCTCAGATATTATTTCATGAATCCCCAAGCGACCACCGGTGGCCGCGCATCTATTGTCTTACTATTGTGTCTCTAATTGACGGTATCTGAAGGGTTAAATTGGTAGGTACAAATCGCTTTTAAAACCCATAATCTATGCGGATGGCTATATTTATGAACTTATTTTTCATACTATCGAATACCCTATTTTAATCATTAAAATATCAATACAGCCCTCTCAGGCCTCAGCCCGTCTTAATTTGTTGAACGGCTATTTCATGAAAAAGTAATTCAAAAGACGTAAATAATTTAGTGTTTTGGTGAGGTCCTTGTCCAGTAATGGTTCGTTATAGACCACGGAGTATGTAGTGATATAGACTGATGCATAATATCAATATACCAGTAGCGACATCTATGACGCCCCACAGGAACTAAAATATTCGATATCCTTCGTCGCGGTACACACTACAGCTCGAAACCAACTTTTGGGCAGTTGCCCAGACTAGACATAACATCCATTTGGTCGGTGGATCTTCTTAGAGGTATGTGGGACCCTGTTCCGTCTGAACTGGTGACGTGATCATAGATTGACCTACATAACAGGTTTAGATAACTGATGACCACCTCAGGGCTCGACTATTGGCTTATAACATAATTAATACTTTATATTTGTGTAGATACAGCACAATGACGGGCTTCCACAAAACATTTGCGGGAAATGCATAGAAGACGTACACTCAGCTTCACACCTACGAGACAGGAGCCAGCAAAGTGACCAGACACTAACAGAACTTGGCTACCAAAGAAATATCGAAAACACAAACGATTTTATCGAAAATATAGTTAAAAGTGATGAATTCACCACCCAAATAGTTGAAAATCCAAACACAAGCAATGAAATCTACGAGGATATTGTAAATTTCGACGGATTGCCCGAGCTACAAGTAGAAATCGAATTTGACAGGTTAGACCATGATGGCGGCAAAACAACATGGCCGCCAGACGGAGCTGTCAAAAAATTATCGAGAAAAGAAAAAAGACAGCAGTATCTGGACATAGTTGAGGGCAAATTTGATCCAGAAGGGCCAGTGAAGTGTAAAGTGTGTAAAAAGTCTGTTAGTAATTGGAAATGTTTCATCAGTCATGCGAAATTGCATTTGGGATTCAATTTTGTTTGTGAGGCAAGTATTACACCTGTTGAGACCTCCGGTGCTACCACAAGCTCTTAACTCGACCCATTTCGACTGGCCTATTGGTCTAGTGGTTAGTGACCCTGACTGCTATGCCGGAGGCCGTGGGTTCGATTCCCACCCTGGACAAATGTTTGTGTGATGAGCATAATCATTGGTTCTGTGTCTGGTTGTAATTTATCTATAATATGTACGTATTTAGGAATATATAAGTATGTTTATCAGTGGTCTAGTACCCATAACACAAGCTCTGCTTAGCTTGGGACTAGACGGCGTAGTGTGATAGTTGAGCAATATTATTATTATTTGACGACCTTTGCTGAACTTTTAAAGGGATGGAGCTATATGGGGTGTATATGTTACGGCTAAAGATAGTTGTGAACATAAACTTAAGATAAGCCGGCTAAACTTAGGTTTATCTTCGAGGACCGGCTAATGTTAGTTTCTTCTATCATTAGCCGGCTAAACTTAAGAGTAACCACAGACCCTCGGCTAAAAATGTAGAAGCAAATGAAAAAAGAAATGATAATTATGCATTTTAATTATCTTACATTTATTATATGTTATAACTAGCTTTAGCCCGCGCGGCTTCGCTCCCGCTCTTCCCTACTGCACTCTACTATACTCAACTCTACCCTACTCTACCCTACCCTATTCTACCCTACTCTACCCTACTCTACCCTACTCTACCCTACTCTACCCTACTCTACCCTACTCTACCCTACTCTACCCTACCCTACTCTACCCTACCCTATTCTACCCTACTCTACCCTACCCTATTCTACCCTACTCTACACTACTCTACCCTACTCTAACACTACTCTACCCTACTCTACCCTACTCTACCCTACTCTACCCTACTCTACCCTACTCTACCTACCCTACTCTACCTACCCTACTCTACCTACCCTACTCTACCTACCCTACTCTACCTACCCTACTCTACCTACCCTACTCTACCTACCCTACTCTACCTACCCTACTCTACCTACCCTACTCTACCCTACTCTAAATTTTCTTTGCTATAAACCTCACGGAGTCCGAGACCTTTCCAACGAATGCAAAACCCTGGAAATCGGTTCGTGCGTTCTGGAGTTATAGCGTCAGGAAGGAAAACTCGACTTATTTTTATATAGTAGATTACACAATAATAACATATTAAATACTGTTTACTATTTCGAAAATTTTTATTAAAAATTACTCTCATTACAGATGCTTATGTTTTAATTTTTTAAGCTGAAGTAGTGACAATACTCACGAGTAATTTTATACATTTCAGTTTTGCGGCAAAAGTTTCATTTCTAGCACGCAGCTGAAACGTCACTGTCGATCCCACCACGGGATGTCGAGAGAGCTGGCCTGCCAACACTGCAGCTATC
Organism: Mythimna lalbum; assembly: GCA_949319445.1. Lineage (NCBI taxonomy): Eukaryota > Metazoa > Arthropoda > Insecta > Lepidoptera > Noctuidae > Mythimna > Mythimna lalbum. The sequence continues at coordinate 10,653,310 of OX439375.1, forward strand.
TCGCTCTGGATACCGCCCAGCTCAAGGTGAGGAAGAGAGATGGGTGTATTGAGCTTAAGGCTGAACGCTGCGTTATGCCGTATACAGAAGGAAAGCTAGCAGCCTGCGCCGATCTACCAGCGCTTATCGGAGAGCTGGTCCACTCAAGTAACAGCTACATAAAGCTGAAGCTAGGTTGAAGCTGGGACTGTTTTTAAATCAACATATTTTTAACATATTTTTCTATTCATTTTTAAATTTACTTATATATAATGACAAAACAATATGCGTGCTGTACAGAGTAAAATAAATGAATAAATGGTGGCGCCAGCGCTGAACTGCGTGTGTCGAAACTTATCGGAATCTGTCGGAGACGTTCGGCGCTTATCGGTACTGAGCCTCAAATCTGCTATTACAATTGTGTCAGAATAGTCTTTTTCCGGACGCCTGTTAATACTAGTCCCCTTAATTTGTCTCCTTTTTTTTTCTGTCGACGGGGAAAATCATCATTGACGAAACCCGTTCTTGGGGTGGAGCGGGAGACAGTGTCAGAGTCTTACTGACTAAAAACCCCGCGCCGTTCCTTCTAGCCTTCATACCGGGGCTCTAGTTTCCTTTCGGATAACCCCGACCCCGGTAGGCTTCGACCCAGATGGGCCCCTCCTGTTGCTGACAACTCCTTGAGGCGCGCGGGAACAGTGCGCGCCGTCGACGCCTTGGCTCGGTCCGGACAGTTACCGGACGATCGGACAGCGAGCTACCCATGGCTTGCCGTCCGCGAGCCCGCGTCTACGGTGGCCGGAAATCGGGATCGGAATCCCGGCGGCGGCGGCGGGGGCGCCGTTGCCTGATGCGGTCTGCCTCCTCCTTTGCTAGCATTACTGTTTCGCAGAAGGAGGCGACCGCCTGCCACTCCTCCTCGCTCCGGACCATGGCCTGAACCAAGGCCCGGCGCGAGAGGTCTCCCCCACGAGGGCACGGCGTTGCTCCGCCCAAGCAGGGCACACCTCAACTGTGTGCTCCACCGTGTCCTCCGGGCGTTCCGCACAGTGGCGGCACCCGGGCGTCTCTTCCGCTCGAATCCGATGCAGGAACCTCCCGAACTTACCATATCCGGTGAGGACCTGCGTCATGCGGAAGGTAAGGACGCCGTGAGGTCTTTCCAGCCACGCCTCAAAGAGGGGACTTACCGCCATAATTGTGGCGTGCCCAGCACTGGGTTGCGATAGTCGCTGACGCCATTTCACCGTGAGATCCCGCCGGAGCTCTGTCCGCCATACCTCGACCTGTCGCGGTAGTGGACTTTCACCCCGGCGTTGCATCTCCACGCGCTTATCGTGCATGTGTGCTAGGACTGTTGCCTCCAGATCCCACGGTGGTAGGCCAGCCAGAAGGCTCGCCGCTTCGCGGGAGATCGTGCGGTAACCCCGCACCATCCGTATTGCCATGACCCTCTGGCAGGCGTTCAGTGTGGCCGCCGGTTGCCTCTTCAGCGACGGCGCCCACACCGGCGCCCCGTAGAGGGCCATGGACCGAACGATCCCCGCGTAGAGCCTCCGGCAGGAGGCGTCTGGACCCCCAAGGTTGGGCAGGAGCCGCTTGAGAGCAGCCCCGGCCCGGTTGAGTTTGGGAGCCAAACGTCGGAAGTGTTCTCCGAAATTCCATCGGCTGTCGAGAACGAGTCCCAGGTACTTCATCGCCGACCCGACGTCGATGCGAACTCCTCCTACCGTAAGTTGGGAGTCTGATGGTGGCGCATTCCGCGGGCCGTGGAAAAACATGGCCTCGGATTTGTGCAGCGCCACCTCGAGTCCCAACTCCTGGATCCTACCAACGACTATCGCAACCCCGCGTGTCGTTAGAGCGACCGCCGCCTGGTGCGACTCTCCCTGTGCTAGAACCAGCGTGTCGTCTGCGTAGCAGACTACGCTGACCCCGTCAGGGAGGTCGCCGCGCAGCACGTAGTCGTAGCCGATGTTCCACAAGGGTGGGCCTAGAACCGACCCCTGAGGAACACCGCACGACATCTCTCGACGTTTCCAGTCTCCCTGGTGACCGGGGTAGATAATGGACCTGTCCGTCAGGTAAGCCTCGACCACTCGACAGAGGTATTCGGGCAGGGAGTTGAACGCGTTGGCAATGTCCAAGGACACTGCCACGACACTCCTGCCCCGAGACACCGCAACCCCTGTCGTGAGGGCTCGCACGCGCATGATGGCGTCCACCGTAGAGCGCGCCCTGCGAAAGCCGAACTGTCCGTCCGACAAGTCCGGCCCCACCCATGTTAGCCGCGCGACGAGGCGGTTTGCAATGACTCTTTCAAATTTGTCTCCTATCTGGACCCCAGGTTACGTTCTTCTGTTTCAGCTCCACGAGCGACGCGTGCACACCCTGGAGCGCCCGTTTGGCTGCGCTGAATGCGGAGCCTCGTACCACAGTCGACGGTGCCTGCTGCAGCATATTGAGAGTCATCGCACGCACGCGGCTGTGCAGGTTACTGGCTCCATCATAATCTTATGCCCAGGGACGTGCGAGCAATACAAGCCAAAAAGCCCGGCTTGACCTACCACTACCACACACCTAAATCATAGATCACGGCTAATCAATTAAATAAAACAAAAATCTAAACTTTAAACTTCGCGCGCCTACGCGGTTACGCTCAGTTGCCACTTAGTGCGAAATTCAAAAATTCATTAATAAGATACGATACTATAAGCGAGGTTGCCAATCTGACCGCAATCTCTCCGATCTCACTCTAACACTTAACAAAAGAAAGAGATGAAGACTAATGTATTCCTGTCTCTTTCTACCACACATGCTTCATATGAGGCTTGCTTTTCTGTCTCTCTTTTTGCTATAAAAACATCAAATTTTGTGTCTGTGTGGGTAAAATATGAGAGATTCATCGAACATTTTTGTATTAAAATAAAGCTGGGCTTTGGAAAAGTTATGAATGAATATTACGAGAGACCTCCATTTTTACGCATGGAGGCGCCCTCTATGACGCATAAAGTACGAACTACAAAATACAAATTAGTTTAAATTTGCTGTGATCGGTTAACAACACGTAATTGTTTTGATAGTTATTTTTTTGTTTTCTGTCATTTAACTTTGTTGTGTGTAGCGTATTATGTGCGGAATCGATATTGTTTAGGTAGAGTTTGAGTTTTAGAGATAAATATAATCTTGTAACTTTACTAATTAGAATATTTCTCTGAAAAGTAAATCACATAATAGGCAGTTATTTTTTCCTCAAACGATAACAATGCTTGGAATACATCAGGTATGACTCAAATAACTTCGCTGGTGCCATGAAAATGCATCAGAATTCTCAATAGCTGTTGAATGCTATTTCATTTATTCTGTTTTGGTAAACCGAAAATAGAAACTTGATTCTCTTTTTCGAAAGTTAAGTGTTATGTGTGTGATAAAGAAGAACTAAAAGCTAGCTGTTTAAATTGTGAGTATTTTCCAATAATATTATAATACATTTCGTAAACAATTTTATTTAATGATAAATTTTATTAAATACTACGGACGGATTAATACAATCTTTTGTGCGCCATCTAGTGGATTTTTCTGAAGTCAACTAGAATGTTGTGAGCTAGTTGCCAAAAATATCAATAGGTGGCTCTTTTTCGTTTTTTTAAGTACCAATATATATTTTAATAATATCTATCAGTAAAAAAAATGTACCTATTAAAATCAGCATTATACCGCCAATTTTTTCGGGATATTAGGTGTGGTGTGGGTAGGTAGATGAGTTAAGATTCTTTGGCTTGCCCCCTCTAAAGGCACCTGGCACGCCACTGCTTATGCCCACATGGCCATGGCTTACTTCACGAGCGATTGTATCGCGGTGATGAAAAGGCACGAAGAATCGCCAAACTTAAGTGGCAATGGGCAGGGTACATTGCTCGCAGAACAGATGGCCATTGGGTCCGAAAGGTTCTGGAGTAGCCACCGCGTACCGGTAGACGCAGCGTTAGAAGGCCTCCTACAAGGTGGACCGATGATCTGGTGAAGATCGCAGGAAACCGATGGATGCGGGACGCACAGGATTGATCATTGTGGTGACGCTTGGGGGAGGCCTATGTCCAACAGTGGACGTCTATCCGATCGCCGGGGCCCTAAAACAATGGCAAAGAAAGAACAGGATTGGGTTTTTAATCAGTATAAGTCTGACACGCCTTCGCGCTCCGCCCAAGGGCGGGAGATGTCATTGGATAAGATTCCGAGATCTCATAAAGATGGAATGCGGAGGAATAAGCAGGGTTGTGTTGTTCCAGTGTGAGCACTGTGCTCAGGCGTTCAAGTCAGCGCGCCAGCTGTCGAGACACCGCTACCGAGCCCACAAGCAGACTCCTCGTGCGGCCGACTTGGGTGCTACTGCGGGCGCTGGTCGCGACCAGCTCAGCTGACGGACCACTCCACAGCGACCCACGGCTGAGCTACCTCGTGCACGTCGCTTTATTTCGACTGGCCTGTTGGTCTAGTGGTTAGTGACTCTGACTGCTATGCCGGAGGTGGCGGGTTCGATCCCCACCCAGGACTATGTATGTGTGATGAGCATGATCATTTGTTCTGTGTCTAGGTGTAATTTATCTATGATATGTATGTATTTAGAATTATATAAGTATGTTTATCAGTTGTCTAGTACCCATAACACAAGCTCTGCTTAGCTTGGGACTAAACGGCGTTGTGTGATAGTTGTGGAATATGTAACATATGTATAAGATAACGCTGCTCGCCCACGTTAGACTTTTTGTAGGACAGATAATCGGGCCGATTTTGTATATTTGTACATTGTTCTGTATTTTTGACCGACTTTTTGTAGGACGTGTGCGTTGCACTATTGCTATCAGTGTGTTCTATTTTTCTCCTACAAAAATTGATCACCGATTATCGGACGTGAACGAGCAGCCAAAGGCAGACCCATTTTTCATGACAACAAACCGTGTTGCAACGCTATTCCGCTCAGCTCTCCATGTTTAAGGTTGCTCGCCCACGTCCGATAATCAGAGGAAAATAGAACACACTGATAGCAATAGTGCAACGCACGCGTCCTACAAAAAGTCCCTCAGGCCAGGCTCAGGTCCCTCAGGCCTAGCGCCTGAGGGGGCCTCGCAAGTTTATAATTATTTAAAATTTAGTTCTTTATTTTTATTTAATTTCACACACTTGCGCGAGTTAAGTGAGTAACTAGTAAGTAGTATTTTACGGGCGGGGGAGCACTAATAGCATGCTGGCCGCGCTTGCAGAGCGACTGGATTGTCGCATTATAATGCACTGTTGTTTGCGACACGTGACAGGCTTGTGACGCAATAATTTATTATAGTTTGAATGTGGTTTTGATTTTATTATTTGATTTTGATTTTATTTTATTTTGATTTTATTATTTAATTCTGATTTTATTATTTAAAACTAATTTTAATTGTGACTGAATAATATTTTTGATGTGTGTATATGAGTCATTGTTACTTGCAATAAATAAATTATTATTATTATTATTCTCCAGAATCGTCTGGCAACACTATTAAAGTTAAACAATTGCTATTTATAGTTGACATCGAATGTCGATTTGAAGCTCTCAATAAATATTTTGAACAATTTGGTTTTATTTATGATATCAATTATTAAAATTCTAGGTTCCTATATCAAAAGAAGACCTCTCAAATATTGTAATGATTTAGGTACAATACTTCGGGAAAGCAAAAAAATCACACGCCTTTCGAACTTTGAAGAACTTCAACTTTTAAAAACAAATTCACTAGACTATCAATGACGCAAAACAACTCATTCAGTATATTTTAGAAAATAATTTGGAAGAATATATCAAATTTTTATTAAATTAATATTTTTTTTCAAAAGATCATTTATATAGCAATTACAATCATGCCCAGGCCGCTTGTACACGTTAAGAAAAGTCGCCTATGCAAGAATTTGTGTCGTATCTACACACGAACTGTGTACATTGGTTTAGCGCTGTCCAAGAAAACAATCTTATCTGCGCTAGACACGACTCGTGAAGTTGCTATGGTGTACTAGGGAGGCGGAGTGGGTGAGGGGGTGCCACGATTAACTTGTCGTGCCTAGATCCGACAAAATTCTTATCGTGTACATGATGAATTGTTCCTATCTACCGCATACACGGTAAAATTTCTTAGCGTGTACGATCGCCCTCACAGTTCCCGTCAGTACAGCTTCCACTGAGAGAAGCTTCTCAAAATTATGAGAAGCACGATGAGCCATGAGATACTATCTGCGTTATCAGTTCTATCAATTGAAGCTGAAATAGCGGCTAAAGTTATCATCATCATCATTTCAACCGAAAGACGTCCACTGTTGAACATAGGCCTCCCCCAAGTGCCGCCACAATGAACGGTCCTGTGCGTCTCGCATCCATCGCAACCCTTATCATCATAGTGGTCGTCGGCCCACCTTGTAGGAGGCCTTCCAACGCTACGTCTTCCGGTACGTGGTCGCCATTCCAGAACCTTTCGGCCCCAACGGCCATCCGTTCTGCGAGCAATGTGCCCTACCCACTGCCACTTAAGTTTGGCAATTCTTCGTGCTAAAGTTAGCTATGACATAATCCTGAAAAAGTTCAGTAAGGTCAACAGCCGAAAAGTTCGTCTATTTTAATTTCTATTTGTGTAATTTTTGTCATCATTTGATAAGCAATAAAACTCGTTAACTCATACATTATTTTAAGTATAATTCGGCTTTAATTTGACGTTTTCTTGACTGGGCAAAAAGGAGGCCTCGCCAACCTAATTCCGCCGACGTCCACGCGTGGTCTAGCGCCGCCACTGCCTCCTGGCATCATCCATAATCATAATCTCCACACTTTTCTGAGTCCAAAACTGTTCACAGAATGCAGTGCTCATATTTTGCATACTCTACTCCTTCCAGCAGCGCCCTGTCTCCTTTATTCACACAAGTAACAATTGGATCTTTATCTTTAAAAAACTCTAACAAATTACATATTACCTCTTTTGTCAATATACTTTTCAGTGTATTGTCATGTTTAATTTTACGATAAAACAAGACTCGAACATTGAAGTCGATTGTGGAAAGCATGAGACCTAAAAAATATTGGATCCACTGAATTTGATTTTCGCTATCATTTTCATTTCTTAACAAATCACAAATGTATTCCACAGCAAAGTATTCAGTGAATGTCATGTGTATAAAAATCGGGATATCGTTTGCTACATTGCATATCAGACCAGTTTTCTCTTCTCCCTTTTCTATACGTTTTATCCTCTCCTTGATTTCATCCAACTGTTTCTCAGTAAACAGTTTTTCAATGTCATAAGTTTTGAAGATGGCATAAGCTGCTAATTTTTTGTGCATCGCTATACAATCTGCAAGTTCTTTTTCATATGCGATCATAATATCAGGATTGTAAATATCCATTTTGTTTTTATTTCCAAACCGTATAGTTTTTAGGTTCGTTTCCAAGTACTGTTGGTAGAAATTAAAAGTATTAACGTCGTGATTCCATTTGTCTGTTTTTTTGTTATTACTTTTTATATTGTTTATGAAGAAATTAGCTTTTAAAAATAACTGTAACGGTGTCTGATCACTGAAATCTTTGTAATCAATAGTGTGTATTCGTAACTGTTCTTGAATTTCGTTGGAAAACAGTTCGAAGCCATATTTTACATTGACTGTTAATGAAGACTGATCATGCAATGGTAATGACATCTCATTGCACAAATAAAACCACGCGTTAATATAAAGTTCATGCAGAGACCATTCAAACGGCTTCATTATATAAACTTTCCAATATATTGACTTTCTCACAAACGTTAGAAAATCATGTACATTTTCCAGTTGTGATTTATCTAGATCTCTCAGTACCAAATTGGTCTCAAAGATTTTCTTTAAATATTCATATTTTTGCTTCAAAGACATGCGTTCTATGCAATAAGCATCACCGAAAGCTTCTTGTAATATCATTTGAATCTCCGAATATGATCTGCTTGTGACCCAAATTTTATGCTTTCTGCGATGTTCATTGATAACTTGAATACATTTTCTAGCTTCATTCATATAATGAGGACAGATTTCGTCGAAACCATCAAATAGGAATATCATTTTACCATTATTGAAGAAATGGAGAAACATTTTCAACTCAAACTCAACCCACTGATCACCTGTACAATCTTTGAGATACACCACACAGTTTCGTTCTTCCAACGTTATAGCTACATTATTTTCTTTACCAAGTTTCTCACGCAGTATAACGTGACACATATATTTTGAAATCTCTAATGTGTTGATGTCTGTTTTCTTAATCTTCCAGTTGTTCAGTTCTCTCGAGTATTCTAATAAATTGACCCTGACAATCCAAACTTCTGGGTGGCGTTTTTTAGTTTCAAGCGCTAAGCGAGTGAGCAATATCGACTTGCCCATTCCGGGTTCTGCAGTTATAAGTACAAGATCATTATCTATATCGTATAAAGTTTTTAAAGGAGGAGATACTTCAAAAGATTCATTGGTATTCTTTTGAACCGCTCGTTCAAAGTACAAATGCTTTATTTCATCATACTGTCTTGCAGTATTTAGATTACCAAGTTGAATTGTGTCGTTATCGATTATTTTGTTTAGAATATCCATTTTCACATATGCTTTTGACTTGTCATCGATTATCAAATCTAATCTTACTTCTATGCCTTGAAACATTACTCTCGTAGCCTTCAAGATTATCTTCTGCGACTCTACAGTCAAATCAATCAGACTAATTTCATCATGTACTGGACTATGTGTTGTTGGAAAATATTTCTGTAATGTTTCAACAGATACAGGGTTGGTTATAATTAGAGTTTTCTTGGTTAGCACTACTTTCGCGACGTTTTTTAAGGTTTTAATTTCGTCTCTAGTATTTAGCATTTTATTACAAACAAAAATTAGAACTTTAAAGCCATCAGTATTCTTCAACTCTGTGCGTAATACGTTACGATCGTTCGTTGGTAGGTTTACAATATATTCTAAATCTAACACCGCATGGTCCTTGTTCTTCAAATGCTGCAAGACTTTAACAAGAGTCAGTGTGCTGTTATCTGTAATGATGGTAGTACTCGCGTGTTCCAGTAAGTTCCAGGAAGTCACCGAGTCATCAGTGAATGTGTAATCAATAACATGTTTTATTTTGCTCTTACATGTCATGTTTACTGAGCCCAATAAAGGGTATTTAATGATATGATTGATTGCGTTCTCAAATATATCGCTGTCTTTGGTAAGATACGATGCCTGTTTCGGTTGCATCCACCATTTCTGTATCTTGTCGTGGTATTTAAGGAACATAGCATCAGTTTTGGCTTGGAAGTAGTTTTGGTGATCGACCTGATATTCTTCTATTTTGTCTTTTATTATCTGTTCCACGTCCTTCTCATCAGCTTGTTTACTATAGAACAGCAGTTTGTTTAAGAAATCTCTCGCTAGAGTCTCTTCATACTCACTGCAGTTAAAAGAAAGTTTTGGAAACTTTTTTAATTTGAAACGAAATCTAATTTCATGCAAACTGTGAATTTTATCACTTAGGTTTTTGTACAGAATTTGAGCAAGATCTCCTAGTGGTTCCCAGTTATCTGTAATCTTCATCAGTTTGGTGTCATTGTCGAGCACAAGTACGTTTCCAATGGCTCCAGCTATACCCCCATTAAGTTGCAGGAATCCACTGTCTAAAGAGTTATCTACAGTGACTATGTTACTTGAGTTACACTTGGCTAACAAATCAATGAATTTCGAAGTTAAATGTTTTATTCTTCGTGCTTTTTTTGCATTGTTGCCACTTAACGTTAAATCTTTGTTCCCAAACGCAGCCGGTACTTTCAGGCCCTTTGATAACATTTCTCTTGCAGCCAGATCAATTGCTTTATTAACAGTCGATCGAGAAACGTCCACTTGATTCAACTGTTGCTTGAAGTCTGTTTGCAGATTAAACGACGTTGTTACAAATTCTAGTTGGCCATTGTTATATGTTACAACGGTCCCTATCAGTTTGCTTAGCTTTGTGACGTCTGTAGGCTTGGCTAAGTATTCAGCTAGTAAATTCGTTATATCTGAGGGTTCTACCTTTCGTCTCTCAAGAATCTCTTTGTACAAAGTATTTTTAAATAGAATGAGATTTTCGTCTTTAGAGTCAAAAAAGGCTTTTCGAAAACTGGCGATCCGGTGTCCACTACGTTTAATTCCTGAAATGTCGACCACTTTCAACGCCAGAACGACATGATATATTAGCATGACCTCATCGGACAGCATCATTTCAAAATTCCTTTCGCCACTTATAAAAGCCGCTACCTGTTTGGCCAGCGAGATTATTTGCTCTTTCATAAATATTTCACATAGAAACTTTACGTCTGCATCAAGCTTATAAGGTTGCTTGGCTGTGCCGCCGGTATCAATCAGATTATTCAGATGTGAGGCAAACTCGCCTACAACCGAGTCATCACCATATCTGTCTTTACCGGACGTATATATTACGAAATAACTTTCAGTTTCTTGAAACTTGCCCTGAAATAGCTCGTCTTTATTGTCCAATTCAAATCTCTCTCTAATTTTCAAATAGCTGCGAAAGTATTTCATGATATCTACATCAAGCATCTGTTCGCTGTCGTCTTTGTGTTTGGCTTGGATGCACACGACCAGAGGTTTCGCAATTCCCTTCACTTTGACCTTGATACAAATGTCGTCGAATGCCCCTATGTTAGCGATATTGGAAGCTAGTTGAAACTCTTCGATATTGTCGTCATATTTCGCTCTGTAGAATATGAGGCTGAGTAATTTGGTCTCGAAGAGCTGGCCGCGAATCCCCGACGTTCCTTCACTTTTGTCGTAGGTTGCACCGCTCATATTTCCGACTACAGCTTCACGTAATACTGTCTTCAAGCTTGGATATCAAGACGGAGGCAGGCGCCACTCACGGCCACGGGAGCACTTGCAGCATCTAACTTAAATCTCTAACTGACGACCTGTACCTGAAAACATACACATATCTTTATACAAGGTGTCAGGGACAGCCCTCCACAAACTTTTAGGGCTTGCTCAATAGATGAAACTGAACATTTTCTATTGGCGACTGGCTGGAAATTGGTTATTAAACCTCTTTTTCAATACACTTGCTCATAAAGTGACTGTTATTGCACTGCACTTAGGTATATAATGGCACTTGTTACCAAACTGTGACATTTTGATTACCATTACGCACTAGTGTTATAATGTGGTTAAACCTTATTGTTCAACCTCTCCCCCGCCTTAATTTTATGACATTTATCGTATCAGGATGATCGCAGGTCGTCCCCCACGAGAAAAAAAATGGGCGCGCATATGAAAACAGATTTTTACTGCCACAAAGTTTACTAGTTTTACAGTTATTTTATTCATAAGTGTATTGAAAAACGTCGTATGATACACGTGAGTAATTAATGATTACCGTTCTCGGCTCTCTTAAGACCCTCGCCACGGCTCGGGTCTAAATACCGCCTCGACTGTAATCACTAACATTACACACTTATATCATAATGTACTATTAATTTTTACACTATGGTTTGTTTTTATACTTCTTTTTTACAATGTCAGTTTGATTGTCTTTTGTTTTGCTGTCGTGTTTGTGTTGCTAAAATTGTACATAATACTTTTTAGTTTGCATAATTAAATGTTACTATAACCACCTTCGATATTTTCATTTCATAGTCAATTATACGGTCCACACGCTCACCCTCGATAAGATTTTTACTAGGTTCCTGAAAAATTGTGGCATGCTTAAGTAGCTCTTGACCACGAGCAAATAACTTGATTACTGCTTGTGCAAATAGCCTGGGCCTTTACTTGCTCCAGTTATTTGCATTATGTACAAGTACAAGCGAGCAACTTGAACAAGCAGCTTGCTTGCGCGTGTAGCCCGTAGACACAATAGTCATAGTTAGTCTTAGGCACATTAGGTTAAGTTACAGTTTAAATCACGGAATAAAGAAAAGTAGAGGAAGTGCCTCTTAGATATCGCGCGTGTACAACAGCAGACGAGATTCGACTATTACATGTGCAGGTGAATATGGCATCTATTTCAAAGGCACTAGCGTTCTGAATAGAATAAATTGGTTACAGCGCCATCTAGCGTTGAGTAGCCGAACTCGTTGTAAATTGGTTAAAACTTCTTTATTGTTGGTGTCACGTCAAATAATAACAACTTTCTTACGTTGTAATAAGACCTAATTTATGAAAGCAATAAGAATATGATTTGTAAAAGTTAAGTTTGTAATTCGTAGCTTCGTAGCCAATCATATTACTGTTTTTTATGTGTGTAATGTACAATTTGATACGCAAATGTGTGAGTTTGGCGACACTGGTTCCCGTGCTTAGCCACATTAGGGGCACTTCTAAATGATAAATAAATGATAAATGATCTTTATTTTGTAAATAGGTTTTCAAAAAACACTTTTACACGTCAATTTTATTTTCAGTCAGTTTTAACGAGATGAGGCCGGTGTTTCCTACCTGACTACCCTGAGAAGAAACACCGAAACAAACTCAGGGGGTTTAAGTTAAATTCACTGGAGTCAGACAGTCGTCCAATAAACCTCGAACCAAGAACACGCGTATCATTTTGCCGCCCCTTCTGCTAACAACCACACACATTATCAGCAAACGCGAATCCTCATGCGTGTAACCCGCATCTTTACTTGCTCCAGCTTCATGCACTTTGTAGAAGCCTTTGATTTCGCGCCATTTCGGTTAAACACCAAGTGAACGCTCCGCATAGATAATAATATATTGAGCGTTTTATTTAAAGAAGGGTAAAAGTTCTTCATAAAGTAGGTAGTCTGTAAATATCGAAAATAAGTAAACCTCTCCAAGTAAACCTCTCCATTATTCCCTATTAGGTATATATGACGCTTGGGGGAGGCCTATGTCCAGCTGTGGACGTCTTTCGGCTGATATGATGATGATGATGATGATGATGATATAATACCTATGGATTTACATAGAGTGGCTAGTTAAGTCTACTGTACATAACTATAAGTACAAATATACTGACCTAATCGGCACCTATAAGCGTAACACCGTCGTACTTGACTTCACTATTTCACTCCAGCGCACGTCAGTTACCTAGGTACAAATATGCTACCTTGGCAGCGTCAAAATGAAAAAGGAAAAATGTCTATAAATATACAGGGCGTGAAGGAAAACTCATTAAATTATGCGTTGTCCAGAATAACAGGACAATAGAATGTGAATTATTGAAACAAGTGCGATCTCGGTGAAATGGAGCTGAGAATTTGGTTGTAGTTTTGACAAAGTTTACTGAGAAAGCTCACTCAATAAACTGCCAAACACTACAAAAACATTAAAATTAGAAAAAACTTACGAAGACATTGCTTAATAGACTTAGTATCCAAGCCAACACCATTTACAAAAAAAAAAACTTCTGACATTGACATCTACTGACATTGACAGCATAAAAATAGTTGTTTTGGTGGTTTCCAAGTGGTTTGTTTGATATCGCACAAAACTAAATAAATACAAACAAATGTTACAAAAGAAATGTTCTAAGACTAAAGTCAAGTAAAAACTTCTGAAATTCAATTGATTTCAGTAAATAAAGTAAGCAAGTGTTGTCAAACTAGAAAATAAACATAACCTCAAAATGTCTGACGACGATGATGTTATCGTGATGAAGAAGCCCAAGCAGGTCCACTATGGGTCTCTGGAAGAGCAGGAGAAGGCGCGGCTGGCGGCCCTGGCCGCTGCTGTCAAGGAAGGCGCTGACGATGTTGGCGGGAAAGAATTGGGAGACATTCAAATTTCCAGCGGTAAGGATTATTGAAATTGGTTTTGCTATAAATAAAGTTTTGTTTTCCTGAGTCCTTAAAACATCAAACTTGCTCTTGTACAATATTATTACTTTCATATTAGTATAACAAATAGGAGAAACAAACTCCTCTGTATTTGATTCTGAAATCCACACTGATGAGGACACTGGCTCGTTCTATACAGATACACGCTATCTATACAGGGTTATTTGTAAAACACTGGCAACCTCTCAGGACTATGTTACTTACATCATAAACAATAACTTTATTTCTATGACATTTAAAAAATAAAAATATTTTATTAGATATTCATCAGATATTCAAATAAAAATATGAAGTTTATGCGAAGCAAGCGAAGCGGAGGGGAGCTAGGATAGGGTGGTGAGGTGCATGATGCGCTTGCGTCGTGTTATACAGATGATGTATTATGTTTTGTAAAAAGTCATAGAACAAAAGTTGTTGTTTATGATGTGAGTAATACAGTCCTGCAAGGTTGTTAGTGTTTTAGAAATAACGTTGTATAGGTCTCCTCAGCTATTTCTTTAACAGTTTGTTTAGGTCCTAAAATGAATACCATTTAGAGCTTGTGGTAGGGCCTAGGAAGCTAGCTTATAATTTTAGTGGAAGAACTAATCATAAACTACTTACATTTCTGTGTGCAGAATACATGGAGCTGGAAGAGGAGATGTCTCGTGATAAAAAGGCGCTGCTTGAGGAGTTTGAGAGGAGGCGGAAGGCGCGCCAGTTGAATGTGTCCACTGATGATGATGAGGTACGGCTTTCTCTTTTATTTTGCAATGTGAAATCTAATTCGTCTCCCACTCGTGGTGTGAGCAGTAGTAGCTGAGTACGTCGACGGCGCGCACTGTTCCCGCGCGCCTCAAGGAGTTGACAGCAACAAGAGAGGCCCAGCTGGGTCGTAGCCTACTGGGGACAGGGTTATCCGAAACAGAGCACCGGTATGAAGGCTAGAAGGAACAGGGTGGGTTTTAGTCAGTAAGAGTCTGACACTATCTCCCGCTCCACCCAAGAGCGGGGGTTGTCATTGTATGATTTTTGCTCACCCAAAAAAAAGGTACGGTTTTCTCTTTTGTTTTGGATTGCAAAATCTCCCACTCATGGTGTGAGGAGTGGTAATGGCTCCGAGTTACGAGTTGTAGGTCGCGGGTTCAAACCCAGCCAGGCGCATTACTTTGTGTAATTTATTTCATCACCACTGCTCTCAAAACGGTGAAGGAAAACATCGTGAGGAAACCGGCATGTCCTAGAACCAAAAATTCAAAGACATTTGACATCTACCAACCCGCACTGGGCCCGCGTGGTGGATTACGGTTCATTCCCTCTCCTAAAGAGAAGGCCTGAGTCCCAGCAGTGGGAACATTAAAAAGGCTGTTGATGACCCATGGTGGAACGAGATCCCTCTGGTTCCACCATGTGTCAGATTTTTAGTAACTAAAATACACCTGTGATCCTTCTGTCTCCTTTTGCTGTTCAGGGTCGAGGCAATCTTTCTTCTCTTCTCATTCTCACAGTTTCTCAATTCATTTCAATTCAATTTGACCTAATAGCTTTATTCATTGCTAACCCAAACATACTCTCTGGCAGGTTCGAAGGAGCCTTCGTCAGCTGGGTGAGCCAGTGTGCCTGTTCGGAGAGGGGCCGGCAGAGAGGAGGGTCCGACTCAGAGATCTACTGAGCTAGTAAGTGCACTCAATAAGATGTGATATATTTCCTATTTTCCTGTGTGGAGCTGAAAGATGGACGATCCAACAAAAGCACCTTAAAAAAATTGTGCGGGGATACCGTACGAGCTCCCGCGAAGCGGCGAGCCCTCTTGCTGGCCTACCACCGTGGGATCTGGAGACAACAGTCCTTGCACACATGCACGACATGCGCGTGGAGATGCAACGCCGGGGTGAAAGTCCACTACCGCGACAGGTCAAGGCATGGCGGACAGAGCTCCGGCGGGATCTCATGGTGAAATGGCGTCAACGACTATCGCAACCCAGTGCTGGGCACGCCACAGTTATGGTGGTAAGTCCCCTCTTTGAGGCGAAAGACCTCACGGCGTCCTTACCTTCCGCATAACGCAGGTCCTCTCCGGACATGGCAAGTTCGGGAGGTTCCTGCACCGAATTAGAGCAGAGGCCCAGCTGGGTCGAAGCCTACCGGGGCCAGGGTTATCCGAAAGGAAACTCGTGCCTTGGTTTGAAGGCTAGAAGGAACGGGGTGGGTTTTTAGTCAGTAAGAGTCTCACACTATCTCCCGCTCTACCCAAGGGCGGGGGTTGTCATAAGATGATTTTTACCCACAGTAAAAAAAAAAAATCATAAAAAAATTGACACTTGAATTGAGCTTGATTCGACTGACTGACTGACAACCAACACATAGCCGAAACTTAGTTAGTTTGAAATAAATGCTTTGATTCTTCCAGTCTAGGAGAAGACGCGATCCACAAGAAGCTAGAAGAAGAGGAAGCTAGGATAGAGCGAGACAGAGGACGCGAGGGCACGTGGTACCACGAGGGGCCGCCGGACCTGAGGGAGGCGCGGCTGTGGATCGCGCGCTACTCGCTGCCCAAAGCCAAGCTCAGGTGAGCTGCAAGCGTAGATATGGCGACCTTATACTTACAACATGTGATCAGAATAACAAGCAGGATACCGTATAAGGCTTCCAACAAGGTAGACCGATGACCTGGTCAGGGTTGCGGGAATCCGATCGATGCGAGATGTACAGGACTGCTCGTTGTGGCGACGCTTGGGAGAAGCTAATGTCCAACAGTGGACGTCTTTCGACTGAAATGAAGATGGAGAAAGTTTTGAATTGATTGAATCCCCTCGTGTGCAGGTTGAGTAAGGCGCGCGAGGAGCTGAAGCTAGCGGGCAGCGTGCGAGCGGCTGCCAAGCAAGAGTCCCAGCGGAAGGCTTCCGCCATGTCCATATACTGCAGCCAGGTCAGTAGTGACACCCGGAGGGCACCCTCAAGGAGTTGTCAGCAGCAGGAGGGGCCCGGCTGGGTCGAAGCCTACTGGGCCGAGGGTTATCCAAAAGGAAACTCGAGCCCCGGTATGAAGGCTAGTAGCAACGGGGTGGGTTTTTAGTCAGTAAGAGTCTGACACTATCTCTCGCTCCACCCAAGAGCGGGTTTTGTCATAGATGATTTTCCTCATCGACAAAAAAAAAATCGGTGCTCTACTAATAAAGATATGTAGGGAAAAAGATGGCTTTGTTTGTTAACTTCTGGTTTTAAGACAATATTTATTTTCAGATCGGCGACACGCGCCCCATAAGCTTCTGCAGGTTCAGCAGTGACAGCCAAATGCTGATCACAACTAGCTGGTGAGTAGTGGTGTTCAATTCCGCTGTAAACTCTAAACGCGCTATAGACTATTTGTTAAGGGTGTGGAAGGATGGTAAAACGCAGCGTTGAGCGAAAGGATTTATATTGCCAAAAGTAGGTTGAAGAACAATTTTTTTAGGTTAGGAAGCGCGCGCTGTCCGTCGCATTGAATATGGCACCGACTCGTTGCAAAACAAAATGGCGGTTCGGGACACACCCCCTGTCACACGCTCAGACATCGCGCGCTTCCTATTTAATTTTTTACGTTTTAAGGTATTATTAACACTATTGAATACACTGTATACCTTACAAACACTTAGATTACTATCCTATTTAAATTACTTTTTTATTTGAATTACTTTTTTTTTTTGCTTTTGTGTACAGTATTGATATACACTGTTCTTACATACTATCATATTGTAACACCTACCACATTTTTTAAAAAGAGTAACCATGGAGTTTCTTGCCGGTTCTTCTCCATAGGAAACGACCAATTTGGAACCGTGCTCTAGCTTTTATAAGTGCCCATGTAGGCCTATGTGAAATAAAATATTTTGACTTTGACTATTAAATATATTTTTATAGCGCGCTATTTTATACGCTATCATTTCAACACGTTATAATAAAAGTCGGTAATCAACTGAACGCGGAGACGTTATCATTTTATTCGGCAACGCGCTAAACGGGCGCAACAATCACGCACGACGCGAGCCGACTGCAGTCCGAGTTCACCCAACGCGCTACGGACGGGGCGCTATCGCGCTATGTTGCTATCCCGTTTTGGCCCCGCTATTTGCGTTTTGTTGAACAAGGCGTTATATTATAGCACGAAGGCAGAGTCGATTTAGCAAACGCTATGCGCTATGAACAAATAGCGTGTTATATTTTGGCGCTATACGTTATTTTAGCCATCACTACTGAGATGATGAGTGCGTTTTGTTGAGCAAGGCGTTATATTATAGCGCGAAGGCAGAGCCAATATAACAAACTCTATACGCTATGAACAAATAGCGTGTTATATTTTGGCGTTATACGTTATTTTAGCCATCACTACTGAGATGATGAGTGCGTTTTGTTGAGCAAGGCGTTATATTATAGCGCGAAGGCAAAGTCGATTTAGAAAACGCTATGCGCTATGAACAAATAACGTGTTATATTTTGGCGCTATACGTTATTTTAGCCATCACTACTGAGATGATGAGTGCGTTTTGTTGAGCAAGGCGTTATATTATAGCGCGAAGGCAAAGTCGATTTAGAAAACGCTATGCGCTATGAACTAATAACGTGTTATATTTTGGCGCTATACGTTATTTTAGCCATCACTACTGAGATGATGAGTGCGTTTTGTTGAGCAAGGCGTTATATTATAGCGCGAAGGCAAAGTCGATTTAGAAAACGCTATGCGCTATGAACAAATAACGTGTTATATTTTGGCGCTATACGTTATTTTAGCCATCACTACTGAGATGATGAGTGCGTTTTGTTGAGCAAGGCGTTATATTATAGCGCGAAGGCAGAGCCAATATAACAAACTCTATACGCTATGAACAAATAGCGTGTTATATTTTGACGCTATGCGTTATTTTCACCACCAATACTATGTTAAGAACATCATAAACAACATTGACATTGACGGTCGGCCAGTCCAGTGTAGTCATTGAGTTCAAGTGTGGTGAACGGTTCCAGGTCTGGTCTGTCGAAGGTGTGGTCGGTGCCGGAGTGCCGCCTGCTGCAGGTGCTCAAGGGACACACCTGCAACGTCAGCGGCGCCGCCTTCCACCCGCAGGCGACCATACCCGACCACTTCGTTAAGAAGGTACCTGATAATCAGTTATTTTTTTGAGTTATCTCTCGTATATCCTCTATCCATCTGCGTCGTTCTGCGTGGGATTAAGCTAGTTATGAGGTGTTCAGCAAGATTGTAGTGTACAGCAAGGGTGGAGGACGACGTCAAGGGATAGTGGGCGCCATCAGCAATGGATAGGAGTGAATAGCAAGGGACAGTAGAAGGAGGCTAGGGAGGATGACAGCACGGGGTGGTGGAAGACGGCAAAAGATGGGGAAGACGGCATGAGGTCGTGGAAGATGGCAGCTAGTCATAGCAGGCTGTAGGGGCCAGTAAACAGCTGGGCGCAAGTTCAAAACAACCCCTCAGTCGCCAAGATGGCCCGGTGACTATGTATTTTTGCTGACATAAAAAGCTTATAACTTTGTGATTTTTCATGATACAGTTATGAAATTTTGTACATAGATTCTTTATAAAAAAATACTAAACACATGTTTCGGGTTTCGCATAAATTAAAACTAATGTTGTACATTTTGTCAAACGAAACCCGTACTTTTCAGCTATCAGAAGAGAAAGAAGCCTCGACCCCTGAGGAGGGCCTGGCTCCCATGGACACGTCGGAAGTGCCGGAGGGTTCAGAAGCCTGCACCATGGCGTCGTGCGCCTACGACGGGACCGTACATCTCTGGAACTTTCGCAGGTTTGTGAAACAAGAAAATAAAAGAAAATTGACTTTTGTTTTTCTTAAAACCTCTTTAGTAGTAACTAGCTCTTGCCCGTGGCTTCGTCCGCATACATAAAATTAACCTAACAAACATATATGGTGAGGTAGACCGGGACGTAACAAATCGGATCAACGCAGGATGGATGAAATGGCGACAGGTCACAGGAACCACTTGTGACCCACGGATGCCACTCAAGTTGAAGGGATCTACAAGTCCGTGATAAGACCTGTCATACTGTATGGATCAGAATGTTGGGCTGTGAAAAAGACGGATGAAAAAAGATTGCATGTAGCGGAGATGAGAATGTTGAGATGGATGTGTGGTGTGACGAGAATGGATAAAGTGAGAAATGATTATATTAGAGGAAGTTTGAAAGTGGCGCCGGTGACTGAAAAGTTTAAAGGGAATCGTTTGTCTTGGTATGGGCATGTGAAGAGGAGGGACGAAACGCATGTTGCTAAAAGAGCTATGAATTTACATGTGGATGGATGGAGAGGGAGAGGGAGGCCAAAGAAAAGATGGGTGGATTGTGTGAGAAAAAGGAGTTGATGATAGCGTGACGAGTGACAGGACAGAATGGAAGAAAAAAACGTGTTGCGCCGACCACAAGTAAAACAGGATAAGGGCAGGAAGAAGAAGAAGAATTCACTCAAGAAATAAAAGTACGCGTGGAGAGTAAGCCTTAGTGAGCTCCCAACTAGTCTTAAGATGAGCTACACGAATACTGACGAATGCGTGTTCTGACTGGACAGGTCCACTCAAATCTGTGTGGTTCTTTCCTAAAACAACTCAGATCTACTATGGTTCTCATATGATTTGAGCATTACATGTTTGCTGTATGTACTTTAAAAGAGACTGGTCCCAGAGTTTGTTTCGGTGTTTCTTCTCAGGGTGGTCAGATAGGAAACACCGGCCTCATCTAATTAAAAAACTCCGTGTACAGTGTTATTTAACTTTTTAATTACATATGTCGGATATATCCGACAAACACTCGCGACTATCCCGCTAAGGTCGCACATCCACGACCAAATACTCGCATCTAGTCAGCTCTTCTGTCACCTATGGAGATTGAAGAGCTAAACGAGATGCAGAGACCCGTGCTCAGCAGTGGAATTATAGGTAGCCTCTGTGTTATTCCAGTGTCTCTTCTACCTACCTACCAAAGGATATGTCCGCTTTTTGTATGGACGTTGGTTTTTTATTCTGAGAAAAATCTAACCAGCATCAAAGTGTACTCAAATAAATACGACAAAAATATGGAACTTGGAACTACAGAAATAATATTTTTAAACCCCTCCATTTACGCGAAAAATCATAAAATAATAATTGATAGTATTCATATTTTATTCATTGTTGGCAGCCCTTAAAAAAGGCTCCGTCACTTTGTAACAATGTCATATTCGACTCTCAATGTATTTGACATTCATCTGTCACTAGCGTTAGAGATATTATCAAATATTGTGATTTACATGTGAACTTTCAGCAGTTTAATGTCTTACAACAGTTTAATGTTTTAAACATTAAACTGTTGTAAGACATTCAGTGAAGTCGCCATAATTAAACAACATGGTCTCAGTTTTTGATGGATAATGCTACACATTTTTGACAAAAAATAATGCAACAACGGTCGTATTATTGTTTTTGTTTACTTATTAGACATACAAAATATTGATTGACACTGACAGTAATGACAGTTCTCCTATGTTTATTTTGACAAGTTTACTTTTTTTTGGGTGTGTTCACTTTATTAACCTAGATAATTAGAAAGGTTTGTTCGTTTTAGAAGTAAATTCTCACTAAAATAAAAAAACGATTTTTCTCAAAAGTGGAGGTGTTTAAAAATGTATGATATAATCAGAAGCACTAGGTTTTGAGATGTCTATCCAAATATGTTTAGCTTACTCTGGTTAGAATTATTAAATAATAAAAAACCATTTCCGGACATGTCCTTTGGTCTAAATCCGTTCACTAGTTTTTGCGTGAAAGCGTAACAGACAGACAGACAGAGTTACTTTCGCATTTATAATATTAATAGGGATTTGCGAAAAAAAAACTTAATTTATCATTTACTATGTGAACATTATGACCAGCAGTCGACATCTTTCGGTTGATGTAATGGTTATGTTTATGCAGGACTATTTTTAATACCATTGACAACCTTTCAAGACTATGTTACTAACATCATAAACAACAACTTTACTTCGCCTTAAAAAAAAATATCATTCATCAGATTTTCATACAAAAATAAAAATAGTTAAATTTAACGTTTTGAACTAGCGAAGTCTATGCGAAGTAAGCGATAGTGCAATAGCGGAGGGAATCGGGTGGTGGGGGTGCTTGATGCGCTTGCGTCGCGTCGTACAGACGTAGGTAGATAAAGCAATACAGAGTTGAAATGTGTTAGAAACGAAATCTTGAAGGTTTGTTTTTGGTAAATTAATTATGTTTTGTAAAAATACAGTCCAGGGGCCCGAGTCTGCTATTTTTATAAATTCGTCATTCCAACACGATCCCATTGTCATTTTGCTAAAAGTTCGTAATCTGCTAAATCATAATGATCGATCATTGATCGGTCAATGGTCTCGTGATAGAGTGGTGGTAGAATGACAATATCGAGCTTATTAAAACCAATAACTGCACAATAACGTTCTAATGGTAGGTCACTGATCAAAACAACTGGCAAACAGTTTTGCAAATTACTGCATACGTCAGATATTCATTTGTCGTTATGTACGAGATTACCATTTTAAGCCACTTCTTTCAATGGAAAGTCATTATGATGCCATTATATTAGTAGTGTGCGGTGTGGACTGTATATAGTTCCAAATAAAACGAAATACTTCAATTATAGGTCGCTGGTGGTCTTTACTTATTCCTTTACACGATTCAGTCTTGATTTATAATGACAAAGTCTTTACAATAATCACAACTTAGAAACACAAACTTATAAAACGTAAATCATAACTTAAAGAAAATAGAGTATATAACGACTGGTATTTACATAGCACTTTTACATTTAGAGAGAGCTTGCACTTTACTTCTTCATACTTGCTGGCTTGATCCGACGAACTGTGTCGAACTGGGTTTTCGGCCTATATTTATAGTGAAAACTCCTGGGTGGAGGTAGTGGTCTGGGCGATCTATCATTTTCCTAATTTTCCCTCTTTTGACCAATCTCCTTCGTGGTGCTTGGTTGAGTCCTTATTTTTGCTCCGAACCTGTCGAAACCTGTCGCGACCTGCTCCCGCCACTTGGTGCATGTTTCGATTTAATTTTTCAATGTTTATTTTTCGGTCTCGGCGTCCACAACAAGTAGATTACCAAAACTTGTCAAAATCAACAATTTTGAAGTCAATGATAGACCATTCTGACACTATTGTAATAGCAGACTTGAGGCTCTGCAAGGTCGTCAGTGTTTTACTAATAACTCTGTACGTATTGCAGTGAGAAGCCGCTGGCGTCCCTCCCAGGCCACAGCCCGGCGCGCGTGTCCCGCGTGGAGTTCCACCCGTCCGGCCGCATGCTCGCCGCTGCCGTGTTCGACCACTCCTGGAGGCTGTGGGACTTGCAAACTGGTCAGTATTCATACTACGTAAATTTAACAGTTATAAGTCACTTTGTATACAATGCTATAGGAATGGGAACGTCAATGACCTCTATCAACTTATTGGAGTATCGATAACGATTTTTTTACTAAAGTCTTAGTTAAATTAATGGAAGAAAAATCTTTATTTCTTAATCTAAATTACCCATAATTAGTATTTATAGAAAAATAAATGCAGACCATTCCCTCTCTTAGAGAGGAGGCCGGAGTCCCAACAGTGGTAACATTATAAGGCCGACTATGCTATGCTAATGCGATGCCCTGGGCATCTACGATTTGTCCAAGGCATTCGATTGCATTCTTCATGAAACATTAATAAGGAAATTAGACCATTCATCATCATCATCATCATCAGCCCTTTCAATGTTCCCACTGCTGGGACTCAGGCCTCCTTTCTAGGAGAGGGAATGGGCCACAATCCACCACGCAGGTGAATGTCACATGTCGTCGAATTTTTGGTTCTAAGACATGCCGGTTTCCTCACGATGTTTTCCTTCACCGTTTTGAGAGCAGTGGTGACCATTACGGGACCATTAGACCATTGCGGGATCTCTATCCTACCTGGATCTTCATACTTCATACTTGGGTGATACGATTCAGAGAATAAAAATAATCGGAAAAATATCTTTCGGGTCTGTGGTAACAATGGGTGTCCCTCAGGGCTCAATTATAGACCCAATTCTGTTTTTTTATTTAACGACTTACCTTACCTCATTAAAGATAAAACAGTGTTGTTTACAGCGGAACCGTCTCTTCTGTTTAGACGTCAGCAGCCGGTAACTGAGGTTATAAATATCGCTCTCTCAAAACTAGCACAGCATTATCAGCCTTTTAATGTTCCCACTACTGAGACCACAGAACAGAAAATATAGGTAGAAGTGCCCCTAACGTGGCTAAGCACGGGAACCAGTGTCGCCAAACTCACACATTTGCGTATCAAATTGTACATTACACACATAAAAAACAGTAATATGATTGGCTACGAAGCTACGAATTACAAACTTAACTTTTACAAATCATATTCTTATTGCTTTCATAAATTAGGTCCTATTACAACGTAAGAAAGTTGTTATTATTTGACATGACACGAACAATAAAGAAGTTGTAACCAATTTACAACGAGTTCGGCTACTCAACGCTAGATGGCGCTGTAAACAATTTATTCTATTCAGAACGCTAGTGCCTTTGAAATAGATGCCATATTCACCTGCACTAGTATATCCTCCCGTCTGTTACTATATCTCCAGGAGACAAAAAATAAAAAAATGCGTTTATTTTATTAATATGACGACTTTTGTACCAAAAAGTGGGAAAAAGTAGCTAACCCTACTTTCACTTTCGAATCAACAATAATTCCACGTTAAAACTGTACAAAACTATAGAAAATCAAACAGAGCTTATTTCATAACGAATTCAGTGACATAGGGTGTGTCGAGCTGCGCTCTTTAATTTAGGAGCTATCGTAGTTTTAGTGAACGCGGAGAAATGGCGCGAGTTCGTCCGGGCGCACTGTGACAGTTCCGCGGAGTTGCGCAATAGTTGCCAAACGTATAAGAGGATATAATATGTAATAGGCGAATTTCGCCTACTGTTGACACATGCGCCATATTTAAGAGGCACTTCCTCTAGTTTTCTTTATTCCGTGACTGAGACTCAGGCCTCCTCTCTAGGACATGCCGGTTACCTCACGATGTTTTTACCGTATTGAGAGCAGTGGTGATGAAATAAATTACACACAGTAACGTGCCTGGCTGGGTTTGAACTCGCGACCTACAACTCGTAAGTCGGGGCCGTTACCACTCGGCCATCGCTGCTCTAAAACTAGTACAATGGTTTAAAGCCCTTCAAATGTTGCATCAACCTGCTTCTTAATGAAAATAAAACTCCATCTCGTTTAGTATATTATTATATATGACATATGTGACAGACGAACAGTTGAGATGGAGTACTTGGTCGTGAATGTGCGACTCTGGCGAATGGGACGCGAAAACACTCGTTGGAACAACCCGACACAGGTGGTTGAAGGGTTAGAGCTCTTAGTTGAGGTGTTCCTCCAGGTGCATCTTTGTGTAACCTTGAAACAGTCGTGATGTGATGTAACGTTTCAGCGACGGAGGTGCTGCATCAGGAGGGGCACGCGAAGGCGGTGTACTGCGTGGCCTTCCAAGGAGACGGCTCGCTGGCTGTTACTGGGTGAGAATTAGTTTATATACTGCCCATGTAGGTCTTGAAATAAAATTGTTTAAATAACTTCCTGTGTTTGTCTTTTTACAAGCTTTTCTAGTTTCATCTGTGTCAGATTTGATTTGCAGACAAACAAACATTTGTCTGCAAATTAAATCTTTTAAATTAAATTCTGTCCCGATGTTTGTTTGTTTGTTCTTACAAATTTTTATCCACTTCCCGGTTACCGATTGAGCTGAAATTTTGTCTTCATCTTCCTGCCCTTGTCCCGTTTTATTTGTGGTCGGCGCAACACGTTTTCTTCTTCCATTCTATCCTGTCACTCGTCACGCTATCACTAACTCCCTTTTCTTTTATATTACTTCTCACGCAATCCATCCATCTTTTTATGGCCTTTCTCTCCATCCATCTACATGTAAACTCATAACTCTCTTAGCAACATGCGTTTCACCTCTTCTCTTTACATGACCATACCAAGACAAACGATTTCCTTTCAACTTTTCAGTCACTGGCGCCACCTTTAAACTTCAACCTTCAACCTAATATACTCATTTCTCACTTTATTCATTCTCGTCACACCACACATCCATCTCTACAAAGAACAATATATAAAAAATCAATATTATGATTGTTAGCAGCTCCTTCAATGAAACTCACTTTATTCGAACTTATTCTCTTTATTTGTTCTGACTTACTTCTTCACAAGTCGACAATTGAATGCCCGCTCGAGCTGGCGTGCTACCCAGGAAAAGAAAAAATGGGGGAGGGATGTAGCACGCCACCTCGCCGGATATGCTAAACTATTTATTGAAATAATTACATATTAAAATAGAAGGAAAACAATTCTAAAAAGAAAAATATTAATCTCTAAGAAATCTATTTTAATGCTATATAAAATACCAGAAATAATTAATGCGTGACTTTAACCGTAAGAACAATATTTAATAAATCAGCTCGGTTGTAAACATATCAAAACTAGCGCCATCTAGTGGAATAAGACGACAGTCACTTCAAATGTCAAAATGACTGTCGTCACATCCCAATACACAGATAACCGACTTAAATATTACATAAACAAAGTCAACTAACCTATTTAAATAATTGAACTCCAACATTCGGCCATCCGTAAAAATTATGCGTCCTCGCGTAAATACAGGAGTGGTTATTAATTACCTATCGACATTAAAATAAGTAGCAAAATTACAATCCTTTATGAGCAATACTAGTAGGTACATCGTACATCGTAGTTTATTAAAATAACAAAATTGCAATTGCATATGGGTAACAAGTATATCATACTACTGCAAGTTACTTATTTACTAAATCCGTTAACAACGTAATGATATTAGAGATAACGAAATTGCAATTGCATATAGACAAAACTAGTATTTCATACGACTAAAAGTTACTAAATCCTTGGTTTGTGGTACGGGTCACTACTACCGAAAGACCGCCTATGTGGCAAATACAAAATACAATAGTGGTACAAGTCGCTACTACCTTGAAACCATCTATGTGGCAAATATATATAAGAAAATACATTAGTGGTACAAGTCGCTACTACCTTGAAACCGCCAATATTTGTTCAATTTACTAGTGGTACAAGTCGCTACTACCTTGAAACCACTAGGGCGATACAAGTCGCTACTACCTTGAAATCGCCACGAAATATATATGCATTAGTAGAAGTTGTCAACATCTACCCTGAACGATTTGCTTTAAGATAAACTGCTAAAATACATTCATAAATGTTTCATCTCACAACTTTACCAACAATATCGGGTTACACTTGAATCAATCATCCTCTTCGTTGCCCGAGGATGAACTCGAATCATTTCTGTTGTAATGGGCCCAAGCTTTCATTTTATCTACAGCAATGACAGTAGAATATTTCCTATTACCCTTTTGGGTGATCGGGGTGTCTTCAATTTTATACCTGTCGTTACCTAAAATCTCTACTACCTTGTATGGACCGCGGTATTTTGGGACTAGTTTTTTACTCTGCCCTGTGGCCGCGATTTCACGCTGAACGCTGACTAAATCACCTATACGAAACTCTACAGGCTTAGCAGCTCTTTTGTCATAATACATTTTCTGCTTCTCTTGATAAGAGGCGATATATTCATTTGTGTCTTCTCGAATTTGTTTAATCTTATCCTCGGAATATGGTTCACCATTATCAATAGAAGCTTTAACCCTACCTTCCGTCATCCCCGTTAAGCTAGTACCAAAAAGAACTTGAGCTGGTGTTTTACCTATACCTTTATTGAATGTGTTATTTAGACCCAACTGAACTTCGGGAACTTGAACATCCCATTTTTTCTCGTCCAAACCCACACATTTTGCTGTCAGAGCCTCAAGTAAAGTGCGGTTATACCGCTCAACTTGACCGTTAGCGCGCGGGGTTGCTACTGCATTTAATACGTGCTTAACGCCTAGCTTTTCTAGAAAACTGGTAAAATTACTACTCGTGAAACAAGACCCGCGGTCAGATATTATTCTTTTCGGGAGTCCAAATATACTAAAATAGTCTTTCATTTTCTCGACTACAATTGTTGACTTGGTACTGCGAACCGGTCTTAAAACAATGAATTTAGTGTATGCGTCAACAATTACTAGTAAGTGTGTGTTCCCCTTTGAACTTTTAACAAAAGGGCCAACGTGATCAATATGAATGGTAACGAATGGTTTTTCATCCTTCGGTATAGGATGTAATGGTGCTCTTCTCTTTGCTGAAGATTTTGAGTAAGAACATTCAAGGCACGACGCCACGTATTTTTTCACAAAACGCCTCATTTTAGCAAACCAGTAACTTTCTTTGACCTTACTTAAAGTCTTCTCAAACGCAAAATGGCCCAAGTCATCATGGCACTGTTTTAGTATTTGCCACCGCACACCCTTAGGAACTACCCACCTATCACCGTTAGCAGTTTTCCGATATAATTTACTATTACGCACTGTATAATTATTTTTGATCTCGACAACGTCGTCAGCTTGGGGGTCATTTAGAATCGAGATTTTTCTTTGAATCTCTGAATCAGCTAATTGAACGGTACCTAACCAGTCTGATTCACCAATTGCCATAACAAAACAGTCCCTATCATTATCATTAGATTGGTCATTGTTTGGTGATGGATTCCGGCTCAAAGCGTCTACGTGAGCCATTGAGGCACCAGGCCTATATTCGACATGAAAACTAAACTCTTGCATAGCAATCCACCATCTCGCAACGCGCGGTATTAAATCACGTTTGAGGAACGTTGCCCTTAACGAATTGCAGTCAGTTATGACTTTAAATTCTATGCCAATAAGATAAACTCGGAACCGTTGAAGTGATGCAATAACAGCGAGAGTTTCAAGTTCATATGCCGTCATATGCTGTTCCTCGGATGTGGTCTGGCGGCTAAAATATGCAATCGGTTTCAATAAATTTTGGTTGTCTCGCTGCATAAGCATTCCGGCAATACCTATTTTACACGCGTCGGTATGCAACTCGGTTAACGCATTTGGGTTATATAACGCTAAGATCGGCTTTTTCGTTAGTTCATTTTTTAGATCACAAAAAGCTTTATTCTGTTCCGGACCCCAAACCCAAATAGCGGCTTTTTTTAGAAGGGTGGTAAGTGGTTTGGCTATCATAGCAAAATTTTTAACAAACCTTCGAAAGAAACTGCATAAACCTATAAATTGCCTTACCGTGTGCTGGTTAATAGGCTGAGGAAAATCCTTAAGCGATTCAATTTTCCGCGTTCCTGGTCTAATACCCTCTGCACTTATTTCAAACCCTAAGTAATCTACTGTTCTCTTAAAAAAACAACACTTGGACAGTTTTAAAGTTAATTTGGCTTGTTTGATTAACCCTAATACTTTTTCTAAGCGTTCAAAACCCTCGTCAAGCGTAACTGATGGCACAATAATGTCATCCATATAAGCGGATGCAATTTTTCTAGCGTTTACGTGTTGTTCTCCGTGCTTTGGACCACCCGTGTTATTATTTAGAACCAAATGTATAGTACGCATAAAGGTAGATGGTGCATTTACTAGCCCGAAGGGCATTCTGTTAAACTCGTATTGACCTTCGGGTGTGACAAACGAAGTTTTGTAGCGATCGGCTTCAGAGATTGAGATCTGATAGTAACCGGAAGCGAGGTCAAGAGTAGTATAAAAATTGTATCCCGCAAGGTCGTCAAGTTGGTCGTCTATTCTGGGCAACGGGTAATTATCTTTTATGGTTTTACGGTTTAACGCTCGAAAGTCAATGCATAGTCGCATTTCACCGGTCTTTTTTTTCACGAGGACTATGGGACTTGCATAGCACGAAGTTGATGGTCGGATAATATTGCATTCTAATAACTCCTGTATCATTTCTCGTACTTTAGTTCGTTCACTAATCGGAAGTCTATAGGGTCTGTATACCACCGGTTCATCGTCTTTTAAGTTTATTGACATTTCTGTAAAGTCGGTTTTTCCTAATTCATTTAGACTGAATGCAAAACATTCTCTATATTTATTTAATAATTCAACTAGTTGCCTAAGTTTATCTTTACTGAGATTCGTATCACTTATGATATCCTTTTCATTTATCAATCGCAAAGGTTCGTTAAATTGTATTGTAGCCACATCAGTAGTAAGGTTTGTGTGATTTTCTTTTGCTGTTAAGCCCCTAGCTATTAAAACATCCTTTTTTAATAGAAAAGGTTGACCGAGTTTACTTTTTATTAACACGACTCCCTTTCCAACTACAAACGTAAACAGACCTTGAACCAGACAATGTTCGCGACCTAATTGATAACGGTTATTTCCTGGGATGTAAACATCCCCATTATAAAACGGTTCAGTGTGAACGTATACAGGGGTCAATCCATCTACTATGGTGTCTACCGAGCAGAACAGTTTTAACTTATTGGAAACAGTTTCGCGTTTGCTAGAAAAACGTAAGTTAGCACTATCCTTTTCTACAATTATATGAGGTTGTTCGGTATACGTTTGCCCTACAATAAATGGTATCCGCATTACTTCATTCGGTACGACCAGAACTTCGACTGTCGCATCTACCCCATCGATCGCAACAGTTGTGGTACACTTTCCTAAGGGTCTAACTACGGCTTCCCCAAAGCCTTTGAGCAAGGGCAATTGCTGACTTGGAACCCAATCAATGGACACATTTTTTGCACAATCTAAGCTTATCATAGAAGCAGCGCTGCCGAAATCAATAAAGCAGTTAATGGGATGTTTATTCACAAGACCCCGTTTATAATATTTAGTAGAATCGCTATCTGAACTTACAATATTCATTACTGGTTTTAAAGGTTTGCTCTTTATTGACGTGGGTGATATGGGCTGATTGCATTTTTCAACGGTATGACCAAACTTGAGACAGCGTGTGCATTTTGCCGGGGGTTTAGTACATTGAGACTTATAATGTCCTTCTTGGTGACAATTGAAGCATTTTATTGTACGACCTTTATTTTCCTCTTTGACAGTACTATCGGTCCTATTGTTAAAGGTTCTAGTTTTCTTTTTATCACTATTCTGAATGTTTGACTTAGCCGCCTTTAGATATGGTAACAGCTGATCCGTTGTATCGAAACGAGCGGCTTCAGCACCAAGTCTCACGCTTCGGTCATCAATTCCGTGAATGACGCAATCTACCGCGCGTTTGCCTTCTATATTACAGCGGTTTAATAATATTACCTTCTCATAAAAATATTCTTCTAAAGATTCATTGAATTTTGCACGTTTCGATAACATTGTATAGAGCAAGCAACCATAATTGTCGTTACTAGGAAAAGCTAATTTCAATTTATCCTGCCATTCGTCCCAACTAAATAGAACAGTCGTCAAACCCTCATACCATTTTTGAGCAGTCCCTTTTAATTTTTGGAGAGCAAAATGAGCAGTTTGTTGGTCTGACCAATTATATATTAGCGCGCATTCGTTAACTTTATGCAACCATATATCGATTGTTTGTTGTTTACGCTCCGGGTCAAAATCGGGTATTGTGTTGTGATTGGAAAATTTGTCTAAACGATTATCTTTATTATTTGCGGCCCGCAACGCTTGGACAAGTTGTGAGACTAAAACCGTATCATTAGCTGACTTGGACTCACCCCGGTCTTCATGATCCCATCTGTGGCTACGTTGGCTGCGGTTGCCTCTTCTATGTCCAAGGGGGCTATCACAGCTCCGGCTACGATTGCGTTGATTGAAACCGTGCCTGCTGCGACTGCGCCAGCTATGACCATCCTCATTTCGATCGCGTTGGCTGCGTCTACGATGGCAGCTCCTACTCCGGTTGCGACTGCGCCGATCGCTTCTAGATCGACTGCGCCAACTACAATCGCGTCGATTGTTCCTAGATCGACTGTGGTTGAGACTTCGTCGACTGCTCCTGTGATGATAAGCATGCCCACCTGGTAGCAGCGGAGATCCAGGTTCACTGCTCCCATTTCCCTCGTGATTGCGCTGCCTTTGACGACTTAACCGCAGTGTAGATTCAGGACGTGGCTCTCGTTCACCAGACGGCGTCCGCAAGTGGCGTTCACCACGAAGATCCATGACCTGAAAACCACATGAAAATAACCGCAAAGTATGTTGATGTAACTAACAGAAAACAAACTACTGTAGTAAAGCAAGTCTACAGTTACGACTGAACATGTGCTTTCACAAATTTTTCAAGTGAGCTCCTCAATTACGTTAATGTACGTAGACAAGATAGTTGAATACTCTAGAAGCAACTGATATGTTCGTGTAATAAAGTTAAAATAAGAAACGAGCTTCGTGTTCACATTAATGCATGTAAATAAGGTAGCAGAAGATTCTAGAAGTAGCTGATATGTTGATTAAAAAAAAAAAAAACTGAACGCCTGGTTTACCGATCTACCAGTAGAACCAGTTGTTTAATTACGTTAATGTGTTTATATAAGGTAGTTGAAAATATTAAAAGCAACTGCTAAGTTAATATAATTAAGCTAAAATAAAAACTAAACGCATGGTTTACCGATCCACGGAACGAATATCTTAATTACGTTAATGTGTTTTTATGAGGTAGTTGAAAATATTAAAAGCAACCGTTATGCAAGAGAAATCATTAGGTTCTAATTAATTCACTAAACTCCATACAAACGCCGGTTTGCTCTCTCATTGTCTTTCTATAGTAACAAGACAAGGAGAAAACAAAAAAAAAAAAAAATAGCATGCTGGTAGCTTTTGCGTGGTAGGTACAGCGGAAATCAGGACACAATTACTTACACTTTCAGTACATGGCTGTTATGTCGCAAACAATTTACATAAATTATACAGTTATTAAAACAAAATCAAAAGAAACACTGGAATTATAAGAAAATAAACTTACGTGGGTGGGCTTGAAATATATCGGCTGATAAAATCAACCGACTGGGTTCCACTTCTGATATGTTAGCAGCTCCTTCAATGAAACTCACTTTATTCGAACTTATTCTCTTTATTTGTTCTGACTTACTTCTTCACAAGTCGACAATTGAATGCCCGCTCGAGCTGGCGTGCTACCCAGGAAAAGAAAAAATGGGGGAGGGATGTAGCACGCCACCTCGCCGGATATGCTAAACTATTTATTGAAATAATTACATATTAAAATAGAAGGAAAACAATTCTAAAAAGAAAAATATTAATCTCTAAGAAATCTATTTTAATGCTATATAAAATACCAGAAATAATTAATGCGTGACTTTAACCGTAAGAACAATATTTAATAAATCAGCTCGGTTGTAAACATATCAAAACTAGCGCCATCTAGTGGAATAAGACGACAGTCACTTCAAATGTCAAAATGACTGTCGTCACATCCCAATACACAGATAACCGACTTAAATATTACATAAACAAAGTCAACTAACCTATTTAAATAATTGAACTCCAACATGATGTGCTACGAAATGTAGTGACAGAACCGAATCGCTGCAAAACCGACTTTACGCAGTCTTGTCTGCCCTACCCCGAGTGTAATTCAATACCGCGTAGGCGCGGAGGGACAGGGTGGCCCGCGAGCTGAGTAGCAGGTGGTTTGAAGGCCCGCCTGCACGCTGCATGCCTGCTTGCGTGCCTACTTTCATGCCTGCTTGCATGGCTTTTCGCATGCCTGCATGCTTGCTGCATGTTACATGCCTGTTTCCAGGCTGCAAGCCTGCTAGCATGCTGCATGCCTGCTTGCATACTGCATGCCTGCTTGCATACTGCATGCCTGCTCGCATACTGCATGCCTGCTTGCTTGCTGCGTGCCTGCTGCATGTTGCATGCCTTCTTGCATGTGTGACTAATAAAATTACGAGTTTTGAATGTATGACATGCGGAATGATTTTCTGCGAAGTTTATGCTATCCGTTGTTATGCAAAATAATATTATGACATAAAAAGTACTGCTATATAAGGTCCACCCTTTTTATTATGTGCTTTATTTGTTGTCTCCCATAGCGGCATGGACGCCTTCGGACGCGTGTGGGACCTACGGACGGGGCGCTGCGTCATGTTCCTGGAGGGACACCTGGGCGCCGTGCTGGGCGCCGACTGGGCCCCCGCCGGACACCAGCTCGCCACCGCCGCCGCCGACCACCAGGTAACACGTCACACGGGGCCCTGCGTCATGTTCCTGGAGGGACACCTGGGGTACCTGGGTAGCCATAATCAATGATGGAAAAATTAGGCTCAGCATAAGCATTGTCTTTGTGTTCGATGGTAAAAGGCACTTCAGAGGAATGAACCCTCGCACAATGATATTAAATAAACAGATTTACTACGAGCGCGCACTCGTGAAGACTCGAAAGGATCCTAATTGGGATCCTTGCCTTTAGGCGTCACACATCGCATCTAGTCATACGCTGCGCGCTGCTACGAAATTAAATAAAAAAATGCCTTCGTGTGTGTTTAGAAAGTGTACCAATTATGATACCAAAGTAAATAAAACACAGGGGATCTCTTACCACAAGTGCTGCCGCTGCTGCGCGGAACACATTTTTCGGTTGATTTGTGAGTGTATAACATGTCGGCCCAGCTGGGTCGAAGCCTACTGGGGCCAGGGTTATCCGAAAGGAAACTCGAGCTCCGGTATGAAGGCAAGAAGGAACGGGGTGGGGTTTTAGTCAGTAAGAGTCTGACACTATCTATAACAGGAACAACTTGTGACCCTCGGATACCCCTCAAGTTGAAGGGTAAAATCTACAAATCCGTGATAAGGCCTGTCATACTGTATGAATCAGAATGTTGGGCTGTGAAAAAGACGGATGAAAAAAGATTGCATGTAGCGGAGATGAGAATGTTGAGATGGATGTGTGGTGTGACGAGAATGGATAAAGTGAGAAATGAGTATATTAGAGGAAGTTTGAAAGTAGCGCCAGTGACTGAAAAGTTGAAAGGAAATTTTGTTGTCTTGGTATGGTCATGTAAAGAGGAGGGATGAAGCGCATATTACTAAAAGAGTTCTGAGTATACATGTAGATGGATGGAGGGGGAGAGGAAGGCCGAAGAAAAGATGGATAGATTGTGTGAGGAGTGATTTGAAAGAAAAGGGAGTTAGTGATAGTTTGACGGGTGACAGGACAGAATGGAAGAAAAAAACGTGTTCCGCCGACCACAAGTAATATGGGATAAGGGCAGGAGGAAGAAGAAGAAGAATGTGACATTATCTCCCGCTCCGAAAAAAAATCTGTTTATTAAAATGTCATTGCATTCACTCAGCTCAGGGTACGGTCAATACGTAAGATTATTTATGCTATATGTTTGTTTCAGACCAAGATATGGGACCTGAGGAGACGGTCAGCTCTATACACGATACCATCACATACACACCTTTTGAGTGGTGAGTTTACTTACTTTTATATAGATTAGATGATTTAAAAAAAAACTGTCAAGTGTGAGTCGTGATCGCGCTGTACAGACCATACAAATTTACTTATGTAAACAGTTTTCAGAATGTTTCCTTTATTTGCGCCATGAGACCTGCTTCTTCTTGCTTTCTTGCTTGAGTGTGTGTAGCGACATCTGTGACGCCACATAAGAACTACGAAGAAAATATGAAACCCTACATCGCGCAATCAAAGTTCTCCGCGCGATTTGAACATATACGACAGCCCGACATCAACTATCGGGCAGTCGCCCACCTGACCATAATACCCGTCTGGCCGGAGGATCCTTCCTTTCCTACAGAGTTTTGCAGGACTTTACTCTCTGTTCCGCTTACCTCCAAATGTGTATATGTGCTGAAACGGAGTATAAACGGCGATAGCGTTATTTATTGGATCCATATGATGTCGTGTGTGTGTGTGTATGACTTTTTTATTCTTTGTGGGTTTTTTCCTGTTTCATATATATCTATCACTAAAAATTTGCCTATTATTTATCACTACACACTAATTTATACCTATATATAATATTATACATATATTTATTTACCTCACACCTAAAAATCTGATTAACATCCGTAGACTCATAGTAAGGTTCAGTTGAAAACCAGCGTCAGGCAACTGCTACGTAGTGGCCTGGCATCATGCTGAACTGGACCTATTTGGCGTGAGACACACAATGTTAATGTATTTTTAGTTAAGTTAAAATTTAAATCCTTACTAATATTACAAAAGCGAAAGTGAGTTTGTTTGTTTGTTACGTCTTCACGCCTAAATGGCAGATCCGATTTTGATGAAACTTGGTACGCGGATAGACCATGTCCTGGAATAGGACATAGGATACTTTTTTTATCCCGGAAGCACGTTCCCTTGGGATAATTATCTACTATCACGCGGGCGAAGCCACTGGGAGCAGCTAATACTATAATAATTGTTATATCATTGTGTGTACCTGTGTGCCAAATAAACGTGTTTCTTTCTTTCTTTCCTAGACGTGCGCTACCAGAAGAGCCACGGGCACTTCCTGCTGACGTCGTCGTACGACAAGAGCGCCAAGCTGTGGTCCAACCCCGCCTGGCACCCGCTCCGCACGCTCTCCGGACACGACAACAAGGTAACCACTGTCCTTCACTAGTAGCGCTGGTAATATAACGTATAGCGTCTAAATATAACACGTTATTTGTTCATAGCGCTTAGCGTTTGCTTAACCTTTTGAACGCCAATCACTTGTATACAAGTCCGAGATTTTCGTGCCCTCAGCGCCACTACTTGATTAGAAGTAATAATAGTCTATCTTCTTCTATATTATAAAAATGAACCCCGTTTTCCGTTGTCACGACATGGCACGAAAACGGCTTGACCGATTTAGCTGATTTTTTTTTTTTTTTTGTGATTGTTATTGTGAGGATAAGGTTCTTATGGAAAAAAAATAAAAATTAGGGTAGTGTAGTGTAGAGTAGAGTAGGCTAGAGTAGGGTGGAGTAGAGAAGAGCGGGAGCGAAGCCGCGCGGGCAAAAGCTAGTATAAAATAAATTTACGACTTTTACAAGACTTTTTATTTTGGTTTTTATAGAAAATTGCCCTGTTATAAGACATAGTTTTAACTTTTTAGAAACAAAAACGTCAGAAAATATTTTTTTTACTTTTGTTGCGTGGCGCTGGAGGACACATCGCGTATTATATAGATGGGCGTCGAAAACGCCTGCTTCGCGCTATAATATAACGTCTTGTTCACAAAACGCAAACAGCAATCGGCTCGCGTCGTGCGTGATTGGAATAAAATGATAACATCTCCGCGTTCAGACTACTGTCGAGTTACGTTATAACGTGTTATAATTACGACGTATAATATAGCGCGCTATAAAAATATTCTATAGTTTATAGCGCGTCTATAGTTTATAGCGGAATTGAACATTACTATTCAATAGCCCTTTGCGTTTGGGAACCACGGGTTTACCTTTTAGAAGTCACCCCATGGTCCTAGTAGGCTTCGGCACTGCTGGGGTGAAGCAAGCGTGGAACAGTACACGCCATCGACGACTTGGGCTCGGTCCGGACGGTCACACAGCGAGTTATCCATTGCTCGCCGTCCGCAAGCCCGCGTCTACGGTGACTGGAAATCGGGATCGGAATCCCGGCGGCGGCGGCGAGGGCGCCGTTACCTGATGCGGTCGGCCTCCTCCTATGCTAACATTACTACTTCGCAGGAGACTCACGCGTGCCATTCCTCCTCGCTCCGGACCATGGCCTGTACCAAGGCCCAGTGGAAGAGACCCCGACATGGAGATTTTCCCCCAGGCTGTTTGATTGTAAAACTAAACTACCTAAAGCTGTTAAAATGCATGCATATTGTTGTAGGTGATGAGCGCCGACATATCATTTGACAACAAGTTCATCGCGACCAGCTCGTACGACAGAACCTTCAAGCTGTGGGCGCCAGACCTCGCATAGACTGATGCTGTGTTTTATACTTAATTATACAATGTAAGAAATAAGATTAAACTCATTTGAACAGATTTCAGTGGTTTTTAACTGACTTCTAAAAAAGGAGGAGGTTCTCAATTCCTCAATTCGGATGTTTGTATTTTTTTTTTATGTTTGTATGACTTCTTCGCTTGCCAACCGATTGGATTTTTTTTTTTTTTTTTGGAAAGGGTTTACTTCCCAATTGTTCCCATAGCCACCAAGTTGGGATCTGATGATGGAATCTTGGCGAAATCGACGGAACTCCTCAAATTCAATTCAATTTTTTAGTGAAGTCGGTTTTTTTTATGAAAAGATTTTATATTAATCGATTTAAGGGCCGAAAATGCGTTAAGCGGTCGCCCAAGACGAGCAAAATCGGTGATGTGGTCGACGATGGAGCACGCTTGCCTAGAAGTAACCTATTCACTCTCGACTTAAAGAGCCCTAGTTGTAGCTATCAGAAAACACAGACTCCGGCAGGGAATTCTACTCCTTGGCTGTACGTCTTGTGGTCCGATGATGGAAGGGACTTGGCGGAATTACATTCATATATTTATATATTTCCAAGTTCACAACACACATATTCACTAACACTAAACACAACATACACATTGACGTGACGCATTGGACACGCGCACCGTCGATGACGCGCCGCGACTTATTTTCTTCTACCGCCAAGTAGTAGCATACAAGTTACATTTCGTTTCTCACCAGTCACGATCTACGCTGCGCGCTAGACAGACGTGCGCTCGCGCCGGGAAAATAATTGTGAGCAATCTACCCGCGCTAACTATAGTTGTGCCTGAAAAGACTATAATAGTATAGTTTCTAGGGTCAAAATAACTACATTTTATTTAGTCCGTATTTTAGATAACAAAATATTAGACACGTATTTTTTCTTTTTTCGATTAAACAAAAAATGTACAAAGATATAGTTACGTGTGACGTCACCCCGTGCGAAAAAATGCAGCACGGCGTGACGTTAAACGTAACTTTAATGGGCTATATCTTTGTCATTTTTAGTTTAATCGAAAAAAGAAAAAATACGTGTCCCTTATTTTTGAATAATCTAATAGACGGTCTAATTAAATTCTTTTAGGCAACTAGCCTATTATATTATTTTGTTGCTATAATATACCAGCTTGTACTTGGCTCATTTGCGCCTTCTAATCTATAGTGTTGCAGGAAAAACACTAGGAATCTATAGTGTGTTGTTGGTGTTGTTGTGTGTTGCGAGGAATATACCTGGAGATCCAGCAAGGACTTTCATTTACTCGACACCTACGCAGTGAGTACCTACATCATACACACACCACCCAAACAACCAAATATTTTTATACGGAACAATGCGGGCGTTCGCTTTTCGCAGTTTCAGGGTCCCGATGAGTCTACTATTTTTATAAATTCGTCATTCCAACACGATCCCATCGTCATTTTGCTAAAAGTTCGTAATCTGCTAAATCATAATGATCGATCATTGATCGGTCAATGGTCTCGTAATAGAGTGGTGGTAGAATGAAAATATCGAGCTTAATAAAACCAATAACTGCACAATAACGTTCTAATGGTAGGTCACTGATCAAAACAATGTCAAAAGTTTTTCAAATTACCGCATACAGTGCGTTTCACTTAAGAAGTTACATTGCTGTCATTTTGGTAGTATTGAAAAAATGTTGCCATATTTTTAGCAATTAAATTACTTGATATGAGGGAGATTAACTGATACTTCGTTACTTTAACAATTGCCTTTTTTATTGTTACTATTTTTGTATAAAGTATAGGGCGCTGGGCTCCATTCCGATTGTCTTACAATTCTTTCAAATAACGAAAACGCCACGCCACAGTATCGTTCCTCTCTATTAACAACTTCCTTTAAGACCTACTTTTTTAAAATAAAATCCCATTCCTCTCATAATTTTCCAAAAAGTGTTGCAGCTACCGTTAAAATCGATTTCGTTTCACATTTCGGGGAACAATTTTGGTAGAGTAGGCAACTCTTTCCTTTTTTCCCTTCTTTTTGTGTAGACAGACAGGGGAGCCAACATTACGCCGATGTAACTTCTTAAGTGAAACGCACTGTACGTCAGATATTCATTTATCATTGTATACGAGATTACCATTTTAAGCCACCTCTTTCAATGAAGTGTCAGTGGTTGACCATTGGAGTCATTATGACGCCATTATATTAGTAGATTACCAAAACCAGTCAAAATCAACAATTATGAAGTCAATGATATACCATTCTTACACTATTGTAATAGCTGACTCGAGCCCCAGGTCCGCTCCACACTGGACCTCCAATTGCACGTTGCACTTCATGACGCTAAGAACCGTCACAGATGGCGAGATACCATCAATAAGAAGCTTATCCAGCGAGAACTTCACGACCCTCAGTAATGAGGAATGCGACTAGAGGAGGATTTAGGGGCGGGCTTGCGGACGGTGAGCCATGGGTAGCTCGCTGTCTGACCGTCCGGTAACTGTCCGGACCAAGCCAAGACGTCGACGGCGCGCTGTTCCCGCGCGCCTCAAAGAGTTGTCAGCAACAGGAGGGGCTCAGCTGGGTCGAAGCCTACTGGGGCCAGGGTTATCCGAAAGGAAGCTCGACCCCCGGTATGATGAGGCTAGAAGGAACAGGGTGGGTTTTTAGTTAATAAGAGTCTGACACTATCTCCCGCTCCACCTAAGAGCGGGGGTTGTCATAAGATGATTTTTGCCCACCGCAAAAAAAGGAGGATTTAGGGCAAAGTTGCTACCAGAAGCAATCTGTAAATAATACAAAAAGTATAAAATTTTAATAATTTTATTTTGTACGCCGCTCGCACAAACATTGCAACATTACTCTATATGTACACATTGCCAAGACAATTACTATACGGGAACCATTTATTTGGAAACAACTTTTTTAATATCTAAAACACTTTATTCTCCCTCTCCTAGAAAGGAGGCCTGAGTCCCAGCAGTGGGAACATTGATAGGCTGATAATAATGTGCTTATGCTAAACCACTTTATTTCTGGAGTTGATTCCTGGGTTGGGTAGTTATACAGGATGTTTTTGCTGTTTCAGAAAGTGTCTTAAATGTCCTCGCACACGCTTCAAGCTAAAACCCTTGAAGCCGCTTCAAGCTTCTCCGGCCACAAGCTGTCGCGCGCTTCAGTTGTTTTCTGTGGCCGCTTCTAGCGGTTTTTTGTGACGGCGTTTTTTTGAAGCCCATGTGCGGGGACAGTAAAATTCTAGATATAATAATAATAATATTCCACAACTATCACACAACGCCGTCTAGTCCCAAGCTAAGCAGAGCTTGTGTTATGGGTACTAGACAACTGATAAACATACTATTAGTATATGATGGCAATAGGCCTGCTTCATGGAACTTAGAGGAAATAGATGAAATTATATAACTGGTTTGACTGGCCTGTTGGCCTAGTGGTTAGTGGATCTGACTGCTATGCCAGAGGTCGTGGGTTCGATTCCCACCCAGGACAAATGTTTGTGTGATGAGCACGATCATTTGTTCTGTGTCTGGGTGTAATTTATCTATAGTTGTCGGATATATCCGACGTAGAGGGTTAGAAAGAAGATTCTTTAACTAGTTTGTTTTTTTTTTATTATTATTGATAGGCTCGCGTTTGACCACCATCTCACCTGATGGTAAGCGATGATGTGGTCGACGATGGAGTACGCTAGCTTAGAAGTAACCTGTTCACTCTTGACTTAAAGACCCCAAGTTGTAGCTATCAGGAAACACAGACTCCGGCAGCGAATTCCACTCCTTGGCTGTACGCACAATAAATGTGTTCCCAAAACGCTTTGTGCGTATGGGTGGGATGTCCACCATGTACCGGTGGCGCAACGCCGTACGTCTTGTGGTCTGATGATGGAACGAAGATAGAAGTGGTTTTAATATATCCAAAAGTTGTTTCCAATTTTCAAACATCTGAAATGCATCAGGGCTAAGTTTTTTGGTACCTTGAACAATATAAACTGGTCACTAGTATTTATAATTGAATTAAAATTCAAGATAACCTCAATATTTTGTCGCAGACTCGAATATCAACTTTATTTATATGTGTTTTAAGCAATTTTTAACCGACATCTCAAAGGAGGAGGTTCTCAATTCGGATGTTTATATTTTCGAAAAATTCTTTATTTGTTGGAAAGGGTATACTTCCCAAATGGTCCCATAGTTACCAAGTTGGGATCTGATGATGGAATCTTCGTGAAATCGAGTTGACTCCTCAAATTCAATTCAATTTTTAGTGAAGTCGAATGACAAAATTAGAAAATGATCACAAATTATGAATTCTTTATAAAATACTGTCGAGTGCTTGTTTATATTTCAAGACACCAAATGTACGTTTTTTTTTAAATTTATTTCTAAATCGTGTTATTGCACACCCATCCATTTCCAACACCTTAAGTCCTGACGTCAATCAGATGTTTTGTAAGAAGAATGTATTAAAACTACAAATTCAGCTAACAATTAGAACAAAAATATTTTATAGTTACAAGTGTGTAGTCATGTCTTAATTGTGAACATCTCGGAAACTGCTGGACAGAATAAGATGAAATTGAAATTTTTATTTAAAAACAAAAAAAAATACAAAATCATTTTCAAATTGGTCTTCTAATCAGCCGTATTACAAAATCAAGTTAAAATGTTTTAAAATTAACTTTGCAAATAAAATAAAATACAATTGTTTTGCTTAAAAGACAAGTTTCATATATA
The DNA here is from genome assembly GCA_949319445.1 of Mythimna lalbum. NCBI lineage: Eukaryota > Metazoa > Arthropoda > Insecta > Lepidoptera > Noctuidae > Mythimna > Mythimna lalbum. The sequence goes on from OX439375.1 coordinate 10,695,815, forward strand.
TATAAACATATACAAACAGACAAAATAATCATAGTCACTACCCACTCAAATTATAACTTTGCAATATTAATAATAATAATAATAATAGCTATCGACAATTATTTAATAGTAATTACTTACAAACAAATATTTACAACATTTTTATATTTTTCAATTAGAAACAATATTTTTAATTGTTCCCATAATTTTTTTTTTCTCAATATAATTAAAATAAATCAATCCCCGGAGATCATTTTGGTGGCTTAGTTCTTTTTTTTATTGTTGACAGGTTCGCGCTTGACCGCTATCTCAAATCGGAAAGCGACGATTTTTCTTTAATTTTAGAGTACCTTGGGTCTAGAGCCTTTTATAAAATAATTTTAGACCACTCAGGGTTCTATAGAAATGACTGTTGAGGAGTCTCCTAGATACGTTCTTATCTTCTAGAGTCATTGTAGACTTTCCTGTTTGGTATATCCTCTGTTTTGCTCTGTTTCTGATACAGTAATTATAGTCTCAATAAGACGTTGGATCACAAATTACAAAGGTACAGAAGACAATCTCATGTATGTCCTTCAGTTGTCAGCAACAGCAGTGGCCCAGTTGGGTCGAAGCCTACTGGGGCCAGGGTTATGCGAAAGAAAGCTCGAGCCACGGTATGAAGAGGCTAGAAGGAACGGGGTGGGGTTTTAGTCAGTAAGATTCTGACACTATCTCCCGATTCACCCAAGAGCGTGGGTCATTGGATGATTTTTGCCCACGGAAAAAAAATAATGTATGTACTTCACTTTTTATACCTACGCTCGGTGGACGCGCACTAATGAGCGTTTGAGCCGGAACTGTTCGACGAGCGGGCCGAGGTGCTCTGAGATATCGAGTCCGTGAACGATGTCTATGTGTGCGTTGTGAGAGCGCGCAGTATGTAGATTGACTTCTGTACCTATATATTTTGTGCTCATAGTTTTTTGACAACCTTCTTTTACCCCCATTTTCAACTCGACATCAATTGTCATTAAATTGAAATACATAATGTCAAACTTTAGCCTGAAAATCTGTCAAACTGGTTTTATTTGCTTTGCACTATTTGTGCATCCATTGTCAACTTTAGAAGGTTTACTCAGTTCAAAAAAAACATTAGCAATTTATGAAAACCTTTTATTACTGTTCGTTCAACCGATTGTGAGTTATAGTTGGTATTGTAACCAGTTTTTTGCTTTTGATGCCATCCTAATGCCTACGAAATAGAAGTTAGAATCGGTTAAACAAACAGTAAAAATGTTTCTTTCTATTCTTAAGGCGAATAGGTTATAGTTTTTTATCAGATACAGACAGTTTGTATTATCTCGGCAAGCTTCGCTGAGGTAGTCTACAACGAAATTCTCAGCTTCATTTTACCGAAATCGCGCCTGTTTCAATGATGCCACATATTGTCCAGTTGCGCAGACACTTGAGATACAAAACTATATCAATTTAACATCACAATATCCATTAGGAATCAATTCACGAATAATCAAAACTGTCACTTGAAAAATCCCGCCAAAAACTCGAACTGTCAAACTTTGAGTTTGACACTTTATTTTTTTTTATTTTTTTTTTAAATACTCGACTAAAAATCAGACCTTCATACTAAAATTAATAATCGTATACAAAAATTACACAATGCCCCAAAATACCGAATGTCTTCGTCATTTTCGTCATCACAAAGAACTGTAAGCCACCATTTAACTGTATATCACAAGTAACCAAAGACTAGAATCTAATTCTTCGTTGTGGGAGTGGCGACGCCCAGGTTGAGCAGGCCAGGGTAGCGGAACTGGTTGCTCATGAGGTCGCGGTACATGGCCAGCTGCCTCTGGTCCATCTGGCCGGCCAGGCTGCTGTACAGCGCCACGTACGGGTCCATGAACGAGCTCATAGGAACTGACGTCTTCTGCAAATCCATTATTTGAGCTAGATTTTGGTTCTTCATCGCGTTCTGGAAAACCTGGTTCTGTGTTGGCGATGAATCTTCCCTGACTTGGTAGTTAGGGATGTTGATGGGTGGTTTCTTCTGCGCTGAGCTGGGTGACGCGTACTTCGGGTAGTCCTTAGGCGGGGTCGGAGTCTTCGCTGACATAAACTTGCCATTGCTGGACCTCTTCTGCGGAGGCCGGTTCTTCCCAGGACTCGCCGCTTTATTCACTAGAGTTATTTCTAAGTTGGAGCCCACGACGGCTTTCCCGTCGACTAGAGTGTAGTTCTTTGTTAGGTTCTGTGCCGTCGGCGAGGGGGAGGGGGAGGGCGGCACTCTGACTATCTCGACGGCGGGCTTCTGTGGCGGAGGGCTGGACGACTTGCACGTCAGGTCGAGGATGTCTTGAGGGAGCGGCGGAGGGGGGGCGGACTTCAGCGGCTTGAGGGGCGCGCCGTGCAGCACGTGGGGAGGCGGCATGAAGGGATCCTTCGGGTTGCCGTACACTGTCTTCTCCGGCCCTGAGGACCCGAAGATAGAAGACGCTTGAATGACTTTAGGCGGCTGCACGCCGTTCGCGTAGCTCTGCGGGATGATGTTGTACATCTGGAAGAGCTGCGCCTGCGTCATGATCTGGTGCTGCAGCGCGGGGTTGAGCATGAGGGGCGGCGGCGCGGCGAGCGGGGCGGCGGCGAGGGGGGCGGCGAGCGGGGCAGCCCAGGGGGGTGGCAGCGCCGTCACCTCCAGCCCGCGCTGCTTCAGGATGTCCAGCTTCTTCCTCTTCACCGCCTGGGGACTTTCTGGGTACTCGTCCAAGTCGATGATTTCTGGGGTTTTTGGTTTGTAGGGGACCTGCGCAGAAAGATTTGAATTATATTCTAACTAGCTTTTGCCCGCGGCTTCGCTCGCGTTAAATTCGTGGTAACACGGTTGCCCTGGGAAGTGGGGGTTAGAAAGAGACAAAAAGTAGCCTATGTCACTCTCCATCGCTTCAACTATCTCCACTTGAAAAATCACGTCAATTCGTCACTCAGTTTTGCCGTAAAAGACGGACAAACAGACACACACACTTTCCCATTTATAATATTAGTATGGATTGTTATCATAATAATATATTAAATTGACATGTTAGTAGCCGTGTCGGACAATGGTGACCGACATGAAATCTTTTACTTTGATTTATTTATCAAACTTATACCATCTTTACAGGGGAGCCTAATGCGACAGTACAACCAAAATAACTGTCTAAGCACTATTGCTAAAACCTTAATTAATTATTAAAGCATAAACTGGTAGTGCCATTCTGTTTGCAGCTGATTAGTTTCATGTGCATCACATGATAAAAATGGCGAAGTGTCATATACACTAGCGTGTCCGACAGAGTGACCCACGACCCACAATAGGCTAGTTGCCGTAAAAAATTTAATTACTCCGTCTTTTAGATTATTCAAAAATAAGGGACACGTATTTTTTAATTTGTAAATTAAACCAAAAATGACAAACATATAGCTCATTAAAGTTACGTGTAACGTCACGCCGTGCTGCATTTTTTCGCACGGGGTGACGTCACACGTAACTTTAATGGGCTATATCTTTGTTATTTTTTGTTAAATCGAAAAAAGAAAAATACGTGTCCCTTATTTTTTTATAAGTTATCTAAAATAAGGAATAAATAAAATGGAGTTATTTTGACCCTGGAAACTACCCTCCACAGAGGAGTCATGTTGCTAGTAATAAATCCTCCTCCTTAGTCGTTCACTCTTGACAGAGTGGTCGTGGTTGATGATGTTGCATTTTCGTTGGCGAGTGAGGCTTCTGCGATGCGTCTCCACTTGTCCCGATTCACGGCGTCTCGAGAACTCTGGACTATGGAGGTTTGTGTTGCAGCTCTGATAAGGTCTGTCCAACGCGTAGGCGAGCGACCACGTGACCGCTTCCCCTCCACTTGTCCCTGGACAACGAGTCGCTCCATGGAGTGCGAACAACGTGACCAAAATATTTGAGGATTCGTACTTGCACAGTCGACGATAACCTCTGTTTGATGTTTAGCTCGTCCAGAATCGAAGCGTTAGTCCTAAATGCCGCCCAAGGGATCCGCAGCAGTCGCCGCCAGCACCACATTTCGAGTGCATTGATTTTGCGTCGGTCTTTGAGGCGAACCGTCCACATATAAAATAGTCCAGTAATAAATACACATATAAAATAGAATAAAACGGTGGAAGCCTACAGCTGTTCAACAGTGAACGGCTTTCATCTGAAACATGTTCGTAAACTTACCTCCACGATGTCGTCGTCTCCCGGCGGCGGGGGGCGGTGGATGCCGAAGTTGTTGGCGGGCGGCGCCGAGTGCGGCGCGGGGGGCAGTGCGGGGGGCGGGGGCGGCGCCGCCCCCAGCGCGGGGGACGACACCGACGACGGCCGCAGCGGGTGCGGCGCTGGGGACAAACATAAACATCATTTCATCTCTACACAATACAAAACAGTCACTCTCCATTTATTTTTTTCAACCAGCACGACAAATAGTCATTTTCAATACACTTGCTCGTAAAGTGACTCTTACTGCACTACACTTAGGCACATAATGGCACTTGTTACCAAACTGTGACATTTTGATTACCATTACGTACTAGTGCTATCTATCTATAGCAGCCTCTTTATACCCAATTTTGGACGTAGGCCTCTTCCAATCTTCTAGTGCTATAATGTGGTTAAATCCTTTTTGTTCAACCTCTCCCCCGCTATAATTTTATTACATTTATCGTATCAGGATGGACGTTCGTCATACACCACGAACATTGACACTTCATATTTTACTCCAAAATTAACAAAGTCAAAAAAGTATAGCAATAGGCCTTGCAAATTTTATTAAGATTCTATTACGAATTTTTTTTTTTTTTTTTCAAAAAATATTAGGTGTTTTTTTTTCTTTCGGTGGAAAAATCGTCTGATGACATCCCCTAAGCATAAAATATATAGGTACAGAAGTCAATCTACATAGTGTGCGCGCTCTCACAACGCACACATAGACACCGCTCACGGACACGATATCTCCTCGCCCTCGGCTCGCTCGTCGAACAGTTCCGGCTCAAACGCTCATTAGTGTGCGTCCACCGAGCGTAGGTATAAAAAGTGAAGAACATACATGAGATTGTCTTCCATACCTAACTATTTTGTGCCCCAAGTGTTTAAAAAACAACAGTTATTTCCTGTAGCAAATCAAAAATCATGGAATTACCAAATGCTAAGAGTTGTCAGGCGTAATCTATCTTTTTTCGCGTTGCCTTTTCGTCAAACATCGCGATGGATTGCATTAAATGAAGTAACAAACTTTTATACCACATTCGATGTTTACGATAGGCGAGTGGGAAAAGAGCCTCTTAATGTGCATACACACGTGTCTCAAAAAAACGCTACTTCAAGCTTCTTTTTGAGGCGGCCTTTTTTTGTGGCTCGTCTGTGGCAGTGCCGCCACAAAAAAACGCTTGAAGCCGCTTCAAGCTTCTCCGGCCACAAGCAGTCGTGCTTCAGCCGTTTTTTGCTGCGGCTTCTAGCTTTTTTTTGGGGCGGCGTTTTTTTGAGGCCTGTAAGCGGGGATAGTTAGTATACTCACAGGTGTTGGCGGGCGCGAGCAGCGCGTGCGGCCGCGCCGGCTTCACGCGCACCGCGCCCCGCCGGACGGGACGACTTCTGTAAGCGAGGATAGTTAGTATACTCACAGGTGTTGACGGGCGCGAGCAGCGCGTGCGGCCGCGCCGGCTTCACGCGCACCGCGCGCAGCGAGCTGCGCCCCGCCGGACGGGACGACTTCTGGAACACACACCACATCTATTATGACACCATCTTTTCATCGGCGCGCACTGATCCCGCGCGCCTCAAGGAGTTTTCAGCAACAGGGCCCAGCTGGGACGAAGCCTACTGGGGACAGGGTTATCCGAAAGGAAGCTCGAGCCCCGGTATGAAGGCTAGAAGGAACGGGGTGGGTTTTTGGTCAGTAAGAGTCTGACACTATCTCCCGTTCCGTAAAAAAAAACACGATCTTTTTATTAACCGACTTCGAAAAGGAGGAGGTTCTATGTTATGGCAAGCGCTCAGTGTGCCCGCCCAGTAGGCAAGAGGAGCCTGAATGTATCATCGCTGATGATCTCCATGGTACGTTTCTCAATTGCCTCTAGCGCAACAAGCGGTAGTTGTCAATGTTACAAGAAGCACTAATAATAATAACGAGCTTCCTTTCTTTGGACCGTGTTCCCGATACCGGTGGGACACTATATTTTCAATACTCATACTCTGAAAGTAGGTCTGAAATTGTCTGAGGAGCGAGTTAAAAGTGATACTTATCATCCCTAGGGAGTTTTACTTTCAACTGACAGCTATCAAATTATTTAAAAAAAAACCAGTTCTATATTTCACATTTCTATTGAACCACAGAACAGAAAATATAGGTAGAAGTGCCCCTAACGTGGCTAAGCACGGGAACCAGTGTCGCCAAACTTACACATTTGCGTATCAAATTGTACATTACACAAAACAGTAATATGATTGGCTACGAAGCTACGAATTACAAACTTAACTTTTACAAATCATATTCTTATTGCTTTCATAAATTAGGTCTTATTACAACGTAAGAAAGTTGTTATTATTTGACATGACACAAACAATAAAGAAGTTTTAACCAATTTACAACGAGTTCGGCTACTCAACGCTAGATGGCGCTGTAACCAATTTATTCTATTCAGAACGCTAGTGCCTTTGAAATAGATGCCATATTATAGGCGAATCTCGCCTGCTGTTGACAAACGCGCGATATCTAAGAGGCACTTCCTCTACTTTTCTTTATTCCGTGTATTGAACCATGTTCTGACTTTCTATAGAACCAGTCAATTACACCGCGATATAAAATTGAAATAACTAAAGATAAGTATTAATTAAATAATATTATATTTTTAAGTGGTTTATTTTTTCAACTACTTCTTTAAAATACATTTTTTTTTAAATACTAATCATTCTCTAATTTTTCAATAATGAAAAATGAAGGCTGAATATCTGGTCGGCTACAGAAAAAAAAAAAAACAAAATGGCGGGAAAGTTGTAATCCGTCATTGGTTTTTTTCGAGTTGTAGAGTTTTGTTTACATTTACGTAGGGCAGAGATTTGTATTAACATGTTAAGTCCATCGGATTAAAATAGAGATTTAACGCCTTATTTCATAAGAGAAGAAGCTACAGCAGTAATAGAAAACCTTTTGCCGCCTAAATCAGAAGTAAGATACCTACCTAAAATCAAAGGTACGACGACTCAGATTTTACAAACTTTGTTTTATTTTTACTTTCCTTGTATTTGTAATGAAAAGCAGTGTTCACCGCTAGGGTAACAATGTACTATTAAATGTATTTTTATACTGTAATATTTAAAAATATAATTTATATGTTTTAAAAAATAAACGAAATAACTAGTAGGTACTAATAATTTGAACTCACAAGGTCGGTGGGCGCGGCGGCTGCGTGTCCGTTGAGCGGCGTCGCCCGCGACGAGAACTCGGCTCCTGAAATATAACACACACAATTAACACGTTGAACGCCAACGCGGTCAGTGCTGACCGACAGCGAAAATAACAGTTCTATCCTATTCTATATAATCATATGTGTCGTTATTGGACAGGCTTGACTGTGTTAAACTTTTTAGCACTACTGAGCTGTATAACAAGTGAATTGTCAAATATGTGTAAAAAACCTAAAACAGCTTTAGGATCATACTTAATGAAAATAAGAACTGGGGAGCCAATTAGACGTATTGCATCATTAATGAGCATGAATAAATCGGTGGCATGCAGTTATATGAAAAAGGCACGTCACTGCTTGAATGAATTTTATGTACCTAGACATTTAGGTGTAAATCATATTCCTCGAGCAAGCCTGTCCAGTAGAAATCTTTTAATCCCACAGGGTCTTTTTGGAACAGCAGAAAATAACCCCATAACTATTTGCGATGGAACATACATATATTTACAGAAATCATCTAACTATTTGTTCCAAAAAAAATCATACAGCTTACACAAGTTCGCAAATCTTGTTAAACCTTTTTTACTGGTGGCCACTGATGGCCACATTATAGACATATTTGGTCCATACCCAGCCACAACATCAGACGCTACAATTATGCAACTGCTGTTCCAAAATCAAAATTCTGATTTAAGGCAATATTTTAGACAGAATGACGTTTTTATTCTCGACCGCGGTTTTAGATACTCTATCCCGTTACTAACATCTTTGGGATATACTGTTTGTAAACCCGAGACCCTAAGTGAAGGGGAAAGTCAATTATCGACTGAAAAAGCCAACAAATCACGGCTAGTGACACTGTGCAGGTGGGTTGTAGAAGTTGTAAATGGTCGGTTTAAACGGGATTTTAAAATCTTTCGCAATAAATATTTTAATTTAGGGTCTCAAAACCTAATGAATGATTTCAAAATTGCAGGAGCCATTTTAAACCATTTTCATCCCGTTTTGACTGACCGTCCTGATGCTCAAACTATACTGGAAAGAGCTACTCAGAGAATGAACATGCAAAATTATTTAGCTGACCATGTGATTAGGCATCAGCTTAATAGACGCCGAGCCAGTTTCATCAATATAAATGCTCAAATATATGTTTCCCATCATGGGGATGTCAGATTTAGTTTTATTTAGCTTGGGTATTTATCAAATTAAACAGGCACACTCATATTATGGGGAACATATTAGGCCAAATGGTAGTTTTACTGTAGAAGTAAGTGAAGACGTACCATTTATAAATATTTCAGGCATTTCGTCATCACATGAGACAGTATTAATCAGAGGACGAATAAAGTCACGCCACATTAGTAATCGAGTGTATTACACATATATTTTATTGAAAGTGGCGGAGACTAGTTGGCAAAACTGTATTTCTGATTATTATTGTAGTTGCATAATTGGGAAAAGGACTGTTGGAAGCTGTGCTCATGTGATGACAATTGTCTGGTATCTTGGATGGGCTCGGCATCAAAATAATATATCTCCACCTGCTCAGTTTCTCGACAGTATTTTAATTAGAGAAGACATTGAAAATGAAGATAATCAATAAATAAATACTATTTGAAAACCTATGTTTTATTCATAACTCTTGTCAGTTGTACACTCTTGACATCTCATCATCATCTTGAGGTCTCGGTCCAGTCCCGGACCATCGCCTCTATCGCGATACGACGCCATGCAGCTCTGTATTTGGCGGTTTGGGAACCTTCATTTACGCTGCAGTTTGTTACGGTTTTCATGAGGTCCGTCCACCGTGTTGGAGAGCGTCCACGAGATCTTTTGCCCTCGATTTTCCCTTTACCGACTTTTCCTTTTATTCATAACAAAACCGTACATTTGCGTCTAATTATAGCTTGATATTAATCAGTTTTTAAATAGCATAATTTTCGAAAGGCTTTCCATCCACTTCCAATCTCAATTCCTAGTCAAATAAAATGAATTCTCCTACGTAAGTATTTGAACAATGGGTCAGTGTGTCGTCTTAAAGATTATATATTACTTATTATCTTCTGCTGATTATAAGCTCGTGTAATATGCTGAAACATGCACTTCTTGTTAACCGGGCTCTTAGTCAAATATTGTGATTTACATGTGAACTTTCAGCTTAGAGCATTAAACTGTTGTAAGACATTCAGTGAAGTCGCCATAATTAAACAACATGGTCTCAGTTTTTGATGGATAATGCTACACATTTTTGACAAAAAATAATGTAACAACGATCGTATTATTGTTTTTGTTTACATAATAGACATAAATCAAATATTGATTGACACTGACAGTAATGACAGTTCTCCTACGTTTATTTTGACAAGTTTACTTTTTTTGGGTGTGTTCACTTTATTAACCTAGATAATTAGAAAGGTTTGTTCGTTTTAGAAGTAAATTCTCACTAAAATAAAAAAAACGATTTCTCAAAAGTGGAGGTGTATAAAAATGTATGATATAATCAGAAGCACTAGGTTTTGAGATGTCTATCCAAATATATTTAGCTTACTCTGGTTAGAATTATTAAATAATAAAAAACCATTTCCGGACATGTCCTTTACACCAACTGTTTTTTTTATTATATACTAATATCTAATGTCCAAATGTATGTTTTTATTAACAAAAGTCAACTTTAGTAATTATTTATGGAGATAGTAAACGTCGGTCAGCAGTGACCGACGCGGTTCCTAGAGACGAAAAAGCGACTTTACGTTAAAGGGGGCCGCGCGGGTCGCGGTGTCGGGTCCCCCGCCCGCACCTCCGAGTTCGAGATCGCCCGCGCTTACGCAGTTGACGCCCATTACTTTCTACATCCACACTCACAATCCTGCACAATTTACTTCTATTAGGTCTTTACCTATGAAATTGCCGTTTTGTATGAAAAAATTTAAACGATTTTTTTTCATGTATTTTTTATTTGTATTAATCGAAGTAATCACCCATGCATTCAATGTATCTTTGCCAACGCAGTGGCAGTTTATTGATGCCCTTCTTAAAGAAATCAGCTGGACGGGAGGCAACAAATTCTTCAAAGGCATTTTGTACTGCCTCTCGGGTATTGAATTTTTTTCCCGCCAAGAAGTTATCCAAATTCTGGAAAAAGTAGTAGTCTGTAGGCGCAAGGTCTGGTGAGTAGGGCGGATGACGGAGAGCTTCCAACCCCAGTTCTTGCAACTTGGAGACCGTCTGCTGTGCAGTATGAGGTCGCGCGTTGTCGTGCAGGAGCAGCGGAGACGAGCGATTGGCCAATGCTGGTTGGAGATGTGCCAGCTTCTCCATCATTGTGTTCAGTTCACATCTGCAGTAATGCTCACCCCGTTTGGTAAGAAGCTGTGATGAATCACACCGGCGCTAGACCACCAAACAGTGACAATCACTTTTCTAGGGGTAAGTTTTCGTTTAGGGCATTGTTTAGGTGCTGAACCAGGATCCAACCAACTTGCTGAGCGCTTGCGGTTATCAAACAGAATCCATTTTTCATCGCAGGTAACAATGCGGTTCAAAATTCCTTCATTTGTGTGTCTGTTGAGCAGTGCAAGGCACGTCTCGACGCGTACTTCGCGCTGGCGATCATTGAGTTCGTACCCATTTGTCAAGCTTTTTTACCTTGCCAATTTGACGCAAATGGACCAATATTGTTTTGACGCTAACGTCGAAAGCTGCTGCTAATTCAGCCGTAGATTGTGTATCATCAGCTTCCACAATCGCCTTTAATTCGTCATTGTCGACCAAAGTCTTCGGACGACCGCGAGGTTCATTTTTCAGGTCGAAATTTCCAGAACGAAAGCGAGCAAACTAATAACAGATGGTACATTGGTTTGTAGTGTTAGCTCCGTAAACGTTGCTGCCACGATGGTACTCATATTCCATAATTACTCGAATTTTTAACGTATCCATGATGACGAAAAAGATTGAAATGCGATGAAAATGTAACACTAATCAATAAACAAATGACTACTTTTGGGAAAAAAAAACATGTTTTAAAATAAAATTAATTTGCAATTAAAATTCTTAGCCAAACAAAAATTATTTTGATTTGAAATGACCAGTACTGCAGAACGGCAATTTCATAGGTAAAGACCTATTATATCCTCATCAAACACAAAAATCTACTGCTAGACAAATGCCTTTCCAATTATGCTGCATACAAATTTTCACTCTTACGTAAATGTTGCTTTTTTTCAAAGTCATTTACGATTTTCAAAAACCATCATAGTTGGCGTAACTATAGGGCCACGCGGGTCAATCAATATAGGAATTAGTTTGATAGCACTGCCCTACGGCCTGTAGGAATGGATCAAAAACACTCGTAAATTGCGGTCAGCACTGACCGACGCAGCCCGAACGGAAAGTTTAGTTGTCGACCATCACTGACCGACACGGCCTGAACAGGAAGATGCATTTTCTTTTTGGTGGCATTCAACGTGTTAATTCGGATCTAGAGCTGATCTACATGAGCTGGCCTGATGGTCTAGTGGTTAGTGGCACTGACTGCTATAACGAAGATGACGCCCGTGTTTCCTAGCTGACTACCCTGAGAAGAAACACGGAAACAAACTCAGGAGTTTTTTTTACGGTGGACAAAAATCATCTTATAACAACCCCCGCTCTTGGGTGGAGCGGGAGATAGTGTCAGTCTCTTACTGACTAAAAACCCACCCCGTTCCTTCTAGCCTCTTCATACCGGGGCTCGAGTTTCCTTTCGGATAACCCTGTCCCCAGTAGGCTTCGTCCTAGCTGGGTCCCTCCTGCTGCTGACAACTCCTTGAGGCGCGGGGGACAGTGCGCGCCGTCGACAACAAACTCAGAGGTCAGTCTCTTTTAAAGTCCATACACTAAACATGTAATGGTCAAATCATATGAGAACCATGCAGATTGGAGTCTGAGGTGATCTTTTGAACCACAGAGATTTGAGTGGGACCTGTCCAGTTAGTGAATAATGGTTTTAACGTAAAACACATATTTTTAACTGACTAGCCTGTTGGTCTAGTAGTCAGCGGCCCTGACTGCTATGCCAGAGGTCGTGCGTTCGATTACCACCCAGGATAAATGTTTGTGTGGTGAGTACGATCATCTGTTCTTTGTAACTAAAAAAAAAATGGCATTAAATTGCCATTTTTTTTAACGTCGAAAAATTTGCTTTATTAAATGTTTTTTCGTTTGTAGGTTTCTAATTTTTTCATCACCACTAGTAAAGTGCTTTATTCCTGAGTTTCATAGGCTATTTTATGTACGCGGGCGAAGCCGCGGGATTGTCTATAATATGTAAGTACTAGCTGCTCCCGCCGGCTTCGCCCGCGTGATACCAGAAAATTATCCCAAGGGAACATACTTCCGGGACAAAAAGTATCCTATGTCCTATTCCAGGAAATGGTCTATCCATGTACCAAGTTTTATCAAAATTGGTTTTGCCATTCAGGCGTGAAGACGTAACAAACCAACTCACTTTCGCTTTTATAATATTAGTAAGGATGTATATCAATAGTATAGAACTCATAGCGCAAGCTCTGCATAGTTTGTTACTAGATGGTGCTGTGTTATAGTTATTGAATATTATTATAACTCACCCATACTAAATTTCTGCATATCACTCAAGTAGTTCTGACTAAAATCCCTGACCTCCTCCTTCGTTCCCTCAGACTTGACGCCCTCCAGGTCGAACTTGCCCGGCTCAATCAGCTTCTCAACCGGTTTGACAGATATTTTGACAGGTTTCTCCTCTTTAGGCAAAGAATCTAAGAACTCTCTGTTCAACTCTTCTGCATTTTTGACTATGACGTCATCTTTGGTAGTCATCTCTCCTGTTTCGCTGTCGATGTCGGGGTGGTCGTATTTGGGGGGGTTGTCGTAGTCGTATCGTGGCGGGGGGGAGGGGGTGCGGAGGACTTTGTCGTCGTCGCGGCGCGGGGAGTCGGTGACGTCGATGGTAGCGATGGTGCGTGGCTCGCCGTCCATCTTGCCGTTCAGTTTGAAGGATGAACCGTTGCGCCGCTCGTGGTTCTCGAAGGGGAGGAGAAATCTGGAACGGAATTATGTGTTGAGTAATAAATAGACATTCGAATACAGCTTTTTTTGGGTGGGAAATCATCCAATGACTTCTCCGCTCTAAAACCCACTCCTATATTCTTTGCCTTGCGTTTCAGGATCCTTTCGGACAACCGATAGCCCCAGTAGGTTTCCATGGCCCTAGGAGGCTTAGGCCCACCACCTCGTGATGGTGACCCCTTACCTCTCGTAGTGTCTAATGGTCCTGGCGGGCTGGTCAGCACTGCAGACCGCCTCGTACGCGCGCCACAGCTGGTGGCGGCAGACCGCCTCGTAGCCACCTCGTGATGGTGACTCTTTACCTCTCGTAGTGTCTCCTGGTCCTGGCGGGCTGGTCAGCACTGCAGACCGCCTCGTAGCCACCTCGTGATGGTGACTCCTTACCTCTCGTAGTGTCTCCTGGTCCTGGCGGGCTGGTCAGCACTGCAGACCGCCTCGTAGCCACCTCGTGATGGTGACTCCTTACCTCTCGTAGTGTCTCCTGGTCCTGGCGGGCTGGTCAGCACTGAGCGCACGCCACAGCTGGTGGCGGCAGACCGCCTCGTAGCCACCTCGTGATGCCACCGACATGTACAATGCGCGTAGAGATACTGCAACACAAAACGACAAATCTTTAAGTCTATATTAAATTCTAGCCTGATCGACCGCCAGTTCAAGGGTCGCTTCTCTAGCAGAAGCAGATTGGCCACACGCTTCAAAATTGCTCTGATCACATACCCAAGCAGGTATTGGATTGGAATCCCCAAGAGAAAAGGAAGCGTGACGTTGGACAAAGTGTCACGCAACAGAATGACGTGAAGCGAGGGGAAACGTAAGGATCAAGACTGCTCGCGATTGAGGACGCCCCTTGATAACGTTCTAAAAATAGAGAATGCTCTATCTTAGGACATGACCAGGTGACAAGCGTTGACTGGCCTGTTGGTCTAGTGGTTAGTGGCCCTGACTGCTATGCCGGAGGTCGTGGGTTAGATTCCCAGTCAGGACAAATGTTTATGTGATGAGCATGATCATTTTGTTCTGTGTCTGGGTGTAATTTATCTACATTATGTATGTATTTAAAAATATATAAGTATGTTTATCAGTTGTCTAGTACTCATAACACAAGCTCTGCTTAGCTTGGGACTAGACGGCGTTGTGTGATAGTTGTGGATTATTATTATTTCCTTTTAAAAAAAATTGTTTTTTTCCAGTAAACATTTATAAATTATATTTTTAAATAATTTAATATAAAAAAAAATTTGTTTCCCACCGGTATCGGGAACAGGGTCCAAGCTATCGGTGGTCAGGGCTCCTGAGAGAGGAATCTCCTAACTATACGGGCCGTGTCCAGGAGTACTGCTTTCTGGATCAGGCTTTTGGTCCAGCTGCATAACGAGAGCCTCCTTAGATATTATTATTATTATTGCCTGACTCGGATCAGAGCCGGACTCATGGTTAGGCCCTCTAGCGCTCTCTGACTATTCAGAGAGCGTTAATGTACTATCATCTTAGGACTGCGGTCCTGAACCGTTGAAAGAGGTGCCAGGGGCCCAAGCCAACTCACAAAGAAGAAATATTTCAACGGACAGGCTATTGTGCACGTTACTGCCCCCGTTCTATGTGGAGCAGGAGATAGTGTCAGACTCTTACTGACTAAAAACCCACCCCGTTCCTTTTAGCCTTCATACCCGGGCTCGAACTCCCTTTCGGATAACCCTAGCACCAGTAGGCTTCGACCCATCTGGGCCCCTTCTGTTGCTCACAACTCCTTGAGGCGCGCGGGAACAGTGCGCGCCGTCGAGGTCTTGGGCTCGGTCCGGACAGTTACCGGACGTTCAGACAGCAAGTTACCCATGGCTCGCCGTTCGCGAGCCCGCTTCTACGGTGGCCGGAAATCAGGATCGGAATCCCGGCGGCGGCGGCGAGGGCGCCGTTGCCTGATGCGGTCGGCCTCCTCCTTTGCTAGCATTACTGCTTCGCAGAAAGAGACGACCGCCTGCCACTCCTCCTCGCTCCGGACCATGGCCTGAACCAAACTGGCCCGGAGCGAGAGGTCTCCCCCGCTTATGATACTTGGGGGTGGTCTATGTCCAACAGTGGACGTTTTCCGGCTGAAATGGTGATTACTTACAGTGCTTTAGAGTGTGTCCGCTCTTGAATGGCTCGCTGCGCGTCCTGTGGAACATCTTGAGCTGCTGCAGGAAGGCGCGGTCCTCAGGAGTCTGTTCCACTCGCTTGTAGTCTTCGTCGTCTTCGTCGCTGGGTGGGGGGGCGCCGTTGCGGAGGGAGAGGCGGCGGGGCGTCTGGGAGGAGGAGAGTACATTGTTAATTGGCTGGTGATGGCGAATTTTTGGTTTAGAGAATGTAAATATTATCTTAGTTGTAAAGGATCTTTTTTTTTCGATCATTCTTTCGATTCGAGCAATCTATGGGTCAAATATAATCAAAGATACATTTCCTACGTATACAATATAACGTTATTTTCTTGGAAGATGGATAGGCCTTTTTAGGAGTTTTGTGAGATGAGTGATGACTGCCGTGTAGTTATGTCTCATTATTATTTTGTTTATATTTTACTAGCTTTTGCAAGCGGCTTCGCCCGCGTACATAACATATAGCCTATGCCACTCAGGAATAAAGCAGCTTTCTATCGGTAAAAAAAATTTAGCAATCGGACCAGTACTTCCAGAGATTACATACAAACTTACAAACTTACAAATTTTACCTCTTTCTAATATTAGTATAGATATTAAAAGCAAGTCTTTAACTAATGTAATTGGCTTTCGGCCGTCTTATGTTAATCCATACTAATATTATAAATGGGAAAGTGTGTGTGTCTGTTTGTCCGTCTTTCACGGCAAAATAGAGTGACGAATTGACGTGATTAAAAGATCACGTCAACAGTGGAGATAGTTGAAGGGATGGAGAGTGACATAGGCTACGAATTTAACGCGAGCGAAGCCGCGGGCAAACGCTAGTGTAAAAATAATAAATAACTAACCTGAGGAGCGGGCTGCGGGAGCTTATCCCTAGGGAGTTTTACTTTCAACTAACAGCTGTAAAATTATTTAAAAAAAAAACTAGGTCTATTTTCTTGTATTCGTAATGAAAAGCACAGTGCTTACCTCGGGGTTAAAGTTACTTATTTAGTCCTTCGAATTAGCGACCTCGCTACGCTCGGCCGCCAACTCCTTCTCGGGACGAAATAAGTAACTTTCACCCCTAGTGTAACAATGTACTATTATTGACGAGTACTGTTATCATCACGTTGAGGTCGGAAACTCTTCAGACCACCTTCGTATGCTTATGCTATGATGATAATGTTTTTTTTTTTTCCCGATGGGGAAAATCATCTTATGACAAAACCCGCTCTTGGGCGGAGCGGAAGATAGTGTCAGACTCTTACTGACTAAAAACCCCATCCCGTTCCTTCTAGCCTTCATACCGGGGCACGAGCTCCCTTTCGGACAACCCTGTTTCCAGTAGGCTTCGGCCCAGCTGGGCCCCTCCTGCTGCTGACAACTTCTTGAGGCGCGCGGGAACAGTGCGCGCTGTCGACGTCTTGGACTCGGTCCATTACCGGACGATCGGACAGCGAGCTACCCATGGCTCGCCGTCCGCGAGCCCCCGTCTACGGTGGCCGGAAATCGGGATCGGAATCCCGACGGCGGCGGCGAGGGCGCCTTTGCCTGATGCGGTCGGCCTCCTCCTTTGATGCTATGATAATGTTGAGATGTACTGACCGGCGGGTGGCTGGCGGGCGGGCCGGGCGGCTCGTCGGAGTCGGAGCGGTCGGAGCGGTCGGCGGCGTCGGGCGCGTCGAGCGCGTCGCGTGCGTCGGGCGCGTCGGGCGCGCGCGAGGGGGACGCGGCGCGGCGCCGGCGCCCGCGCGGCCTCCCCTTCAGGCGCGGCGCCAGGTGGTTGCACACGAACTCGTGGCCCTCCAGCTCGGGGTACTCGAATGTGTCCTGGGAATCAAACCACGGATTATAATATTTTTTTATAATCCACAACTATCAAACATCGCCGTCTAGTCCCAAGCTAAGCAGAGCTTGTGTTATGGGTACTAGACAACTGATAAACATACTTAAATATTTCTAAATACATACATATTATAGATAAATTACACCCAGACACAGAACAAATGATTATGCTCAACACACAAACATTTGTCCTGAGTGGGAATCGAACCCACGACCTCCGGCATAGCATACCAGTCAAATAATGACACTGGTAAAGGCCCTAAATTATAATGTCGGCGGTTTCTGGTCTCTTCTGATTAACACCTTAACGAGGTCTCCCCGTGGATGTTTTGATCTCTCTAACGGATGACCGAGCCCAAGACGTCGACGGCGCGCACTGTTCCCGCGCGCCTCAAGGAGTTGTCAGCAACAGGAGGGGCCCAGCTGGGTCGAAGCCTACTGGGGTCAGGGTTATCTAAAAGCTCGAGCCCCAGTATAAAGAGGCTAGAAGGAACGGGGTGGGTTTTTAGTCAGTAAGAGTCTGACACTATCTCCTGCTCCACCCAAGAGCGGGGGTTGTCATAAGATGATTTTTGCCCACAGTAAAAAAAAAAAGTCTCTAACTGAAATGATAGAAAGTCATTCATCATCATCATCATATCAGCCGATAGACGTCCACCGTTGGACATAGGCCTCCCCCAAATGTCGCCACAACGACCGGTCCTGTGCGGAAAGTCATTACGGTTTTAGAAGCTAGAATTACTAACAGCGCAGAACAAAGGAGTCCGGCAACCAGGAACCTGAATGCTCTACATCATCAGAAGAACTCCTCTGCTTCCTGATTTTGTCGATGCACTATCACCAAGGAGTCCTTTAATTAAAAATTCTGGATGCAATACACCGAAAAAATTCCTCAACTTGGGGTGGTAACCAAGGGGTCACTCAGTTTAGAGCCAGAAAACTATCAATATCAGAACAACAGACTCCTCACCTTGCAGTACAGTATCCTGGTGTTTTTCGTGGGGGCAGCGTACCCCCCGAGCGCTGCCACCAGCGAGTCCCGCAGCCAGGAGGCCTGGATGCCCTCCAGCCTGGCTATCAGCGCCCTGTAGCGGCAATACCGAGGGTACGAGAACACCACCACGCCAGGGGCTTCTTCATCCACCACTGAAAGGAAGGATTAATATTTAGATGGAATTATTCTGTATTACACATAATTACAATAAAGTTTAGAACAAAATTAAGAGCTTATAAAGCTAAGGAGTAAACAATCATATCATCATTTGAACCCCATACCCGATAAGTTTTTGTGGATTTAATGTCATATACGATTGGATATTTCTCTTCCTATATGTCGTAGGACTTGATTCAAGCCCTATACCATTACGTAGTGTAACTGGTTCTTGCGATTTTACCAGTGCAAAAAAACATATTTTCAAAAAAGTGGAGTTACTATTCTGCCCCCGTTAGTAAAAAAGACGCATCTAACATTTTTTCCGGAGTTGAGTTATATACATTGCCGGAATCAGGACATAATGGCGCGTCTGCCTGTATTTTTTATATTTTGCTAACTTTCTCCAGTGCGGTTTTAACACAAGGAAAAAAGGCCCGATTGTCCGTTTCATTCATTAAAACAATTTTTTTTATCCGTCTTTGTTTTTGTTAGATACGTCTTTTTAACTATCAGCTCAAGCTATAATCAAGCTATCCCACTTACCAATGGAACTCTTCTCGGTGTCAACGTCAGTGAAGTCGAGCTTGGTGAGCGTGAGGGGCGCGTGGCGCGGCAGGTCGGCGGGCGGGGCGCAGGCGCCGCGCCACACGGCGCGCAGCCCCCAGCGCCACTCCGTGCCCACGCACATCCACGAAAGCAGGTCGTCGGCGCGGACCACCACCTTGTCGCTGATGGCGAGCACTTCGTCCTGGAAAGAGGGAGAATTTGGTTAGAAGCAGTTTCTTTGACAACTCATCATCATCATCAGCCTTTTTTTTAATGTTCCCACTGCTGGGACTCAGACCTCTAGGAGAGGAAATGGGCCGTAATCCACCACGCGGGCCCAGTACGGGTTGGTGAATGTCACATGTCTTCGAATTGTTGGTTGTAGGACATGCCGGTTTCCTCACGATGTTTTCCTTCACCGATTTGAGAGCAGTGGTATTTAAATTAATTACACAAAGTAAGTAATGCGCCTGGTAGGGTTTGAACCCGCGACCTATAACTCGGAGCCACTACTACTCGGCCACCACTGCTCTCAAACGCTGCTTCTGCTTTGTAATGTGACAACTCTAACCCGGGAGGGGGGGGGTTAGAGTTGCCCCCTAAAAGAAGTGTTTAAAGGGGCACTCATACAACAGCGTGATTTTATTACCTATATTTAGTGTCCAATGTTGTATAGTGGCGTGGGAAAAGTGTGTCATCTTTGCGATTGGAACATTTGCATCTGAATCACTGGAATGTTCCGAAACAGTGATATGTAACATTTGGAACATCGGCTCAAAAGATACAAACGGAACATTTGTAACATCGAATAACAAGATACAAATGTTAAGAATCTGACACTATAAGTTTTATTTAATTTAATTTTAATTTGAAAATAATTTAAAGCAGTTTTTAGTTCAGCGGGGTTACCATGACGTTCAAAGTAAGATTGTTTCAATCTTGTTTCGGCATGGGTAAGAGATGGCGCTAGACAACCTGTATAGCTCTGTCTCTTACCCACACTAAAACAATATTAAAACAATCTTACTTTTAAACGTCATGGTCTAGGTCCATGTTGTGTTGTTGTGTATATACACTATTTACGTTTTTATTTGAATTTTGAAGACTTGGTCATTTAAAGTATAGCGTGTTTCAGTGTTCCAAATTAATGATGCATTTAAAACATTACTGATGTTCCAATCTTTCGGAACAGTGAGTCTGTTCCAGTACAGAGTTACACACGCCTAGTATATATCAATATGTAACACTTTGACCACGAGCCCGTCTCGCACTTGGCCGATGTTTTTAGTTCAATGGTCAGAAACGAGTGTACAACAGACCACAGCCTAACATCAGGTTCTGCGATATCTAGTACTTCTAAAATAAAACCTTTAACGATATCAACCTCTGTTAATCGTTTCGGAGATGACAATCATAAAAAATACTCATAATGCCAGTTATTCTCGCTAATGGTTTAATATCCGTTTAGAAACGTTTATAGAATAAACGGGTTATTACAAACAGGTGAACTTATAGCACGAGCTAAAATCTAATAGGGAACCATCGGTACATCTTTTTTTTTACTCCTATCCTAGTAATATTATAAATGCGAAAGTAACTCTGTCTGTCTGTCTGTTTGTCTGTTACGCTTTCACGCAAAAACTACTGAACGGATTTAGATCAAATTTGGTAGGTAGGTAGAAGAGACACTGGAATAACACATAGGCTACCTATAATTCCACTGCTGAGCACGGGTCTCTGCCCGCGCGATATAAACTGTAGTCCACGCGGGCGAAGCCGCGGGCGGAAAGCTAGTTGTTATATAGTGCTTGACTGCGATCCCACCTGATGGTAAGCAGTGATGCAATCTCTGATGGTGAGGCACACTAGTTTAAAGCCTATTCACTCTAGCCTTGAAGACACCCAAATTATAATCGCACGGGAAGACCGCAGCAGGCAAATTGTTCCAGTCCTTCGACGTACGCGGTATAAACGAAGCGAAACGCTTAGTCCGGACCGTAGAGGTTTCAACAACGTAAGGGTGGATATTCGCCGTACGGCGGGTTGTCCGATGGAAGAATTGAGAAGGCAGAATCAAGTCGTGCAATATCTTTTGTGAAATAATTTAACATTTTGATACAAGTGCAGAAAGTTTGTCATTGCGTCCGAGGCGGGATTCGCACGAGCCGTAGGCGAGTGTGTTATGGAGCCGAGGGCTGCAGTGACATTGCACGTGTATCAAGTGACTTTCATAAAAGAGGGTTGACCAGCGACGACGACCTATGTATACGTTTTATATGTCAGGGGGTCGTGCTAAGCCTGATATGATACATGTAAATAACATTGTGGCGAGGAGAGCTCGCGCACTTATCTACACTAATGCGGAAAACAATCCTTTGCGTGACTAAATACTTTGGAATACGAGCGGGTTTTCGAGAAAGTATATTGAAAAATATTTATTAACCCATTAACCGGTTGCGAATTGGTCCGACGAGTGTTTCCGCGTCCTATTCGCCAGGGTCGCGTGTTCACGACTGGGTACTCCCTCTCGTTTAGCTCTTCAATCCCCATAGGTGACAGAAGAGCTGACGAGATGAAGTATTTGGTCGTGGATGTGCGACCCTGGCGGGATAAACGCAAGTGTTGGTCGGATATATCCGACGTACGCTAACATTTTTTTCAGATTTACAACATAAAGGTACAGGATATTATCCTGTGTTTAAAATCTAAACACAGGATAATATCCTGTACCTTTATGTTCGATATGAGTACATTTCCTAATAAATAAATAATCCATAATATAAAAATAAGTCGCTAAATGTGTAGCTAAGCGCAAATCTCGAGAACAGCTGAACCGATGTCGCTAATTCTTTTTTTGTTGTGTTTGTTATTATGAGGAGAAGGTTGTTAGGCTAAAAAATAAAAATTAGGGTAGTGTAGGGTAGAGTAGGGTAGAATAGGTAGAGTAGGGTAGTGTAGAGTAGAGTAGGGCAGAGTAGGGTAGAGTAGGGTAGAGTAAGGTATAGTAGGGTGGCGTAGGGTAGAGCGGGAGCGAACCCGCAGGAGTACAGCAGCTAGTAATGCTATATTTTAATTACACGCTTTTGTTAAATAACAACTGAATGAAATCTTTAATATTTTTCGGTTCGTGTGTTTAAAAACTAACTCTTCCTAAACGGCTAGACCGATTACGATGATGTTTTTGTGTTGTAAAAAATAAAGGCAGAAATAATAATTGGTAAAAAAAAAAAACATTTTGGATAGGTATCAGGACTGTTCGAAATTCTACCAGGAGGACAATATCCCAGGCTCCTTAGCAAGAAGTCCTGCCTACCCCACAGCGCGGGTGACGTGACGCTGCTGACGGTACACGACCGCTAAGCTGCTGACGGTACACAGTATGTGTACATAATTAAAGCGGGCACAAATAAATCGGAGAGGAGGCAGCTTGCCCGAGTTACTGGGGGGCGGAGGGGGGCGCAGGACCGGACTCGGGACTCAGGGGATGAGATTTTGTTTTGTTTTTTTGTTGATGGATGAAGGCCGAAGAAGAGATGGATGGATTGTGTGAGGAGTGATATGAAAGAAAAGGGAGTTAGTGATAGTTTGACGGGTGCACAGAATGACCACAAGCACGTAATATGGGCTAAGGGCAGGAAGAAGATTTACTTTGTTGTTTTTGACGTTTAAAAATGTTACAGGTACCTCATATTTTGTTGATTTCATGAGCTCTAATCAGAGTGTCCATGGAGTTTCTTGCACATTCTTCTCCTTAAGAGGGTCCTTTTCTACTCGCCTATCGTAAACATCGAAAATGGTTTAAAAGCTTGTTACTTCATCTAACGCAATCCAACGCGATGTTTGACGAAAAGGCAACGCAAAAAAAGAGAGATAACGCCTGAAAACTCGGTTAGTATTCGGTAATTCTGAGATTTACTCGAATATTTCACAAAACTTGCTCCAGGAAATAGCTGTTTTTTTAAACCCTTAAAAGTTTTTGAAAAAAGTTTAAAATCTTAATAAAACTTGAAAGGCTTTATAGTTTTACTTCTTTGACTTTTTAATTTTTAGGCAAATTATGAAGTGTCAAAGTTCATACAAAATAGGAGATTTTCAGAGGTCTTTACTGGATCAGTTTTACACAAATTTAGAAATTGATTTCTATAGAAGCCTAGATAATATCCACAACATATTGTGTTTCCAAAATAACATATTGTGTAATAACGTCATAATCGGTTATGAGCGGTTGTATGGAAAACATTGAAAAAGTGTGTCGTGATGCACCACCTTAAAGATCTACGCTTTGAAATGTGCAATTAATATCGTTTTTACTGACTGGCTGACTGACTTTCAAAGTGATCTTTGAGGTTCTTAATTTTTTTTGTGTCGTTTCACCATGACTCGCAAGTTTGTGGATGTAGTTAATATATCATATATTAAGTTGTTTTATACCTACTTTATCTGTTGGGTTGGATAAGCCTGTTCAGAGCCGAAGATTTACTAACCAAACATAATTACAGTAAAACAAAAAACACATAAAAACCCTAAACTAATTAAAACTAAAAAATGACTTCATAAAAAAACTGCTCCTAAAAAATTATTTAAAATATTGTGTCGACATTAAATCTTATTTTCTCCCACTTCAGCCAAAAAAAAAACACCTTTAATTGCAGACTAAGCGTTTCGCCTCGTTGTTTATTTTGTCCTACATCAAAGGATTGGAACAATTTGCCTGATGCGGTCTTCCCAACCGATTATAATTTAGGTGTCTTCAAGACTACAGTGAATAGACTCTTAATAAACTAGTGCGCCTCACCATCAACAATAGCATCACTGCTTACCATCAGGTGGGATCGCAGCCAAGCACTAGTTTCATTATTAAAAAAATACCAACCCTCAAAAACCCTTTCCCCAAGTCCGTCCCTGCGCGATTCTAAATGAAGGTGGGTGGGGGTTCAACTAAAATTGCTTTCGAATAAGTAACCGACCCCGACCCCCGGATATTTTGGCCGGGGTCTGCGATCTTGGTGCTATGTCGTCATGATATCGCGGTCTACACGAGACAGCTGATTTTGACAGTTAGCTGCTTTAGAAAGGGATGGCGATATGATTCTTCTCTTTCTTTTTATCCGACTGCAAGAGGGGTTATATTTTTCGCGCGTTTCTTGGTAGTCTGTCTAATAAGTCATACGACTTGGGTAATTAGGAGTAGAATTTGGAGGCCGACCGAATCAGGCAACGGCGTCGTATCCCAATTTCCGGCCACCGTAAACGTGGGCTTGCGGACGGCGAGCCATGGGTAGCTCGCTGTCCGACCGTCTGGTAACTGTCCGGATCGAGCCCAAGACGTCGACGGCCCACCAAAAAAAAAATGTATGTGCTTCACTTTTTGTACCTATGCTCGGTGGACGCACACTTATGAGCGTTTGAGCCGGAACTGTTCGACGAGCGGGCCGAGGGCGAGGAGATATCGTGTCTGTGAGCGGTGTCTATGTGTGCGTTGTGAGAGCGCGCACAGTATGTAGATTGACTTCTGTACCTAATCAGCGCTGGGTGTCTAACGCCCAGCAAATGCTGAGGTGGTCACCCTTTCGGCGCGGGCACGCTCGGCGCACTTTTTTTTTTTTTTGTTTACTTCACTACATAATATAAAACAAAGTCGCTTTTTCTGTCCCTATATCCCTATGTACGCTTAAATCTTTAAAACTACGCAACGGATTTTGATGCGGTTTTTTTTAATTCATGAATCCCCAAGCGACACCCGGTGGCCGCGCATCTATTGTCTTACTATTGTGTCTCTAATTGACGGTATCTGAAGGGTTAATAGATAGAGTGATTCAAGAGGAAGGTTTATATGTATAATATTGCACCTGAGCGAAGCCGGGGTGTGTATATAACCGTTGTGCTGTGTATGTACTGAATAAAAGTATTTCAATTCTATTCTACCTATATTTTTTTGGTTACGTCCAAGGACGTTTTCAGAATCAAACGGCAATTTGAAATTTACTCACTCCTTCAGAATACGGCCGCGGGTTATTTTAGACCGTTCAGAAGAATGTTTCATAGTAATTCGCAATTTTGTTAATAACCTATTTCCTTTGGCTTTGCTTGTGCAGATTAAGAATTTTATTATGAGGTCGGAGTGGTAACTTATGCTTTTTAGGGTCCCTTGCCTGAAAAGGAAAGAACGGAACCCTTGTAGCGACATCTATGGCGTCACATAAGAACTAATCCTACATCACGCAATTAAAGTTAAGAACATACAGCCCGAAAAACCTCTATCGGGCAGTTGCCCATCAGACATAATACCCGTCTGGTCGGAAAATCTTCTTTTTTTCAATTCGTATAAACTAGTGCT
Organism: Mythimna lalbum; assembly: GCA_949319445.1. Taxonomy (NCBI): domain Eukaryota; kingdom Metazoa; phylum Arthropoda; class Insecta; order Lepidoptera; family Noctuidae; genus Mythimna; species Mythimna lalbum. The sequence goes on from OX439375.1 coordinate 10,721,325, forward strand.
TGACTGCGATCCCACCTGATGGTAAGCAGTGATGCAATCTCTGATGGTGAGGCGCACTAGTTTATTAAAAGCCTATTTACTCTAGCCTTGAAGATCTCTTTTCATTGGATGTATACGGGACTTTATACTCTGTTTCACATGCCTCCAAACCCTTATAGGATCACTTTTTTGTCTGTCTGTCAAGACCCTTTATCTCGAGAACGCGTAAAGATATTGAGTTGAAATTTAATACCATATACTCAGGTCTGCGGTCCCTTGAGGCTGTGAAAAAATCAAACTTCTAGCTAAGGAAAAATAATATACGACCGTTTATGTCGCAAACTCTCAAAGATCGAAATTCATAGGGTACTTCCCGTTAACCTAGAACCCTGAAAATTGGCATGAAGCAAGGTCTAATAGCACAAGTATAGAAAAAAAACTGAAAAATGTGTAGTTACGTCACAAAAAAAAATCCGAGACTCTACTGAACTATATGTAAAAAAAAGAAATATATGTATGTTTCTTAAATTTTTATCTACTTTTTTTCTTATTAATCTATTCTTTTTTTTATGCACCTGCCATGTTTTCTCTTTACCACACTAGGTAACCTGTTAGAGAATGGTTAAGGCATTAAGTCCGCCTTTGTACCTTTGTATTGCATGAAGTTTTAATAAAAAATAAATATGACTCTATTCCAGAATTGAACTATGTTTGTACGGAACCCTCAGGGCGCGAGTGCGACTCGCACTTGCTCATTTTTTTTTCACATTGTCGCCGTTGTTACTATGTGTAAAAGCTAAAATTGATTGAAGAATCGTACCCAGTACCTAACGTAACAAAGCCAGACATTTTGCCACCATACCATTATCGATGATCACCCCTCAAAACTATTGAACCGTAAAAAAACTAAAAGTAAAAAAATACTACACGAATCGTATCTTTTTGTGCTTGTAAAAGTCATAACTACATTCTTTTCAATGGAAATTCAATCATTTTCCACGGCAATAAGGTTTATATTTACAAAACAGTTGATATTTCTAAAAATAGTACGAAGGTGACTACTTGATACTTTACAAATATTATTTTCATAATTAAATTCTATATTGTTAAAAACAAAAGTGAAATATTCATATTTTTAACCGACTTCTAAAAAAGGAGGAGGTTCTCAATTTGGATGTTTGTATTTTTTTTTATGTTTATTCGCGCATAACTTCGTCGCTTGCCAACGGATTTGAAAAATTATTTTTTTGTTGGAAAGGGTATAACTTCCAAATGTTCCCATAGTCACCAAGTTGAGATCTGATTATGGAATCTTGGTGAAATCGAGGGAACTCCTCAAATTAAATTCAATTGTTTAGTTATTTTTTTCCATAAAAAGGCTTTTGTTACAGTAATGTTTATTCATCACCATAATTTCAGCCGAAAAACGTCCACTGTTGGACAAAGGCCTCACCCAAGTGTCGGCATAACGCCCGGTCCTATGCGTCGCGCATCTATCGCATTCCTGCGACCATTAACAGGTCTCCGGTCCACCTTGTAGGAAGTCTTTCAACGCTGTGTCTTCCAGTATGCATTTGTAGACGATTACGTCCACTGTTGGACATAGGACTCCCCTAAGTGTCGCCTCCACGACCGATCCTGTGCGTCCGACAAAAGTTTGGCTATTCTTCGAACTATGTCGGCAACCTTGGTTCGTTCAGAATCTTCAATTCATAAGATGACGACATGGAGAAACTTACTTTTAAGCGGGCGAAGTCACTAGCAGATGCTAGTTTTAAGATATTTTAGATAAGAATTTTTGTTTTAAATGTAAAAATCAAGATAAAATCATAAAATTGCCATTCCGATAACGATATGACATCGATAGCAATCTAATCTAAAAAAAAGAAGTGTCATAATATGTCTCTTGACCATTGAAACCTTTGATGAAGTAACAAAATCGAGCCCCGGTATGAAGGCTAGAAAGAACGGAGTGGGTTTTTAGTCAGAAAGAGTCTGACACTATCTCCCGTTCCCCCCAAGAGCCAGGGTTGTTATTGGATGATTTTCTCCACCATAAAAAAAAAATAACACTCAGAGGATTTTATTTGAAACTAGGTTTCGCCCGCGACTTCGCCCGCGTACTTAAAAAATTGCGTCATAGCTGTCAAGTCGAAAAATTGGGTAGAGTGAGCAAAACAAGGTTTTTTTTTTTTCAAATTTAATTTTTTTACAAATCGTATAGGAAAAAAGTTTAAAAGCGGCTTCGCTCCCGCTCTACCCTACTCCACCCTACTACACCTTACTCTACCCTACTCTACTCTACTCTACACTACACTATACTTCCCTACTCTATTCTAAACTAACCTAATTTTAATGTTTCCCCCATGAGAAACTTCTTCTCACAATAAGAAACAAAACAAAAAAAAAAACGAAATCGGTTCAGCTGTTCTCGATATTTGCGCGTAGCAACACATTTAGCAATTCATTTTTATATTATAGATGGAAATATTTTTCAACCATTTTTTTTTTCTTAATTTATTTATATAGTAGATTTAAAGCATTTTATTTCAAATTCTATTCATTTTAAATGTCAAGAAGTCTGTCACTCAGAAAAAAAGCACACTTGCACATTTCAAAGCGTAGATCTCAATGGAGAAGAATGTGCAAGAAACTCCAAATAATCCAAAATAACGTTTGTCAATTTAGTTAGTACTAGCTTTTGCCCGCGGCTTCACCCACATAAAACATAGCCTATGTCACTCGGGAATAAAGAAGCTTTCTATCGGTGAAAAAATTTTAGCAATCGGAACAGTACTTCCAGAGATTACCGCCTACATACAATCGACAGCGCGCACTGTTCCCGCGCGCCTCAAGGAGTTGTCAGCAACAGGAGGGGTCTGCCCAGCTGGTTCGAAGCCTAAGGGGCCAGGATTATCCGAAAAGGAGCTCGCGACCTTTATGAAGGCTAGAAGGAACGGGGAGGGTTTTTAGTCAGTAAGAGTCTGACACTATCTCCCGTTCCACCCAAGAACGGGGGTTGTCATTGGATGATTTTTGCACACCGTAAAAAAAAACCACCTACATACGAACTTACAAATTATACATCTTTTTATTATTAGTATAGATTAGTATATCCACTAAAAATAAATTGAGTATTTTTAAGAAATAGAAAAAACCAAAAATAATAATAATATTCCACAACTATCACACAACGCCGTCTAGTCCCAAGCTAAGCAGAGCTTGTGTTATGGGTACTAGACAACTGTTAAACATACTTATATATTTCTAAATACATACATATTATAGATAAATTACACCCAGACACAGAACAAATGATTATGCTCATCACACAAACGTTTGTCCTGGGTGGAAATCGAACCCACGACCTCCGGCATAGCAGTCAGGGTCACTAACCACTAGACCAACAGGCCAGTGAAAATATCTTTAAAACTAAGTAAATACTAAAACATTTTAAACTCCAATATTTTGGACTAAACTACTCGATATTGTACACAATATGTACTTGTGTGTATACCTACAGTACGGAGACCATGCGTGTGTGGGAACAAGGTGAAGGTATACAGCGCGTTGCTTTTTTGATACTTTGTTTTATTTAAGTTGTGGGTGGAGGGTAGGTTTAAAAGATAATAGATTAAGTTTTCATGGATAGTTATAAGTTAGGGTAGTTGAATAATTTAGTTTTGATTAAAAAAAAAATGGCATAATTTAAAAAAAAAAACATACCTATGTATCTGTGTTTTATTATAAAACACTAGCTTTCCGCCCGCGGCTTCGCCCGCGTGGACTACAGTTTATATCGCGCGGGCGGAGACCCGTGCTCAGCAGTGGAATTATAGGTAGCCTATGTGTTATTCCAGTGTTTCTTCTACCTACCTACCTAAATTTGATCTAAATCTGTTCAGTAGTTTTTGCGTGAAAGCGTAACAGACAGACAGAGTTACTTTCACATTTATAATATTAGTAGGGAAGGGATATATTAGTAGGGATGAGCTTTTAGTTCTTTAACAGATTAAAGTAATAAATCAGAAAAAGACTTAATATTGTCCATGGTATAAAAAGCAAATCGGAAATCGGTCCATAGTTTTTTTTTATTGATATATACTAGTACTTGACTGCGATACCACCTGATGGTAAGCAGTGATGCAATCTCTGACGGTGAGGCGCACTATAGGCTAGTTACCGTAAAAAATGTAATTAGTCCTTCTTTTAGATTATTCAAAAATAAGGGACACGTATATTTTTATTTATAAACTAGCCTTTGCCCGCGGCTTCACTTGCGTACATAATCCTAGGATGAAAAGTATCCTATGTGTTATTCTGGGATATGGTCTACTCGTGTACCAAGTTTCATCGAGATCCCTTCAGTAGTTTTTGCGTGAAAGAGTAACAAACATCCATAAATCCATCCATCCATACATACAAACTTTCGCATTTAAAATATTAGTAGGATTAAACCAAAAATGACAAAGACAGAGCCCATTAAAGTTACGTGTAACGTCACGCCGTGCTTTATTTTTTCGCACGGTGCGATTTTTCGTTTAATCGAAAAAAGAAAACATACGTGTCCAATATTTTTTTTATAATCTAAAATGCGGACTAAATAAAATGTAGTTATTTTGACCCTGGAAACTACCCTATTTTTATTTTCTTTCTTATACTCTTACAAAAGCCAGTTATAATTATTATAATCCCTTCAAAAAAACAACCGGCTGTAGTGAGGACATGTGACACGCACACAGACAAGCGCGCACACACACGCGCGCACATTGATAGCGTTGGTCGGATCTAGTCGGTGCAACGCCCGGCCTTTAGGGTGCACACACATTGTATGATATCTTTTTGCAAATCATGCTAATTTTTTTTGTGTTTTTGTTTCTACGTTTTGTTTTTTATTTATGTGTAAAGAGAATATTCGTTGATGATACGTTCATACTTTTTTATTTTTGGTAAGTATTATACTTATGCAGCTAAAAATTTAATAAAATTCAGTGCGCGCCGTCGACGTCTTGGGCTCGGTCCATTACCGGACGATCGGACAGTGAACTACCCATGGCTCGCCGTCCGCGAGCCCGCGTCTATGGTGGCCGGAAATCGGGATCGGAATCCCGGCGGCGGCGGCGAGGGCGCCGTTGTCTGATGCGGTCTGCCTCCTCCTCTGCTAGCATTACTGCTTCGCAGAAGGAGGCAACCGCCTGCCATTCCTCCTCGCTCCGGACCATGGCCTCAACCAGAGCCCGGGGTGTAGGTATATTATAATTTAAAAAATACATATGTACATGATATTAATAGCGAAGAATGCATATACTGAAAAGTGACGTCTGAAAGCTAATTGGTGATGGAAAACCATTTTGATGACGTTTTCAGGAAAAGATTTATTTTTAGCGTTTTTTTTTTTGTATAAACTATTGTACAAAAATAAACACAGGCATGTACTTATAATAAGTAACAAGAGAAAAAAAAAAAACAGAAAATTTTGTGGTTTTTTTTTCTATTTTTAAGTTTGTTCAACCTTGAATTTAATTTTAATGTAGTTTTTGTCATATGTACGAAGTTTCATAAAATCAACATAAAATAACGATTTGAGAAGTTAACGCACATATTTATAAGGTGAAACTTATTATATATAATTTATTTATTCAAAGACAACTTTTGGTCCACATTATATGTTAGTATCCCTTATTACTGTGTTAGTTCAGACATGGTTCAGACGCTCAATAATATTACACTGTTATACACTATTTCCATAAAATAACATTGGTAATTCTTAAAATCATTCATTAAAAATGTCAAATAAATAAAATATCATTGATTACGACTTAAAAATGTCAAAGAATTAAACGGCATGGAAACAACAAACAAAAATGTCATACAAAAATAATAATGTCGTTGTCACAAATTAGTTTAAAGACTGAACATGGATTTTTTTACAAATTATTTTTAGGTTTTAGATTAAGTCCAAACTTCCATGGACCGAAGACCTCGTCACCCTGACCAGGTCGTCGGTCCATGGAAGTCCGATAGAATCCGCGGGAATCCGATGAATGCGTGACGCACAGGACCAGTCGTTGTGGCGACGCTTGGGGAGGCCTATGTCCAGCAGTGGACGTCTTTCGGCTGATATGATGATGATGATGAAACTTCCATGTATAGTGCTTTGTTTAAAATTAAATTAAATATATAAATTATAATGAAAAATAAACGAATCAGTGCATCACCTGCAGAAAAGTCAAATGAATATTTTATTAAAAAATAAAATCTTTCTGGATATTTTTTTACTGTCATCATTTCAGCCGAAAGACGTCCACTGTTGGACATAGTTGGCTCCCAAGTGCCGCTATAAAGACCGGTCTGTTTTTACACAACATAATTTTTTTTCCTATTATAAAAGCGAAAGTGAGTTTGTTTATTTGTTACCTCATCACGCCTAAATGGCAAAACCCATTTTAGGAATTTTGGTACAGAGATAGTTGGGACCCTGGAGACGGACATAGGCTAATTAAAAACAAACGTGAGAAAAGGGGGAGAAAGAGGGAAGAAAAGGGGAGAGGAATTAAAGTATAAATATTAAAAACGCGTGCGAAGCCGCGGGTAAAAAAAAGCAAAAAAAAGAAAAGTTATTTATATTTTTTTTTACTGTCAACTAAAATTGACAAAATATTTTTAACAAAAAATAACAAAATTTTCTTTTATTAACTTATTAAACGTCAAGTTTATATTTGAAGGCTCAATACAGTCGGTGTGCAAGCGTCCTTAGCGACATAAATTCTCAATAACACGAAATGGCGGCGCGGGGCGAGGGGGGGGGGGGGTGGGGGGGACGCGCGGGGCGGCGGGGGAGGGGGGCGCACAGGGACGCACTCGGCTCGCCACCGATCACGTATAAATGTAGGCATTGTAATTTTTTTTTTCTTTTGTCATTTTTTTTTCTTCAATCAGCATAGCTGTTTTTTTATTATACATTGCTACTAGTTAGTAAAATAGAGATTGTATTTAGTTATTTATTATTGGGTAAGTATATCAATAGCATTTTTTTGTTGTAGTTTTTTTTTTACGGTTTCTCGAAGTTAGTAAAGTTGAGAGTATATTATTTATCCTTAGGTGTGTATAACAGATGCTCGATGGGGACGAAAGGTTCTGGAGTGGCGACACGTACCGGAAGACGCAGCTTTGGAAGGCCTCCAACAAGGTGGACCAACGACCTGGTCAGGGTCGCGGGAATCCGATGGATACGTCACGCAAAGGACCGATCGTTGTGGCGACGCTTGGAGGAGGCCTATGTCCAGCAGTGGACGTCTTTCGGCTGGTATGATGATAATGATGCATGAAGTGTGTATCCTCGTTTGGCCATATCATTGATGTAGGATTTCTATGGTAATAAAAGATCTAAAGAAAGTATGCCAAACGAGGATTGACATATCATCAAAGTTTAAAAACGTAACGTTTAAAACGATCTGGCCAGTTTTACTTGGCCTTATCATAAAGTGATCAGCCCACGACATATCTATCTATTTTACAGATCATTTTTTAAATAGTTTTTCTTATTACATGCTTTTATTTAGTTTCACCTGTCCCAATGTTTGTCTGTCATCAAATCTTGCAAATTACAGACCCACTTCCCGGTTACCGATTGAGCTGAAATTTTGCATGTATGTGTAAATCAGATGACAATGCAAATTTATTATGACATGGAGCTGATCTGATGATGGAACCGGAAGGTGGCTATAGGAACTTGGTAATTAAACGACATAACCTCATCGAGTTTGGGGTCGTATGACGAGTATTAATTATATAGGTATACCGAGCTATAAAAGCTTGCTTAAAATATTTTCAATAAAAGCTTGTTTTTAGTCACTATTTTTTCATTGACTGTATTGTTTTTTTTTTTTCTTTAAAAATTAATAATTTTGTAGAAAAACTGGTTTTAAGTTTTGTTTTCAAGGATAAAAGGCTGGTAACATTATGATACCTAAATCCAACAGATGCGTCAAAATAATTACGTAGGCATTGACTTGGATGACTAAATATAGTTTTCCTTTAATGTAATATGTTTTTAGTGGAATATTCTGTATTGTTATGTAATAAGTTTAGATTCCTCGTAATATTTTAATATGTAACCTTTTCATTTTGATTTAATACCAATAACTAATACCAATGGTATTTGTTAAGACTTCTATCCTTACTAATATTATAAAAGCGAAAATGAGTTTGTTTGTTTGTTACGTCTAAATTTCAAAACCGATTTTGATGAAACTTGGTACACAGATAGACCATGTCCTGGACATAGGATACTTTTTATCCCGACAGTATGTTTCCTTGGGATTATTTTCTGCTATGACGTGGGCGAAGTCGCTGGGAGCAGCTAGTTTAAAAATAAATCCAAAGATACGGTACAGTCAGTAAAAATACTTTGTGTGTAATCATAAGGCCTTTTATTTAAAAAAAAACCGTAAAGATATAGCAAGAAATCTTCATTTTGATTAAGTTTTACTGAGCTGACTGTACCTAATTCAAGTTGTTGGTATTCGTTCTCATAACACAAGCTTTGCTTAGCTTTTTTTTTTTTCTGTCGACGGGGAAAATCATCATTGACGAAACCCGCTCTTGGGTGGAGCGGGAGACAGTGTCAGAGTCTTACTGACTAAAAACCCCGCGCCGTTCCTTCTAGCCTGGGCCCCTCCTGTTGCTGACAACTCCTCGAGGCGCGCGGGAACAGTGCGCGCGAGCTTTGCTTAGCTTGGGACTGGACGGCGTTGTGTGATAGTAGTAAAAAAAAAAGTTCATCAAATCGTATTTCTTTTTTGTTAATATTTGAACTACAAATTCTTTAATAAAAGCGTCTCATTTAGATGATCGCTGTCATAAATCCATACATAATGTATGAACTTAAACAAGTTTGTTCAAGGTCAAACAAAACATAAGTTTATAGACATGTTTATCTTTTAATTAACTGTGATCATTATATATCAGTACTATTCGCTTTTTAACCGACTTCTAAAAAAGGAGGAGGTTCTCAATTCAAATGTTTGTATGTTTTTTTTATGTTTGTTCGCGCATAACTTCGTCGCTTGCCAACCGATTTGAAAAATTATTTTTTTGTTGCAAAGGGTATACTTCCCAAATGGTCCCATAGTCACCAAGTTGGGATCTGATGATGGAATCTTGGCGAAATCGAGAAACTCCTCAAATTCAATTCAATTTTTTAGTGAAGTCGGTTATTTTTTTTATCAACAGATTATAATAACTACTATATTCCACAACTATCACCAACGCCATCTAGTCCCATGCTAAGCAGAGCTTGTGTTACGGGTACTAGATAACTGATAAACATACTTATATATTTCTAAATACATACATTTTATAGATAAATTACACCCAGACACAGAACAAATGATAATGCTCATCACATAAACATTTGTCCTGGGTGGGAATCGAACCCACGACCTCCGGCATAGCAGTCAGGGCCACTAACCACTAGACCAACAGGCCAGTCTACAATCTATGTGGAGACACACGGTACCCTTTGTTTTGGGATGATGTCACCCGCTCTGGGATTTTACTGGCTAAATCCAAACCTAAATTCCTTCTTTACTTAGCGTTCTAGAACCCTGGGTTATCCTTTTAGAAGCCAACCCATGGACCCAGTTGGCTTGAACCTTGCTGGGCCCCTGAATTAAGGTTCAGTTGAAAACCAGCGTCAGGCAACTAGTAGTTGTCTGGCATTTTTGCTGAACTGGACCTATTTGGCGCCACCGCGAGACACACATTGTTAGTTGTCTCTTTCTTTTATAAAATATTAGTGTCTACATGTTGTTACTACATTGTGTGTATCTACGAGTGTGTATGCCAAATAAATAGTTTTCTTTCTTTCTTTTCTTTCTACGTTGTTGCCGACATCTCTGAAGCGCGCGGTGAACAATAGTAACAATACACTCCGTTGACGGCTGGAGCCCGGTCCGGACGGTTACCGGACCATCGGACGGCGAGCTAACCATTGCTCGTTATCCGCAAGCCAACTATTACGGTGGCCGTAATTCGGGGTCAGGATCGCAGCACCTGGGACGTAAAAGTCCGCCGGAAAAAGGAGGTGACCGCCTATTCAGATGCCCTTTGAGTTCTCTTTCGAACGATCCCGCAGAAGATATACGTACAAATTCGCCAAATTACTTCGAGGTCGGTGCATACATTTTTTTTTTAGTTTGTATCAATCTAAATGACATCTCCCGCCCTTGGGCGGAGTGAGAGGGCGTATCAGACGTTTACTGACTAAAACCCCACTCCTGTTCCTTCTTTGCCACTGTTCCAAGGCCCCGAGGTCTCTTTCGCATCACCCAATGCCCCAGTAGGCTTCGACCCTACTGGGCCCCCTACGTTTGCTGTTGCTGACCACTCCTTAGGCGCGCGAGAAACTCTACAAGCCGTCGACGACTTGGGCTTGTTCCGGACGGTTACCGGACGGTCGGACGGCGAGCTACCCATTGCTCGCTGAGGTGCAACATGCATACATCTCAGTACCACTTTTCCAAACTTCACACAATTCATTCATAATTTCCTAGTTCTTCCTATCCCATTTAGCATCGTGTTATCCAATTTCTTGCTTGTGGAGGTCAGATGATCAGTCGCTTCGTGTAAAATACTGTCCGCTGCATCCGGTTGGACTGGAAGCCGACCTCAAGACAGTTGGGAAAAGGCTGAACCGATCAATGACAATACAGACTGTCATGAATGTTTTTTGTCAGCAGTTTTTACCGAGCCGTCGCGGCCGCGCAGACAGCTATCTATGAGCGAAATCACTTTGTTATCTGTTAAGTACTTCCAGATATTACTTTTTACAAATATTGGTAAATATCGCGCAGGATCGATCATTGTGGCGACGCTTGAGGGAGGCCTATGTCCAACAGTGGACGTCTGTCGGCTGAAATGATGATGATGAAATATGGTACAACCGATTTGACCGTTATATCATATATTAGTTGAGATATATTAATTGACGGATGGGCCTCATCAGATGGCTTAAAGTCACCAAAGGGCTGATTTTCCCCGTCGACTGGAAAAGGGCTATGCTCAGAGTTATCTTGCGTAATCGCATCATCAGAGTACCATCATCATCATTTTCCTGCCCTTATCCCATATTACTTGGGGTCGGCGCAACACGTTTTTTTCTTCCATTCTGTCCTGTCACCCGTTAAACTATCACTAACTCCCTTTTCTTTCATATCACTCCTCACACAATCTATCCATCTTTTCTTCGGCCTTCCTCTCTATATTTGAGACCGTGCGTACCTTTAAGCACCTGGGGTCACCGCGTGGTGGCGGGTAAACCACCAGCGACAGCATTCCCAAGGAGGGTTGGTGTCAGGTAGGCAGCCGACTATAAAATATTTGCCAAATCCAGCAACATCTTTAGAAATAATAGAATGCGCGATAGGGTTAGGGTATCATCAGAGTACCATGGTGGTACCATGTCATTTAATAGTACATTGTTACACTAGGGGTGAAAGTTACTTATTTCGTCCCGAGAAGGAGTTGACGGCCGAGCGTAGCGAGGTCGCTAATTCGAGGGACTAAATAAGTAACTTTAACCCCGAGGTAAGCACTGTGCTTTTCATTACGAATACAAGAAGATAGACCTAGTTTTTTTTTTAATAATTTGACTGCTGTTAGTTGAAAGTAAAACTCCCTAGGGATGAAAAGTGTTATACTTTTCAGCCCGCTCCTCAGGCAGCTTCAAACCTACTTTCAGAGTATGAGTAATGAAAAATACGATTGTTTCATTCTTATATCAGTATTGGTAAGAGATGTCGCTAGATAACCTGTATAGCTATCTCTTACCCACACTGGAATAAAACAATCTTGCTTTGAAAGTCATGGTAGCCAAGCAGGAATGAATATATCCGCTGGAGAACCAAGGTTGCCGACATAGTATGATAGTAGGTACAAACTTAAGTGGCAATGGGCAGGGCACATTGCTCGCAGAACAGATGGTCGATGGGGATGAAAGGTTCTGGATTGGTGACCGTGCACCGGAAAACGTTTGAAGGCCTCCTAAAAGGTGGACTTATGACCTGGTGAGAATCGCGAGAATCCGATGAGACGTAAAATGAACCGCGTTAAGAGCTCGTGGTATCCTCAAGTAGATAAGAAAACAAATCAATTTTAGTTTTCATATTAATATCTGAAACTGCATGGATACAAGAAATATGTTTTCTTTATTCATGCTACCACAGTTATTTGCATTTATTATAAAAATAAAACAAAAATAAACTTTTTTTTATGTGGAAACTAAAATATTCTTTGAATATAAATCGAAGGTTAGAAAACAAGCTACGCAATAGAATAAGTTTGACCATTTCGAAAATAATAAAAACAACGCCGAACGAATTACCTCTTTCTTTTTTTTGAGCCTGTTAAAAATAGAACAAAGAATATAGATTTAAAGAAAAACCTTTTTAGTATTAAAAGATTATAGTAAAATAGTGCAACTAGTTAATCTTGGTCCTAAAAAATATACAAATACACTAGATATTTATTTGTCTAAATATCTAAAAGTAATAAATAAAAACTTGTGATACCCTAAAGATGAAGCAGTTTATCGATAGATAAATAATTGGATATCACCATTGATTGAATCTTCAAATCACTATGTAAGTAATGTTATGTTTTTAATACAATAAAGAATTACATAAGCCTAGCAAACAAGTTTTGCATATTTGCATTTTTTATCGCTACAAGATTAATTCAATTCAATTCATTTATTTCAGGCATCTAGGCCCATATAAGTTTCACATACACATTGATTTCATTTGATTTGATACATTAATTAACATATAATACGATAAAAATTACAGTGAATGTTAAAAAATAAATTAAAATGTATTAAAATTAAATTCATAAAAATTAAAACAAATTAAAGTAAGAACAAATTAAATTTTTACTTATTAAAAACCATATCCATCTTTCTTTTTATAAACTAGTAGCTGTCAGCAGTTTCACCCGCGTAAAAATAAAAAATTGACCCAAAGAAATATACTCCCGGGGTAGCGAGTATTCTATGTGCTATTCCAGGACATAGTCCACCCGTGGGCCAAATTTCATCCAAATCCGTTCAGCTGTACGAGCGTGAAAAAGTAACAAACATACACACACTCACAAATATTTCACCTCTCTAATATTAGAGTGCCGTGACTAGTATTTATTTTAAAATAACAGTGCTTTCAAATTAAAAAAAAAATCCGCCACAAGAACTCAAAAAATCGATTCTAAGCTCGATTATTCGCAACGTATTCTAAAATTGTAACAAAAAAGCAATATGGCGGTACCGAGTCCGGCCCCAGAGGAAAGCAGTGAAAGATGAGAGTCGGGTCGCAGACTGCGGCCCGCCAGTCTTGATGCTTGCTCCCCTTACGTAACTCGTTCATTGTAAGAAATTAGTTTTATTTATTTATTTGGATATAACAATAACAATATTCTACAACTTTCACACATACAATAGTAATAAAAATAAAGTTTTAATTATTTTGAGTCTCAATTTAAAGTCCAACTGTCTAGTTTAGGACTCATTGGCTCAATAAATTAGTAACCTAAATGTCTGTAATATTTTAAGGTATCTTCATATCTTACACTTATACTTGGGGGAGGTCTATGTCCAGCAGTGGACGTCTGTCGGCTGAAATGAATGAATGACTGGATGATATTCATATCATCTGAATTTGTGATAGCCTCTATATCTTCCTAGTGTTTATTATATGATCTGAATATAACATAATAAAAAACGAAATTTAAAATAAAAAGACTTAGAACTTTCATTTCTAATAATTTAAAAAAAGAAACATACCATTAAAAAAACATGCCAATAAGAAAAACAAGACCAATGCATGAAAACCACATTATCAATATCAGTCGGAACTTTCCTCAACACTGCTCTACTAAAATAATAATTAGTAACCTAAAATCCACTCGTGGTTTTAATTAAACGAAGTTTATTATTATCGAACAGTGTTGAGTTTAACCTACTTACAATAACACCGTATTCATTCAGAAAGATAATAAAGAAATTTATTATGTTTAATTATCACGCGAAGATCATTAATTAGTATATGTAATTAGTTAAAGATTTTTCCAAGGTTTGTAAGTGTTGAAGAAACCTGTTTATGTTTGTAAGTTATCTGGACATTGAGCTGTGAGGTTCGGCAACGGCATGCGACTCCAATATTTTTTTTATTTATTATCAAAAAGAAAATAACGTGTAAATTTTCACTAAGTGCGACCTTAAACTAGAACAGAAATGGTATGAAAAAAATGTCTTATCTGAACTAGGATAATTTTTTTTTTTTTTTTAATTCGTATAAACTAGTGCTTGACTGCGATCCCACCTGATGGTAAGCAGTGATATAATCTCTGATGGTGAGGCGCACTAGTTTATTAAAAGCCTATTCACTCTAGCCTTGAAGATACCCAAATTATAATCGGACGGGAAGACCACAGCAGGCAAATTGTTCCATTCCTTCGACGTACGCGGTATAAACGACGAGGCGAAACGCTTAGTCCGGGCTTAAATCATGACTGATTACATGATAACACTACTTCTAGACAAGTGTGCTCCATCATCGCTAACCATCAGATGAGATAGTGGTCAAATGCGAAACTAGCCATAACAAAAAAAAGTTTTAAATAAAAAAGATTTTTTTTTAATTAAAAATCAATACCTAAGCCCTAAGCAAGTAGTACAACTTTTAAATCCTACAAAAGTAAATAATTATTAAAAATAAAAAAATATTGAAGTATTCAAAAAAGTGCGAAAATCCTTCAAAGAATCTAATTCTATTTTGATTCAAATACGTACTTAACACAAAATATTTATTCTTCAAGGAATCTATTTTGATCTAAATATTTTTTCCCATTTTCGTAATAAAAATATAAGTATCAAAACTTGTCGAGCTCCGTAAACAACTGCTTACCAAGTTTCGAACGCTACATTCATAAAGGCATATAAACCGAATACTACATTAATTGTCAATTGATTTTGAACCTTAAATAGGAAGCAAGAAAGTCTCAATTACCAAAGTTGTTTGTTTAACTTATTAATAAAGACTAGCTTACATAGAATTTGGAGATTAGGAAAACGTACTTTTTGTTCAGTTTTTTTTTTCTGAAATTTGTATGGAGTTATAGTTTTTGTTTGCTAATGTCACCGGTTTTTGAATAATATCGGTTACCTGTTATTGTTGAAGGACAAAAGATTATTCAGAAATCGAGAAGAAATGAGAATCGATTCAAGTTTACACTGCGCATTCGTGCAATTGAGCAGTTTTTGATTCATTTTTAGGGTTCCTCAAAAGGAAATACCGGAACCCTTATAGAATCACTTTGATGTTCGTCTGTCTGTCTGTCTGTCAAGACCCTTTATCTCGGGAAGGCATGGGCGTATGGAGTTGAAATTAAAACCATATACTGAAGTCTGCGGTCCATTTAAGCTGTGAAAAAATTAAACTTCTAAATTAATGAAAAAAAAAAGATACGGCCGTTTTTGCGGCCATTCATTGTCGATTCGGAAAAATCTACGAGACTCGATTCGGGATTTGAATTTATTTACGTCTATTCTGTACTTGACACATTTTTTTTTATTGTTTGTGTCAAAAATTAACTTTATCCAAAATCATATATAGAACTACATTTTCAAATGCGATCAATAGTTACTAAGATAAAAACCTTTTAAATCGAGTGGAAGGGGAAACTATCAAAAAACTGAATAAGGATGCATATACCGAAATGTGACGTCAGCGACGTTAGGTTACGTGTGTACAAAAGAGATAGCGAGATGTTTCCACCACGCCTCTACTCTTCCTGAAACCAATATATTTGAAATGCTAATTGCTGCATCATTTAACCCTTCAGATACCGTCAATTAGAGACACAATAGTAAGACAATAGATGCGCGGCCACCGGTGGTCGCTTGGGGATTCATGAATTAATAACCAATTTTGATACTTTTTTCAGAAAAAGATTTCTTTTTAGTATAGTTTAGTACAAAATATAAAAAACCCAATATCAAAAGTAAAATATAATTAATATAATATATTAATATAATAATATTCCACAACTATCACACAACGCCGTCTAGTCCCAAGCTAAGCAGAGCTTGTGTTATGGGTACTAGACAACTGATAAACATACTTATATATTTCTAAATACATACATATTTTAGATAAATTACACCCAGACACAGAACAAATGATTATGCTCATCACACAAACATTTGTTCTGGGTGGGAATCGAACCCACGACCTCCGGCACAGCAGTCAGGGTCACTAACCACTAGACCAACAGGCCAGTCAAAAATAAAGTCATTAAATAAAGTGAATGTTTTTTTTTATTCATTTAACTAGTGCTTGACGGCGATCCCAGCTGATGGTAAGCAGTGATGCAATTTCTGATGGTGAGGCGCACTAGTTTATTAAGAGCCTATTCACTTTAGCCTTGAAGACACCCAAATTAAAATCGGAAGGGCAGACCGCAGCAGGCAAATGGTGGTGGTGTTTGTAAATGTTTGTATGTTTGTTACTTTTTCACTCTTGAACGGCTAAACGAATTTTGATTAACTTTAATACGAGTAGACTATATCCTGTAATAGCACTTAGGAAACTTTTTTATCCAAGAAGTATGTTTCCTAGCCTGTTGGTCAATTAGTTAGTGGCCTCCTGACCACTATGCCGGAAGTCGTGGTTTCGATTCCCGCCCAAGACAAATGTTTGTATTATAAACACGATCATTTGTAGAAAATATAGATAAGACTTAAGTGTCCCCGCACACGGGCCACAAAAAAAAGCCGCTTCAAGCTTTTTTTTGTGGCGGCCATGCCTTCTTCGTAAGACTTCATTATGATACTGCACACATGACCACAAGCTCTCGCGCGAGCCTTTTTTGAGGCCGCTTCTAGCTTTTTTTTGTGGCGGCGTTTTTTTGCGGCTCGTGTGCAAGGATGCTTTTTTTTGCGGCCCGTGTGCCTACTAAGACGATAATGGTATGATGGCGTTTGAGTGACACCATTAGAACATTAAAATGTTTATCTGATGCTAATGAAAAAATAATGGAGGAAGTCCGCTCAGCTCATGGCTTGCGGCACACGTCTACTGGTTCTATTATTAGTAGTCCAATCGATATACGGAGTTAAATGTGACAGGACTTGTGGACCGCTCCGCTAGCTAGCCGACTTGCAAGAGGAGGGTGCCGTGTTTTATTACACACGATCTTTTGTCCGCAGTTTCGTCCACGTACATAATATATAGCTTATGTCACTCAGGAATACAGCAGCTATCGGTGAAAAAAAAATGTAGTAATCGGGCCAGTACCTATCTCTAGCTAAATTGATTGCAATCGTTAATGCTAGTAGAAAACTTTAATGTACGGGAATGACGTCGTCTCAAACGCTCAGTCACGTGGTCAGAACAAAAGAATCGGGGGCGTGGTCAACTGGATGCGATCGACGCAAGCGAAACGGTTGTAACTTGGCTAGGGGTCTGGACTTTCAGAGATTACTTCATATGTCTTCGAATTTTTGGTTCAAGGACATGCCGGTTTCCTCACGATGTTTTCCTTCACCGTTTTGAGAGCAGTGGTGATGAAATAAATTACACAAAGTAATGCGCCTGGCTGGGTTCGAACCCGCGGCCTACAACTCGTATGTCGGGGCCGTTACCATTCGGCCATCACTGCTCAGTGTCCTTCGGCGAAGCAGTAATGCTAGTCAAGGAGGCGTCCGCATGCGCGAGGGAACGGTTCTCACGCCCCAGCTACGGCCGAACGGCGAGCAAAGGGCAGCTAGCCGTCCTGCCGTCTGGTAATCGTCCGGATCGAGCGGGAGTCGAGGGGTCAGAGTCTTCCCCTGAGTTTGTTTCGGTGTTTCTTCTCAGGGTCTGACTACCCCAGGAAACACCGGCCTCATCTCGTTAAAACTGACTGAAATTAACGAGTAAAAGTGTTTTTTTTACAAACTTATTTACAAAATAAATATCATTTTAGGAAAACCTGGAACGCAAGGCATAAAAGGATCATAGGTTCATAGGAGAGGATTTTAGTCAGTAAGAGTCTGACACTATCACCCGCTCCACCCAAGGGTTGTTATTGGATGATTTTTGCCCACCACAAAAAAAAAAGTTATGTCGCACAATGAAACTAAAATAATAGCAACAGCCCTATTTTAATAAGCCACTCTGTATATGACCTAGTTTACGGTATATGTACAATATATTATTCATTCCATCACTAACTCACGTTAGACGTTACAGGCAGTTAGGGTCTAGTCTAGATAATACTATAATGCTAAAAGGCATAGAATTCTTCATAGTTTGACTGGCCTGTTGGTCTAGCTAGTGGTTAGTAACCCCGACCGCTATGCCGGAGGTCGTGGGGTGGATTCTCACCCAGGACAAATGTTTGTGTGATGAGCATGATCATTTCTTCTGTGTCTGGGTGTAATCCTACTAATATTATAAATGCGAAAGTTTGTATGTATATAATAATAGTGTATGGATGTTTGTTACTCTTTCACGCAAAAACTACTGAACGGATCTCGATGAAACTTGGTACACGAGTAGACTATATCCCGGAATAACACATAGGATACTTTTTATCCACGGATTATGTACGCGGGTAAAGCCGTGGGCAAAAGCTAGTTTATCTATAATACCTATGTATGTATTTAGAAATATATAAGTATGTTTATCAGTTGTCTAGTACCCATAACACAAGCTCTGCTTAGCTTGGGACTCGGCGTTGTGTGATAGTTGTGGGATATATTATATTATAAATATATATTATATTATATTAACTTGTAACTGAAAACACTAAATAGTGTGCAAGTTCTCTGATAAGGTACCTTTTTAACCGACTTCTAAAAGAAGAGGAGGCTCTCAATTCGAATTTTTGTATTTTTTTAAATGTTTGTTCGCGCATAACTTCGTCGCTTGCCAACCGATTTGAAAAAATATTTTTTTGTTGGAAAGGGTATACTTCCCAAATGGTCCCATAGTCATATCAAGTCATACCAAGTTGGGATCTGATGATGGAATCTTCACGAAATCGAGGGAAGTCCTCAAATTCAATTCAATTTTTAGTAGCTTATTTTTTTTTTGTTGTATTTTTAGGGTTCCTATTACCTATTACTAAGACTCCGCTGTCCGTCTGTCTGTCACCGGGCTATTTCTCAAGAACCGTGATATCTAGACAGTTGAAATTTTCAGATGATGTATTTCTATTGCCGATAAAACAACAAATACTACAAAAACAGAATAAACTAGCTTTTGCCCGCACGGCTTCGCTCCCGCTCTTCCCTACCCTACTCTACCCTACTCTACCCTATCAAACTTCACATGAACCATCTACTAAATAGTCCGAACAAAGCCTAAACATTTGGTTTGGATAGGTGAGCCCGTTCTTGAGTTATAAAATAACAACGAAAAGTGGCATTGATTTTTATATATTAAATATTTGAGAGGCTCCCCTACAACAAATGATTATTTTTTTTGCCGTTTTTATAGATAATGCGCACGAAGGTTTCCGAACCGAGCGTAACAAAAAACGAGCAAAAAAAAAAATACGTTTGTTGTATGCAAGCCCTCTTAAATATTCATTTTATAGAGTTTTTTTTTTTAGTATTTGTCCTAGCGGCAACTGAAATACATCATCTGTGAAAATTTACCCTGTCTATCACGGTTCATGAAATACAGCCTGGTGACAGACGGACGGACAGGGGAATCTTAGTAATAGGGTCCTTTTTTTTACGTTGGGCAAAAATCATCTTATGACAACCCCCGCTCTTGGGTGGAGCGGGAGATAGTGTCAGACTCTTACTGACTAAAAACCCACCCCGTTCCTTCTAGCCTTCATACCGGGGCTCGAGCTAACCCTGGCCAGTAGGCTTCGACCAAGCTGGGCCCCTCCTGTTGCTGACAACTCCTTGAGGCGCGCGGGAACAGTGCGCGCCGTCGACGTCTTGGGTTCGGTCCGGACAGTTACCGGACGGTCGGACAGCGAGCTATCCATGGCTCGCGTTTTACCTTTTGGGTACGGAACCTTAAAAAATATGGGACCGAACTGAGTTTAAATTCAGAGAAAAGTGAAAAGGGTATTTTTTTTTGAAAATATTTTTCAGAAAACAGGACCTAGACCATGACGTTTAAATTGTTTAATCTTGTTTCGGTGTGGGAAAGAGACAGAGCTATACAGCTTGTCTAGCGCCGTCTCTTACCCACACTGAAACAAGATTAAAACAATCTTACTTTGGACGTCATAGTAACCCAATGACTATACAACCACAGTAACCCCACAGATCATTGTTAAGTAGTTTAGCAAAAACGCAACATCCCGTATAACTGTACTGATCGATATTGTACGATGCATTATTTTGTTGAAATTCAACGAAAATGACCGTTCTTCGCAATTTCCTCTAAAACGCACTCGTTAATATGAATTTCTATTTGCAACTATGTATCAACGCTATATTCTATATAGAGTTTGTTTTTATGTAGGTATGTTTGTAGGAGGTAATCTTTGAAAGTACTGGTCTGATTATTAAAATTTTTTCACCGATAGAAAGCTGCTTTATTCCTGAGTGACATAGGCTATTTTATGTATGCGGGCAAAGCCGCGAGTAAAAGCTAGTTGTTCAATACAATGGCGGATTACAAGACTAGCAATTGCTACAGGACCCGCGCATTCGGGGGTCCTGCTCTTGAACGCAAGAAAAAAGTTATCAAAGTGTACCTACATAACATGTTTCCCCCAACTGTCGCCATAACGACCGGTCCTGTGCTTGACAGCATAGGACAGGTCACCGGTCCCCCTTGTGGGAGGGCGCACCAACGCTGCGTTTTCCGGTACGTAGTCACCACTCCAGAACCTTTCTTTTTCTTATTGAACTTTATAAATATGAATTATAAAATTTATATTAGAAATTGCCCGGTTTCGAACCAGCAATCTGATGTTTAGAAGGCGGGTGCGCTAACTACTTTTTGACTGGCCTGTTGGTCTAGTGGTTAGGGGCCCTGACTGCTATGCCTGAGGTCGTGGGCTCGATTCCCACCCAGGACAAATGTTTATGTGATGATCATTTGTACTGTGTCTGGGTGTAATTTATCTATAATATGTATGTATTTAAAAATATATAAGTATGTTTATCAGTTGTCTAATACCCATAACACAAGCTCTGCTTAGCTTGGGACTAGACGGCGTTGTGCGATAGTTGCATGGAATATTATTGTTACTGAGCCATTACAACGCACCTAAATCTAGATTATACGAATATACAATATAGTGAAGTTACTAGTGCGATGTGATTCAGCGGTAAACACAAGAGTTGATACAACCCCCCCTATGGGGTCGTAGGGGGAGGGGGTTAGGAGTAGTGTTGCCAGACGTCCCGATTTGCGCGGGATGTCCCGATTTTTAGGTAAGTTGTTGAAACCTCAAAACTGCAATTTTACTGGAAAGCATTTCAAAGATGCTTTTTGCGATATTAAACACATTTTCAATTAATCTTTAGGCTAGTGACCCGCCTCGGCTTCGCTCGGGTGCAAATACAATGCAAAAAAACTGTACACATAAAAGCCTTCCTCTTGAATCACTCTACCTACCTATTTAAAAAAAACCGCATCAAAATCCGTTGCGTAGTTTTAAAGATTTAAGCGTACATAAGGATATAGGGAGAGAAAAAGCGACTTTGTTTTATACTATGTAGTGATGATCAGTATGCGAGTATAGTTTCTATAATGGTAAGACTTATTGGACTTTTTTAATTTTAGTAATAGATTCAGATTACAGACAAGAGAGAGATTACATACAATCAGACATTTTTGAGTGAAAAACACAAAATCTCCATTTTGTGGGGTGGTTACAACTACTTACCGTGGGAAGCATCGACCTGATCGGGACGCTAAATAATAATAATAATAATAAATCATTTATTATCAGGCATCTTGGCCCATAGATATATACCTTACAGACTAACATACATATAGAGTAAGTACAAGTTGTCGTTAGTAAATAAGACTTAAATCTATGTTAGTAACACTTCACATTGCACTCAGTTCACTTCGTGCTGTTCTGTGGCACCTGTCCGCGGAAGCGACGGAACACCACGCCCTGCGGCCAAAAGTCTTCCTTCAACACGAGGGGCAGAAAAGTCCCGATAAATAAATAACCCTGAAACTCAGAGCGACTGAAGAAGTCTGGGTTTTACTCAGTAAAAGTTTGACACGTCTTCTCGTTCCTCCCCAGAGCAGAAGTAATTCGACAATTTCTCACCTAAAAAAATATGTATTAAAAAAAGAAATCCTGATCTAAAACCCTAAATCCCGATTTTTTTTACCATCTGTCCCGATTATTATCCGAACGGAGCTGGCAACACTAGTTGGGAGCTAATACTGTATGTTTGCTAACTAGGTCTGCCAGGATCTCTCGTTAGCGCCATATTAGCGAGGTTATTAATTCCAATGATGGATCTAGTTACAGCAGATTGATAAGTAAATAATATGCATTAACTGGTGCCACGCCCTGGCTTTGATCGGACGGAGAAGGAACGGGGTGGGTTTTTAGTCAGTAAGAGTCTGACTATCTTCTGCTCCACCCAAGAGCTGGGGTTGTTATAAGATGATTTTTGCCCACCGAAAAAAAAAGTATCTACTTTACTTTTTATACCAACGCTCGGTGGACGCACACTAATGAGCGTTTGAGCCGGAACTGTTCGACGAGCGGGCCGAGACGCTCCGAGATATCGTGTCCGTGAGCGGTGTCTATGTGTGCGTTGCTCGAGCGCGCTTTGTATGTATATATATTTTGCGTCACAGTCAAGCACTAGTTTATATCATGGTTGACGGGACTAAATGGAAGAAAAGTATGCTACAGTCTAGTACCTAAATCCCAGTTTATATCATGGTTGACGGGACTAAATGGAAGAAAAGTATGCTACAGTCTAGTACCTAAATCCCAGTTCAAATTTTATGACGACCTAGAAGTTTTGATAATTTAATCACAGAGGCTAAATATCAATTGAGTTAATATTTGAGCATATAAGCCAATTGTATTATAACGAAGCGCTAGCCGGCCCACGCCCTACACTGGCTCAAATGGTCAATTTCCTTTAATTGTGACGTAACTCTAACTATGTCATAGAGACAACTTATTGTAAGTAGGTTAAATCGGAGCGAACTTATTAAGACAGGTCGTGAGGCTCTTTGGACCGCACTCCCAACTACATAAACATATAAAAATAAAAATAAATATTGAGCAGTATTTTGGGACCACATTTTTTTTTTTCAAACTCCGAAATAAAATTCACATAGGCATACATGGGCATTTATAAAACACCAGAAGCTAGTGCACGGTTCCAAATTGGTCTTTTCCTATGGAGAAGAACTGGCAAGAAACTCCATCGTTACTCTTTTAAAAAAATGGTTGTTCATACAATCTTTACTAATATTATAAAGTATATAATAAATAAATAATAATAATTAATAAAGTGAGTTTGTTTGTTTGTTACGTCTTCACGCCTAAATGGAAAAACCGATTTTGATAAAACTTGGTACACGGATAGACCATGTCCTGGAATAGGACTTAGGATAACTTTTATCTCGGAAGTGTGTTCCGTTGGGATAATTTTCTGCTATCTAGTTTTACGTCTACCTAATTTTAGTTTTATTCTGCTTTTAGCTAGATATTGTAGACCGGTCTATATTGTACAGAAAAGCACAAAAACAAAAAAACCAACAGTTATTTTTGGTAACTGTACTTTAATGGTTTCCTTGTGGTCTTAAAATTACGATTAAAAAATTAAACATCTAAAAGTATTTTTGTAACCCTATCTGCAAGATAAATATCATTATCATTTATCAAATGTCAAAAAATATATTATGTCAAAATTAATTTGTTTATAAAGCCCAAGCTAGTTTCCTATTCACATTATAATTTACGGTGTACAAAGGTTTTTCTTTTCATTATATGCACGAAGTATCAAAACGTTTACGGTGTACAAAGGTTTTTCTTCACTATGTGCACGAAGTATCAAACCCGCTCGGTCGTAGTACACCTGATGTAACGTAGCTCGTGTCGAGGCAGCGGTGAAGGACGCAATGCACATTTTTATACGCTAACTTAAATATCGAGTTCTGTGTTTTACATGAAGGTTATTTTGAATAAAATGTTAGTAACTAATATTGTGTATTTACTTGTTTTGGAGTTAAGGATTTGAGTTTTGGATGTTCTAAGTGGAATGAGGAAAATAGATTTTATTTTAGAACCGTGGTTAATCTACTTTAGGATGATAGCCTGAGTTTGTAAATATTTATACTTTACTTCATAACATAATAATAATCATTATAAATAATAATATAATCCGATAAACCGATGGATGCGAGACGCACAGGATCGTTCGTTGTGGCGACGCTTGAGGGAGGCCTACAGTGGACGTATATCGGCTGATATGGTGATGATGACGATGAATATAATAATCACACTTAATTATTATAAAGGTGAATGATTGTAAAGGTATTAGTACCTTTGTTATTTCTTCACCCTCGAATAGCTTGCTGACAAACCACTACTAATATAAAGAAAAAAAAAACTAATATTTTTGTTAGTAAGAAAATCTCAAAAACGACTGGACCGATTATAAAAACCCTTCCACCAGTAGAATACTACTTTATCACTGAATGATATAGGCATAATATTTTCAGGCGGACAAAGCGACTGGCAGATGTTAGTCAAATAGTAAAACCTTTATTTAAAAATTCACACTTAATATTAGCTATATTTTTATTTTGTCAAAACATAAGGATGGAAAAACATCGTTGAATACATGCACCAATAGACGATGTTTGCACTGAGGGCCCTACTGCCGGAGTCAGACAGTATGAAGAGCAGTGTTGCGAAATAAATAATACAAAGCATAGCAAACGCCTAGCAAGGCCTATGTCCAGCAGTGGACGATTTTCGGCTGATATGATGATGATGATGATAGCAAACGCCTAGATTAGGTTCAAGACTTATAACTCGTAAGTCGGGACCGTTACCTCTGGGCTACTATTGCGCTCACAGTAATTGTACGATATTTTCTGCGTAAGAACAATTTGCTTGCTACGGTTTTCCCGTCCTATAATAATTTAGGCGTCTTTAAGGCTAGAGTGAATAGGCTCTTAATAAACTAGTGCGCCTCACCATCAACGATTGCTTCACTGCTTACCATCAGGTGGGATCGCAGTCAAGCACTAGTTTATACCGATAAAAAAAAATTCATCATCATCATCATCATTTCAGCCGACAGACGTCCACTGCTGGACATAGGCCTCCCCCAAGTGTCGCTAAACTGGAAGACAAAGCGTCGGAAAAAAAAATAGTTAATAGTAATTTTTGTGTACAAATAATATTAAAAGTATCAAGACTTGTGGTCGTGCGCGCCGGAATGTGACGTCGCGCTTACGAAACATTTGCTGCGGAAGTGAGGCGCGGTGTAGCGGCAAAATTTGTTTATTTATACTTTACTATTTTGTAGTATTATGTTTAACCTTTTCGACGCCCATCTATATAATACGCGATGTGTCCTCCAGCACGACGCAACAATTTTTTTCTATGTTAAACTAACTAACAAATGTTTCTATTAAATATAAAACAAACAAGAACTTTTGGGTGAAAAAGTTAAAAAATATGGCAACAGGGCAATTTTCCATAAAAACAAAATAAAAGGTCTTGTAAAAGTCGTAAATTTATTTTATACTATTATTACTTCTAATCAAGTAGTGGCGCAGAGGGCACGAAAATCTCGAACTTGTGTACAAGTGATTGGCGTTCAAAAGGTTAAGTACGTATATTCTAAAATATACTCCATCTGTTTAGGTAGTCAAGTAAAGGTAATCTTGATATGTCTTTTTATTTAAAATAAATCGTATAGAATACATACAAAAATCATTTAAATTAAGTTAATTACCTAACATCAGTTTAGGTAAATAATAATAATATTCCACAACTATCACACAACGCCGTCTAGTCCCAAGCTAAGCAGAGCTTGTGTTATGGGTACTAGACAACTGATAAACATACTTGTATATTTCTAAATACATACATATTATAGATAAATTACACCCAGACACAGAACAAGTGATCGTGCTCAATACACAAACATTTTTCCTTTGGAATCGAACCCACGACCTCCGGCATAGCAGTCAGGGCCACTGACCACTAGATCAACAGGCCAGTCTCAGTAATACCTAATTGTAAACATTTTTAGATAGAATTTTTAGACATTTTTTTATTTTTAGTTATGCATATCCGGATACATCACTACCTATTTCGAGGTATAAATACAGAGACTATACAATTATACATCAATTAATAACTTAAAAAAATCATCAGCTTATCAATTCCCTCTTTTTAAACTTAAAACTAAAAAACGCATTGACAAAAAAACGTAAGAAACCAAAAGCTATAAAAATTAACGTAACACAAATATACATTAGCGCACTTGTGCAGCGAGAGCGCTCTAGCAAGCGAACAATTTGAGGACGCAGGGCTGGCGAGCGCTATAAACGAGCATCTATTTTTAAAACCATATTTTGTTGGTCTTTTTCCTTTAAAAGTCTACAAATGCGAAAGTAACTCTGTCTGTCTGTTTGTTAATTTTGCAAGTCTTATTTTATTTGGTTTTGGCCCACGTCCGATAATCAGTGGCCGATTTTTTGTAGGAGAAAATTAGGACACACTGATAGCAATAGTGCAACGCACACGTCCTACAAAAAGTCGGTCAGAAATACAGAACAATATACAAATATACAAAATCGGTCCGATTTTCTGTCCTACAAAAAGTCTGACGTGGGCGGGCAACGTTTTGTTCATACTTAAGCAACGCAGATTGAAAAATTTTTGGTTATTTGTACCACTACCTCAATTTTATTATTAATTTATTAACTTCATTACAAAACTATTATATTAAGAGTGAATAGGTTACTTCTAGGCAAGCGTGTTCCATCGTCGACCACATCATCGCTTACCATCAGGTGAGATGGTGGTCAAACGCAAGCCTATCAATAATAAAAAAAAATGAAATTAACCCTTCAGATACCGTCAATTAGAGACACAATAGTAAGACAATAGATGCGGGGCCACCGGTGGTCGCTTGGGGATTCATGAATTAAAATATTACAATACAAAATAATAATAAAAAGATGAGAGCAAGAGCAGTGGTGGCCAAGTGGTAACGGCCCCGACCTACGAGTTGTAGGTCGCGGATTCAAACCCAGCCAGGCGAATTACTTTGTCTAATTTATTTCATCACCACTGCTCTCAAAACGGTGAAGGAAAACATCGTGAGGAAACCGGCATGTCCTAGAACCAAAAATTCGAAGACATGTGACATCCACCAACCCGCACTGGGCCCGCGTGGTGGATTACGGCCCATTCCCTCTCCTAGAGAGAAGGCCTGAGTCCCAGCAGTGGGAACATTATAAGGCTGATATGCTATGCTATGTTATGCTCCATAGACCATATCCTGCAGACATAGGATATTTTTAATTCCAGGACACACTTTTTAATCACAATGAAAGAATCATCCTTACTAATCTATAATATAAAAATGAATCGCAAAATGTGTTGGTAAGCGCATAACTCAACAACGGCTGGACCGATTTCGCTAATTCTTTTTTTGTTGTGATTGTTATTGTAAGGAAAAGGTTTTTATAGAAAAAAAATTAGGGTAGAGTAGGGTAGAATAGGGTAGAGTAGGAGTAAGTTTGTTTATTTTTAACGTCTTCACGCCTAAATGGCAAAACCAATTTTGATGATTTTTAGGACAGAGATAGTTGGAACCCTGGAGACGGACATAGGCTATTTTTTTTAGTGAGAAAAAGGGGAGAAAGAGGGAAGTCAAGTACAAATATTATTATTAAATTAAAGTATATTAATAAACGCGCGCGAAGCCGCGGGTAAAAGCTAGTCTTCTTTTTTTATTTAGCCATTACTTTCCCACTGCTGGGCAAAGGCCCCAAGTCCTTCCAAAATTTCTTCTCCTGCGCTGTCTGTAACCAGTCCTCGTGGTAGGCGTCCAAATCATCCCGCCACCTCTTTCTAGGCCGGCCTCGACGGCGCCTTCCCTCAGTAGGAACCCACTGTGTGGCGATGCTTGCCCAGCGGTCCCTGTGCATGCGGCCGACATGGCCCGCCCAGTCCCATTTGAGCCTGGCAGCTTTTTTGCCCACGTCTATTATACCTGTTCTTCTTATAAAAAGTAAATATTTGCATGGAGTAATATAGCTTCTCAACGTACGAGACCCTCAACAGGATTACAATAGAATGTCATTTTCAGTAAGTCATTGCTTATTAAGCATAATTTCTGTTATCAGTGTTATCACGACACGTTATATTATGACGACTTATCAGTTGGTACTCGTATGGTTCATGATGACGTCAGCTTAACATTATCACAAGTCTTTTTTTTGTAACTACTCATTTTTCTGGATGCAAGTTTTTTTTTTAAGAAATAAAGAAAGGAAGATGATATTTTATTTGCCACACATACACACAATTTAAACACATAAGATAAAAATAAAATTACCTAACGTTGTGTCTTGCGCTAATCGCGTTCTAATTCAGCAAAAATGCCAGACCACTACCTGGTAGTTGCCTGACGCTGGTTTTCAACTGGACCTTATTAAGAGTTTGTGGTGGTAAAGGTAGAACTTAAGGTCTCGACACATATTTTCACTGTTTTTCGTACAACCGCTCATAACCGATTATGACGTTATTACACATTTTTCATTAGATATTTTGGAAACACAGTATCTTGTGG
This sequence comes from Mythimna lalbum, assembly GCA_949319445.1. NCBI lineage: Eukaryota > Metazoa > Arthropoda > Insecta > Lepidoptera > Noctuidae > Mythimna > Mythimna lalbum. The sequence continues at coordinate 10,750,129 of OX439375.1, forward strand.
ATATTATCTAGGCTTCTACTGAAATCAATTTCAAAATTTGTGTAAAACTAATCCAGTAAAGTCTCCTATTTTGTATGAAATTTGACACTTCATAATTTGCCTAAAAATTAAAAAAGTCAAAAAAGTCAAACTACAGAAGCCTTGCACATTTTATTAAGATTCTAAATGACGACAACTTTTTTCAAAAACTTTTAAGGGTTTAAAAAAAAAACAGCTATTTTCTGGAGCAAGTTTTGTGAAATATTCGGGTAAACCTCGGAATTACCGGATACTAACCGAGTTTTCAGGCGTTATCTCTCTTTTTCTGCGTTACCTTTTCGTCAAACATCGCGTTGGTTTGCGTTAGATGAAGTAACAAGCTTTTATAACATTTTCGATGTTTACGATAGGCGAGTGGAAAAGGACCCTCTTAACCCTTCAGATACCGTCAATTAGAGACACAATAGTAAGACAATAGATGCGCGGCCACCGGTGGTCGCTTGGGGATTCATGAATTAAGTTATTGTTATTAGGATCAACACATTACAGGCACTGGATATGTATTTATAGCTACGTTTTATAATGCTATTCAAGTGCTGTAACAGTTAGATACAATGACCAGATTTACATAAAACATTTGATTTTAAAACACATACAATTGTTTGTAATTTGTTTTTTATTTATGATGTTATATTTAGAATCATTTATTTTAAAATAATGGCTAATTAAATCAAACTTAGCACTTATTTCAAGTCAAAGTCAGTCAGTCAGTCAGTCAGTCGGAAAAATTATGTTTTGACTAGCTTTAACCCGCGACTTCGCCCGCGTTTATTAATATACTTCACTCTTTCTCCCCCATTTCTCACTTATAAAAAAAATAGCCTATGTCCATCTCCAGGGTCCCGACTATCTCTGTACCAAAATTCATCAAGTTTTGCCATTTAGGCGTGAAGACGTAACAAACAAACAAATAAACAAACATACTCACTTCCGCTTTTATAATTTTAGTAAGGATTTCTATGGAGAAGAATGTGCCGGCCTGAAACTCCATGGTAAAGTAATAGATGATTCTTTAATTCATGAATCCCCAAGCGACACCCGGTGGCCGCGCATCTATTGTCTTACTATTGTGTTTCTAATTGACGGTATCTGAAGGGTTAATTGAGAGAAAAAAAATTGTCATCATTCAAATCTTGATTAAATTTGCAAGGCTTCTATTGTTATATTTTTTTTACTTTCCTAATTTATGAGTACATTATGATGTGCCAAAATTCATGCAAAATAGCAGATTTTCAGAAGCCTTTACTGGATTAGTCCAACACAAATGTATAAATTGCTTTCAATAGAAGCCTACATAATATCCACACGATATCTATTTTTAAAAATATCGAATGAAAAATGTGTAATAACGTCATAATCGCGTAAGAGCGGTTGTATGAAAAACAGTGAAAATGTGTGTCGAGTTGCATGCTCTTAAGGTGACAGTACTCGTAGCAAGCAAGAAGAGCAAGCAATTCAAATTGTAACAATACATGCAAATATGTGTCCCGAGTATCAAAACATTAACAATTATTTTTAATCAATATATTAAAAAAATTGGAGCCCACCGATACCGGGTTCAGAGTTGAAAGTTTGAGTGTTTTACTAAGCTGCTTTTATGTACCTTCGTCTTTAATCAATAGTTAATATTATCTTTTCTCCATGTGTTGGTAAATATGGAAAATATAAATAAAAGGTAATAACAATAATATCGTCCGCGCGGCAGCCCTGACGCCGCGGCAAGTATGCGCCCGATATTTTTTCACTGCTTGGACAAATACTCAATGGAGTCGACTTAGCACTGTTTTTATTTTTATTATCTTTTGTTTTTGCACATAACACTTTTAATTGTAACTGATAATTGATTTGTGTTTCCTGATACCTCTATAGAGGTATTTAAGTCAAGAGTGAATAGGTTTCCTTCTAGGCAAGTGTGCTCCATCGTCGATCACATCATCGCTCACCATCAGGTGAAAAAGTAATCAAACGCGAGCCTATCAATAATAAAAAAAAAACTATGATTTTATAGTTTTTTCAATGACTAGAAAAAAAACTCATAACCTTGAGTGATTTTTGGAATGCAACATATCATATTAAAGACGCCATTTATTCACAGAAAAGTACCAATCAGTTGTCAAAAATAAAAACCTAAGAATAATACGAGTAGTTATATTATCACAGTATTTTTTTCTAATAGATAGATAAATTCTTTACTGTACACAAAAAAAAAAAATACACAAGAAACTTTAAATTAATAGGGTGTCACAATGGGCGGTCTTATCGCTAAAAGCACTAATAAAGGGAATAAACAACCAAATAACTTTCACAAAAATTCTCAACAACTAATAAACATGTTTCGTCTCCACTCCTTCACTAGAACATCTTGCATCTCGCTCGCACACTCGCGAAGGGATTAAAGTAGCGTTCACGTAAGTAGCTGGCTGCGAGTATTTTATTTTTATTTATTTTATTATTTCATTAATGTCAATCGATGTTTTTTGTTGACACGAGTCATCGATTATTTGAAAATTAGAGGGAGATTCGTAACTAATAGTCGTTTTATAAATTAGACTGGTTTCTGCTCGGTGTTTCACTGTATACTAGTTGTGTCAGCAGAGGTCCAGGCTCGAGGTTTGTCAGCGAGCCATCGAGCGCAGTATCCTAGGTGTTTCGAATTTCCGACAGCGTAAGGAACACAGAGCTGCGCGCCAAAACTAAGGTCGAAGCTGCCACTCTAAAGTGGGATTGGGCCGGATATGTTTGCCGAATGTCAGATGAGCGGTGGGTTAAAAGAGCCACTTATTGCGTCCCATTGAACGCAAGGCGACATCACGGCAGACCAAGGCGAAGGTGGAGAGATGAGCTTGATAAGTACCGGAGGGACTGGTCCGCAATGGCTGAAGACAGACGTGTGTGGAGAAGGGAGAGGGAGGCCTTCGCCCATCAAGCGGGCGTAAATGGGCTAACTAACTAGTTGTGCCAGCGACTTCGCTCGCGTGATTGGAATTAAGTGCCAATGTACTAAGTAGTGAAAACATTTTCAGAATGGGTCCAGTAGTTTCAGAGCTTTCCAAATAAGTACACCTAAGTGCGCGTTTCCTTTTCAAGGCATATTTCACGGCGACTGATCGACACTGCGTGACCAGAGGGCTGGCTCGTTCTTTGCCCAAAGAATTAGCATTGCCATTCAACGTGGCAATACTGCCAGTCTTCTGGGCACATTTCCGGATGACAGCGATGTGGAGGAGTACTTTGACGCCTGAGCGTGCTTTGTCTTTTTGTATTATATTTATGTACATAGTTAGGTTTTAGTATAAATAGTTTATTTAGTATTCAAGTTTTTTGTAATGTACATATGAATTAAAATGTATATGTTTAAAATATTAAAAAGCAACAAATAACAAAAAAAAAAGTACACATAATATATAATTCTTCTGTACTTACTCGTGTATGTCGGGCCCTAACAGAATACCAGCGCTGCGTTATCTATCTCTATAGATATTGCAACATATGCTGAGTTAGGTGCCTTTTTGACCTTGCACAAATTTTAAAGTTATTTTTTTTTCATACTAAATTGTATTTTCTTAATCCTTACTAATATTATAAAAGCAAAAGTGAGTTTGTTTTTTTGTTACGTCTTCACGCCTAAATGACAAAACCGATTTTGATGAAACTTGGTACACGGATAGACCATGTCCTGGAATAGGACATAGGATACTTTTTATCCCGGAAGTATGTTCCCTTGGGATAATTTTCTGCTATCACGCGGGCGAAGCCGCTGGGAGCAGCTGGTATTATATAGGTATGGTATTTTCTTTAATGTAGGTATCCATTCAACTGTTTTTAAATTTAAATGTATATGTGAGGTACAAATAAACGTTTTTCTTTCTTTCTTTCTTGATCTCCTAGCTCTTCCTAAACGGTTTGAGTGCTTGACCGCTATTAATGTTTTTTATTTGTGCATGAACGCTACTTTGTCAAACGCATTTCCGTTGAAGGTTATCGTTTGTCTACGATTAGGCTGCTCGCCCACGTCCGATAATCGGTGACCGATTTTTTGTAGGACAAAATAGAACACACTGATAGCAATAGTGCAATACACACGTCCTACAAAAAGTCGGTCAGAAATACAGAGCAATGTCACAAATATATAAAATCGGTCCGATTATCTGTCCTACAAAAAGTCTGACGTGCGAGAGCAGCGTAAATGGCTAGACCGATTTGGATGAAATTTTGTGTGTATATTTGAGTGGACCCCTGGATGTTTCGGAAATACAAGTTCGGGCAAGAAAACTTCTGCCGGAACCGCTAGTTATATTAAAGTACTATTAAAGAACACGGGAAGGTTTTAGACAGTTAAATTCTAACACTCTCGCTCCACCTAGAGCGGGAAAAGTTATTTTATGATTTTACACCTCAAATAAAAAACTTCTTACAAAAAAATTAAAACGACTTCAATGTCAAATAACACTGAAAAGTACAAAATAACTTCAATTTCGGAAGTCGGTGTTTCTATATAGATAGTTTTGTCTCTTCGTTATTTAACACCGACTTCCGAAATTGAAGTTATTTTCCTTTAAAACAAAAAAAAAATAATTCAAAATCGGTCTACAATTGATCGAGATATCGATGAACATACATACAAAAAAAAAAACATACATTCAGTAGAACCTTCTCCTTTTCGAAGTCGGTTAAAAAAACAACAGCAAAGGCCCAGCTGGGTCGAAACGTGCTGGGGCCAGGGTTAGCTCCGAAAGGTAGCTCAGACCCCGGTACGAAAGGCAACGAAGGAACGTCTGACACTGTCTCCCGCTGCGCCCAAGAGCGGGGGCTGTCATTGGATGATTTTCCCCACCATAAAAAAAGGCTCCTCAAGTAACACAGAACAATCCCTACTAATATTATAAATGCGAAAGTAACTCTGTCTGTCTGTCTGTCTGTCTGTTACGCTTTCACGCAAAAACTACTGAACGGATTTAGATCAAATTTGGTAGGTAGGTAGAAGAGACACTGGAATAACACATAGGCTACCTATAATTCCACTGCTGAGCACGGGTCTCTGCCCGCGCGATATAAACTGTAGTCCACGCGGGCGAAGCCGCGGGCGTTAGCTAGTAACCACATAAGTTGGAGACGACGTGCCCGAGCTGTGCGTTATCAGCTCGAGTATAAAACCTTATCAATGAGGCTAGCGGCGCGATGTGGTACACGAGCCTGGAGCACACGCACAGCGAGATATAGCTTAGAGGGTGTACACTAATCTACATTTATATCGTAGCCAGACCTTAGAATTGATCACGTCATGATATGGCCAACTAAAACTGGCCAGATTTGCCAGTGATGTAGGATTATACACGGTGTAAGGGACAGCCCTCCGCAAACTTTAAGGACTTGCTCAGTAGACGAAACTGAACAACCTTCCACAATTTGTTTTTCAGGAAACGAAAACAAAATCCGCCTCTCCATACAAACTGTCCAATCAAGTTTATAATTTTGTATGGAGAGGTTGATTTTTTTTCCTATCAACGTTTTTGTTGGGTAAAAATCATCACAATGACATCCCCCGCCCTTGGGCGGAGCGGGAGATAGTGTCACTCGTACTGACTAAAAAACCCAACCCGTTCCTTCTTGCCTTTCGGCCCGGGGCCGAGCTTCCCTTTCTAACTAGAGCCTTGCCCCAGTAGGCTTCGACCCAGCTGGACCCCTCCTGTTGCTGACAACTCCTTGAGGCGCGCGGGAACAGTGCGCGCCGTCGACGTCTTGGGCTCGGTCCGGACAGTTACCGGACACCTAGATCAACGTGACAAAATCTCCTCAAAAACAGGAAATATTAAATCAAATAAAGGGTCGTTTATCAAACCTACAGTTGTATTTTTGACGGTCATGAAAAATTTATAAATTATAAGATTTTCTCAAACAGTATGTTAATTGGTAGCATCCTACCGAGTTCAAAGGTTGAGGCCTCCCTATGACGACCATGACAAAGGTCACAGAGCATCATTCTAATCCCGAACCACGCTCAACTTGTTTGTATATTTTAACACTATGCTTTTGCCCGCGGCTTCGTCTGCGGACAAAAAATAGCCTGTGTCACTCAGGAATAAAGCATCTTTCTATCGGTGAAAAAATTTTAGCAATCGGACCAGTACTTCCAAAGAAATTGTATGTTTACACATCGTGAGGAAACCGGCATGTCCTAAAACCAAAAATTCGAAGACATGTGACATTCACCAACCCGCACTGGGCCCGTGTGGTGGATTACGGCCCATTCTCTCTCCTAGAGAGGATGCCTGAGTCCCAGGTTTATAGATTATTTGTATATACAAAAGGAAAAACTGACTGGCTGAGATATCAGCGCACAGCCGAAACTACAGGACCTAGGAGCGTAAAATTTTAAACAAGGTTTCCTTTTATGAAGTAGGCGAGCTCTATAGGATTTATCAAAGTTTACCCCCGAAGGGGATGGAACAGGAGTCCAAGGATTTTATGGCGAGACCTACTTTGTTGCGGGCGAAACCGCTGGAAGAAGCAAGTCTAATATAAAAGAAGAAACTGACTGACTGACATATCAACGCACAGCCGAAACTTCTGGGACTAAGAGTGTGAAATATTGCATAAGGTTTCCTTAACTACGTAGACGAGCCGTAAGAGAGGGTTTTCTAAAGTTCACGTCCTAACTGTTCCCGCACACAAGCCTTAAAAAAAAGCTAGAAGCGGCCACAAAAAAAAACAGCTGAAGCGCGCGACACCTCCTTTGTCCGGTGAAGCTTGAAGCCGCTTCAAGCGTTTATTTGTGGCAGCACCGCCGCACACGAGCCACAAAAGCCGCCTCAAAATGAAGCTTGAAGCGGCGTTTTTTGAAGTTCATGTGCGGGGATAGTAAGGGGATGACTCAGGGGCGAAGCCGCTACCAGAAGCTAGTTTGTAGTATAGCTTGTGATATCCCAGCTTGCCGTGTGCAACAAGCGAGGTTGTTTCAACTATAAAACTTACTAACATACTAAGGAGGCAGGTTTAATCATCATAATAAATATGTTCACTGTAAATGTAGGGTGCACAGAATTGGTTTTTATTTTTTTTTATACCTAGTCAAGTCATAAGTATAAACACAGTAAAAACTTTTCTTTTAGAATGCTGGCCATAAAAAGTTTATTGAATTCGAATTTCGAATTGTTCGTTAAAATAAAAATGTGTACTTTTTAGAATTTTACTCATTTTTAAGGCCGGACGGCCCACATTCGGTTTCCGGACTAGGTTTTCCGATCAGGAATTCAGATTCGGAATTCCGTGAGAGACGCACGGAGAAAATTTCGAAACGGATGTCAGGTTTGTTTTCCGTTCGGTAAAAGTCAGAAAGTGTGATATGAGCGTTTAGGTTTCCGAATCTGAATTCCTGATCGGGAAACCTAATCCGGAAACCGAATGTATGCGTCGTGCCTAAATATAACTTAAATACACTTGAGAATTGTGATACAAAATTTCACCAATTTTACATCACAATATCTACTAGGTATCAATCTGCGAATAATTTTAATAATAAATTAAATTTTATATATATAGAAAACTATTTTCGCGGACAAAGTCGCAGTAAAAGTACTAGACTAACCTAGTTTTTTTCTAGTCTAGTATTTTTTTCACCGATAGAAAGCTGCTTTATTCTTGAGTGACATAGGCATATTATACGCGGGCGAAGCTGCGGGCAAAATCTAGTCAATACATTATTATAAAACAAAGTTCCCCGCTGCGTCTGTCTGTCTGTTTGCGCTAAACTCAAAAACTGCTGTAGCGGTTTTCACCACTCGATAGCGTGATTCTCGAGGAAGGTTTTAGTATATAATTTGTTAAGTTTTTGTATTTAATTCTGTGTACATTAACGATATTTGTTGAAGATGTCGGGAAAAAAATAAGCCAATAAGAACCATGTTACCCCGAATTTAACGCAAGCCAAGCCGCGGGCAAAAGCTAGTAGATTATAAACTGGAATATACATATAAGTGTAGGTATGTAGATTCGTTTGTGTAGATATTACCGGTTGCGAAGACAACGCGAGGAGGGAAGGACTATTTTTAGAAGAGGATCTCACTCAGGCGACCTCTTTTATTTAATAAGATACTAATGGTTTTGACAAGGAACAGCTAAGAGATTACCAAACATGTCTTTTAATATGGTATAGAATAGCATAGTCGGCCTTATAATGTTCCCACTGTTGGGACTCAGGCCTCCTCTCTAGGAGAGGGAATGGGCCGTAATCCACCACGCGGGCCCAGTGTGGGTTGGTGAATGTCACATGTCTTCGAATTTTTTGGTTCTAGGACATGCCAGTTTCCTCACAATGTTTTCCTTCACCGTTTTGGGAGCCGTGGCGATGAAATAAATTACACAAAATAATGCGCCTGGCTGGATTTGAACCCGCGACAGACAACTCGAAAGTCGGGGCCATTACCACTCCGCCACGACTGCTCTTTATTTTAATACTAGCTTTCCGCCCGCGGCTTCGCCCGCGTGGACTACAGTTTTTATCGCGCGGGCAGAGACCCGTGCTCAGCAGTGGAATTATAGGTAGCCTATGTGTTATTCCAGTGTTTCTTCTACCTACCTACCAAATTTGATTTAAATCCGTTCAGTAGTTTTTGCGTGAAAGCGTAACAGACAGACAGACAGACAGAGTTACTTTCGCATTTATAATATTAGTAGGGATGGGAAATCATCAAAATACTTCTCACGCTTCAGGATGAGAGTGAGGGCGTGTCATATTTTTAAAATGTTCCTATTTTGCCTAGCGTTCCAGGCATGGTCCTGGTAGGTAGGTTTCTATGCAACAGCTAGCAATAATAAAAGAATCCTACAAACTGAGAACCTCCTTTTTTAGAAGTCGGTTAACTTACACTCCCACTACGACCTACCATCATCACCCTCCTACCCTTATCCCGTTTTATTTGGGGTCGGCGCAACACGTTTTTTTCTTCCATTCTGTCCTGTCGCTCGTCGCGCTATCACTAACTCCCTTTTCATTCATATCACTTCTCACACCATCCATCCATCTTTTCTTTGGCCTCCCTCTTCCTTTTCCACTACGACCTACCAGACTTATATGTTTCCTAGTACGATCTATTCTAGTCCGTTGATCACTACAAGATATTTGTGAAGAACTGAAAATGTAGAGTTATAAATAAATAGATGAGTCAGGGTTTAAAACAGGGTCGTCCTTTAAATACACTGTGGTTGTATAGAGAGCAGTGGTGGCTGATTGGTAATGGCTCCGACTTACGAGTTGTAGGTCGAGGGTTCGAACCCAGCCAGGCGCATTACTTTGTGTAATTTATTTCATCACCACCGCTCTCAAAACGGTGAAGGAAAACATCGTGAGGAAACCGGCATGTCCTAGAACCAAACATTCGAAGACATGTGACATCCATCAACCCGCACTGGGCCCGCGTGGTGGATTACGGCCCATTCCCTCTCCTAGAGAAGAGGGCCTGAGTCCCAGCAGTGGGAACATTAAAAAGGCTGAATTAAACATTATCTAGCACATAATATTTATCATAATCGAATTACCTAACAGATGAGGGAAGAGATTTAGAATCGAACCAGCAACACGCAGTACAGCAGCCAATCTCTTAACCACTGCACCTAACGAACTATTAAAAAATCTTGTCTAACAAATAACAATAATATAATTTCCAAATAATCATTAGAAACGCGAGCGAACCCTGCGTCTCAACATATAGCAGAGTGGAGAAATTACCCCGATTGTACATTGATATTTATGCGGCTGACTCGACAAGCGTTGTAACTGTGATGGCAGTAGATAATGTTATATTATTATTATTATTTATGAAGATTACGTTGCTGTTTTTCGTTTGATATTTAATTCTGTTTAGATACTTGTTTGTTTATTGAAAGTTTATCTATAGTAATAAAAGTGGGCATTCTCTATCAGTAAACTTTTGGATATTAGAAATGTACCCAAAAGTTGACTATTTCTACAGATCATAAGTACTTTAGTTACATAGAGAAATAACAAGAGCCTCGTTGGCAGTTATATTTTTGAGCCGTTTGGGGTTGAAACTCTTGGGCCGTGGGGTCCGAGTGCTCATATGCTTTTTAAAGATTTATCCAAACGCTTAGTTGACTCTTCGCGTGACCCAAGGGCTGGCTTCTACCTCGGTCAGAGATTAAGCATTGCCATACAACGTGGCAACGCCGCCAGCGATGCGGAGGAGTTTATTGACGTCATATTTACCTAGGCCTTTAGTGTATATATTATTTTTAATTATTTAAGTTTATTTTATAATTTAATTAGTTCCAAATGTAAAATACAAATATCCTACAGTACATATAAAAAAAATAACAAGAGTAAATCTAATTATATTAATTATGTTTTGTCCCCTTCAGATACCGTCAATTAGAAACACAATAGTAAGACAATAGATGCGCGGCCACCGGGTGTCGCTTGGGGATTCATGAATTAAATTATAGTAACAAAGATTTGGAAAAGATTTCATGATAAAAATCACGTCAGTTATAGGTCTGTATGGATATCTAGTTAAACGTTTTACCCTTTGGGGACGGAATCCTAAAAAAATATAAAATAACAACGTTGATCAGTTTGCTTATGTGATTGTAATATTACTTTATAAATAAATACTCTCTATATGAGTCAGAGCCACTTATAGAAATAGAACGTTATACACTTAAATAATTCATAAATCAGTTTAATGTTATTGTTATGGAATTCTTGTTCTATTAACATTATCTATTGTGTGATCATAGTTATTTAAAACTAAGAATAATAGAATCAATTATGTACTTTAAATTTCTACTCTCGATTTCTCACTTTATAGTACCTAGTTTATTTACATGATATATATTTTATTAACAACTAGCGACCCGCCCCGGCTTCGCTCGGGTAACAGATTTTTTTTCCACTTTTCCACTATTTAATGGATGTCATTATACAAATAAACCTTCTTCTTGAATCATTCTATCTATTAAAAAAAACCGCATCAAAATCCGTTGCGTAGTTTTAAAGATTTAAGCGTACATAGGGATATAGGGACAGAAAAAGCGACTTTGTTTTATACTATGTAGTGATAGCTCACAAAAGAAACAAGCTTTTAGCTGCTACTTGCCTGTTTAATTTCAAACATAATACCTATCATATCGCCCCTAAAACTACCACGCAATTATATAACAGAATTATTTTTACAAAAAAAAACAATACCATAAAATAACTACCAAAGCAACAAACCGAGTTGCAACGTTATTCCACACAGCTCTCCATGTTTAATATACACACACATGCCTAATAATTTTACGGCACCACTACATTGAGAACAGACTCACACGAATATAAACCTTATCTCGTTGACATAAGGTTGATATTACACTGGCAGTCGAATTGGTTACGTCATACTGTTTCCGATATGCTATATAGGGAAGGCACACGCATGAATTTTGTTAATATTTTTTGAGAATTTCAAATTATATATTTTTTATATAAACTAGTACTTGACTGCGATCCCACCTGATGGTAAGCAGTGATGCTATCCTTGATGGTGAGGCGCACTAGTTTATTAAGATCCTATTCACTCTAGCCTTGAAGATACCTGAATTATAATCGGATGGAAAGACCGCAGGAAGCAAATTATTCCAATCTTTTGATTTGCGCGATATAAACGCTTAGTTCGGACCGTAGAGGTGTTAACAATGTGATGATTCTTTCTGTCTTCCCAGCCTATTCTCTACTATTTCTTTTTTGACGGCAGTGTTAGTGCAGAGGTTGAGAGATTGGCTGTTGTTGCCTGTGTCGCGGGTTCAATCCCTGCACAGATACAGACTGCTTCGTGTCTGTGTGGGTTTTGTATGTTAGTTCACATGTTTGTCAAGGCATCTGCGATACATAAGTAATTTCTTGGCTGAGACAAAGTTTAAAAAAACTGGGCAAGAGCGAGTCGGATTCGCGCACTGAGGGTTCCGTGCAAACTACAGTTCCGGAATGGAGTCTCGAGGATTTTTCCAAATTGCAAAAAATATTTGTTTTTTGTGACGTAGGTAACAACAAATAGTAAATTGTTTTCAGATTTATTCCTATACCTGTGCTATAAGACCTTGCTTTGTTCCAAATTTCAGGATTCTTAGTCAACGGGAAGTTTGTACCCTATGAATTTCGATCTTTGAGAGTATCAAAATATACGTTTTTTTTCGACAAAAACGGCCGTATCTTTTTTATTCGTTAACTTAGAAGTTTGATTTTTTTACAGTTAGAAGGGATCGCAGACCTGAGTATATGGTTTTAATTTCAACTCGATACCTCCACGCATTCTCGAGATAAAGGTTCTTGACTAGAGATGTGCCGTTGCCGGCAATCTGGGAATATTGCTGGCAATATTGCCACCAATATTCGTACATCGGGCAATATTCCCACCAATATTCCCACTTCACGGCAATATTGCCGGCAACGGCACATCTCTAGTCTTGACACACCGACAGACAGACGAACAAACCCACAACAAAGTGATCCAATAAGGGTTCCGTTATTTCCTTTTAAGGTACAGAACCCTAAAAAAGAACACAGTTTCAGACTTAGGCTATTGAACGCATAATAAATGTAGCAAAACATTTAATACGACTATGGCCTTAAAAAAAAGACAAATATTGATATAATCTAGATATCCTAACGTTATTTTAAAGGACATTGAACTCTGTCGTATCTATACTAATCTATGTATATAAAAGGAGAAACTGACTGACTGACATACCAACGCACAGCCGAAACTATTGGGATTAGGAGCGTGGAATTTTGAAAATAGTTTCCTCCTAAAGACAGGCATAAGACACAAGCACTAAGGAGTTGTCAGCAGCAGGAGAGGCCCAGCTGTGTCGAAGCCTACTGGGGCCAGGGTTAAGATTAAGAGTCTGACACTATCTCCCGCTCCACCCAAGAGCGGGGTTTGTCATTGGATAATTTTTGCCCAACAAAAAAAAAAAAAATAGCGTGAGTTGGCGGTGGGAAGACGAGTAATGGGGAGCTCGCCGACTGGCCGTTTGGTAACCGTCCGGACCGACCCTAAGTCGTCGGCGGCACAGTGTTCCACGCGCGCCTCATGGAAGGCTTAGCAGGGTCGAAGCCTACTGGGGCCGTGGGTTGGCTTCTCAAAATCTGTTATTATAATATATTATCATCATCATATCAGCCGAAATACGTCCACTGCTGGACATAGGCCTCTCCCAAGCGTCGCCACAACGATCGGTCCTGTGCGTCACGCATCCATCGGATTCCCTGTATTCCCTGTTTTACGTCCGTTGCGTCACAACCACAGGTTCAGTTGAAAACCAGGCACTAATTGTCTGTCAATCATGCTGAACTGGAGTCATGAGGCTCACGACAACTGTATTTTTTATTTTTTGCTTCGCGCCCGACAGCGGAGAAGCTTGAAGCGACTTCAAGCGTTTTTTTGTGGCGGCAGCACCGCACACGAGCCATAAAAAAAGGCTGCCTCAAAATGAAGCTTGAAGCGGCGTTTTTTTTAAGCCCGTGTGCGAGGATAAGCACATTGTGCGTACAGCTAAGCAGTAGAATTCCCTGCCGGAGTCTGTGTTTCCTGATAGCTACAACCTAGAGGTCTTTAAGTCAAGAGTGAATGGATTGCTTCTAGGCAAGCGTGTTCCATCGTCGGCCACATCATCGCTTACCCAGTGACATAGTGGTCTTTTTTTTTTCGGTGGGTAAAAATCATCCTGATGACATCTCCCGCCCTTGAGAGGAGCGGAAGGGCTTGTCAGACTTTGACAGTCTAAAAACCAACTCCTGTTCCTTCTTAGCCTTCATTCCACGGCCCCAGTAGGCTTCGACTCACGTTTTTGCGGCGAAAAAAATTCATATTTCGTGCAGGACACACCAGAAGCAAAGACACGCGTCAGAAGCTAGTGCAGCACATTTAAAACCTTCTTCAATGAGCCTAAGTGGACAGCAACGTACAGGCGACGCCGCGGCGCATCACTACCTTGACATCAATACATAATGTACACTCTTACATACCGCTTACTTTGACTTATTGACATATTTTTATGTTCGCGTGTTTCTTCGCAACGTTTTAGGAATAAGCATAATCATCATTTCAGACGAAAGGCGTCCACTGTTGGACATAGGCCTTCCCCAAGAGCCGCCACAACGAACGTATCTGTGCAGAAACCTGCTTTCACGTGGCCGAAGCCGCTGGCAGAACCTAGTTCATACATCTACTAGCGACCCGCCCGGCTTCGCTCCGGTAACAGTATTTCTCCACTATTTAATGGATGTTATTATTCATATAAACCTTCCTCTTGAATCACTCTATCTATTAAAAAAAACCGCATCAAAATCCGTTGCGCAGTTTTAAAGATTTAAGCGTACATAGGGATATAGGGACAGAAAAAGCGACTTTGTTTTATATTATTGTTTGTTCGCGTGTTTCTGTTACACAACGTTTTAGAAATAATAAGCATAATCATCATCATAGCTTCAGACGAAAGACGTCCACTGTTGGACATAGGCCTCCCCTAAGAGCCGTCACAACGAACGTATCTGTGCAGAAACCTGTTATCACGCGGCCGAAGCCGCTGGCAGGCCCTAGTTTATACATCTATTTATCTTTATGGTCTTTTTTTGGTGGACAAAAATCATCTTATGACAACCCCCGCTCTTGGGTGGAGCGGGAGATGGTGTCAGACTCTTACTGACTAAAAACCCACCCCGTTTCTTCTAGCCTCTTCATACCGGGGCTTGAGTTCCTTTCGGATAACCCTGACCCCAGTAGGCTTCGACCTAGCTGGGTCCCTCCTGTTGCTGACAACTCCTTGAGGCACGCGGGAACAGTACGCGCCGTCGACGTCATGGGCTCGGTCCATTACCGGACGATCGCACAGCGAGCTACCCATGGCTCGCCGTCCGCGAGCCCGCGTCTACGATGGCCGGAAATCGAAATCGGAATCCCGGCGACGGCGGCGAGGGCGCCGTAGCCTGTTGCGGTCGGTCTCCTCCTTTACTAGCATTACTGCTTCGCAGAAGGAGGCGACCGCCTGCCATTCCTCCTCGCTCCGGACCATGGCCTCGACCAGGGCCCGGCGCGAGAGGTCTCCGCCGCCGATCGCCCCCACGAGGGCACGGCGATGCTCCGCCCAGGCAGGGCACACCTCGACTGTGTTTCCACCGTGTCCTCCGGGCGTTGCGCACAGTGGCGACACCCGGGCGTCTCTTCCAACTTTATCTGAAACAGGTACCTCCCGAACGTGCCATGTCCGGTGAGGATCTGCGTCATGCGGAAGGTAAGAACGCCGTGAGGTCTTTCCAGCCACACCTCAAAGAGACTTACCGCCAATTCTCTGTGGTCTGGTTTCCGCCCTTAGTCCTTATCGGACCATTGTGCGTGGGCCATAGCGGGCTTTACTCCAACCAGCCCACCTCACTCCAGAAACAGATGAGTCTCTTCAGCTTGCTCAGGGCGTCCATCAGCAAGTTCGGTTTTCCCAAGGTTGGTGTTCTTATCTCGCTGACGGCTGTGCACTCGAGGAGCACATGCGCGACAGTTTCTTCTGACTCCATGCATCCTCTGCACAAAGGGCTGTCTGTGATATTCGTTGTGAAGTGTTTGTTCAGGGAGCAGTGTCCGGTGATGTTCCATAGTTGATACAGAAAGTGACGAAGTGAAAGAAAAAAAGAAAGAAAAATAATTTATTTGGTACAGGACAAGGCCCTAACAGAAATACTTCTACATAATAAAGATAAAAATACAGTTGTTGTGAGCCTCATGGCTGCACCAAAATAGGTCCAGTTCAGCATGATTGCCAGACAACTAGTGCCTGACGCTGGTTTTCAACTGAACCTGCGGTTGTGACGTAACGGACGTAAAACCGGTTTTGGAGTGCAATATAGGTAATATAATATCAGTGATGGTACTTAAATAATAAATATATGTAATGAAATGACATTTCATTAATTCAAATTTGCCGCGCTTCTCGCGTTGAAGTTGTCAATGGAATTTATGTTCTTTGGAACGGGGTGACGTGTGATTGAATGGCAGATGATGTTTAGATTATTTTGCATATTTTATTGTTAAAATTCTATTGTAAAGAGATAAAATAAAGGGATATAATTGAGGAGGCGATATTAGTTAACTTTAAATGTCGTTTCTTTGATTTTCAGGTAAGTTATAGGTGTAATGGTCATAGTTAAACGTTGTAATATAGTAAAGACGTATTAAATAAACAAATCTTTGATTTTCAGAGAAACAATTTGTGGTTTATTTGGAAAATCCTCAATAACATACCTTATATATATATGGTTAAGGTTGGGGTTATAGGTTGTTGTAGGTATGTATGGTTGTGGTTGGTTGGTTGTGGTATGGTAAGTGCACTCTACCTACCTTCGCAGTGGAATCAGGCGAGATATGACGTTAATTTAGAATGTATTATGAAGGAAACCGTTTTGTGCACGAGCGTAGAGTTTGAGTCAGCCAAGTTATTCTGATTTACCTAGCGGAGGACGGTAGCGACTGCAAAAACATTCAACGAAAGTATATTAACAAAAAATTATATACAACGCGTAACGTTAAATGCGCAAAACCTCAGACACCCCAAATGATTTTTAATTTGATTGACCTAATTACGTGAGAAAATAAAAAAAAACATAAAAAATGAAAGGTTTTATGAGCAGTTTTAGTTTCTTTAAAATTCATATCTGCATTGAAATAAGAACTTTTATTATCCCATGTATGAGAAAATTTGATTGGAATGCAACTCTTTGCGTTTGTTTACCTATTTCAGCGGGTTTGCGCATGTGATGGCTTGACCTATTCATAAATAGACAGGTCGAAGTTTTTAATGAAAAGTTTTTTGAAAAATGTAACCAATATTAAAAAGTGGTTTAATTGATTCTGCTCGTTATTCTGATCAAACTAATTTCAGGTTTTGCGCGTTTAACGTTATATGTTGTATATGTGTCTGTTTCAAATACGCGGTTGATGTTACAATATGAATAGATATTATGTAAGAACAGTGTCAGTAGACCAGACAATATTGTGCACAAAAGCACGATAAAAATAATTATAATAAAAAAGTAAGTCGTAATAGGAAGTAATCAAAGAGTTCGCGAACCCCAAAGAGCAATGGAAAGAGCTATTCTCGGGGTTTCCTTGCGTGATCGCATAAAAAATGAAGATATCCGCTGGAGAACTACAGTTGCCGACATAGCACGAATTGAAGGTTGCGGGAAACCGAAGGATGCAAGACGCACAGGATCTTTCGTTGTGGCGACGCTTGGGGGAGGCCTATGTGCAACAGTGGATGTATATCGGCTGAAATGATGATGAAAGAGTTCGTGGGGTATACAGTGTTCTCACATTCATATTAAGAAAAAATTATCATTAAAAAAAATAAAAAAATATTTTTCTAACTTTTTTGCCACCAGTACAGCTACAAATACGGCTGACTTCGATTCGGATGGCTCACGAAAGCAAATAATAAAAAACCGAGTATCGTCCTTTACAGTGATGTTCTGCACAATATCACACTAGTGTTCAAAATAGTTTGTTGCTGTTTCACGCTGAAACAGCTGATTGGATTTGGATGAAATTTGGCACATTTTTTTTATGGTGGGCAAAATTCACCCAATAACAACCCCCGCTCTTGGGTGGAGCGGGAGGTAGTGTCAGACTCTTACTGATTAAAAACCCACCCCGTTCCTTCTAGCCTCTTCATACCGGGGCTCGAGATCACTTTGGCACATGGATAGACCATGTTTTGGAATAGGACTTAGAATGGTTCTTGCAGCGAAAGTCAGATAATGAGCCTACTCAAGCAACTATTGGGTGAAGGGATCCCTTGGGATCTCGTCACCCAATCGAATAGGCTTTTCTTTTTCGTGGGCAAAAGTCATCCAATGACAACCGGGAGATAGTGTCAGACTCTTACTGACTAAAAACCCACCCCGTTCCTTCTAGCCTTCATACCGGGGCTCGAGCGCCCTTTCGGATAACCTTGGCCCCAGTAGGCTTCAACCCAGCTGGGCTTCTGATGTTGCTGACAACTCCTTGAGGCGCGCGGGAACAGTACGCGCTGTCAATGACTTGGGCTCGGTCCGGACAGTTACGGGACGGTCCGACAGCGAGCTACCCATTGCTCGCCGTCCACAAGCCCGCGCCTGCAGTAGAGCGGGAGGGGTGGAGTTATTTCATGATTTTCCACGTCAAAACCGAAGATACATGATGATGAAGTCCAGCTGAATGTTTAAAATATTGTTTGAGACAGTGAATGAAGAGTTTTGCCAAAATCATTTGGCAAACGATCGGTTGTCGAAGAATTCGTTTTGTCACTAGCTTTAACCAGTGGCTTCGTCTGCATGAAAGTATCATTTCGGGGAGCGTGCACTGGACTTGCACCGTCTAATTCCACCAAGTCCGTTCCATCATCGGACCACAAGACGTACGGCGTTGCGTCACCGTTACACGGTAGACATCCCGCCCATACGCATAAAGCGTTTTGGGAACACATTTATTGTGCGTACAGCCAAGGAGTGGAAATCCCTGCCGGAGTCTGTGTTGCCTGATATACAATTTAGAGGTCTTTAAGTCTTTCTAGGCATGCGTGCTCCATCGTCGGCCACATCATCGCTTACCCAGTGAGATAGTGGTCTTTTTTTTTATGGTGGGCAAAAATCATCCAATGACACACAAATCCATCCATCTTTTCTTTGGCCTCCCTCTCCATCCATTCACTTTCATTTTCTTTCAATTATTTATTAGTCGACATTTATTAGGACTTACAAATTCATTTTTTGTTAATAAAATATAAAAAATATTTTTTTATTTCAAACAGTATATCTTTTTTATTAAAAAAAAAAACTTTTTAAAGCAATGTTGCTTACGTAACTTAGCAACAACTTAAAAAAATAAAATTTGAAAAATATTTCATCTTTTGCTAATGATCTGAAACTTTTTTGATGTGTGTACATACAGACGACCTTTCGACAATATTAGTGTGATGATGATATACATTATATACCAACACATACAGGTATGTATTATATATAATGTGCAATATGATTAGTAGACAGTGGGACGCCTTCTCTAGTTCTACATTTAGTTTCGTGGGGGCGATCGGCGGCGGAGACCTCTCGCGCCGGGCTTTGGTCGAGGCCATGGTCCGGAGCGAGGAGGAATGGCAGGCGGCTCCTTCTGCGAAGCAGTAATGCTAGCAAAGGAGGAGGCCGACCGCATCAACGACGCCCTCGCCGCCGCCGGGATTCCGATCCCGATTTCCGGCCACCTTAGACGCGAGCTCGCAGACGGCGAGCCATGGGTAGCTCGCTGTCCGACCGTCCGGTAACTGTCCGGACCGAGCCGAACTCCTTAAGGCGCGCGTGCAGCCCTGAGCGCCGGGAAGCTTACGATTGAGACTCGCATTTCTGTCTCTGGAGTCCTAACCATCGGTAGCTTGAACCCTGCTTCCGATGGACTGCTATGTTTATATTTTAAGAAATATTTAAAAATGTCTATAATACTAGCCTTTGCCCGCAGCTTCACCCACGTACATAATCCAAGGATAAACAGTATCCTATGTATTATTCTGGGATATGGTCTACTCGTGTGCCAAGTTTCATCGAGATCCGTTCAGTAGTTTTTGCGTGAAAGAGTAACAAACATCCATACATCCACCCATACATACAAACTTTCGCATTTATAATATTAGTAGGATTTCTTCATCTATCTTTCTTATTTTTTTTTTATTTTTTTTCTTTATCTTTTTTTCAATTATCTTTTTCTTTTTTTAGTTTTGTTTATTAGGGTTCGTATGAAAGTTTTTGCTATCTGAGGTGCGGAAACCTTAGGCACGCCACGATTATGGCGGTAAGTCCCCTCTTTGAGGCGTGGCTGGAAAGACCTCACGGCGTCCTTACCTACCGCATGACGCAGGTCCTCACCGGACATGGCACGTTCGGGAGGTACCTGTTTCAGATAAAATCGGAAGAGACGCCCAGGTGTCGCCACTGTGCGCAACGCCCGGAGGACACGGTGGAGCACACTGGCGAGTTGTCAGCAGCAGGAGGGGCACAGCTGGGTCGAAGCCTACTGGGGACATAATTGTCCGAAAGGGAGCTCTAGGCTAGGCGCTGAAGGGCTAGAAAGAACGGGATGGGGTTTTTAGTCAGTAAGAGTTTGACACTATCTCCCGCTTCACCCAAAAGCGGGTTTTGTCATACGACGATTTTACCCATCGCAAAAAAAAAGGTGCGGAACCCTATAAAAGATATTTGTGTAGCTCAGTGCCTTCGTCTCTACCGGCCCCTCCCCAGTGAAGCGTGAAGGTGCCGTATGAAAGTGGTACGAGTACGTAACCGCCGCTATCGGAAACAACCGTTTTGAAGTAAAAACCGTTTAGACAAAGAGACGCTTTCTCTTTCGTCATAATTTTTATAAAAAATTTATAAGTAAAGTCTGTCTAAAAAGTCAAAAATGTCACTCAATTTATGGAAATATTGTACAGGCTATTGATTTATTATATTTGACTAGCTTTCCGCCCGCGGCTTCGCCCGCGTGGACTACAGTTTATATCGCGCGGGTAGAGACCCGTGCTCAGCAGTGGAATTATAGGTAGCCTATGTGTTATTCCAGTGTCTCTTCTACCTACCTACCAAGTTTGATCCAAATCCGTTCAGTAGTTTTTGCGTGAAAGCGTAACAGACAGACAGACAGAGTTACTTTCGCATTTATAATATTAGTAGGGACTAGCGACTCGCCCCGGCTTCGCTAGGGTGCAATATTATACATATAAACCTTCCTCTTGAATCACTCTTCCTATAAAAAAAAACGGCATCAAAATCCGTTTGCTTAGTTTTAAAGATTTAAGCGTACATAGGGATATAGCGACAGAAAAAGCGACTTTGTTTTATACTATGTAGTGATGAATGAAAAAATTAAAAACATTGGAAAACACTTCGCGTAGTATTTTCTAGTAGAAATTATTATGAATAACTTTAGCTTTAATAGCTTTTGCCCGCACGGCTTCGCTCCCGCTCTTCCCAACTCAACCCTAATATACCCTACTGTACCCTACCCTATTCTACCCTACTCTACTCTACTCTACCCTACCCTACCCTACTCTACCCTACACTACCCTAATTTTTTTTTCGTTAAGAACCTTTTCCTCACAATAACAATCACAACAAAAAAAGAATTGGCAAAATCGGTCCAGGCGTTGTTGAGTTATGCGCTTACCAACACATTTTGCAATTCATTTTTTTATATTACAGATTGAATCAATTATGAATTTACCAATTATGATTTTTCGTGGACAATTTTGGGATTTTGTTTTTTCTTTACTTTAAAAAAAATATGATCAGTAACGGGTACGGATAGAGACAATTTTTTTTTACTAATTAAAAAATAGTGGTGTAGTATTACGTCACCGTAAAATTGTAACAATCTCGCGAGATAATAAACTATCGCAGAATTTATTGTGACCCGAAATATAATCTATAATAATAGATTATAATCTATCGAAGAGAAACTGTTAAATTGTGAAATATATAATGTTCACAGAACTATCACACAACGCCATCTAGTCTCAAGCTAAGCAGAGCTTGTGTTATGAGTTCTAGACAACTGATAAACATACTTATATATTTCTAAATACATATATTATAATAGATAAATTACACCCAGACACAGAACAAATGAACTCATCACACAAACGTTTGTCCTGGGTGGGAATCGAACCCACGACCTCCGGCATAGCAGTCAGGGTCACTAACCACTAGACCAACAGGCCAGTCAAATGGTAGATCTCCTCTACCGCCATCGCCATCTCGAGCGCTGATTGGTTGAACGCCATATGCCCCCGTCATATTTGTTTGTTAATTAATTTGTGGTCGAATGTAAGCAAACAGTATTTTAGTGATTGTAAATTGATTTCGTGTTTAAAATGCTGCTACCATTTAAACGCATAACCTCTTTAATATTTTGGAAGTTGGTTAAAAATAT
Source organism: Mythimna lalbum (assembly GCA_949319445.1). NCBI lineage: Eukaryota > Metazoa > Arthropoda > Insecta > Lepidoptera > Noctuidae > Mythimna > Mythimna lalbum. The sequence goes on from OX439375.1 coordinate 10,772,163, forward strand.
AACTTTTATCTGTATCTGACTAGAATAATCGCGGTAATTTGACATCAGTAAGGAAAAGGTAGTATTTTGCTTTTCCCACCTACGCCTCCCGCGCAAGATACCCGCTCCCTCCGCTATTGTACTATCGCTTGCTTCGCATGCTTCCTAACACTTGGAACATTCAATTTAAATATTTAAATTTTTTATGAAAATCTGATGAACCAACATACCTAAGATAAATTTTTAAAAGTCCTTGAACAAAAGTTGTTGAAATGATGTCCTTAACATAGTACTGAAAGGTTGCCAGTGTTTCACAAATAATGTGTGTGTGTGTGTGTGGGCAGGGTATATTGCTTGCAGAATAGATGAACTTTTCGGCCCCTTTGATCATAAAGTCCTATCGTCCTAGTCCTAGTCCTAGTAAGATCCTATCATAATAATTTAGGTGTATTCAAGGCTAAAGTTAATAGGATCTTAATAAACTAGTGCGCCTCACCATCAACGATTGCATCACTGCTTACCATCAGGTGGGATCGCAGTCAAGCACTAGTTTATATCATTAAAAAAAGTTCTATTCTCTAAAGTACTACTTCAGCCCGTGGCTACGCTTGCTTCCATCATCAGATCAGTTATAAATATGACTAATAAGGTCACACAGTACCACATGCATTTATAAAGACGAAAGTATGTGTGTGTTTGTACGTTGGTTACACCCTCAAGCTTAAACGGTTGAGTGGATTTGGATAAAACTTGGCACGTGGGTAGACCGTGTCCTGGAATAGTACCTACATAGAATCTTTTATTTGTTACTAGTTTTTACCCGCGGCTTCGCCCGCGTTTATTAATATACTTTAAATTAATAATAAGATTTGTACTTGACTTCCCTCTTTCCCACCCTTTTCTCACTTTAAAAAAAAATTGCTTAAGTCCGTCTCCAGGGTACCTCCCAACAATCTCTGTACCAAAATTCATCATAATCAGTATTGCCATATAGGCGTGAAGACGTAACAAATAAATAAACAAACAAACAAACTCACTTTCACTTTTATAATATAATATTAGTAAGGATTTTTTATGTATTTTAAATACAAATTATCTTTGGCGATAATACTATCGATATCGAGTACCTAAGTACTAAGAGTTAAGTGCAATTTAAGAACGCAAGCGAACCCGGGGGTCATATGGCACATACTGCGTTATTCAAATGTTGGCATCATTAAAAAATATAATCTGTCGGTTGGCAGCCCTGGCCGAGCGCCGCGTCACTGGTAAATAATTGCTTAACTGAGACCGCGTGGAGACGACTCCGCGCTAAAGATTTTTGAAGAACAAAGGATTTTACAAGCTTTTATTTAGTTTCACCTGTCCCGATGTTTGTCTGTCATCAAATCTTGTAAATTAAATTTGACTCACTTCCCGGTTACCGATTGAGCTGAAATTTTGCATGCATGTGTAAATCAGATGACAATGCAAAATTATTATGACAAGGAGCTGATCTGATGATGGAACCGGAAGGTGGCTTTAGGAATTTGGTAGTCAAACTACACAAACCTATCGGGTTTGGGCTCGTATGATTCGTCTTGACGAGTATTAATTATATAGGTAAATACATATAATAGTTGTAAAAATGAATAAATACATAATAAGTAATCTCGTTTAACCAATAATTAACAATTAAGATTTTTTTTGTCAGTTCTTAATCGCATCAATCTGGCCATAAAATTACCATCATGCTGATATTACTGCTATTGATGCTGTAATCTAAGGAGCTAACTTAATCTATTTAATTTACAAAAAGAGAGAGAATTAGTAGAAGAATAATATTGTTTAGCAATTACATTACTGTCGTGAATCCGAAACAAAAAAAAAACATTTTACAATGTGGAGTAAAGCCATTGAAAAATAACTACAACAAGAAAATTGTGTCATCACCTGCCAAGTACTTCTTGATAAATTGTATTAGGTAACTAGCTTTTGCTCGCGACTTCGCCCGCGTACATAAAATATAGCCTATGTCACTCAGGAATAAAACAGCTTTCTATCCTTGAAAAAATTTCAGCAATCGGACCAGTACTTCCAGAGATTACCCCTACATACAAACTTAAAATTTTTACCTCTTTATAATATTACTATAAACCATAAAAGTAAGTAAATTAAAATCAGTACACGTTATGAAAAAGCTGAAGCTTATTCACACACAGGCTCAGTAGGTCATCATTTTAAGAAAACAAAACGTTAAAATTGACCTACAAAAGAAACTTTGAGAAACATTTACCGCTTATCTTGTCAAACAAAAAACTTATTTCAGTTTGAAACGACATAATAAAGCATATCAATGCGATTATTACTTGTACAGGCGAATAGTAAACGGTCTGTATCAGCATTTTTGACTGATAAACATTCGTCTGCTTGCTTTCTAGAACATTCCGGTCACTACGCGGAAAAAAGGTAATCTATAAAAACTGTTAAAGTTATTAGGAAAATTTTAATAAAGACAAATGATTTGAAAATAAAACATGATTATAAATATATTTTTGTTTTTATTTTGCTAAAATATTAACATCCTATTTTGCATGGGACGTGTATCGTATTGTTTTACTCGTAAATTATTTCGTAATATGTTGTTTTTTTTTTCATAAATCTTAAAACTGAAAAAAAAATATTAGGACTTGCAAAAATATTTAATAGTTAGAAAATCATGAAAGAAAAAGTAAGAATTAAAAATATTCTTCTGTAACTTCTTAACAACCTGAAGACATTCCATAATTTCCTCTCTATGCACTTACAAATTTAGTCACTCTAAAAACAAATAGGTACAAAGGAATGAAATGTGTTTCCACTGAATCACTCGTCTGTACCTAACGGACAGTGTTATCAGTTATTTACACAGCGAATGAACTCAAAGATTAGATAAACTTTATACCTAGGGACACTCGAAACTCGCGATTATTGCCAAACTCTACATTCTTGGATTATTTTTAATGTTACTTAAAAAAATATGCATGATTTTTGATTAATTAAATTAATATGTTTTATCAGAAACTAGCTTTTGCCCGCGCGGCTTCGCTCCCGCTCTTCCCTACTCCACCATACTATACCCAACTCTACCCTACTCTGCCCTACTCTACCCTACTCTACAGTATCCTATATCCGCCACCTGGCTCTAAGCTACCTACCCACCAATTTTCAGCCATATCGGAACAGCCATTCTTGATTTATAAATAGTGTAACTAACACGACTTTATATATAGAAGATAGTTTAGATATCTCATTTGCATAACAGTCAGCTGTATTCTTGTAACACAATTGTTTCATGAAATATTTCAGTTTATTTCAGCGGGCAAGATTAATGCCTAATTCTTAGTAATAATTTATCATAAACCTACCATTAAAATTACGTAGGTTTTGTTCTAGAGGAAAATTATGGTAATAATACAATCGACGTTAAATACGTTTTTAAACCACATTATTTAATTATTTGAAGTTAATACTAAAAATATTATACTCTACAAACGAGGATAATATTTATTTGTTCCGTTTTTTTTTTGTAAGAATGTTTATTTTTTTTTAGAAAACTATAGCCTTGCACTTATTAATTTTTATTAAACAACACAACTACATTTTAGATTAACTTCCAATTGTTAAATTTCATTTCGGACTTCCCATAAGACAAGATTAAATATATTTAATCCTTATATGTACAAGTTTTAATCTTATTTTTTTTAATACAGATAAATTGATAAGGATTAAGTAATTAATTCTAATTTACAAAATGAAATTGCTTTTCATTAAATAAGATAGCATCTCTAGGCATTATCAACCAACATAAAGATATTCACAGTAATCTTGAATCGCATCAAACAACGTCGACTTACATAATGATAAAATATGAGATTATAACTTGTAACCCATAAATTATAATATAATATGTAGGTACTATATTCGGTTTCTTAAACCTATTTTTCCAGTTAACCTACTTTATTAGCGTAATTAATAAATACCATATCTTTGAAAGATTTACAGTTCTTGATTTTTCTCTTAAACATCACTACATAGTATAAAACAAAGTCGCTTTTTCTGTCCCTATATACCTATGTACGCTTAAATCTTTAAAACTACACAACGGATTTTGATGCGATTTTTTTTAATAGATAGTGTGATTCAAGAGGAAGGTTTATATGTATAATATTGCAACCGAGCGAAGCCGGGGCGGGTCGCTAGTTTAAACTAAACTAAAAACTAACAATGGGGTTTTGAATTTGAATGAATCTATCAAGAGTTCTTGAAACCTTAGATGATACTTTATCAGAGATTACATCCCTGCTTACCATCAGGTGGGATCGCAGTGAAGCACTAGTTTATATCAATTAAAATTAAAAAAAGTTCTGTTTATGTTGGCAAAATCTTATTGATTATTTGGCAACATAATAAGGATATTTTCTCAACTTCAAAATCGACTTCCATCTAATTAGATGCAGTTCAATACCAGTATTTTACCAACAAGAAGCAACTGTCAGACCTGCCTAACCCAGTCACTGGGCAAAACGGTAAATAAAAATATTTTTAAAAGACTAGCACAAAATATTTTTAGTTGTATTTCGACTCCACGGCGGCTCTAGCTCTAAAGTCGTCACATGGCGCGTCGCAGTTCTAGTGTATTGTGAACTGCGACCACCACTCCGCGATACTTGCTGTTATTATTATTATTACTCAAGTGCTATATATATTATTTATTTTAAGTTTTTTTACATACAGTAAACGGAGTTGATGCCACATGAAATTCTCGTTCAGTCATCTTTTTAACCGAGTTCAAAATAGGAAGAGGTTCACAATTCAATTGAATGTTTTTTCAGAACGTCGTCAAAATTCTTTTTTTCTGTGTAAAGAATATGCTTTCAAATTAGTCTCATTTTTATTTCGATTTAGTAATCGTGATTTACGCCTGTTGGATGGTTACTGTCTTATCTTTATTTCACACAATTCTATGCCAGCGGCTTCGCCTGCTTCAAAGTAGAAAATCGTATGTCATTTAGTGTCAAAGTAGCATACTACCGGCGAAATAATTTAAAAATAGGTCCAGTGGATTTTAAACTTAATCGCAATCCCGCCTGATGGTAAGCAGTGCTGCAATCGTTGATGGTGAAGCGCACTAGTTTATTAAAATTCTTTTCACTCTAGAAGACTCCTAAATTATTATCGGACGATTATAAGACTCCAGCAGACGTCAGGGTCGCGGGTATCCGATGGATGCGTGACGCACAGGTCCGGTCGTTGTGGCGACGCTTGGGGGAGGCCTATGACCAACAGTGGACGTCTTTCAGCTGATATGATGATAATGATGATGATGATAAGACTCAAGCAAGCAAATGATTTCGTTTCTAATATTTTCGGTGAGTATCAAGACAGACAGCAAAGGATCTAACTTGCTCAACGTTCATCTTGACGTAGCTTAAATTGCCAATATTGAACATTTTAATGTATTTGTTCAGTTTGTCTTAAAATACGTAATGGCATATCTTTCGAATGAAGTTAATTTACAAGTAGGTACTATAATTTAATTTAACATTTATAGTTATGACTGTTTATTACTAAAATATTGAATAAATTTATTTAAATGGCCGAAGACAGACGTGTGTGGAAAAGGGAGAGGGAGGCCTTCGCCCAGCAGTGGGACATAAATGGGCTAACTAACTAACTAAATTCAAAATCATTTATTTCAAATAGACCAAATGTACTTTTGAATAGTCAAATGTCGGTCAGACAAGAAAAGTGAAGCTAAATTGCACGTTCCAAAGCGTAGATCTCTATGGAGAAGAACGTGCAAGAAACTCCATGGACACTCTTTTAAATCATATTATGTGTTACATATAATGTTAGGTTACATTATTTCTTGTTGCTTCTATTATGTGAGCACAATGTAGATAATAAAATAAAAATTAATAACTATTTAACCAGCCGCGTCTGATTGGTTCGATGAATATTTTTGCATTCGCCAGGGTCGTGTGTTTGCGACTGGGTACTCCATCTCGTTTAGCTCTTCATTCCTTATAAGTGACAGAAGAGCTGACGAGATGAAGTATTTGGTCGTAGATGTGTGATAAACGCGAATGTTTGTCGGATATATTCGACGTAGGTAGGCGGTTTTTATTATAAGAAATGGTAACCCTTATATTAACACCAAACATCATTAAAAATGTATTTTATAAAACTCATATACCTATTCCAAATAATTACATAACAAATTACAAATAAACAAAAAAAATACCTTTATTTAGACAAAAAATTACATACAAGCCCAAAACCATTCGGTCCTAGTACAAAAATCCCCATAACGTACTACAAAATTACTCCACGACCTTACAAGGGAATCTCGCGGTTAGATCGTGAACATAAGAGCGAATATCGCTTGCGTGCGTCCGGCAATAGGTATGGCTTTGGTGGTACAAGCGAAAACAAATATATAGGTATTTTTTCTTTGTCTGTTAAATTTTTCTGTTCCGCTAGGAATCGACAATTATTTTTTTAATGGGTTTAGTGTAATTTGGGGACATATTTGTGATGTATGTGTATTATTGATATCTAAAATGTCATCTAGCTTACTTTTGTACAATATTTTATTCAAAATAACACTAATACGATATCTTTGAAGTGAAGTATATTGGGCACACGTGTGCCACGTACGCCGATCTGGGCGCGTCGGTCATAATTATAGCTACGTTATATCCACGCCACGCAACGCCACGTGACAAGACTCTTCTTACAAATCAGACGTGGCCCACGTGTGCATTTAATGTAGTTCCCGCTTTAGCTTTATACATATTGGTTTGAGGAAGAGAGGGGGCGTGGTAGGAATATCTCGCTGTCTCTTTTAAGCACACGTAACGTAATGGCGGTGACGTCACATTTCAGTATTTGCATACTTATACTGTTATTTGATAGTTTCCCCTTCCACCAGACTTGAAAGGTTTCAAATTGTTAAATTTCGTTAGATTTTTACTATCTATACTTATAGATGATAGACTGTTTGTTTGTTTGTTGTTATTTTTTGTTTTGTTCACTGCTTACCGTGGAGTGAGGAGTCCCTGGTGTCCTAAAATACAAGTCATGGCTTAGTTTAGGCACCAGTGCCACAAATTAACATTATTATATCACATCGAAATTCAGTTTTATTTTCCTGCTGTTATCGTTATTTGTGGAAGATAAAAAAATATTATTATTATTTGATTAAGATTGTACGAATTTGAAAATTTCATTCTGTTTTTTTTTTTTTTAATATAAAAATAAAAAAAATGAGTTAAGTAACCAATTCTCAAAGATAATATTTCAGAGGTAATTTTACTATAGACCCGCCCCGTACACACACCCCTTCTCTTCACCTCTTTAATAACTCTTAGTGCATCAAAATTCGTTGCGTGGTTTATGAGTTAGCGGATAAAACAGACGGACAGACACTTAATCTGACTCCGGTTTGTATTTTGTAGACATTGATACACATTTTGCTCTTTCTAGGAACGTACCTGTACCGATTTTCTATCATTATATTACAAGATAATAATGGTGACTGTTATTTTTTTTCATCTGATATAAATTAGTGCTTGACTGTGCGACCCCACCTGATGGTAAGTGATGCAATCTTTGATGGTGAGAGGCACTAGTTTATTAAGAGTCTATTCACTGTAACCTTGAAGACACCCAAATTATATTCTTACGGGAAGACCGCAGCAGGATTTTCTTCTAAATCATTTATAGATTTGATTTTAATCATTATCTCACCTGAAAGTAAGCAATGATTTGGACGATGATAAAGTAAGATTGTCTAGAAGTAATCTATTTATTTTTATTCTAAGATTGATAGTCCTGTTTCATGATAGCTTCTTCCTGGGGAGTACTAACACTGCCAGACTTCTGGTGATGTTTTCTGATAGCCCAGTTTTGGTACACGGGACTTTTTAATTTTATCAATATGTACTATGGATGTCACGCAAGTTTAACGTGAACGATAAGAGCTGTAATAATTAATCATATTTATACTATATACAAAGACTAAAGTTTATTTGTATGTTTGTTACCCCGTCACCCTCAAACGGATAGACGAAGAAGAATGACCACGCCAATATGGACCACGGTACAGAGTTGCGTCAATTCCAAAGTTGTTTTAGATGGTTTATAAATTAACCAAATAACCATCTACGATTGCCATTTTGGAATCAAAACCCGCATTTCCAAGATTTTTTAGAAAACGTAACTTAACCTCAAAATAGAAATATCCGTCGTGTATAGAGGTAAGTTTATAGGTCGTAGTTTGGAGAGCAGATTAATTAGCATATCTGATGGGATAGAGACTTAAATAAATCAGTACCTTGCCTTTATATTTTCTGTTAAAACAGTTACAAATACAAAAAAAGGAGAGCTGTAAAAAAAAACAATAGAATTCAAAGAGATCTTTAATTTGTTCCAGTGACATTGGTAGCACTTTAATTCATGAATCCCCAAGCGACCACCGGTGGCCGCGCATCTATTGTCTTACTATTGTGTCTCTAATTGACGGTATCTGAAGGGTTAAACATATAGGTAGGTATATAATCAATCATAGTATATCTAACCCTTACAGTAAGTAGGTAGGTACCTATACATATAGAAACAGCGAATGACGTCATTCATCATTTTCATTAAAAAAATCATCTAAATAAGATGCTGGAGCAGTGATATCATTGTATCGAGCCCAACTCAAAAACCACACCACTGTCATTATGTGAGCACAGCAGCCAACAGTTCGCTTACCAACAAGGCAGTTGCAACAATAACCTACTATGGCTTGTAAAATGTATTTGCTACAGCATCATCTCTGCTTATTAATAAATACGTGTAATATGTACGACTGTTCACATGCCTGGATTTAATCCTACCTCTTAACAAATAATTATTTAGGCCTAAAATCAGAGGAATATCCTCATCAATTTCAGTATTCACTTCCACTGAATATATTCCAGACTGACGAACATGTTCCCCAAAATAAGATCTGGCCTGTTTTAATTGATATGTACCTAGAGCAAACCGCTTAAGGTCAGTAATTGTGAGTTGTGGGAATCTATCCAAATGAGGATGATTGCCATCAATTGTTTGGAAGCTAGCTCTCCTTCTGTTAAGATTTTCTTGCTCTACATATGTTGCCAGATGGTTTACTAGAAAAAGTCTACTTTTAGCTATTGTAACATATTCCAAAGCCTCCGGTGGGTCATCTATGGCAACATGAAACTTATTTAATAAGGCACAACAAATCCTAAAATCATCATTGAGGTGCATAGCAGCTCTATTATTGAATACATGACGGAATAGTCTATAGTCTCTTTTTATCCTACCATTGACTATTTCTACAACCCAGCGACACATGGTTACTAGACGAGACCGATTTGCCTGCTGGGTTGTTAATTGGTGTTCATTTTCTAAGAGAGACTCTGGCATGTGGGTGACAAAACCGTGTTCTTGGAGTTCATTTATAACATCTCGAAATCCTCTATCAAGAAGAAAAATATCACCTCTTCTAAAAAATGATCTTATACAAGATCCCTCATTATTTAAGTTTAAACTTGTGATTGTAGCATCATTAAGAGTGGCTTTGTATGGACCAAGACATTCCACAATGTGGCCATCGCAACACACAATCAAAAATGGTTTAACTAGGTTGTCTAGTTTTTGTAAACTGTAGGTTTGTTTCTGAAACAAATAATTTGAACTACTTTGCACAAAAACATAGGTAGCATCACATATAACTATTGCAGGTTTAACATCTGGTGGCAAATCAGGATTACTAAACAGTCCTTCTGGTATAATCTTATTTCGAGAAGCAACATCTTGTACAGTAAGATGATTAAATCCTAAGTGAAAGGGGACAAAATCACTCATTAAACAATTTCTTGCTTTTGACATCCACCGTTCTAAAGTGGTTCGAGGTTTATTAAAAAGAGTAGCCAACCTTTCATTGCTGTCACCAGTTCTTACCTTAACTAAATATATGCATAAGGCTATAGAAGCATTTGGTACCTGTTCTGCTAGATTTGGGATACTGTTAAGTAAATCATAAAACTGGTCAGCATTGAATCCAAGCCAATAATGACATAAATGTGGAGGCATCATCCTAATATTTGAAAAATCAAATCTGTTATTAGCTGCTCGCTGCATCATAGTCATAATATTATCAAATTGACTACCAGTAAAATCCCTCAACTGGGAGGTTAATTCATTCCAAGAACCGTGATCCAAGTGGTGACGACAAACATGTGCACTAGATGGTACATAGAATTTATAATGATACAATAATAAATCTTTTATAGCACATGGTACAAGTAGACGTTCATTTTCAAAACAATTAACGAATATGCAGTGGCCAGATGTGTTTGCAGCACGTCTATATAAAGATGATGTGATTTTTGGTGCCGCTAATTGAACTGTTACTGGCCTTGAAGATGGAAGAGGAGGTGGCTCAGGAATATTGAAATCATCACTTGACACAGCATGTGCTACAGTAGGACGATTTGAATCATGCTGCTGTTGCCTCTGTACTTCTCTTGTAGCTGATCTCCAACATGCAGCACATACACGTTCCATTCTGGAAACCTAAAAAAAATAAGGTGCTTAAATATTTTTTCTGTTACCCAAGTAGACAGATTCTGTATTAGACACTCCATATTCTCAATAAGATACTAATAAATATTTACCAAGTGCAGTGGAACCAGTCTCATTAAAATGTTTCTTTCTTGTCGATCATGTCGCACAGGGTATGTTCTTGGTGCTCGTAAAATAGAATTTCCACAAGGAAAGCAGATTCTTCTATGTCCAAGAGCAGGCAAAGGCATAGCACTTCCTTCGGACATTGTATTAACTCGATTTTGAAGCAGTCCAAAACACTCGGAACAAATTATACTTCCTGGAGACAGCTGCAATCAAAGAAATATAAATATAAAAAAGGTCATTAGAATATAGTATAATAGAATGAGCAAGGGAATGTCACAATCACCAACTTCAAGCCCAACTGAATGGGCCGCACAACATAATTATATATTGTGCTTACAGCACGGAGTGCTTCCAATTTCAGCATTGTGACATTGATTTTATGCTATAATTTGTCTAGATTTTAATATGTGATTTATAAAAAGCAAAAATTAAAATATAAAAACGAGAGAATGACTGGATAGGTTTAAACTGTCTGAGAAATCAAGAAATAGACTGATAGGCATGAAAACGTCAATAGAATGTGCTTACCTGAGTAGGAGTTATCCATGACTGTAACACATTGATCATCTGAGGAGTAGCTTGTTCCAAAGCATACCTGCGTTGATTTCTTAGGATTGCAAAAAAACAATTGATACACCGGTTTCGCCGGTCGATTGTTCTTGTTGTCGGTACCTCACGCGAAGTGGTCGACATTTTTAGTAGTCACTAAGTAGTACAGTACAGTACAACAAAATACGAATCACACACAAACTTCAAACAAAGTGAAAACTTCCCGGCGTAAAAACGTCCTGGCGTAAGATTCACAATTTCACATTAAAGTTAGCGATAGTGATTGAAAACAAGACATAAACAAATAGTTACAATGAATATCACAATTACTGTGGAGAGTAGGACTCGATCAACACAAAAAAAACTGTAATATTTAAATGGCAATGAACAAACGTAGCATGCACCACGCGCAATTGACATTGCACTTTTTGACAAGACAATGACAATTCAATTTGAGACACCAACACCAATGTTGCCACTTTAGATTTTAAATAAAAATTGATTACTCGAATAAATACACTCGACACATAATTATTTCGACTGATTTAGTTCTATAATCATTAATTTATTAAAAAGGTTCGATTTATATCAGACAGAAGCAAGATAATTAAAAAAAATCTATGCAATCATTCATATGTATCGTTTGCCAACAAAGTGAAATTGCTTTAAAAAGTTTTGAAAGCAAAATAATACGACTACTGTGTGTGAAATACTAATTATTTCACACTACAGTAGTATCATCTCGCTTTATTATTTATAAAAACCCCGCGATTTACCTTTCCAATGACTTTACATTTATATTAATTTTTAATCGTATACAAAAAAAATCGATTAGGAGTTGTCAATATATTTACTTATTTTGATTATGGCAACACTTTAACGTAAGAATAGCCGGCAATAGGTAATTCATTTTATCGAAACAATTTCAAAACTTATTAAGTTTATAAAATAAACCCCTATACAAAATTGGCATTCTAATTGCAGAATCACTTAAAAAATAAAGAAAATAATTGTAATATAATTTTTATCTTGATGCATGAGAAAAAGCAGTACCGTTGATGGTCATGATTCTTTGGACGAAATTAGGTGCAATGATGGATTCAAAGCGATTTATTTCAATTAAACCATTTTTTTTAAGCGAGACATGATCTAATGACGTCTTCCAGCCATGGGCAGAGGGCACATCTGACTTTTACTGACTAAAACTCACTCCTGTTCCTTCTTTGTCTTCATTCCAGGGCCCCGGGATTCGTTTTCGCACAAATGAAGGTACTTCTAGGATTGATAATTTTTTTCCATCTATATAAAGCTGTGTTAATCCTGAGTGACATAGGCAATATTTTATGTACGCGGGCGAAGCCGCGGGCAAAAGCTAGTCCGGTAATAATATCAGGCCAAATATAACATGTGCTAAAAAAACAAACAAATAATACACTAAAATCGCTTGTTATGTGCAAATGTTGTTTTAAGGAAAATTGTTGAACAGTTTCGCGATTAAAAAATGGTAAAAACCACGAAACTAATCGAAGACATCGTTTGGATTATAAAAACATTTTGCTAAAATAACCTTACAATATTTTTAGTTTGCATGACATCTTTATCGAGGAATTTGAAATGCACTCAAATTAATATTCCACAACTATCACACAACGTCGTCTAGTCCCAAGCTAAGCAGAGCTTGTGTTATGAGTAATAGACTACTGATAAACATATTTCTAAATACATATTATAGATAAATCACACCCAGACACAGAACAAATGATCGTGCTCATCACCAAAACATTTTTCCTGGGTGGGAATCGAATTCACGACCTCTGTATAGCAGTCAGGGTCACTAACCACTGATCAACAGGCCTGTCAAAAAATTGCGTCTTTGGTAAATTATCTCTATAAATTGGTATTTGTAGAACTATAGTATTACCACTAACTTTAACGCCATCCATTTGTCGAACAAAATTGAACTTTTAAAGCTTTAAGCTAGAACTACATTAGACCGACGCACACGTGGGCCACGTCTGCTTTGTACGTAGAGTTGCGTTGCGTGGCATGGATTTAATGTAGCTTTACAATTGTAGTTTCCAAAAAAAAATTTATGGAATCCAACGCGCCCAGATCAGCGTACGTGGCACACGTGTGTACGCAGTATAGTTCTACTTTTAAAGGGTGTATACACAGAACGGACGAAAGAGGTTAGAATAGCTTTGTGAGCAAGGCAGGCGTGCCACAAAGTAGAGCAATGCTCATAGTTCAACAACCAATAGCAAACTTGCGATCTAAGTGTGCGTCGTCCGTTAGTTGCGTAATGCGCGTTCGTATTGGTTTATTGTCTGTAGTGGAGTTGAAGGGTGGGAGACAAGCGGCGATACAGAAAGTATTTCTTTTCTAACCTGTTTCATCTTTTTGTGGGTGTAACGGTCCCCCTCCCTCTTCCTCGCCCACACTATTGACATTTCAATACGTCATAGGAAGTACCCTCTTTAACGTCTACATTTTTCCAGGTAATTAAATAATTACTACGTAATTAAGGAAAATTCCTTGGTCAGTACGTAACCGAGGAAAATTATGAAAAAAATATGTTTTTTTGTTTTGTTTTACTACCGAAAATTGCGGTCTTTCCATTCGATTATAACTTAGGTGTCTTCAAGGCAAGAGTGAATAGGCTCTTAATAAACTAGTGCGCCTCACCATCAACGATTGCATCACTGCTTACCATCAGGTGCACTAGATTATATCAATAAAAAAAAACACGAAATTTTTTGTGTAAAACATTGGCTATATCGCCTGTATCTACATTTATAATAAAAAAAGCGGCCAAGTGCGAGTCGGAGTCGCCCATGAAGGGTTCCGTAGCAGCAAGTAACATAATATAAAAGTTCTTATAGTTTGTTGTAACTTTGATCGATATTTTATTAAATTTTTTTAGATTTATGATGTATTAAAAAAAAACTACTTACTAGATCTTGTTCAAACCAATGTTTGATGAAAAAAAAAATTAAGTTTCAGTTCTAAGTATCCCTAATAGTTCTAAGTAAACTAAAACTCAAAATTGTAACCTCCTAAACTTATCGTTTGTTTTTTTTTTGTGTAAAAATCTTAATACGGTTCACAGAAGACATCTACTTACCAAGTTTCAACAGTATGGTTTAGGAACTAAACCGTCTGTATGTTACAGCCACTTTTTTCCGAAACTATGGGTAGTTTCGGAAAAAAGTGGCTGAGTGACATGACGGATCCGTAAGGGTTCCGTTTTTTGCCATTTGGCTACGGAACTCTAAAAAGAGAAACTGTCTGATGAAACTAGGTACTTACGAGCAATTTTGTACAAGGCTTCCTGTTATGATGTAGACAAACTTTTGGAAAAAATCTACTTTTAGGTGAAAAAGACTGAAAAGGGGAAAAATCTAAGTATTATCATCATCTCTTATATTGTAATTATTTATTTTTAAACCTTCTCATGTAATCATTTGTTGAAACAACGACCAGAAACGTGACGTTTTGGACAAGGCTTCCTTTTATGATGTAGAATGATGTAGACAAACTTTAATTTTTACGGTTTCCGTATCCAAAGGGTAAAAAACGGGATCCTATAACTTTCACTCCGCGGTCCGTTTATAACCAGACTGTATCTTTTGAACCGATAGCTAGACAGTTGAAATTTTCACAGATTATGTATTTCTAATGCTGAGATAACCACAAATAATAAAAAGAATATTGAAAATCCGTCCACAATTGGCGGAGTATTTGATGAACAAACATACAAACATCCGAACATAGTACCTCCTCCTTTTTGTGAAGTCGGTGATAAATACGCACCCATACAATAAACGTGTTTTTTTTTACGTTTTTTGCTACGTATAGTACTGAACCTTTTATGCGCGAGTTCGACTCGCTCTTAATCGCTTTTTACAGAGATTGCGTAAAATACCAACATTTGTTTTTTTTTCTTTATTTGTCTTTTCTTTTTTTTTAATTTAAGTAATGTTTTCAAACAAATTCTTTATTCAAGTCGCTCCCGCTGCCACTCATAACCAACACCACACACGAACAGTAATTTCATCCATGAAATAGTTGGTGTTACCAAATAGGGATTAGAGCGAGACAGCACTATCGCGTCGCAGGCGTGCGAGCGAGACAGCGCGCTGCCGAGTTCGCAGCGCTCTCTCGATTTCTGAACTCCGCTTATTTTAAACGAATCTTTTAGGGTTCAGTGGAAATGGTGCTGTTGTTCGGGTTCCGTACTTGCTAATTAGGTTGATTTTATGAGTTAGTTTTATTTTAATTGTGGAATGATAAACAGAATAATAAATGGCTGAAGATTTTCAAATCAAACAATAAGGCGATTATTTGAAAGCGTTGCCGTGGCTCTGAAACGCAAAGAGTAACCGAAGCAGCAGGTTTTAGTCAGTAAAAGTCTGTCACTCCCTCGCGCTCCACATACAGGTGGAGGTTTCCAGCCCCCACAGAGGTGGCCTTTCGGACGACGAGCAATGGGTAGCTCGCCTTCTGGCCGTCCGGACCGAGCTCCACACGTGTTTTAAAGAGATGTCTGCAAAACATTTGTATGTTTATTGTATTGTATGTCCAGCCAGTCAAGATTGCGTTTGACCACTATCTCACCTGATGATAAGCGATGATGAGGGTTTTCTTACGGTGGGCAAAATCATCTAATGACTACCCCGGCTCTTGGGTGGAGCGGGAGATAGTGTCAGACTCTTACTGACTAAAAACCTACCCCGTTCCTTCTAGCCTCTACATACCGGAATCGAGTTTCTTTTCGGATAACCCTAGCCCCAGTAGGCTTCGACCCGGCTGGACCCTGCGGTTGCTGACAACTTCTTGAGGCACGCGGGAACAGTGCGCGCCGTCGACGTCTTGGGCTCGGTCCGGACAGTTACCGGACGGTCGGACAGCTACCCATGGAGCGATGTTGTGGTCGACGATGGAGCACGCTTGCCTCATCATCAACATTTCAGCCGACAGACGTCCACTGTTGGACATAGGCCTCCCCTAAGTGTCGCAATCTATTTATTCACTCTTGACTTAAAGATCCCTACGTTGTAGCTATCAGTAATTCTACTCCTTAGCTGTACGCACAATGAATGTGGTCCTAAATCCTTTGTGTTAACTATTGAGCTAGGTTCCTCTCTCCATCATATCTTTCCTTCTTCCTGCCCTTATCCCATATTACTTGGGGTCGGCGCAACACGTTTTTTTTCTTCCATTCTGTCCTGTCACCCGTCAAACTATCACTAACTCCCTTTTCTTTCATATCACTCCTCACACAATCTATCCATCATATCATCATTACAATATATCATGCATAAATAGTCACAGAGTCACAGGACATGAATCCAATCCACATAGCGGTCGCCATTACAGTCGTGACCTGTTTTTATTTCCTGGAATTGTAACATTAAAATGGAACGCAGAAAACTAACTGCCACAGAAATATCTTATGAGTTGGTTACAATACAAGGTGTAACGTTAAATGCGCAAAACCTGAAATTAGTTTGATCAGAATAACGAGCAGAATCAATTAAACCACTTTTTAATATAGGTTAGATTTTTCAAAAAAATCTTCATTAAGAACTTCGACCTGTCTATTTATGAATAGGTCGAGCCATCACGTGCGCAAACCCGCTGAAATAGGTAATCAAACACAAATAGTTGTAATCCAATCAAATTTTCTCATACACGGGATAATAAAAGTTCTTATTTCAATGCAGATATGAATTTTAAACAAACTAAAACTGCTCATAAAACCTTTAATTTTTTTTTTTTTCTCACGTAATTAGGTCAATCGAATTAAAAATCATTTGAGGTGTCTGAGGTTTTGTGCATTTAACGTTACACGTTGTATATTAAGATAGATGGACACATGTCGGCCAATGGGGGCCACGTGCGCCGATCTAGACGCGTCGGTCTCGATACATTTTATAAGGCAACTAGACTTGCAGAGATACGTTAGATCCACGCCACGCAACGCAACTCTACGTACTACGTACAAAGCAGGCGTGGCCCACGTGTGCGTCGGTCTAATGTAGTCCCCGCTTACATAAAATATAGTCTACGTCACTCAGGAATAAGGCAGCTTTCTATCGGTGAAAATATTTCAGCAATCGAACCAGTATTTTCAAAATTCCTATAAACAAAAAATAAACTTTACGTCTTTATAATATTAGTGAAGAAAACCGTAGACACGGGCTTGCGGACGGCGACCCATGGGTAGCTCGCTGTCCGACCGGCCGATAACTGTCCGGACCGAGCCCAAAACGTCGACATGCGACGGCGTGCACTGTTCCCGCGCGCCTCAAAGAGTTGTCAGCAACAGCAGGGGCCTAGCTGGGTAGAAGCCTACTGGGGCCTGGTTTATCCGAAAGGACCTTGAGGCCCGGTATGAAGGCTAGGAGAAACTGGGTGGAGTTTTTAGTCAGTAAGAGTCTGACACTATCTCCCGCTCCACCCAAGAACGGGTTTTGTCAAAGATGATTTTCCCCGTCGACAAAAACAGCAGGGGCCTAGCTGGGTCGAAGCCTACTGGGGCCAGGGTTATCCGAAAGGAACTCGAGCCCCAGTATGAAGGCTAGAAGGAACGGCGTGGGGTTTTTAGTCAGTAAGAGTCTGTCACTATCTCCCGCTCCACCCAATCCACCCAAAAGCGGGGGTTGACATTGGATGATTTTGCCCACCATAAAAAAACCCCGTCAAAACGCACACCTTACATTCTATAACGCCTTTGTTCAAAACTTCAAACGAGCCTTCTGTTATACATTGGCAGTGGCCGATGTTGGCTGAAAGGTATTGATTAAGTTCCTATATGCAACTGACCAGAGCGGGACAGCACTGGGTCATCTGTGAGCTTCACCAAGACGAGGAGAGCCGATAGGACGGGTTCATTCAATCATGTTAGAGTGAGGAACGAAGTCTAATATGCACTATAGGCGTGCGGTGTGCAAAATAGTCTTTTTCAATACACTTCCTCATAAAGTAGCTCTTATTGCACTGCACCTAGGTATATAATGGCACTTGTTACCAAACTGTGACATTTTGATTACTACCTAGTTTGATTACGCACTAGTGCTATAATGTGGTTAAAACCTTATTGTTTAACCTCTCAACCGTCATAATTTTATGACATTTATCGTATCAGGATGGGCGCAGGTTGTCCCCCACGAACAAAAGAAAAACAAAATGGCCGCGCATATGAAAACAGTTTTTTACCGCCACAAAAGTTTACTAGTTTTACAGTTATTTTATTCACAAGTGTATTGAAAAACGTCGTATGATACACGTGAGCAATTAATGATTACCATTCTCGGCTCTCTTAAGACCCTCGCCATGGCTCGGGTCTAAATATCGCCTCAACGGTAATCACAAACATTACACACTTATATCATAATGTACTATTATGCTTGTATGGAAGCCGTAACTCGCGCGATCCCATATGATGGTAAGCAGTGATGCAATTGTTGATGGAGAAGCGCACTAGACATTTATGTGAAACAAATTAAGTATAACCTAAAAACATAAAAACACGCTAAGTTCCTAAGGGGGGTAAATGGAACCTATCGATCCCTACGTATATAAAGACATGTCCAAAATATCATCTTTTTAAAATTCAATTATTTACTTTGTTTAATTGATAGTATCAATACTATCAATTAAACAAAGCAAATAATGTAATAAACATTATAAATAATGAAAATCAATTTTGTTTAATTGATACTATCAATTAAACAAAGTAAATAATTAAATAATAAAAAAACTGATATTTTGGACATGTCCTTATAATCGTAGGGTCGCTATGTAACGCTAGATACGACAATCTTTTTGTTTCAATTTACCACATTCAGAACTTTTTGTAGGACTTATATAACATAAAATAGAAACTAAAAAATCCTGCATAGCAGTATTAGAGTTCTCTGCGCGATTAGTATTATATAAAACGGGCCGAAATCAATTATCGGGCAGTTGCCCGGACCAGACATAACAACAGTCTAGTCGGAGTATCCTCCCTTTTCAATGGAGATGTGTGGGATTTTAAACCCAGTTGCGCATACCTTTAAAAGTTTATAATCCCGATGTGTAAGTTCAACGCAAAGAGAAAGATATTCTTTATCCATAAGTACGATTATTTGCTGAAAAATGTTCATTAATTTAGTTGTAAGGTTGTAAGACTCACCTCGCCGTGTTGGTTCCTCCCCTCCGGCGTGTTCTCGGGCAGGAAGTAAAGACGCAGGCTGACCAGCGTCTGGTCCGACACCCTGTCCGTCCATAGCAGTTGCAGTTCTCCTGTTGACAATACAACCAGGTTAATATTATCGATACAATCACGATACTGTCAAGGCCCAGATGGGTCGAAGCCTACTGGGGCCAGGGTTATCCGAAAGGAAGCTCGAGCCGGTATGAATCGGCTAGAAGAAACGGGGTGGGTTTTTAGTCACTAAGAATCTGACACTATCTCCCCGCTTCACCCAAGAGAACCCCCGCTCTTTCATGTCATTGGATGATTTTTCCCACCGAAAAAAAATCACGATACTGTAGCGCGTTGGCATTTTTTCTATAGCGCTAGGAAATGGGACTAAAGCGCGTTCTAGCGCGACAGCATCGCTACAAAATGGTCGAGGACCCTAAGTCCAAAGGTAGATGTCATTCGGCTGAAATGATGATGACTGTAAAAACATCCAGTAATGACTTACCTATTGACACGAGCTCGGAGTCCTGCCAGACCTTGACGAAGAAGAAGTCCCCGATGGCGATGATCTTCTCCGAGGGCCCCGTCAGCCGCAGGGCCTTGTAGAAGGTGTACTGGCCGTGCTGACCGCAGGGGGCACCCACCAGCTGGGGACAAACGAAAAGGTACTTGAGGTTCTCTGTCGCAATTATAATTGCAGGTTAAGGTGAATGCTTCAGGTCATGGTCTTTAAGACCTCACGGCGTCCTTACCTTCCACATGACGCAGGTCCTCACCGAACATGGACAGTTCGAGAGGTTCCTACACCGGATTCATGCGGAAGAAACGCCCAGGTGTCACTATTGTGTGGACCACCCGGAGGATACGGTAGAGGTGTGCCCCGCTTTGGCAATGATCGTGGGGTCGATCGGCGGCAATGATCTCTGCCGGGCCTTGGTACAGGCCATGGTCGGGAGCGAGAGGCAATGGCATGTGGAGGCCTTTTTCTACGAAGCGGTGATGGTCGCGAAGAAGATGGCTTCACGCGTGAGGCGACGGATCAAACAGACAATGGGTAGCTCCGGTAGCTCGCCGTCCAGACCGAACCCCGAGTTGTCGACCGCGCGTAGTGTTCAATGCGCTTCTCAAAGAGATGTCAGCAAATCCATTGGGGCTCATCAGGGCCGAAGCCTACTAGTGCTATGGTTGACTTCTGAAAGGATATCCTGTGGTCCTAGAACGCAAATGCGTTTTAGTCTGTAAAAGTCTGACATTTCCTCAGTGTAGTCTTTTAACGATAAGGTAAAGAAATAAAAAGGTATGTACCGGTGTCAGAATGAGAACTGGTTTTTATAAGTTCCTAAACGAATTCTGGCGTAGTTCCAAAAAATCAGGAAGAAACGACTGTCATTTGTCAACATAATCATTCATGTTCTATAGCTAAACATATAACAGTATGTAAATAGCGCAGTCATCATGAGATCTCTATTTTTAACCGACTTCAAAAAAGGAGGAGGCTCTCAATTCGAATCATTTTTTCTTTTTTGTATCTTGTTTAACGACATCGTTTTTTTTATTATTATTGGTAAGTTCGCGCTTGACCACTATCTCACCTGATGGTAAGCGATGATGTGATCGATGATATCATCATCAGCCTTTTTAATGTTCCCACTGCTTGGACTCAGGCCTCCTCTCTAGGAGAGGGTATGGGCCGTTATTCACCACGCAGGCTCAGTGCGGGTTGGATTATTTTATAATTTGTGTTATATGTGAAAAAAAATGTTGAATTTAATATTTGAAGAGAAATTCTTTAGATGGATAATGTGATTAAGGTAAAAAATACTTGCGATAGCCTGCTACCTTTTAAATCAAAACTAAAACGTATGGCAACTGTGAAAATTTTCCTTCAGTGCAAAATGAACAAAAATGCGTCGTAATTTTCAGAGAAAGTATTTTTTCGTAAATGTATTGAAAAACGTCGTTTGATACGCGTGCAAAGTCACTGCAGCCAGAATTCCGCCTTTGTAGTCGTGACAAACTATCTGCCTCCTCCTCCTTCTTGCGTCGTATTCCTCAATGCTGAGGGTCGTGACCTCCTTCATCACTTTAATTTTTATGGTGTTTTTCCATTTATTCCTGTCTCTGACGGTGTGAAGGGCCTTGTATACCTTGGAGCCAAGAGCGGTGCGGATCTGGTCGGACCAACGTATTTTGCTGCGCACGCGAGGCCTTTTTCCATCTACTTTACCAAAATTTTCTGCACTTGTATCAAAATGTAATCTACCACCACCACCAATCAATCAAACCAAAATCAATCAAAAGCATTTATTTCAAACTAGAGCAGCTGCTTCCAGCGGCTTCGCCCGCGTGATAGCAGAAAATTATCCCAAGGGAACATACTTCCGGGATAAAAAGTATCCTATATCCTATGCCAGGACATGGTCTATCCGTCTACCAAGTTTCATCAAAATTGGTTTTGCCATTTAGGCGTGAAGACATAACAAACAAACTCACTTTCTCTTTTATAATATTAGTAGGGATGAACCATTAACAAGAGCTTTTTAATTGTCAAAATGTCGGTCAGTCAAAAAAGTGAAGGTAAATTACCATATCATGGGTATCAATTAAAACGGTTTGTTGCAGAGAATACGAAAAAAAACCACGTCGAAATTAGTCCATCTTGTATTGCGCCTAACCGTTTTGCCTTTTGCTTGCCTGCTGCGGTCTTACCGTCCGATTATGATTAGGGTGTTTTCAATGCTAGAGTGTATAGGCTCTTAATAAACTAGTGCGCCTCACCATCAACGATCGCATCACTGCTTACCATCAGGTGGGGTCGCAGTCAAGCACTAGTTTAAATCAGATAAAAAAAACCTAATCAGTTAATTTCTAACTTTAATTTCGCAGACAAAACCGCAGGTACAAGCTATGTTCAGCTAGAAGGTAAAGTGCAGGAATACAACGCCAGCACAAGGTGTACATTTTGCACAATAAAGGTAGAACTACACTGTGCACACGTGGGCGACGCAACTCTACGTACAAACCAACCAGTCCCCTAGTTAAGTTGCTAATCTGCAATAGTTAACGCTAGTAGAAAGTTTCAAATATACGGGAATGACGTCGTCTCAACGCTCAGTCACGTGGTCAGAACATAAGAAGTGGCGGCAAGGTCAACTCGAAGCGTTCGACGCAAGCGAAACGGTTGTAACTTGGCTAGGGGACTAGGTGTTAGTCTAATGTAATTCCAGCCTCAATCGTGTCAATTAGAGACACAATAGAAAGAGAATGACAGCACGAACGCCGTTGGCTTGGAGTTTATCAAATAAATATCTTATTAATACAATTCGAAACCGCAGGAACGAGCTAGTTTCGGCTATGGCGGTAAAGTGCAGGAATACAACGCCAGCACAAGGTACATTTTGCACAATAAAGGTAGAACTACACTGTGTACATGTGTACCAGGTACGCCTATCTGGACGCGTGGGTCTCCATACATTTTATATGGCAACTAGACCAGCCCCCCTAGCCAAGTTACAACCGTTTCGCTTGCGTCAGACGCTTCGAGTTGACCTTGCCGCCAGTTCTTTTGTTCTGACCACGTGACTGAGCGTTGAGACGACGTTATTCCCGTACATTTGTATCTTTCTACAAGCGTTAACTATTGCAGATGTTAGTAAGTTGCTAAACTTGGCTAGGGGTGCTGTAGAGCTACATTAGATTTACACCACGCCACGCGACGCGACTCTACGTACAAATTGTACAAACCAGGCGAGGCCATGTCATCATCATCATCATATCAGCCAAAAGACATCCGCAACTGGACATAGGCCTCCCCCAAGCCCACGTGTGTCTAATGTAGTTCCAGCTGAAGTATCTTAAGCCTACAATATACGTTGGCCGAGCGTTGCCGAGTGAAGACCAATACCAATATCTGGACAGTATATTTGCCTTGTCTTGCTATCGCTCGGTGTCGCTCGCCTAGTTAGTTGAGCTAGACATGCGCCAACGTCAGCCAACGTGTATAGACCTCATTTGGCGTAGCTTGTCGCGACTCGCAGCCGCTCGCGATCACTTGCCTCACTTCGGAGCGGTGTCGGTTTTTCTGCACAAATCAAAGGCGCTCGCCCAACATGTGGGCGTCTCCTCAAAACTCGTCTATGTTGGCCATTTGCATTGGTTTCCTTCAAGCTTGCCGAACGTGTAGACTTGTAGAGAGAAGCGCTTGCCTTGCGTGAATTTGCCTATATTTGCCTACTTGCCTAGGCTCGCATTGGTCTAAGCTCGTCCAAGGCTTTATTAATACAAACCAAAACCGCAGCGACAAGCTAGTTTCGTCTATGGCGGGAACACAATGCCAGCACAAGGTGTACAGTTTGCACAATAATTAGTTTTCTTTCTAGTATCGACAGCAGAACTAATTGTTTTGAGGTCGAACATTTACGAATTCAACTCTACTTAGATTTTTTTACGTTTTTGTTTTCTTGGGGCTAATGTCAGAGTCGATCTTCAGAGTTAAACTTTTCGACGCCCATCTATATTTTATAATACGCGATGGGTCCTCCAGCGCCACGCAACAAATTGTTTCTATGTTAAACTAACAAATGTTTCTATCTATATACTATATAAAAATCAATGCCACTTTTCGTTGTTATTTTATAACTCGAGAAGGGGTCACCTATCCAAACCAAATTTTTAGGCTTTGTTCGGACTATTTAGTAGATGGTTTATGTGAAGTTTGGTAGGGTAGAGTAGGGTATAGTAGGGTAGAGTAGGGTAGAGTAGTGTAGGGTAGAGTAGGGTAGAGTAGGGTATAGTAGGGTAGAGTAGGGTATAGTAGGGTAGAGTAGGGAAGAGCGGGAGCGAAGCCGTGCGGGCAAAAGCTAGTTGAATATAAAACAAACAAGAACTTATTATGTGTGAAAAAGTTAAAAATATTGCTTATAACAGGGCAATTCTCCATAAAAACAAAATAAAAGGTCTTGTTAAAATCGTAAATTTATTTTATACTAGACTATTATTAGTTCTAATCAAGTAGTGGCGCTGAGAGCACAAAAATCTCAAACTTTTATACAAGTGATTGGCGTTCAAAAGGTTAAGCAGTGTTTATAAAGGTCTCTCTGTGGATGGGTGACCTTAAAATTCGAACTAAGCTTTTCGCCTCGTTGTTTCCGCGTGCAACGTAATGGATCAATTTGCCTGCTGCGGTCTGCCCATCCGATTATAGGTCTCTTCAAGGCTCTTAATAAACTAGTGCGCCTCATTACAGATCAGTGGTGGCCGAGTAGTAAAGGCCCCGACTTACGAGTTGTAAGGTCTCGGGTTCAAACCCAGCCAGGCGCGTTACTTGTGTAATTTATTTCATTACCACTGCTCTCAAAACGGTGAAGGAAAACGTCGTGAGGAAACCGTCATGCCTTTATAACAAGAAGTACTTAAAACAGAATAATCCTAAGTCCGTCTCCTAGTTATAATCTACCTCCCCACCATTTTTCAGCCAAATCGGTTCAGCCGTTCTTCATCACTACATAGTATAAAACAAAGTCGCTTTTTCTGTCCCTATATCCCTATGTACGCTTAAATCTTTAAAACTACGCAACGGATTTTGATGCGATTTTTTTTAATAGATAGAGTGATTCAAGAGGAGGGTTTATATGTATAATATTGCACCCGAGCGAAGCCGGGGCGGGTCGCTAGTGAGTTATAAATAGTGCAACTAACGCTACTCTTTTTATACACCTAGGTACATAGATTTAGTATTTTTCAGGCTTAAACTAGAAGAGCCGTACATTCAGTTGTTTCAATATATCAGATACTAGCGTCTTTCAGCGGCTTCACCCGCGTACATAAAATATAGCCTATGTCACTCAGGAATAAAGCAGCTTTCTATCGGTGAAGAAATTTTAGCAATCGGACCAGTACTTTCAGAGATTACCTCGTACAAACAAAACAAACTTTTCCTTTTTACCTACTGGGGCCAGGGTTATCCGAAAGGGAGCTCGAGCCCCGGTATGAAGGCTAGAAGGAACAGGGTGGGTTTTTAGTCAGTAAGAGTCTGACACTATCTCCCGCTCCGCCCAAGAGCGGGGGTTGTCATTGGATGTTTTTCCCCACCATAAAAAAACTTCTTTATTATATTAGTGTAGATTATTCAGTTGTTTCATTTAACAAAAGTCGTTCCGAGGTAAGAAAAACTAAACCGTATGAGAAGCGAGTATAATCGTAGACAAACGATAACCTCCGACGGAAATTCGTTTGACAAAGTAGCGTTCGCATAAAAAGTTTTATACCGAATAGTTTGTTTTACTAAATTAACTTGTCCACTTGAAAAGGAACTCGAGCCCCGGTATGAAGGCTAGAAGGGACGGGGTGGGTGTTTAGTCAGTTAGAGTCTGACACTATCTCCCGCTCCGCCCAAGAGCGGGGGTTGTCATTGGATGATTTTTGCCGACCGGAAAAAATAAATTAAAAAAAACCCTGGTGAAGGTTGCGGGAATCCGACGGATGCGGGTTGCGCAGGATCGGTCATTGTGCCGGCACTTGGGGGAGGCTAAGTTCAACAGTGGACGTCTGTCGGCTGATATGATGATGAAATTAACTTAAAAGTATTACAAAAACAACGAAAAAAAAACATTAAAATAATTTTTGTCTGTCTGTTTCTTTGTTCCGACTAATCTTCGTCACGGCTGGTCCGATTTTTACGAGACTTTTACTGGAAGATAGCTTATGTTATTTATAAAGAATGGCTTACTATACTAAATATTTACTATTATTTTAGAAATAGAATTAGACTTCCGCATAGAAGAAATCTTAAAATTATTACCAAATAGCATTGTGTTATTTATTTTACAAGTTTGACGCGGACGAAGTCGCAGATATCAACTAGTATAACAATATAATGCAACTAGCTTCTGCCAGCGGCTTCACCCGCGTGAAATTAAGTTTCTCCATACAAACTTTAGACCCACGTTTCATATCATGAATTTTGGGAAATCCCATCTCAGTGCTCTCCTCCGTCATAAAATGAAACCTTGGATGAATTTCACAGTTCAGACCATATAGTTAAGACTATACGTTGATAACATATCTACACTATTATTAATATAAATATAAAGAGGTATAGGTTTTTTGTTTGTTTGTTTGTAGATGGAAATCTCTGGAAGTACCTACTGATCCGATTGCTAAAATTTTTTCACCGATAGAAAGCTGCTTTTTTCTTGAGTGACATATTCTATATTTTATGGACGCGGACGAAGTCGCGGGTAAAAGTTAGTTAGGTAATATTATAAAGTTTTTTTTTGTTTGTTTGTAGGAGGTAATCTCTGGAAGTAGTCCGATTGCTAAAATTTCTTCATCGATAGAAAGCTGCTTTATTCCTGAGTGACATAGGCTATATTTTATGTACCTACACGGGCGAAGCCGTGGGCAAAATCTAGTTGTTGATATGTCAGTCAATCAGTTTCTCCTTTCATATAATATAGATGACTCAACATAACTGTGGGAATCTGATGACCTTATACCTATATGTGCAATGAATTAAGTCATAAGTTTTTATTTTATTCAGCTTAGCATATAAAACCTTGCTTTGTTACAATCAATCAACTGAGCCTACAATCCACTGCTTGTCCGGACCGAGCCTAAAACGTCGACGGCGCGCACTGTCCCCGCGCGCCTCAAGGAGTTGTCAGCAACAGGGGGGCCCCAGCTAGGTCGAAGCCCACTGGGGCCAGGGTTGTCCGAAAGGAACTCGAGCCCCGGTATGAAGGCTAGAAGGAACGGGGTGGGGTTTTTAGTAAGTAAGAGTCTGACACTATCTCTCGCTCCACCCAAGAGCGGGGGCTGTCATAAGATGATTTTTGACTACCGAAAAAAAAATCCACTGCTAGATTACACTTTTAATTGATATATAAACTAGTGCTTGACTGCGATCCCACCTGATGGTAACCAGTGATGCAATCTCTGATGGTGAGGCGCAATGGTTTATTAAGAGCCTTTCGCTTTAGCTTTGAAGACACGTAAATAATTTGTTTTCCGTCAGTTTAAACTAGATGAAGCCAGTGTTTCTTATCCGACTACCCTGACAAGAAACACCGAAACAAACTCAACGGTCAAAGTCTCTTTTAAAGTCCATACAGTAAACATGTAATGATCAAATCATATGAGAACCATGCAGATTTGTCTGAGATGGTATTTTTGAAGGAAGAACCACACAGATTTGAGTGGACCAGTCCAGTCAGTGTAAGCATTTGACAGTATTCGCAAAGTTCAACTCAGGGCTGCTAAGGAACTCAACGCAAAAAGTCAATGCAATCTAAAGATAAGGCCGTTTTGGCTTCACTAGCAAAGACCCCAAACCTATACGGTACTTCTTGTTAATCTAGAATCCTGAAAATTGCCTAGAAGCAAGGTCTCATAGCAAGCCTATAGGGGCCAAGGTTATCTGAAAAGGAGCTCGATCCCCGGTATGAAAGCTAGAACAAATGGGGTGGGTTTTAAAGTCAGTAAGAGTCTGACACTATCTCCCGCTCCGCACAAAAGGGTGAGGTGGGGGAGGAGGTTGTCATTGGATCATTTTCCCCACCATAAAAAAAAGTCTAAAAAAGTCTGAGATTCGGGAATCGAACAATTTAAATAAGTAGGTAAGTAAATCTGTATGGAAGAATCAGTGCGCGAGTCAGTCTCGCACTTGACAAGGTTTTTTTTTTGTAAAATTTACATTTGACTCGCACCTCTTTTTTATGGTGGAGAAAATCATCTAATGACAACCCCCGCTCTTGGGCGGATCGGGAGATAGTGTCAGACTCTTACTGACTAAAAACCCACCTTAATCCTACTAGCCTTTATACCGGGGCTAAGGCTACCTTTCGGATAACCCTGGCCCCAGTAGGCTTCGACCCAGCTGGGCCCCTCCTGTTGCTGACAACTCCTTGAGGCGCGCGGGAACAGTGCGCGCCGTCGACGTCTTGGGCTCGCACTAACTCTCTTTTCTTTCATATCACTCCTCATACAATCCATCCATCAGTTCATTATCATTTATAATAACATTAATTAAGACTCATTCTAAAAATAAAACAAAAAACAATATCCTCTCACTTTTAACGACCACAAACTAATTTGCAAACAAAGCAAAACAAAACAAAACAAATCACATTCAACAAAAATAAAAAAAAACAACACAATTTTACATGCTAACGGTACTTTCAAAAGAGTTTGAACTCGGAATCAATAAGTATAACATTGAAGCAGCCCGGTTAGAGGGAGATAGCGTCGTACGAGAGAAAGAGACAGGTATACGTCTCACGGTTCCGTCCTGTTTGCAAGAGGGATTTGATAAAATTTTGTAAATCTATCCTCGAATATGTACTGTCAGGTGAATTGAGGTAACGTCAGCAGAATAATAACATGTGATTAGTTTAGTTGGAGCAGTGGTGGCCGAGTGGCACTCGTAATGGCTCTGACTTACGAGTTGTAGGTCGCGGGTTCGAACCCAGCCAGGCGCATTATTATATTATAATTATTATTATAATTAGCCCATATTGTCCCACAGCTGGGCAAAGGCCTCCCTCCACTCCTTCCAACGATCACGGTTCGTCGCCTTCTCATTCCAATTCTTAAGGAAGCCATCCAGGTCGTCCCGCCATCTCCTTCGTGGTCTGCCTCGGCCCCGCGTTGAGCTGTATCCGGGCACCAATCCTGCGTTTTACGCGCCCACAGCTCGTTGGACGAATTACTTTGCGTAATTTATTTCATCACCACGGCTCTCAAAACGGTGAAGGAAAACATCGTGAGGAAACCGGCATGTCTTAGAACGAAAAATTCGAAGACATGTGACATTCACCAACCCGCACTGGGCCCGCGTGGTGGATTATAGAACATTCCCTCTCCTAGAGAGGAGGCCTGAGTCCCAGCAGTGGGAACATTAAAAAAAAGGCTGATGATGATGAGGTGAACTGAGGTAACGTCAGCAGGATAATAACATGTGATTAGTTTGGAGGGTCAGCAAAAGCGTTGCTAGTTTTTTTGGGCGTTATTTTTATCCGACTTCAAAACGAGGTTCTCAATGCGTTTGTATTTTTTTTTATGTTTACCTCAGAACTTCGTCGTTTTTTTTTATTATTATTAATTGGCTCGCGTCTGAACACCATCTCACCTGATGGTAAGCGATGATGTGGTCGACGATGTTTATGAACCGATTTTCAATATTTTTTTTTCTAACTGGTTCACTATAAAAAAAAATAAACACTAAAATGATGAAAATAACTTTAATTTCGGAATTCGGTTTTAAATAACAAACTAACTGCCGCACTCAGAGACGTCATTTAACTTTAATGTCAATTAAAGCAAAACCTAAGGTACTTAACGTCATAAAGATATAGACTATTATTCAATGACAAAATTAGTTAATCAGAGATTAGCGTTAATGGGCGTCTCTGAGTGCGGCAGTTATTGTTGTTTTTTTCTGTAGTGTAGTCATTTTTTTTTTGTTTAGTTGTTTTTTATTACACTAGTCACCAGCCCCGGTGCACGGGTGCAAATTACACAAGATGTAACATAATAAATGCATTATATGCATCACAAATCCTGAAAGTAGTAATTATACAGAAAGTAGAAATCGTTTCTTTAATTTTCGATTTCAGCTATTTTTAAAGTAAGTTGCTTTTTTCACGGTAGCATAAACAGCCTTTTTAATGTTCCTACTGTTGGGAATCAGACCTCCTCTAGGAGAGGGAATGGGCCGTAATCCACCACGCGGGCCCAGTGCGGGTTGGTGAATGTCACATGTCTTCGTATTTTTGGTTCTAGGACATGCCGGTTTCCTCACGATGTTTTTCTTCACCGTTTCGAGAGCGGTGGTGTTGAAAAAAATTACACAAAGTAATGCACTTGGCTGGGTAAACCCGCGACCTACAACTCATAAATCGGCGCCGGTACACACTTTTCACGGTACCCTATTTGTTTTTCTAAAATAAAAGTAATTTAAATTACTCAACATGATCTATCGTTTAAACCAGTCTAGCCGTTTCTGAGAATAGCCGGAAAAAACAGACAGAGAACCGGACATTTTTTTAAATTGAATTTTTGTTATAGGTATCGAATTTACTTTCATAAGGATTTAGTAAGAAAATGTTATTTTAGTATTACAACCACCTTCGATTTTAATATATCTATTATAGTATTTAGAATGAATGTATTACTGTAAGTACTTATATAATCTATTAACCCATTGAATGCCGAACTTAGTGTTGGGGTTATTAGGACACCAAAGAGAAACAGCTTTTTAAGGATTTAAATAATAACTGTTTATTATCCTTTTCTTTATATTGGAAGGTGTGTTTCAGTAATATTACGTGAGACGTGTGCTCCTAAGCAAGGCAAAAGGAATACAGTAACTATAACCATACGAGGAATTTCAGTCAAGTGGTCTAACGGGACTCAGTCCATTCAATATAATATTAATTGGTTTGAAAGAGTAAGACCATAGTGTTGAAGCAGGATGGATTTGTTTTTGTTATATTCCAACACTTAGAACATGATTAAAATCGGTTGCCAACATACATTTGTCTATTTACTTACGGATATATCCGTATCAGCGAAAAAAGTAGTGACAGTTTCACACAACACTGTTTAGTCCCAAGCTAAGCAGAGCTTGTGTTATGGGTACTAGACAACTGATAAACATACTTATATATTTCTAAATACATACATATTATAGATAAATTACACCCAGACACAGAACAAATGATTATGCTCATCACACAAACATTTGTCCTGAAGAATCGAACCCACGACCTCCGGTATAGCAGTCAGGGCCACTAACCACTAGACCAACAGGACAGTCGGCAGTTTTAAACAGACTCTACCCATAGATTTAAGTTTCTGTAAAAAATTTACTTGGTGTTAAGTTTATACTCTTCTATCCTATAGATTTCATACCATCCCTGCTCTCAATAAAATCGGTACTTAATATACTTTTAACTCAAACATAAAACACATTTTACGCTCAAAAACTTTTATTTAAGAATATATTTTGGGTAGATAACCTCTGACACATACCTAGCTAGGTAAAGTGCGAGGGAGACAGGGGATGTGCCCTCTCTGTCGCGCGCAGGGCTCGCAGGACTCACGACCATGAACTAGCGACGGTCAGGGTTGTCGAAGTTTACCGACTACGTTGGAGGAAAGGGTGTGATGTTTCGGGATTTTGATCTAGTTGTGAATTTTGAAACATTGTAATTATCTATAATAATTATGTATGTATTTAGAAATATATATTGTACTAGCTTTTGCCCGCGCGGCTTCGCTCCCGCTCTTCCCTACTCCACCCTACTATACCCAACTCTACCCTACTCTACCCTACTCTACTCTACCCTACACTACCCTAATTTTATTTTTTTTCCATAAGAACCTTCTCCTCACAATAACAATCACAACAAAAAAAAAACAGCCAAATCGGTCAAGCCGTTTTCATGCTACGTCGTGACAACGGAAAACGGGTTTCATTTTTATATATATAGAAGATAGAAGATGTTTATCAGTTGTCCAGTACCCATAACACAAGCTCTGCTTAGCTTGGGACTAGACGGCGTTTGTGTGATAGTTGTGGAATATTATTATTATATATTATATTGAAACAAGAACCGCGATAGTTGAAATTTTCACAAATTATGTATTTCTGTTGCCACCATGACAACGAACACTAAAAACCAAATAAAATAAATATTTAAGAGGGCTCCCATACAATAACCGCGATTATTTAGCCGTTTTTTTCTTCGGACGGTACGGAACCCTGCGTGCGCGAGTCCGCATCGCTCTTGCCCAGTCTTTTATTATTATATTTATTATTAATAGACTCGCGCTTGACCACTATCTCACGATGGCCCCGCTAGCCATAAGATGCGAACACATGACATTGACATTCCACTTCTTCAGCAAGGGCGAAAAGGTTACTTCTGAGTACTCCATCGTAGCTTTCCATCATGTGAGATAGTGGACAATTTTAGAGGATGATTTGATAAGATAATTTAGTGTAGGTTGGGGCCGAAAGGTTCTGGAGTGGCGACCGCGTAACGGGAGACGCAGTGTTGGAAGGCCTCCAACAAGGTGGACTGATGACCTGGTGAAGGTTGCGGGAAACCGATGGATGCGACACGCACAGGAACGTTCGTTGTGGCGATGCGGAGGCCTTTGTCCAACAGTGCGTCTTTCGGCTGAAATGATGATCAAGATGAATACAGAAAATCCTCCTTCTCCATGCGTCGTTTATCCTCTGGAGGGTCGTGACCACGACGAATAATTTTCTTGTGGGCTATAAGTACATATTTCTCCATGATGAATACAGAAAATAACGATAGTGAATGTAACAACTACACTTCTAAACGGCGGAACTTCTCACAAATTTATACTTCAGCATATTATCCAATTACAAATGTGTTGTTTATTTTTTGTCGCACGTAACCCTGTGGCGCCAGCCCTGCAAGACCCCATTCTCTAATGTAACACCCCTATATTGGTTTAGGGAACGCTCGCCAGCGGTGCTCAAAAAACCTGACATTATCTACAACACTAGTTTTTTTAGTTGCGAAACCCGAAACACGTTTCCAGTATTTTTATGTACAAAATTTCATAAATGTATCATCAAGGAGTGGAATTCCCTGCCGGAGTCTGTGTTTCCTGATAGCTACAACTTGGGGGTCTTTAAGTCGAGAGTGAATAGGTCACTTCTAGGCAAGCGTGCTCCATCGTCGGCCACATCATCGCTTACCATCAGGTGAGATGGTGTTCAAACGCAAGCCTATCAATAATAATAAAAAAAAAGAGAAATCACAAAGTTATAAGCTTGTTATGTCAGCAAAAGTACATGGTCACCGAACCATCCAGGCGACTGAGGGGTTGTTTTGTACTTGTACCCAGCTGTTTGCTGATACCTTATGCCCGCTATGACCTGCCGTGAACTGTGTTGTACTTAGTATCGGTGGTGTCTAAATTGTGACCTTTTTAAATATTTTTGAGATAATATAAAAAAAATAGCATTTAAAATATTCCATTCAAATTAAAATTTGACATTCAAAGAAACCTTTTTTTACTGTCTGTTTAAACAATTTTGACTTCTATTCCGCAGACATAAGGATGACATTAAAAGCAAAAAAGTGGTTACAATACCAACTATTTACTGTCGCCGCCATTTGTCATGCCACCAACGTAATAAGAGTCAAAATCGGTTGAACGGACAGTAATAAGAGTTTGTTTTAATGTCTAATCATTTCAAATGGAGTATAGGTATTGTGATATTGAGTTTTAAAGCTTAATGAACAGATTCAGCAACTGTGCTGCCCCTGAAGGTAAAAAGCTTAGCGTTTCATTTGTGTAGGTACTAAATAATGACGCTTGGGATCGGGACTGTGGTACTCAAAGTTTGTATGCAAAAGTTCCTTTAACCGACTTCCAAAAAAGGAGGTTCATTAGTCGTATTTTTTTTGTATTTCGTTCAGCGATATCTTCGCTAACTGTGATAATGATAAATGATCTTTATTTGTAAATAGGTTTCCAAAAACCTATACGACGTGTAACGTTAAATGCGCAAAACCTCGGACACCCCAAATTAATTTTTAATTTAATTGACCTAAGTAATTATGTGAAAATAAAAACTAAAAAAAAAATTAAAGGTTTTATGTGCAGTTTTAGCTTGTTTAAAATTCATATCTGCATTGAAATAAGAACTTTTATTATCCCGTTTAAGAGAAAATTTGATTGGATTACAACTATTTGTGTTTGTTTGCCTATTTGGGCGGGTTTGCGCACGTGATAGTTTGACCTATTCATAAATAGACAGGTCGACGTTTTCATTTTAATATTTTTTCTAAAATGTAACCTATTTTAAAAAGTGGTTTAATTGATTCTGCTCGTTATTCTGACCAAACTAATTTCAGGTTTTGCGCATTTAACGTTACACGTTGTATACTGTGAATCGATTTTGATGATTATTCTCGGATTAAAAACGAAATTTAAATTTTCTGTCGTACTGACTATCTGTCTACTCGTTGACAGCTGATATTGAATAAGCAGTAACTTAAACTACTTTTTTTTTACTAGCTTTTGCTCGCGACTTCGCCCGCGTACATATAAAATAGACTATGTCACTCAGGAATAAAGCAGTTTTCTATCGGTGAAAAAAATTTTGCAAGCGGACCAGTACTTCCAGAGATTACCTCCTACAAACAAACTTACAAATTTTATCTCTTTATAGTATTAGTATAGAAAAATAATTAGAAAAAAAAAAACTAAAAACGAATTTCAATTTTTTTTTTGCGCGTAATCGTACAATAAGGCCCAGAGATATTGTAAACTGATTTTTTATGATTTATTTTTATTTTATCACTAGCTTTTGCCCGCGCGGCTTCGCTCCCGCTCTTCCCTACTCTACCCTAATCTACCCTACTCTATCCTAATCTACCCTACTCTACTCTACCCTACACTACCCGAATTTTTTTTTTCCATAAGAACCTTATCCTAACAATAACAATCACAACAAAAAAAAAATCAGCCAAATCGGTCAAGCCATTTTCATGCTGTGTCGTGACAACGAAAAACGGGTTTCATTTTTATATATACTAGCTTTTGCCCGCGCGGCTTCGCTCCCGCTCTTCCCTACTCCACCCTACTATACCCAACTCTACCCTACCCTATTCTACTCTACCCTACCCTACCCTACTCTACCCTACTACTCTACCCTACTCTACCCTACCCTACTCTACCCTACACTACCCTAATTTTAATTTTTTTCCATAAGAACCTTATCCTCACAATAACAATCACAACAAAAAAAAATCAGCCAAATCGGTCAAGTCGTTTTCATGCCAAGTCGTGACAACGGAAAACGGGGGTCATTTTTATAATATAGAAGATAGATAGATGACATCTAATGTTATTTTAGTTTTTATTGCTGAAATTTTTTATCAGATTTTTTTTTAAATGTATTTTAATGACTATGTCTGAATGAAAATAAAAAATAGAGAAAGAGAGAGAGTAGAGTAGAGGAAAGAGTAGAGGTAATAGTTTTAGTAGTAAATGAATTTAAATTGATTGATTTAATTCAAGTGCTCTTTTACGAATCGTATGCAGACGAAGCCACGGGCATCAGCTAGTTCCTCAGCACTGTTATTAATAGGTCCTCACATATAAAGTCCTTGACCTCGACCAGCTAATTGACATCTATCGGACGCTGTTCTGACTTCTGACCCTGACCACCTATTTTATGTTGTTAGTTGAACAGTCAGTATGGGAGGCCAGATTGGTTGGAAATGTTTCCTTGGTCCTGGAACGCGAAGGGCAACTGAAGGTAAACATCACTTCCTCTTTTGTTTCTTTTACGGTGGGCAAAAATTATCTTATGACAACCCCCGCCCTGATGAAGACATCCGCAGGAGAACTAAGGTTGCCGACCTAGCGCAAAGAATTGCCAAACTTAAGTGGCAATGGGCAGGGCACATTGCTCGCAGAACAGATGGCCGTTGGGGCCGAAAGGTTCTGGAGTGGCGACCGCGTACCGGAAGACGCAACGTTGGAAGGCCTCCAACAAGGTGGTCTGATGACCTGGTGAAGGTTGCGGGAAGCCGATGGATACGAGACGCGCAGGAGCGTTCGTTGTGGCGACGCTTGGGGGAGGCCTATGTCCAGCAGTGGACGTGTATCGGCTGAAATGATGAACCCCCGCCCTTGGGTGGAGCGGGAGATAGTGTCAGACTCTTACTGACTAAAAACCCACCCCTTTCCTTCTAGCCTTCATACCGGGGCTCGAGCTCCCTCGCCACACAGTCCTGGCTCCTGGCTAGTCCTGGGCATTCATTTTAGTGGTCGAAGGAGGCAACATCTCAGTAAGTTCTGCTTTGTTTATTAATCACTCCCTCTCCTTTCACCCAAAGCGAGGAGTTATTTACACTAATATAATAAAGAGGTAACGACCTGGTACGAGGTGGTTACCACAGGAAGACGCAGCATTGGAAGGCCTCCAACAAGGTGGACTGAAGACCCGGTCAGGGTCGCGGGAATCCGATGGATGCGTGACGCTCAGGGCCGGTCGTTGTGGCGACGCTTGGGCTCCCCCAAGCGTCGCCACAACGACCGGCCCTGAGCCTATGTCCAGCAGTGGACGTCTTTCGGCTGATATGATGATGATGAATGAGATGAGTTGTGTTTTTTTGTTTGTAGGAGGTAATCTCTGGAAGTACTGATCCGATTGCTTAATTTTTTTCACCGATAGAAAGCTGCTTTATTCCTGAGTGACATCTATATATATAAAAATCAATGCCACTTTTCGTTGTTATTTTATAACTCAAGAACGGGTTCACCTATCCAAACCGAATTTTTAGGCTTTGTTCGGACTATTTAGTAGATGGTTTATGTGAAGTTTGGTAGGGTAGAGTAGTGTAGAGTAGGGTAGAGTAGGGTAGAGTAGGGTAGAGTAGGGTAGAGTAGGGTAGAGTAGGGTAGAGTAGGGTAGAGTAGGGTAGAGTAGGGTAGAGTAGGGTAGAGTAGGGTAGAGTAGGGTAGAGTAGGGTAGAGTAGGGTAGAGTAGGGTAGAGTAGGGTAGAGTAGGGTAGAGTAGGGTAGAGTAGGGTAGAGTAGGGTAGAGTAGGGTAGAGTAGGGAAGAGCGGGAGCGAAGCCGTGCGGGCAAAAGCTAGTCTATATATATAAAAATCAATGCCACTTTTCGTTGTTATTTTATAACTCAAGAACGGGCTCACCTATCCGAACCAAATTTTTAGGCTTTGTTCGGACTATTTAGTAGATGGTTTATGTGAAGTTTGGTAGGGTAGAGTAGGGTAGAGTAGTGTAGAGTAGAGTAGTGTAGAGTAGGGTAGAGTAGGGTATAGTAGGATAGAGTAAGGTATAGTAGGGAAGAGCGGGAGCGAAGCCGTGCGGGCAAAAGCTAGTAGGCTTATATATTTTATGTACACGGGCGAAACCACGGGCAAAAGCTAGCAGATAACATTGATAAATCATAGATCTTGATCTTTGTGTTTGCGTTTGTACATTTATTTATTATCAGTTTGTATATTCTGTTATTTATTAGTTTAGTTGTTTAATAGGTATAATGTTTATTAAAGTAGTAACTGGCCTGTTGGTCTGGTCTAGTGGTTAGTGGCCCTGACTGCTATGCTGGAGATCGTGGGTTTGATTCCCACCCAGGACAAATGTTTATGTGATGATCATGATCATTTGTTCTGTGTCTGGGTGTAATTTATCTAAAATATGTATGTATTTAGAAATATATGAGTATGTTTATCAGTTGTCTAGTACCCATAACACAAGCTCTGCTTAGCTTGGGGCTAGACGGCGTTGTGTGATAGTTGTGGAATATTATATTATATTACTAGCCTTTGCCCGCGCGGTTTCGCTCCCGATATTCCCTACTCTACACTACTATACCCTACTATACTCTACTCTACTAGGCCAGTACTAGGGTAGAGGTAGAGTATAGTACGGTTACTATACTCTATTCTACCCTACCAAACTTCGCATAAACCATCTGTTAAATAGTCCGAACAAAGCCTAAACATTTGTTGGTTTGGATAGGTGAGCCCGTTCTTGAGTTATAAAATAACAACGAAAAGTGGCATTGATTTTTACCGACTTCCCAAAAAGGAGGAGGTACTACGTTCGGCTGTTTGTATGTTTTTTTTTTTTTTTTGTATGTTTGTTCGGCCAATACTCCGCCAAATGTGAACGGATTTTCAAAATTCTTTTTTTGTTCGAAAGTAGATAGTTCTGAGGTGGTCCCATTGTCACCAAATTAGGATCTGATGATGGAATCTTGAAGAAATTGAGGGCAACCCTCAAATTTTATAGGCTCACTTATTGATTTTCGCATATTTTATGAAGTACCTTGTGTATTTGCGTATGGTCGTTACCATCTCAGGTAGCTGAGCTGATGATGGAAGGTACAACTCCTTAACAGTAAGAAGTTAGTCGAACAGGCAAGGATTGTTTTAGTAAATTGTTTTGATGTTTGATACTGTTTTAGTAAATTGTTTTGTTGATCAAGTCATGACCTGATGCTGCAGTCAGGATAGTCTGCAGAGTACCTAAGTCCTCGACAACTAACAGCAGATATATCGAGTTTAGACTCATTGAAAAGGGCTCGATGTGTGGATAAACGTACTGCTAATAAAGAACACCGAAGTACATAGAGACCTGATGCTGAAGCCAGGAGCATCAGAAAAAGTACAAACCGTGAAATTACAGCACCGTAGTCGTGTTTGGGCTCATTTTAAACAGGACTAAATTTTAAGTTCAATGCAATGTTGACATAAGTCTGGCCTGATGCTGCAGCCGGGATTATCAGCATCTAGTCTAATGACTGATTGAAAGAAGAGGATATATCGAACTGGATCTAACGGTGTTTGGGATTATTAGAACCGTTATGAGATGCGCTCTGACTATAAGGTATTTAAGTTTGACTGAGGGGTACTTTTTAGTGGTGGTACTATAACTAAAAAGTGTAAAATAAAAAAAACTTTTTACAAAAAAAATATAACCGACTTCAATGTTAAAAAAACACTGAAAAGTACCAAATAACTTTAATTTTGGAAGTCGGTGTTAAATAACGAAGAGACTAAACTATTATAGAAACACCGACTTCCAAAATTAAAGTTATTTGGTACTTTTCAGTGTTTTTTTAACATTGAAGTCGGTTATATTTTTTTTGTAAAAAGTTTTTTTATATATAAAGATTGTAGCTACATGCTGTAGTAACTTAAATAAAAACAGACAAACATCGATTCGATATAATTACTCTATCGGCTACAAAGGATACAATATGCAGTAATTATTTATTTATCCCTGTACCTACGTGGTAAGCATATCGATTATTTAAATATCCAGCCGTCTAGGTCTAGCTTCGACTTGTCCTTGACAATATTTTCAACTTCCTTCCCTAGTTGAAGGTAAAAGCGAAAACAATTATCATGATTACTAAGTTGTACTGTCCACGGACGCGTAGCTTCATACACGCGTATTCGCCATTACACGCTTGGTGTATATGTCGCAACCATCTGGTTAAATTAGCCATCCAATTGGACGCCTAGGGCACGGTAATAATATCATACCTACAGTATTCCAACTTCATACAAACGGACGAAACAAGAGCTATACCTACGCGCCTCGGTTGTAGCATGGGCTCGGCATGGAGACAGTCGCGTCCGTCGCAACTGTGCCGCAGTGACGAGCGGACACGACGGTCTTTTTTTAACAATAATCGCGCGATTATTGTTATTTTGTATAATTCAAAGTAAAGACGTGGTATTTTATTATTAATAATAGTGGTTTATTGTACTATGTGTATGAATAAAACTAGAAAAAGCATTTTATTTAAATCTACCAATCAAAAAACAACACGCATTTTTATTGAACATTTCCTATTCAATCCACAAAGTATTTTGTTTATATAAAAAAGTAAGTATATTTACAATCACAAAACTAAATGGAAACACAATGTAGGCAAATGTAATTAGAATGCTGGAGGCGGGCAGCCCTATCGCATGTTTACGTACCGCGCGGCTGTAGGCATTTATTTCAAAGATACGGCCGAGTTACAATACTGTATGATACTATTACCGTGCCTAGGGCGTTCGTTAAACGCCGGCATCCAATTAGATGCCTAGGCCGATAGTTGTTTGAACTAAAGTCACTCAACGTTTAACAGCTTGGCGTATCGAATTCGAAAGTTAGCCTTTCCGAAATGACTGATCAATACTCAGCCAAGTGATTCAAATTTAGTTCCGCTATTTATTGATACGCTATTTATTGATTTAATAATATTTCACTATTACTTGGTGGACACTATTACTAAAAAGTAGTTTTATATAATTTATACTCATGGTCACCCTACTAAACTAAATGACTACACAACGTTCAGCCATCTGGTTAAACGTTGTGGTCAACGACATGGCTAGTTGTTCTTCAGCCATTTCATTGGATGCGTTTAACGAACGCCCTAGGCGTCCAATTGGATGGCTAATTTAACCAGATGGCTGCGACATATACAACGGCTAACGTTAAATGCGCAAAACCTCAGACACCCCAAATGATTTTTAATTCGATTGACCTAATTATGTAAGAAAAAAAAACACATTAAAAAAAATTAAAGGTTTTATGAGCAGTTTTATTTTGTTTAAAATTAATATCTGCATTTAAATAAGAACTTTTATTATCCCGTGTATGAGAAAATTTGATTGGATTACAATTATTTGTGTTTGTTTACTTATTTGGGCAGGTTTGCGCACGTGATGGCTTGACCAATTCATAAATAGACAGATCGAAGTTTTTTTTGTTCGGCACGGCACAAGCTACGGACTTTTTTTTTTCGTTGCGCAAAAATCATCCAATGATCCAGATAGTGTCAGACTCTTACTGACTAAAAACCCATCCCGTTCCTTCTAGCCTCTTCATATCGGGGCTCGAGCTACCTTTCGAAACTAACCCTGGCCCCAGTAGGCTTCGACCCAGCTGGGCCCCTGCTGTTGCTGACAACTCCTTGAGGCGCGCGTGAACAGTGCGCGTCGTCGA
Organism: Mythimna lalbum; assembly: GCA_949319445.1. Lineage (NCBI taxonomy): Eukaryota > Metazoa > Arthropoda > Insecta > Lepidoptera > Noctuidae > Mythimna > Mythimna lalbum. Next base: position 10,813,157 of record OX439375.1, read on the forward strand.
CGACTTGGGCTCGGTCCGGACAGTTACCGGACGGTCGGACAGCGAGCTACCCATAGCTCGCCGTTCGCAAGCCCGCGTCCACGGTGGCCGGAATACCAGCGGCGGCAGCGAGAGCGCCGCTGCCTGATGCGGTCGGCCTCCTCCTTTGCTAGCATAACTGCTTCGCAGAAGGAGGCGACCGCTTGCCACTCCTCCTCGCTCCGGACCATGGCCTGAACCAAGGCCCGGCGACCTTCAAAGACTTGGGAGCTGTATAGGGTGTAGAGCTCTATCTCTGTCTCGCTCGCACGCCAGACATATTAAGACTGCATGGTAAGACTCAAGGCTACATCGACGACTGAAGAAAGTATGTTCCTGATAATTTAGTTTAATTAGTGAAATGAATGTTTCCACAGATGGGAGAAGCGAAGGCTATGTAAATTTTGGTCAATTGGAAAGGCCGAATGCATGTTCTTTGTGAAAAGCTTTGTGAAAAATGATATAAGTGTGTAATGTTAGTGGTTACAGTTGAGGCGGTATTTAGGCCCGAGCGATGGCGAGGGTCTTAAGAGAGCCGAGAACGGTAATCATTAATTACTCACGTGTATTATACGACGTTTTTCAATACACTTATGAAGAAAATAACTGTAAAACTAGTAAACTTTTCATATGCGTGCCCATTTTTTTTTCTTTTCCTCGTGTGGGACGACCTTCGCCCATCCTGATACGAAAATGTAATAAAATTATGGCGGTGTAGAGGTTGAACAATAAGGCTTTAACCACATTATAGCACTAGTGCGTAATAGTAATCAAAATGTCACAGTTTGGTTACAAGTGCCATTATATACCCAAGTGCAGTGCAATTAGAATTACTTTATAGGCAAGTGTATTGAAAAAATATTTGCCATGCAACGTGGCAATGCCGCCAGCCTTTTGGGCACATTTCCAGTCGACAGCGATGCGGAGGCATTTTTTGACGCCATATTATAGTAGGGCCTAGCCTTTAGGTATATAGTTTGGTTAAATATAAATATTTTTTTCTATTATTTAAGTTTATTATACTATATTTTGTTGAGGCCAAAGAAAAGATGGATGGATTGTGTGAGAAGTGATATGAAAGAAAAGGGAGTTAGTGATAGCATGACGAGTGACAGGACAGAATAGAAGAAAAAAACGTGTTGCGCCGACCCCAAATAAAACGGGACAAGGGCAGGAAGATGATGATACTATTAAATTAAATCTGTACATTTTTACTGATATGTAGAATTTGTGAAGTTAGGGTCGGTAGAGTCAGGCCGTGTAGATTCAGAAGCTTGGCTCTTGATATCTTTTTCACAGGGCAAACCTTATGTGGTCGTCTTGGCAACATTTTACATGAAATGTTTTTAGTGGGATCACTATTTTCTGCACACAATCCCATTTATTGTGACCCCTAATTAATTTCCAATACACTTACTCGAAAACCCGCTCTTATCCGTTGGGATAAGAGCGGTGGCTTTTAGGCACGTAATAGACTGTTTTCCGCACTAGTGCAGAAATTGCGCGTGCTCTCCCTAGTCACAATTTTATTATATTTATTGTATCAGGCTGAGCGTGTGTTGACCCCCACGAGTCGCCAGTCAAGCCCCGTTTATTTCTTTGTAAGTGTATTGAAAAAAGTCGTTGGATGATACACGTGCTTTGTCACTGCAGCCCTCGACTCTAATGGCAAATGTTCTACACTTGTATCAAAGTGAACTATTTAGGTTCTTATTGTAATTTTATTTTTGATGTACTTCACGCTCGAACGGCTGGACGGATATGGATTAAATTTGATACACGGGTAGACCATGTCCTGGAATTGGATACTTTATATCCCAGAAGACCATTCCCTTGGGACAATTTCCGATTTTCAAGCACTTTACTCGAGGGCAACGACCTCGGCTTACGTGGCCTGATACCAGACCGGTTACATTTGGGCACCGATTAGATATTAAGTAAATTAGTTTTTGATGCAGAATAGAGTTAAAATGTAAGACAGTAAAATACATTGCAGTATTTGCCAGCAAGAAGTCAACCTTCTCAGCAAACATCGCTGAGGTAGTCAACCAAGTGCTACAACAAAATTCTCAGCTCCATTCCACCGAGATCGCGCCTGTTTCAATGATTCCACATATTGTCCAGTTACGCAGACACTTGAGATATAAAACTACAACAATTTTACATCATAATATCCACTAGGAATCAATATGTCATCATCATCAACACGGCGGCGGAGACCTCTCGCGCCGGGCCCTGGTCGAGGCCATGGTCTGGAGCGAGGAGGAATGGCAGGCGGTCGCCTCCTTCTGCGAAGCAGTAATGCTAGTAAAGGAGGAGGCCGACCGCATCAGGCTACGGCGCCCTCGCCGCCGTCGCCGGGATTCCGATCCCGATTTCCGGCCACCGTAGACGCGGGCTCGCGGACGGCAAGCCATGGGTAGCTCGCTGTCCGATCGTCCGGTAATGGACCGAGTCCAAGACGTTGACGGCGCGCAGTGTTCCCGCGCGCCTCAAGGAGTTGTCAGCAGCAGGAGGGGCCCAGCTGGGTCGAAGCCTACCGGGGTCGGGGTTATCCGAAAGGAAACTAGAGCCCCGGTATAAAGGCTAGAAGGAACGGCGCGGGGTTTTTAGTCAGTAAGACTCTGACACTGTCTCCCGCTCCACCCAAGAGCGGGTTTCGTCAATGATGATTTTCCCCGTCGACAGAAAAAAAAAAATCACAAAACATCATTTCGAGATAAATTTGCATTTTCAAAAGAACCAATGACACTGATCTTTTGCTACCATTAACAAACTATACTGTTTTTATGCAGAATTCGTCACCGTTATCGGCAGAATGCGCAGAGCCGTCGTTTCAGAGACGAAAAAAAAATAGATTAAAATGGCTCATAATGCTATTGAATAGCCTCGGCATAGTGCGGCGGTAAAGATATCGATAGTGTATAGTATCGATAGTTAGGAAAAGAAAATTCGCAAGTTTTCTACGCTAACACTATAAAGAGGTAAAGTAGGTTTTTTTTTGTTGTGGGAGGTAATTTCTAGAATTCCTTGCCGGAGTCTGTGTTTCCTGATAGCTATAACCCAGGAATCTTTAAGTCGAGAGTGAATAGGTTTCTTCTAGGTGTCCATCGTCGACCGCATCATCGCTTTCCATCAGGTGAGATAGCGGTCAAACGCGAACCTATCAGCAATAAAAAAAAAGTACTGGCCCGATTGCTAAAAATTTTTTCACCGATAGAAATCTGCTTTATTCCTGAGTGAAATAGACTATGTTTTATCTAGCTACGCGGGCGAAGCCGTGAGGAAAAGCTAGTTTTTAGCAATTCACTTTTGATTATCTCTTGGTTTTTATGCATCTGCCTAATTGTCTCTCTTACCCTAGATTACTGGTCGAGAATACAAAGCATTAACTCCGCCTTTTTACCTTAGGTTGCGTGAAAAATAAATAAATAAATATCTCACTTGATGGTAAGCGATGAAGCACGTTTGCCTAGAACTAACTTGTTTACTCTTGACTTAAAGAAAAGGCCCTTTATTTTTTGCGATGGGGAAAATCATCGTATGACAAAACCCGCTCTTGGGTGGAGCGGGAGATAGTGTCAGACTCTTACTGACTAAAAACCCCATCCCGTTCCTTCTAGCCTTCATACCGGGGCACGAGCTCCCTTTCGGACAACTCTGGTCCCAGTAGGCTTCAACCCAGCTGGGCCCCTCCTGCTGCTGATAACTCCTTGAGGAGCGCGGGAACAGTGCGCGCCGTCGACGTCTTGGACTCAGTCCATTACTGGACGATCGGACTACAAGAACCGTACCCTGTCGTATCTTGATGGGTTGTAGTTATTTTTTACCGACTTCCGACTTTTTTATAAGCTTAGTAAACTTTATGAATTAAACAGTTTATATATTCGACTGGCCTGTTGGTCTAGTAGTTAGTGACCCTGACTGCTATGCCGAAGGTCGTGGGTTCGATTCCCACCCAGGACAAATGTTTATGTGATGAGCATAATCATTTTTGTTATGTGTCTGGGTGTAATTTATCTATAATATCTATGTATTGTTTTCTAGTACCCATAACACAAGCTCTGCTTAGCTTGGGACTAGACGGCGTTGTGTGATAGTTGTGGAATATTATTATTATATGTATGTTGAACTCTTGATAGCATTATCAGATTTTAAATACATGTCAAAGATAAACCTATTGATGTATTGAGGCAGTGGTCAGTTACCACACATTAATTTGAAAAAGGAACCATAATTTGCAATGTAATGCAAGAGTGATTAATTTACTTAATTACAAAATAAATTACGACATCATTAAAGTCTTTGAATTTAACTAACATAAAGAAACAGTAAGTACTAGAATTATTAATTCCCGCGTAAAAAAGGCAATGGTATTTTAAAATATAATTATTTTCTTGCAGATATAATTTATGTCAAATGTATGCAAACAACCATTAGATTATGTACTTCCAAAATTATTTATTGAACTATTGTACTTTTCATTACATAAAATTATTTCCGTCATTAAATCCCCACTGATAAGTAATGCTGTAATATAAATTCAACTATAAATGTTAACAGTTAAAGATCAAATTAGATCGCAGCGGCTCAACTCGTAAGCCATTATGTTATTAAACAGATAGAGACAGTTTCTATTTTGTTGCTAAGGTTAAATTTATCTGACACTGCGATGCGACTTCACCTGCACTGTTCTACTTGTTATTTTTTTCTCAATTCAGCCGATGGCGATGAGTAATTAGTTCACAACTATCGCTTACATTATTTTTTCACTTAACATAATAAGACCGTGTACCACGAAACGACAGTTATCTATTTAATCAAATAAAATCACATTAATGTAACACTGTCCAGTTGATATGGTGTTGTAGATAAGAAATAATAATAATAACAAATTGCTTGAACACTGCTCAATGACAAAGGAGAGAGAATCAACAGAACTGCCACATAGCTCCGTTCTTATTTTTCAACTATTGTCGTGTGAAGGGAGTGGAGTAGAGATGTGCCGTTGCCGGCAATATTGCCGTGAAGTGGGAATATTGGTGGGAATATTGCCCGGTGTATGAAAATTAGTGGCAATATTGCCAGCAATATTCCCAGGTTGCCGGCAACGGCACATCCTTAGAGTGGAGTTAGATCCTTGCTCAGAAATGGAACAGCATAAAAAAGTCTTCTTTTGTTAGCTCTAAATACAGGGTACCAAACAGACACCTAAATACTAATTTCTGACAATTATATTGTGTACTAGCTGCTCCCAGCGGCTTCGCCCGCATGATAGCAGAAACTTATCCCAAGGGAACATACTTCCGGGATAAAAAGTATCCTATGTCCTATTCCAGGACATGGTCTGTCTTTGTACCAAGTTTCATCAACATCGGTTTTGCCATTTAGGCGTGAAGACGTAACAAACAAAAAACTCATTTTCGCTTTTATAATATTAGGAAGGAAGTAAGGATGATGTTTGTAGATTTTAAATAAATAAATAAAACAAAACGATTCCGACACTCAAAGGTTTATTTTAAATTTAAATTAACTAAACAATAGCCTAATAAATTAAACTATACGGCAATAAACCAGTCCTAGAGTGAGACGCTGCATTTTATAAATAGATGTTCTAATTTAGGGTTTATGGGTCGCCGATTACCCGAAGTATTCACGCTCTGCGTTGGCGGATGCTTTCAAAATGGACAAAAATCTTTCTGGACAGATGATTCTATTTATTCATAAAAGCTAAGGCCCAAATTACAATAGTCAAATTAATTTTACCAGACAATTAGATATGGTTAAAACTTAGGTTTGAAAAATCAGCCCTAAATGTTTTAAAAATCGACTAAATTTTTTGTAAGTTTACGCGGTAATAATAACAATAATTAGATAGATATATTCTTTATTAAACCCATAAATAAAATTACAATAGGAGTATAAAATTTATACAATGGGCGTTCTTATCGCTAAAAGTATTTTTTTACAGACAACCTTAGGATGGATTTGACAAAGCAATAATCCTTACTAATATTATAAAAGCGAAAGTGAGTTTGTTTGTTTGTTACGCCTTCACGCCTAAATGGCAAAACCGATTTTGATGAAACTTGGTACATGGATAGACTATGTCCTGGAATAGGACATAGGATACTTTTTATCCCGGAAAAATGTTCCCTTGGGATAATTTTCTGCTACCACGCGGGCGACGCCGCTGGGTGCAGCTAATAATTTAATAAGCAATAGCAAATTCAAAAAAATATTGGTAAGCTTCGGGACCGTTACCGGGACCTAATAGGATAGAGGAGGTTCCCAAAATGGAAGTGAACAACTGTGTCGCTAACACTTAATTTAGACAAAGATAAATATTTAGTACCAAGATGACCTACTGAAGCGCTACCGTACGAAAATATACTCGGAGTCGTCCGTGCGAAAATACCTTAGTTACGAACTATATGTATAAAATATCTTAATTCACGAATCCCCAAGCGACCACCGGTGGCCGCGCATCTATTGTCTTACTATTGTGTCTCTAATTGACGGTATCTGAAGGGTTAATAAGTAACTAGCGACCCGCCCCGGCTTCGCTCGGGTGCAATATTATACATACCTTCCTCTTGAATCACTCTATCTATTAAAAAAAACCACATCAAAATCCGTTGCGCAATTTTAAAGGTTTAAGCGCACATAGGGATATAGGGACAGAAAAAGCGACTTTGTTTTATACTATGTAGTGATGAACTGTGTCGTCACGATTAAGAAATATAGATGAAAAATTGTTGTAAATGTGACTCGATTCATTTAAATTTTAAAATTATCGTGTCTCATTGAAAAACATGCGCGTAGATCTTGGTTATTTGAACAACTGTTATTAAACATTGATCGCATTTTAAAATCATCACTTTCATATTCATTTCTTACATTCCATAATGTATTCATTTAAGTTGTAGCAAATATCAACCAAATAATTCTAAATTTTCAAATTTAAATTAAAACTATTTACAGAAAAACAAAAAGTGCCAACCTTACAAGTCCATAAATCATCGAATGACTAATCGACTATACCAAAACCCATAAACTCTAACACAAAGTGAATAAAAATCATAAAAATGTAGAAACTTAATTGAAATTTCGAAACATCGATATCGATTATTATATTATTGCGCCACATCACTAGTACCTACCTACTTGCTGATATGGCGGACAGAGGCAGAGTCGGGGACTAATAATAATAACATTTTCTTTACTTTTAAATATCAATGTCTTATATTATCGATTATCAATAAATTCGATTATCAAAATAAAAAAGAAATATTAAAAGTTTAAAATCGAATCTCTATTGTTTTTGCTTGAAAACAATAAATGAAAGAAATCCGTGCAGTGAGAAGTCATCCTAAGAACTAGAGACAATGGGTGACGTCATTCGTTTACGTTTATTTTGACTGCCAATTATTATCTGACCACTATAAACAGATCGGTTTAATTATGTACTTAGCTATTAAATCAATTTAAGAGCACCCATTCATTAACTCAAATCGATATTTTATTATATTCTGCTCAATTGATTAAATATGCAAATTATGTAAATAAAGTGTACTTGTATTGACCGCTTGTTTGAATAAAAAATCAGAGATTATGCGAGGCAAAGGTAATAAAATCATAATGCCATACCTTGAATGAGGGTTTATCCATTTTTACAATCCGAAACACAAAGGATAATCCATATCACTGCACAAACACATCCACTTTTCTAAAAAAAAAATATCTAAAACAATGGCAATAATAAATGCATTCTTATTTTAACACCGTAGACATTGCACTAAAATTAACACAACACAGAGAGTACAAACAGTTATTTTTCAACGTAATATTTTTAGAAGCAACACGCACTCGTATACTTATACATTTAATTATAAAACATATTTCCGATTTTTAAATTACACACGTCCGTAACGAGTCGACAATCGCAATAAATCGAGATAAATATTACAATTATCAATAAACGTATTGATGACATCTAACGTTTGACATAATCCGTTTCGTTGTTATTTTGACGTGGAAATCACTTTGTTTGTTTGCGAAATGTTTTGGTAATTATAAATTATAGTGAACAATAAAACAATATGGCGTATTTCGACAGATATGAGGGAAAACACGAGAGCGCGTGACGTTGAGGACGCGCACGGCCATAGCGGAGCGCGGCCGGCCCGTATCTGTGTTAGTTCGTATTCTCTCGCCCGCTCACACGCTAACTCGACAGGGCTGCTTTTTTGAATTTGGAATTTAATTTTGTAATATTTTGTATAATCAAATTATGTAATAATTCATTTTATTTCCTTTTTTTAGTCAAATGTATGTTATGTGTAACGAGTTGGATTTATGATTAAAAGTATTTTTTTTTTTCGTGTTTTAAATTAAGTAACAAGTTTTGATAATAATTTCATTAGTCCAAAGCAAGTAAATAAATATGTCTTTACTTGCTTATGTCTAAGGACTGATTTTTCTATAACCAGATATTTTTTTACTTGGGAATAAAAAAAAAAGCTTGACAGTATTTGTATAGAAAATGTATCAAACCGCCATTCTTATACTAATTTTTTAGGTAACAGTTATCCAACTATTTTAAATATGATTAGCTTAAGTATATTTTTGCTACTGCCTGTAGAAAATTAACAACTTAATTCACAATTTTGTAAGCCCTTTCTTAAAAAAAACGCTTGAACGTTTGAATCTTCTTTGTCTCACATGTCTAAATGTAAAATAGGTACTTGGTTTTATTTTGAATTAGAATAACCTTTAAGTACGTCATTTGACTAATAATTAAACCTTTAACATACACATATTTACATTTTCCAAACAAAATAATTACCAAACACATTCCGATATAAATTGATTTAGTTTAGGTATATTTGATACCTTAACTAAATCAATTTAGAAAACCTTCCAATCGTAATTTTAATTAAAAAAAAATATTAAAACAAAAATATAAAAATAAAAACTCAACCGAGTGGTCGTGGCAGCCCTGGCACGCACACAGACATCTGCACTCACACATTGGATCGGTTTCTATACATATTTTTTACGTAAATAAAGATTGTCGTAGTATACGAAAAGGAAAGAGATTAGCAAATAATCCTTTTTGGTATATTTCTTTTATCTACTGATGCAAGGAAAATGTTTCTTTAGTGGTTATTATGCATAAATTATTATATAATTAAGTTTGTTGCTACATAAGTACATAATAATCGCATAGGTATTTATAAATAACTGTAGTCCGCAACGCGACTTCGTTCGCGCCAAATTTCTAAAAAACTGCAAAAAAGTGTTGATTTATTAACTTCATTACAAAATTATTAAATAAATGGTTAATAAAAATATTATTATACAAAATAACAACATAAAGATGATCATTTCTAAATCAATTCATTTCTTAAACTTAAATTAATTGACTAATGAAATAATTCAATACAAAAATAAATTGATTTAAATTATAGAATATTAACGGAAAAAGATTAATTTTAGCTACAGCCCGCTAAGATTTTTATTTAAACTTTGAACACATGCATTTTTAATTTAACGGGTTATTATCTTTTAACATTAAATTGTTAAAAATGTCTAAAAGTTATTAAAGAAATTAAGGCATGCATTATTTTTCAAACTATTTTTTATATAAAGAAGGGAAGTTAAAAACTTAGAAATACTTTGCCTAATGATAAAAACAAAGTTAGTGTTATTTAACGTGTTTTATTTCGCTATGACAAAATAATTTTCAAAAACACCCATCTTAAATCATGAAAATATTATTGAAAAGTTATCTGGGAGCCGCGCATATACTACACTCTCATATTATAGACTGTCCGGTATTTTAGTTAATTTATTTTTAGCTTAGCCTATGGATTTCCGCAAAATGCTATCGAAATGCACACGAGTTACGATTTCTAATCGATTTACCATCGATTCTCGTTATATATTGCAAGCGACACCCATCACTTACTATTTTGAGTGTCTTTGGCAAAGATTAAAAAATACAAAATGGCTGCCGAATTTGAATGTTCGAATATTTTTGACTTTCATTAAAAATATCGAAGGTTACTGGTTCAAACTGCTAAATTGGAGTAGAGTTTGTTTCTTAATCGCCTTGTTTATGTAAACTTTGCTGTTTTTAAACGAAATTTATCATTTTGCGAGTTTTTTTTTACCGAACAAAATCGATATTTACGGAATTGTGAGCCCAAACTTGAATTAAAAAATAAATCTGTGTCTAATTCCTACTGATCAAAACGTAATGAATCTCTGATTCTGCTGTTTGTTATTTTAAAATATTTATCAAGAATAATAAGCAGTGTCGGCTGCATAACTTATATCATTACATGAGTCAGTCGGGCAAGTGTATGTGTAGAGTTACGTTAGGAATCAAAATGTCTACTCGTTTGTTTGTGAAAAACTGTAAACAATCTCGATTTAACAATACAGTAGCTTACACAGAGATCGGTATGACGAATGACGGATTCGGGAGGGAGGTAAGCAGGGCTGTAATATGAAAAAAAAACATAACCTCATCTTTGCAGTCGGGTAAAGATCACAAAGCCTTTTAAATGGGGCAAAATAAAAGGTAAACGGCTGAATAGGGAAAATTAAAAAAAAAACTGTTGTCGGATAGATCCCTTTTTGAAGTCGCTTAAACTTTTTTATTTAATTAAGTAATTATGCTTTTTTTTGTAAGTATTTGTTATAGATCTTATCGACAAAGTAATACTTCTAACTTATTGAAAAAAAAACACCATTATAATAACTTAATCTATGTGTAAAACGTAATCACATTAATAACTTGTACAATGTAAGCCGGTACGTGTTTACTCAGATGTTGCAATAAATACAATAACATGGCGACCTCTGCAAGATAATACACGTCCTTTTTTAAACAATTCAATTTATTATATGGTTAAAATAATATTCATTGGCCGAATGTCTCAGTGATATAAAACAATAAATTACCCCTACATAAAAAAAAAGAAAAAACTAGATGACATTGACAGCTGTCAAAAATTGGCACCAAGTTTTTATGGTTTCCAAATTCAAAACAAACATTAAACACTTAAAAAACGGAAGAAAGGACAGTTCCAGTAGTGTAGTTGTCTATGGTGAAGAACCGACAAGAAACTCCATGTCACGTAATCGATTGTCTGTTCAGACATTCAGAATCAATTGTACAAAAAAATTAATGATATAGTTAAAAATAAACTACTTGAATTTTATCAAGGTTCAGACGAATTCATTAATTTAATGATTTTCTAAGTTGCCTAACGATATACGTATTTTAGGTCGAATGGAAATATGGCCCTAGCTAGAGTTAACATTCGATTTCATCTAAGTAATAAAAATATATGAAATAATAATATAACTTACACAAAACGCCATTTAGTCCCAAACTAAGTAGAGTTTGTGCTATGAATACTAGACAACTAATAAACACACTTATATATTTCTAAATACATACATATTATAGATAAATTACACCCAGACACAGAACAAATGATTATGCTCATCACACAAACTTTTGGGTGGAAATCGAACCCAAGATCTCCGGTATAGCAGTCAGCGCCACTGACCACTAGACCAATAGGCCAGTTAGCGTTGTTGAGTCATGTTTGATGTTAACAGACAAATATACAATAAAACTTTTCAATATAAATAATTAAATTAAGTGGCAAGGAAAATGTTTGAGGAAACTTTGTAGCTTCGCTCGATAAGAGACTGTTGGAACCGGTTTTAAAATAAACACTCTGATCTAACTCCATGAGAAATAAAACTCGTTAAATGTGTAATCTCACTTTTTAAAGTCGGTTAAATATTTTGTGTGTCAGTTTTTGCCATAGACTAGATAGACTCGAGTTTTTTTTTAATAGTAATTGGCAGAAATGGTAACGCTGTTTCGAATGATCGCAGTCAAGTACTAGTTTATATCTATTAAAAAAAAGAAATTCTGATACACCTAGAGCGGTGCACGTATTTGTATATTTCACGTCTCAAAAAAAGAAACTTTTATTTGCTGTAGGTACACACAATCATAAATTATAAATGAAATTATGAGAATTTTTTATTTCAACAAAAACTGCTAGATATTTTTTTTTTCTGTGAGTTTTACAACAATAGCTTATAGTAACTGTGAGTAATTCTACAACAGTTTAATTTTTTTTTAATATTATTTGTTTATTTTTATTCACAGAATAATTTAGTTAATTCCGCTTACTATACATAAAGTTAAAAACAAAACAGTCACGACTGAACTTCTGAACTTGAAGAAATCCCGCCAAAAAACCACTTTACGTAGCTAACTTCACGTAAGTTTTTCTTTTACAAATTTTTTGTGTAGAAATCCCGCCTAAAAACACTACGTAGCTAACTTCACATAAGTTTCTTTTTTTATAAATGTTTTGTTAAGAAATCGCGTCAAAAATTGAAATAAGTCTGTTCTAAAAATAATAATAATAGTGTTACAAAAGTATCGCAGTGTGTACGACGTCTGTACACATTCATTTGCTGAAGCAAGCGGCGTACGGGTCAGCGCGCGCACACGGGCCGAAAACTTTACCTTGTTTTTGTATTTTATTGTTATATTTTATTCAATATTTCTTGTTAAACTTCATATTTTTGTATTTTTTTTGTGTCACGTCTTGGCAACGTGTGTTTTTTTTAATGCTTTTCACAGATTATTGAAATTGATAATTAAATAAGTTGGTTTTGATACTGTAAGGTCGAATTGTAAGAGTTTTTTTTTGTTATAGAAGTGGTCGTTTTGTTTAAACGTGTGAATATTGATTTGTTCAAAGGTTACAAATATAGTTGTTGAAATCTAATATGATTTTTGATCAAAAATGAAAATCGTAATTTTTTGTTACTTTTCTTGAAATCCCATCAGAAAAAAACATACAGTCCTAATCAGCCAGTTGCAACTGTTAATAATTTAAATTTAAAATACAAAAAACTGTAAATAAACATAAAATTTCAGTCGAAACAAAAGTTGTACAAAGTAATAATAATAATAACGCTATCATCGGCAGTATTTCGCGTAGTGTGCGCGCACCGCGTGTCGTATCCATTTGGTTGAAATTGCTGTTTAGTCGTTGTACATTGCACGTTACTTACAGTTTTACTCATATTTTATTATTATTATATTGAAAATTTTAGTTTTTATAGCGAAAATATGATTTATTTATATCACGAAGTGAATTTATTCATGTTAATTCAGAAAAAAATTACTAAAGTTATATTATACCACGTTTCTTTGCAAATAAATTTATTAATGACAATTTGTTGTGAATTGACAATCAAATAAACCCCTAAAATTTAAATCATACTTAAATATTTAATTTTAATGTATTTCTTGGATATTAATGATACTATTTAGATGTCTTCGTTAAGTATTGGCAAGAAATGACTCAGTGCCGGGAACAACGGAAGTAATGGAGGGAGGCCTTTGCCCAGCAGTGGGACTGTATAGGCTAGATATAATAGTAATACATAATAACGTGGGTAAATTTATAAGATACTTCCAGAAGATTAACGAATCACTACATAGTATAAAACAAAGTCGCTTTTTCTGTCCCTATATCCCTATGTGCGCTTATATCTTTAACCCTTCAGATACCGTCAATTAGAGACACAATAGTAAGACAATAGATGCGCGGCCACCGGGTGTCGCTTGGGGATTCATGAATTAAAACTACGCAACGGATTTTGATGCGGTTTTTTTTAATAGATAGAGTGATTCAAGAGGAAGGTTTATATGTGTAATAGTACACCCGAGCGAAGCCGGGGATAAATTAAGAAATTTATAAATATATGTATGTATGTACATAAAAGCGAAATACCACTCACTGATTAATGAAAAAATCTCAAAAACTATAATACCTACAAACTTAAAATTTGGCAGGTAGGTTCCTTATAGGTTGTAGACATCGACTGAGAACGGATTTTACGAAATTCACCCCATAAGGGGATGAAACGGGGGTCCAAAGTAAACATTGTAAAAGGGAATAAAATATCGCATTACTTATCTACACCTAAACTAATATCATAAAGAGGTATAGTTTGTTATTTGTTTTTATGTTTTTTTGTTTATAGGAGATAATCTCTGAAAGTACTGGTCCGATTGCTGAAATTATTTCACCGATAGAAAGCTGCTTTATTCCTGAGTAACATAAGCTATAATGTCGGGCGAAGCTGCAGGCAGAAGCTAGTTATTAATATAATCGATTCTGCTCGCAAAAGGAAAAAAAACAGTGCTTTTTGTATGTTTTACCCGATTATGTCAAAGTCAATTGGGACGTTTATGTTTTTAGCTAACTATATGTATAGTAGGTACAAATATGTGTTTATTTTCTCTACGAAATAGATAAATTTATTTATATTTGAATATAGTATATTCAGAAACAGTAATTGAATGGATTCCAATAGTTTTTACTCCATGTATAATTGCCCAAACTATTTAAAAAGTTCACAAATTACAACACAGGTCACGGAAGATCATAGCGGGCATTAGGTGCCATCAAGCAGCTGGGTGCAAGTGCAAAATATTTGGATACCACCGGCTTTAAGTACAACGCCGTTCATAGCGAGCATTAGAAACTACCGCATAGCCGGATGCGAGAGCGAAACAGCCCCTCAGTCGTCTGTCTGTATAGGCCCATGACCATATATTTGTGCGGACAACCAGGTAACATAAAAGCTTATAACTTTGTGATTTTTCATGATACAGTTATGAATTTTTTTAAATAGATTCTTTACATTAAAATACTAGACACGTGTTTTGGGTTTTATATATACTACTAATGTTATATATTATGTGTAATTCGATCTTTTGCTAATACTTGTACACAGCTGGACGACCGCCGAGCGTCAGAAACTACGCACGGGTGAAGTCACGGGCAAAGCTTGGTTTTTTATTATAGAAAAAAGCCGGCTAAGTGCGAGTCGTATTCGCATATGAAAAAATAACGTTAATTTTGAATTTTATTTGACTTTTATAATTTTTTATAGCGGTTAATTACGTTCATGAGACACGAGTCGCTAATAGACAGACGAACGGACAACGAAAAATGATTTAGCCTGAAATCGATCATTTAAGCTCATTTTGTTGATATTTGGCGGAAGTATTATAACAAATAAACAAACAATATATTTCTAGCTTTATTTACTCCCTGTAACACCAGTAAAGTACCATCAAAATCGGTCCAGCCGTTTCTGACATTATCTAGAATTAACAGGCAGATATTTTTTTTTTAAATAACATATTTGTTATATATAAGTATCGAATATACTTTCATAATTATGTATTTTAAAAAATTATACTAACCAACAGATATTTCAATTTTATTTAATACTAGCGACCCGCCCCGGCTTCGCTCGGGTAACAGTATTTCTCCACTATTTAATGGATGTTATTATACCTACATATAAACCTTCCTCTTGAATCACTCTATCTATTAAAAAAAACCGCATCAAAATCCGTTGCGTAGTTTTAAAGATTTAAGCGTACATAGGGATATAGGGACAGAAAAAGCGACTTTGTTTTATACTATGTAGTGATAGATATAGATTTTGCCATCTAGAATATCCTATTCACTGTCATCGGCATCTAGTCTGACCAGTTACGTCAAAATATCAATACAATACACAATGCAAAATTGAAATGGAAGCCAGATTGGTTATCTGTAACGAAATTGACAGGCGAAACAACAGGAAATAACTAGCTAACACAGCACCTCGCAGTTCGCAGTCGGTTAAAGAGGGTATAAACGGAACTCATCGGAATATATTCTGTAAAAACGGGACAGAGGAAACTGCGGAGTGGCGAGGTTGGAGAATTATTTTTTTCTTGTTATTTTAGAACTTATGACATTGAACGCAACCACAAAATAGATAGGTACAAAAGACAATCTCATGTATGTACTTAATTTTTTATACCTACGCTCGGTGGACGCACACTAATGAGCGTTAGACGAGTGGGCCGAGGCTCTCCGAGATATCGTGTCCGTGAGCGGTGTCTATGTGTGCGTTGTGAGAGCGCGCACACTATGTAGATTAACTTCTGTACCTATATATTTTGTGACGCAACCTTGACGACACTGTACAAACATTGTCTTACTTAGTTACTTTGTTGTGTTTTGTTATAAAAACTGTTTTCACTTTATTATAAAAAAAGGTTTAGAAAAATATCTTATTTCTTGATTAATTAAACAAATAAGTTTTGTTTTATAATCACGATGAATTCGTACATGTACACGTACATAAAATATAGCCCATAGATATCCGATATAGCCTATGTCACTCAGGACTGAAGCAGCTTTCTATCAAAATGTTAATGAGTTAATTATTATTTAAGGAAATATTTTCATAATTTAATTATTTTATTTACATTAACACTATATTTAAAATTTATTGTCATAAAAATAATCTTAAAAAAACAAAAACCCACTCCATAGTATTCTATGTCCAGTACGAGCGTACCCTCGGAAAGCCGCTGCGACAAAACTTTTAATTATATATACGTCTCGCTCGCACGCCTTTGTCTGGCTATCGCCGTCCCTCTCGCACGCTCTCAGTCTATCCTGTACGTTCATTTTGCATACAAAAACATATCATAGACTAGTTTTTTCGTGTGGGTTTACTTTTTTTCTTTCTTGTAATATTTTTTGCTGTTGTATTTGGGGTAGGCAGATTAGATAAATGGCTTGCTTCAATGCAGTTTTTAGATAGTTTTTTTTTTGTTTTAAAATTAATGGTTGAACATTGTAAGTTCTTGCATGAATTTTTTTTTTTATCTAACCAGTTTATCAATACAAAAATAGAACAGTAACTGTAAAAGCAATATCAAAATTTATAGGAAAGCAAACGGGATAAATATAATCACGAAATCTCAGAAATTATAACGCCTACAATTTTAAAATTTGGTAGGTAGGTTCCTTATTGGGGGTGGACATCCTATAAGAACGGATTTTGCGAAAGTCACCTCCTAAAGGGATGAAACGGGGGTCCAAAGTTTGTATGGAGAAACCGATTTTCACGCGGGCGAATCTGGCATACAAATATATCTGTCTCAAACATTCTTCCTAAGTGTGCACGTTTAATATAATTCTCCATTATTTTAATCTAATAAGTACTTAGTAGGTATATACTAATCTAAAAAGAGTTTTTTTTTGAGTTTTCTTTGTAACAAATAAAATCAAAAACTACAGGACCAGGTTTTAAATACTTCAACAGATTTTCAAAATGTTTGGACATCGAACCAGTAAGTACTTTCAGAGATTACCTCCTACAAACAAAAAAAAAAAACAAACTTTACTACCAAACAATCTTTTTAGTATTAGTATAGATGACATGGACGATATAACAAATATTTTCCAATTTCAAACGGGCAAAACCGTTGACAGAAGCTAGTTATTCATATTACGACCAAGTAATAATAATAACATAAAAACAAATCAATATATTCCACAACTATCACACAACGCCGTCTAGTCCCAAGCTAAGCAGAGCTTGTGTTATGGGTACTGGACAACTGATAAACATACTTATATATTTCTAAATACATACATATACAGATAAATGATATTGAAACCTTTAAACAATTAATTAAGTTTAATTTTCAACAATTTTTAACCTTTATTGTTGAAACAGAGTCTAATACGCGAGATATGTGCACTCAACCTTATACTACCATCCGAAAAAAACTACACAACCTCTATCTCAATGGCACACGGTTCAAAATTGCATAAAAAGTATTTATTTAACGGTAAAAAGGTTTGCGAAGATTGTAATACATTCAATTTCGTTTGTGTGTGTGTTGTGTGTGTGGACGTTGGAACCGGAATGTCTTCCCATATGTTAGCTTAGTATGGATAAGGCTTTTTTATTGATTATTTTTGTTTTGCGACAATTTTTTTTAATGATATAAACTAGTGCTTGACTGCGATCCCACCTGATGGTAAGCACAGATGCAATCGTTGATGGTGAGGCGCACTAGTTTATTTAGAGGGTCTTTCTCCACTCGCTTATCGTAAACATCGAAAATGGTTTAAAAGCTTGTTACTTCATTTAATGCAATCCAACGCGATGTTTAACGAAAAGGCAACGCAAAAAAGAGAGATAACGCCTGTAAACTCTGTTAGTATTCGGTAATTCCGAGATTTACTCAAAAATTTCACAAAACTTGCTCCAGGAAATAGCTGTTTTTTTTAAACCCTTAAAAGTTTTTGGAAAAAGTTGTCGTCATTTAGAATCTTAATAAAATTTGCAAGGCTTCTATAGTTTTACTTTTTTAATTTTTAGGCAAACTATGAAGTGTCAAAGTTCATACAAAATAGGACATTTTCAGAGGTTTTTACTGGATTAGTTTTACACAAATTTAGAAATTGGTTTCTTTAGAAACCTAGATAATATCCACAAGATACTGTTTCCAAAATATCTAATGAAAAATGTGTAATAACGTCATAATCAGTTATGAGCGGTTGTATGAAAAACAGTGAAAATGTGAGTCTTGATGCAACACCTTAACCCTTCAGATATCGTCAATTAGAGACACAATAGTAAGACAATAGATGCGCGGCCACCGGGTGTCGCTTGGGGATTCATGAATTAAGAGCCTATTCACTCTTGCCTGAAGCCACCGCAGCCTGCAAATTATTTCATTGCTAAAGGTCATTGAAGGACTATAATTTACTTGAATAGAATACATTTAAATGAATTTAGGAAAATAAAAAAATTGTTTAAGTATGCTATTGTTTTAGTTCGATTTTTTTTTAATTTCATTGTGTTTATTCAAAATACCTACCTAGTTAGGTTTATTTTATGGTAAGGAAAATCATCGAATGACAACCCCCGCTCTTGGGCGGAGCGGGAGATACTGTCAGACTTTTACTGACTGAAAACCCACCCTGTTCCTTTATGCCTTTATTCCGGAGCTCGAGCTACCTTTCGGACTAACCCTGGCCCCAGTAGGCTTCGACCCAGCTGGACCCCTGCTGTTGCTGACAACTCCTTGAGGCGCGCGGGAAGAATGTGCGCCGTCGACGACTTGGGCTCGGTCCGGACAGTTACCGGACGGTCGGACAGCGAGCTATACCTAGCTAGGTAAAATTGATATTTCGACTATGACTGAGTAAGTACTGGGATATTTGATTGTTTTAAAGAAAGGGTTTTGTTACTATAAAATCAAAAACAATATTTCTTTTCCATCATTAGGCTCAATTGGTTGGACTTCAGGATTGAATGAAAATGTCACCCTGACGCAAACGAAAAAAAAACAGCAATTCAAAAAATAAGGGTGTGAAAAGTCTGACACGCGCTCTCACTCCTCTCAAAGTGAAAGAAACTATTATATGGTTTCGTATCTCAAGAAAAACAATAGCTTGCTTGAAAACAAAGGCTTGTTAAATGTTTTGTTTTTATAAGATCGTGACAAAAAATTATAATTTTGTAACCAGGATTTTTGTAATCTATAAAATAAAAATGAATCGCTAAACGTGTTGCTAAGCGCAAATCTCGAAAACAGCTGAACCGATTTCGTAGCGTAGAGTAGGGTAGACTAGGGTAGAATAAGGTATAGTAGGGTGGAGTAGGGTAGAAAAAAGTAAAACCTTTTTATAAAAAAAAATAACCTTTTTATAAAATTGAGGAGTTCCTTCGATTTCGCCAAGATTCCATCATCCGATCCTATGACTATGGGACCATTTGAGAAGTTGAGAAGTTATTCGCGAACAAACATAAAAAAATAAAATCATCCGAATTGAGAACCTCCTCCTTTTTTAGAAGTCGGTTAAAAACACAAAAAAAAACAAACTAAAAGAGATACAAAACATACACATACAAAATATATATAGGTAAGAGAATTATATTGTTAATTTAAATAATACAATCCATATGACTCGAGCGAAAACTCTGCATGTTGACAAACGCACACCACCAGCGCTACGTATGTATGTACGTGCGTGTGTGCGACTCACGGCATAGAGCGTAGAGTTATAAATAGTATAGATTGCACATTTATATTTAAAGAATGTTTTTATTATAGTTGCAGCGAAAGAGACGGATAATTTTAAGATCGCTAATATGATTTTCTTTTTCAATACGTCATCATCATTTAAGCCGGTATCCGTCCACTGTTGGACATAGGCCTCCCCCAAGTGTCGCCACAATGAACGGTCCTGGGCTTCTTGCATAAATCGGATTTCCGCAAACCTTACCAGGTCATCGGTCCAACTTATAGCAGGCCTTCCAACGATACGTCTTCCGGTACGTTTTTCAATACTCTTACTCGAAAACCCGCTCTTATCCTACCGCTTTTAGGCACGCAATAGACTGTTTTCCGCACTAATGCACAAATGTGCGCGTGCTCTCCTCGCCACAAATATATTACATGCATTACCCCCACGAGTCGCCAGCCAACCCCCGTTTATTAATTTCTTTGTGAGTGTTTGAAAAAAGTCGTTTGATGCACGAGCAAATTTGTCACTGCAGCCCTCGGCTCCACAACACACTCGCTTACAATTCGTGCAATCTACTCGTTTTCTCCGAAAAACGAAGTTTCGATTGAAATTTCGCGGGTTTCTACCACGGTTCCTTTCGTTACCAAAATTTCGCACGAACGAAAATTGTTTGATGTACCGAATCTCTAAACCTATTCTAATTAGGGCCGATTTTTCAATCGCCAGATAACTTTTATTTGAAGAATATGTTTCTCGTTTTGACGGCTTTTGTATAGAAAATATGTCAAACCGCCATATTTATTCCTCAGATAGAAGTTAACTGATGATTGCAAAATCGGCCCTAAGTTATGTTTCGAAAAACAAATATAATTATGACAGAGGATTGTTTGCAATTTTAACGTCAAATGAATATCGTTCGTTTACGAAAGTTTCGTTTCGGAGAAAGCGAGTAGACCCCCTGGGGTCTAATCGCAATTTTTTTTTAAAACATAACTAATTAGAGTAGGTTTGGAGATTCGGTACGTCAAACCATTTTTTTTTTGTGCGAAATTTCGGGATCAAAAGGAACTGTGGAAGGAAACGCGAAATTTAAATCGAAACTTCGTTTTTCGGAGAAAGCGAGTAGACCCTCTGATTCGGAAATCTTGGGAGGTCTATACCGTTTGTAAGTCTGTTCGCACTCATAGGACTGGTGACGGTATTCTCAATGTTAAAAATGTGATAATTCGATTCGATACCACAAGACTCGGTATTGTAAGAGAGCTCGGAATGTATCATGGAACCATAGATAATATGATAGTGACGTATGGAGAGCTGTACACGGAATAATAATAATTATTTGTTATAGTTAAAGGGATAATAATAGGTTATTTATTATTGGGTGGAGCGGAATATAGTGTCAGACTTTTACTGACTAAAAACCCCACCCCGTTCCTTCTAGCCTTCATACCGGGGCTCAAGCTTCCTTTCGGATAACCCTGGCACCAGTAGACTTCGAGCCAGCTGGGCCCCTCCTGTTGCTGATAACTCCTTGAGGCGCGCGGGAACAGTGCGCGCCGTCAACGTCTTGGGGTAACGAAGTGGGTAAAAACAAAGGCTTATTGTCGTTTGGGACACGTCATGTTCGGACAGTGTCCCAATTGACACTTTTAAAATTTATTTTTATTTTTAGTGACGATTCGGACACCGATAAAAAATAAAACTGTTTTGTACAGTCAGATGAAAAAATATTGTTTGATTAATATTAATTTACACTAACATTAGGTAGTATAAATTAATATTTATCATATAAAACTTTTTTGTTTATCGTTGTCCGAATCGTCACCAAAAATAAAAATAAAATTAAAAAGTGTCAATTGGGACACTGTGTCCGAACATGACGTGTCCCAAACGATAGTCAGCCAAACCCAAAACCCATATGATCACTTTGTTTCATCCCATATCATTACTTTATGTAATTCATTTAATTACTAATGCTCTCAAAACAGTGAAGGAAAACATCGTGAGGAAACCGGCGTGTCCTAGAACCAAAAATTCGAAGACATGTGACATCCACCAACCCGCACTGGGCCCGCGTGGTGGATTACGGCCCATACCCTCTCCTAGAAAGGAGGCCTGAGTCCAAGCAGTGGGAACATTAAAAAGGCTGATGATGATGATGATATACTTAAACTACTGTTGTGTACCTACAATACTAAATGCGTTACTGTATCGCCACCAAGCGATACATTCAAGTTATATTGAATTACAAATTCGACAACTGTTGAAAATAAATGCTTTTTATTTTAAATAAACTACATATTTTAGACAAAAATTCGTCAAGGGATCGAATTCCCTGCCGGAGTCTGTTTCCTGATAGTCACAACCTGGGGATCTATAGAGCGGGAGAGTTCATCCCTTGCGTTGTACTCCTCAATA
Source organism: Mythimna lalbum (assembly GCA_949319445.1). NCBI lineage: Eukaryota > Metazoa > Arthropoda > Insecta > Lepidoptera > Noctuidae > Mythimna > Mythimna lalbum. The sequence goes on from OX439375.1 coordinate 10,835,557, forward strand.
CTGAGGGTCATAGCCTTCCTGCTTCATCACTTTCATTCGAATGATATTTGATTCTATCGCTGGATTTATTACCTGCCTAAAAAGTGTTTAGGATTTTTTTTTGTTTTTGTTGGTGTTTCATTCCATTCTATTCCATTCTATTCCATTCTATTCCATTCTATTCCATTCTATTCCGTTCTATTCCGTTCTATTCCGTTCTATTCCGTGCTATTCCGTTCTATTCCGTTCTATTCCGTTCTATTCCGTTCTATTCCGTTCTATTCCGTTCTATTCCGTTCTATTCCTTTCTATTCCGTTCTATTCCATTCTATTCCATTCTATTCCATTCTATTCCATTCTATTCCATTCTATTCCATTCTATTCCATTCTATTCCATTCTATTCCATTCTATTCCATTCTATTCCATTCTATTCCATTCTATTCCATTCTATTCCATTCTATTCCATTCTATTCCATTCTATTCCATTCTATTCCATTCTATTCCATTCTATTCCATTCTATTCCATTCTATTCCATTCTATTCCATTCTATTCCATTCTATTCCATTCTATTCCATTCTATTCCATTCTATTCCATTCTATTCCATTCTATTCCATTCTATTCCATTCTATTCCATTCTATTAAATTCTATTACATTCTATTCCATTCTATTCCATTCTATTCCATTCTATTCCATTCTATTCCATTCTATTCCATTCTATTCCATTCTATTCCATTCTATTAAATTCTATTACATTCTATTCCATTCTATTCCATTCTATTCCATTCTATTCCATTCTATTCCATTCTATTCCATTCTATTCCATTCTATTCCATTCTATTCCATTCTATTACATTCTTCATTGAATGCCGATTTCTTTTAACCCCGATTATAATCCATTCGGTTCTGGCAACACTAAACATAAGCTAGCTCTAGGTAACACAAAAAATATCGAACTTCGAAGGTCGCCGATAAGTGAACAACTTATGGATACGACCCGTGTAGTTATTCTAAACAAACCATATTTAAAACGAAGCTATCTGCGTAGCCTTTTAGCAAATATGGTGGGGTTGGCTTCTCCAGTCAGACCTGGGCAGCTGAGGAAAATAACCAGTCAAGCCTACTGGGGCCAGGGTTATCCGAAAGGAACTCAAGCCCCGGTATGAAGAGGCTAGAAGGAACGGGGTGGGTTTTTAGTCAGTAAGAGTCTGACACTATCTCCCGCTCCACCACAACTTGTTACATTTATTTATTTTTAGGATATGCGTCATGTTGAACGCAAATAAACTCTTTTTCTTTCTTTCACCCAAGAGCGGGGGTAGTCATTGGATGATTTTTGTCCACCGAAAAAAAAAGGGGAGCTGGACCCGCGTACCTAGGATTCCGTTCTGTATTTACAATTATTATATTTTAAATGGACTATTCGTAGTATATGGACAACACTTCCGCAAGATTTAAAACTATCTTACGGTGTTGGCCAATAACCAGTCAATTACAATAAAACAAAATCAATAAAAAATCCCAATAGAAAAACCGAAGCCGATTTTTTTCACTGATAGAAAGCTGTTTTATTCTTGAGGGACATCCCTACTAATATTATAAATGCGAAAGTAACTCTGTCTGTCTGTCTGTTACGCTTTCACGCAAAAACTACTGAATGGATTTAGATCAAATTTGGTAGGTAAGTAGAAGAGACACTGGAATAACACATAGGCTACCTATAATTCCACTGCTGAGCACGGGTCTCTGCCCGCGCGATATAAACTGTAGTCCACGCGGGCGAAGCCGCGGGCGGAAAGCTAGTAGACTATAATATATTATGTACGCGGGCGAAGTCACGGGCAAAAGCTAGTATACAATACAATACATAGATACCCACTGTATTGTTTCAGAAAGATAAGCCACTGTGACTACAACTCAGACACATATATAATAACAAATATATATATATTAGCCAGAATAATTACATTTTATTGTTTTTACAGGTGTGCAGAAAAGGAGGTATATAAGAAAACAGTATTTAATGTACAATAGAATGTAGCTACAGTGAAATAATAAATAACTTTGTACTCATAAATGGATAGTTACAATTATTATGTACTAGCTTTTGCCCTCGGCTTCTCCTGTGTACATAAAATATAGTCTATGTCACTTTTGAATAAAGCAGCTTTCTATCGGTGAAAAAACTTTAGCAATCGGATCAGGACTTCCAGAGATTACCTCCTACAAACAAAAAATTAACTTTTTACCTCTTTGTAATTACAAATAGTAACATAGATGTCCGATATCCGTGTATAGTAAGTAATAGTAAATATAGTATACAAGGTGTAAGGGACAGCCCTCCGCAAACTTTAAGGGCTTGCTCAGTAGACGAAACTGAACAACCTTCCACGAGGCTTCTTATCAGGAAAACAAAAAAAAAAAATCAGCCTCACCATACAAAATTATAAACTTGATTGGACAGTTTGTATGAAGAGGCTGTTTTGTATTCTTCGTTTCCTGAAAAAAAAATTGTGGAAGGTGGTTCAGTTTCTTCTAATGAGCAAGCCCAGGGCTGTCCACTGATTTTTATATTTCACTTTTTAGTTATGGTACCACCACTAAATAGTACCCCTCAGCCCAAGTTAAATACCTTATAGCCAGAGTGCATCTCATGACTCATAACGATTCTAAAAATCCCATCTTTCAGCCTGCAAACATATACAGCTGGGCATAGGCCTCCCCAAGTGTTGCCACAACGACCAGTCCTATACGTCTCGCATCCATTGGATTCCCGTATACATAGATATGATTGCATCAGAAATGAAGATATCCGCAGGAGAACCAAGGTCGCCGACATAGCCCGAAGAATCGCCAAGCTTAAGTGGCAGTGGGCAGGACAGATTGCTCGCAGAACAAATGGTCGATGGGGACGAAAAGTTCTGGAGTGTCGACCGACGACCTGGTGAGAGTCACGGGAATGCAGTGGATGCGAGACGCACAGGATCGGTCGTTGTGGCGACCAATGTCTAACAGTGTTCGTCTTTCAGCTGAAATGATGATGATGATACACAGATTGCATCACTGCTTACCATCAGGTGGGATCGCAGTCAAGCACTAGTTTAAAATCGGATAAAAAAAGTGTTTTTCAATAAAAATAAAACAGCATGCTCGTTTTTATTCTACAGCTATTATTATAAAAACTGACCGAAGAGGAAAAAGGTCATTCAATAGTCCTTCATACAATTACTAGAAGATAAATTATAAATGTGTCGGCTCGAGCAACACAAAAGCTAGGGGCAACGCGCTAACTTAAAAATAGGCAAAGTTGAAAATGGATCATTTTTTAATTAAAAATTATGCATAAAAATGCCTATTTTCTCACTCAGGAATAACGCAGCTTTCTATCAGTGAAAAATTTTAGCAATTGGACCAGTACTTCTAGAGATTACCTCCTAAAAACAAAAAAACAAACTTTACCTCTTCATAATATTAGTAGATCTACCCAGCAGCTTCGCCCACGTAATCATCATCATCATCAGCCTTTTTTTTTAATGTTCCCACTGCTGGGACTCAGGCCTCCTCTCTAGGAGAGGTAATGGGCCGTAATCCACCACGCGGGCACAGTGCGGGTTGATGGATGTCATATGTCTTCGGATTTTTTAGTTCTAGGACATGCCGGTTTCCTCACGATGTTTTTCTTCACCGTTCTGAGAGCAGTGGTGATGAAATTAATTACACAAAGTAATGTGCCTGGCTAGGTTTGAACCCGCGACCTACAACTCGTAAGTCGGGGCCATTACCACTCGACCACCACTGCTGTCTACTCGGCCACCGAGATATCGTGTCCGTGAGCGGTGTCTATGTGTGCGCACTTTGTATGTAGATTGACTTCTGTACCTATATATTTTGTGCCTACCACGAACACAACGCGATCCATCCATTTGTCACTTTAAACTGAAGTGTCAGTGGAACTATATCAAAATTTAAAACAAAATGCTTTATTTCACATAGGCCTACATGGGCACTTATAAAACGTCAGAAGCTAGTGCACGGCACGGCACCAGCAAGAAACGCCATCGTTACTCTTTTAAAAAAAGGTGTTGATGTTACAATATTTCCGTATAGGTACCGTATTAATAGACATTATGTAAGAACAGTATAGTACAGTAAATATTGTACCCCAAAGCACAATAAAATTAATCATAATTAAAAAAAAAACTGAGCAGACATAAACAGAGAAACTACAATTCCCGATTAAATTTCGATCTTTGAGAGTACCAAAATATACGTTTTTTTGCGACATAAACGGCCGTATCTTTTTTATTCGTTAACTTAGAAATTTGTTTTTTTCACAGCTTGAAGGCATTATAGACCTGAGTATATGGTTTTAATTTCAACTTGATACCTCCACGCATTCTTGAGATAAAGGTTCTTGACAGATGGACGGACAACAAAGTGGGTTCAGTTTCTTTCCTTTTGATGTACGGAACCCTAAAAATGAGCCGTTTTAGGAAGTATAGGGTGTATAGTTCCATCCCCCTTTCTCCTCGCACGACTGACGATTAACTTGTTATGGTAAGACCCCTGAGGTTATTTTAACCAAGAGAGAAGTAACTAATAAACCAATCATCTACTTATGGATTAAAAACTCAAACAAATTCTCGCAATCATGCGAATAGTTTACCAACCACATGTTTACCCCAGTTTGCCCAACGCTGGGCTAAATAGTAATTTATATAAGACCTTGGTGGCGCAGTTTAGCCGCGTCGCAATGACACATGGCAAGGGCGCGGACACCATGACAGAGACAGGCATTGTTTTTTATTAATGTGATCAATGTGATGAAGAATTAGTAATCCCTACTTCCCTACTAATATTATAAATGCGAAAGTAACTCTGTCTGTCTGTCTGTTACGCTTTCACGCAAAAACTACTGAACGGATTTAGATCAAATTTGGTAGGTAGGTAGAAGAGACACTGGAATAACACATAGGCTACCTATAATTCTACTGCTGAGCACGGGTCTCTGCCTGCTCGATATAAACTGTAGTCCACGCGGGCGGAAACCTAGTAAATATAATAAAATTGAATTTGAAATGTCCAAATATAAAAATTAAATGCAAAATTTGGTCATTTAGATGACTTTATGAATATACTCGTGTAGGGAGAAGCGGTGGGCAACGGAATGACGTGGAGCGAGGTGAAAGGTGAAGCTCAGGACCTTTCCATTGCCTTTTGGGTGACTTTTGCCCACCGACAGTTTATATCAATTTTTTTAAAAGTAAAAGATTATGTTAGTGTATGTAGTAGAGTCACCCAACGGGCAATGGAAAGGGCTATGCTCGGAGTTTCCTTGCGTGATCGAATCAGAAATGAAGATATCCGCAGGAGAACCAAGGTTGCCGACACAGCACGAAGTATCGCCAAACTTAAGTGGCAATGGCCAAGGCATATTGCTCGCAGAACAGATGGCCATTGGGGCCGAAAGGTTGTGGAGTGGCGACCGCGTACCGGAAGACGCAGCGTCGGAAGGCCTTCTACAAGGTGGACCAACGATCTGGTGAAGGTTGCGGGAATCCGATGGATTCGGGACGCACAGGATCGTTCATTGTGGTGACACTTGGGTGAGGCTTATGTCCAACAGTGGACGTCTATCGACTGAAATGTTGATGACTATCTCGGCGAAGCTTGCTGAGGAGGCTCACTTGATAGATTTGTTACCAAATATTAGAAAAACATTAGAATGTGTAGTTGTGCCATATTACAATAGGCTAGTTGCCGTAAAAAAATTAATTAGTCCGTCTTTTAGATTAATCATAAATAAGGGACACGTATATTTTTATTTGTAAATTAAACCAAAAATGACAAAGATATAGCCCATTAAAGTTACGTGTAACGTCACGCCGTGCTGCATTTTTTCGCATTCACTTTAATGGGCTATATCTTTGTTATTTTTTGTTTAAACGAAAAAACTTTTTATAAAAAAAATATAACCGACTTCAATGATAAAAAACACTGAAAAGTATCAAATAACTTTAATTTTGGAAGTCGGTGTTTCTATAATAGTTTAGTCTCTTTGTTATTTAACACCGACTTCCAAAATTAAAGTTATTTGATACTTTTCAGTGTTTTTTATCATTGAAGTCGGTTATATTTTTTTTATAAAAAGTTTTTTTTATTTTACACTTTTTAGTTATGGTACCACCACTAAAAAGTACCCCTCAGTCAAACTTAAATACCTCATAGTCAGAGCGCATCTCATAACGGTTCTAATAATCCCAAACACGGTTAGATTACATTAACTTACCATTCGGCTTCATCATCAGATCAGTTCGATATATCCTCTCCCCCTCTTCTTTCAAACAGTCATTAGACTAGATGCTGGAGAGGGAAAGGATATATCGAACTGATCTGATGATGAAGCCGAAAGGTAAATCTTTTAATCAGTCATTAGACTAGATGCTGATAATCCCGGCTGTAGCATCAGGCCAAATTTTTGTGTCAACATTGCAATGAACTTAAAATTTAGTCCTGTTTAAAATGAGCCCAAACACGACTACGGTGCTGTAATTTCAAGGTTTGTACTTTTTCTGATGCTCCTGGCTTCAGCATCAGGTCTCTATGTACTTCGGTGTTCTTTATTAGCAGTACGTTTATCCACACATCGAGCCGTTTTCAATGAGCCGATATATCTGCTGTTTGTTGTCGAGGACTTAGGTACTCTGCAGACTATCCTGACTGCAGCATCAGGTCATGACTTGATGATCATGAGACCAAATGTGGCAAATGCCCTATCAAACATCAAAACAATTTACTAAAACAGTCCTTGCCTGTTCGAGTAACTTCTTACTGTTAAGGAGTTGTACCTTCCATCATCAGCCCAGCTACCTGAGATGGTGACGACCATACGCAAACACACAAGATACTTCATAAAATATGCGAAAATCAATAAGTGAGCCTATAAAATTTGAAGGTTGCCCTCGATTTCTCCAAGATCCCATCATCAGATCCTAATTTGGTGATAATGGGACCACCTCAGAACTATCTACTTTCGAACAAAAAAAGAATTTTGAAAATCCGTCCACATTTGGCGGAGTATTCGACGAACAAACATACAAAAAAAAAAAAAAACATACAAACAGCCGAACGTAGTACCTCCTCCTTTTTGTGAAGTCGGTAAAAAAAGAAAAAATACGTGTTCAATATTTTTTTTCGGACTAAATAAAATGTAGTTATTTTGACCCTGGAAACTGAGTAGTTAATTTGTCTACCACAGGGTTAAGGTAAACCAATTAACTAGGTATTTAGAAACATATAATCTCTATTATTCCGACTGAAGGACTCAATATCCATGGTCAAGAAATTTACACTAATACTATAAAGAGGTATGGTATGTATGTTTGTTTGTAGGAGGTAATCTCTGAAAGTACTAGTCCGACTGCTAAAATTTTTTTACCGATAGATAGTTGATTTGAAAAAATGGTTTGTCATTAAACAGGATAATAAACGTTCTTATTTCAATGCAGATATGAATTTTAAACAAACTAAAACTGCTCATAAAACCTTTAATTTTTTTTAGATGATTTTTTTCTCACGTAATTAGGTCAATCGAATTAAAATTCATTTCGGGTGTCTGAGGTTTTGCGCATTTAACGTTACAAGTTGTATAGTATTACTTTTTTGACGTTTTTTAATTTTTGAGTAAATTTTGAAGTGTCAAAGTTCACGCAAAATAGCAGATTTTCAGAGGTATTTACTGGATAAGTGTTACACAAATGTAGAAATTGATTTTTATATAAGCCTAGATAATATCCACAAGATACTGTGTTTCCAAAATATCAAATAAAAAATGTGTAATAACATCATAATCGGGTAAGAGCGGTTGTATGAAAAACAGTGAAAATGTGTGTCGAGATGCATCCTCTTAACATCATTGACACCAAATTTAGCTAGGCAACCTATGTATGAGGAATCTTTTAATTAACGCATTGTCTAGCATTTATATTTATCATATCAAATAACAGATGAAGGAAGAGATTTCTTCTATTGGATCTTAGATCAAAAGAAAATGAGAGAAAAAGCCATATGTCCATAATTCCGTTTTTTTTTAATTAAGAACTCGTCAATAAATTATGAAAGACGAGTTCAATAACCTCTATTGCCAATTTATCTAGCGTCTAACTTAAATCACCCAAATACTGTCTCTAGGCTAGCCTAGTAACAAAGATTACACTTAAACAACAATATTTCCAAACAGTGGTCGGTGTGCACGCGCCTTATCGCCGCTAATAATAATACTAGCGCAAGCTCTCCGAGTGAAGTACCCAAGCGGGGAGTTGTCGATGGTTTTATGATAACGTATCGATAGACTCGATTTTTTTTTTGACAACCTTTTTATGATAGGCTTTTTTTTTTGTCGACGGGGAAAATCATCTTTGACAAAACCCGTTCTTGGGTGGAGCGGGAGATAGTGTCAGACTCTTCCTGACTAAAAACCCCGCGCCGTTCCTTCTAGCCTTCATACCGGGGCACGCACGAGCTTCCAGCTGGGCCCCTGCTGCTGCTGTCAACTCCTTGAGTCGCGCGGGAACAGTGCGCGCCGACGACGACATCTATTCACTCTAGGCTTAAAGACCTCTAGGTTGTAGCTATCAGGAAACACAGACTCTAGCAGAATGTTTAGCTCTTTAGCTGCTGTATTCCAAAAACTTCCAAAAGTAAGCTAATTAAGGAAAAATCTGTTTCCTTAATTTTGTCAATTCATCTGAGCAAAAATATACCTACTAGACAGCATAAATTTTATTTAACCCTTCAGATACTGTCAATTAGAGACACAATAGTAAGACAATAGATGCGCGGCCACCGGTGGTCGCTTGGGGATTCATGAATTAATAAAAAAAAAAATATTAAAAGAATAAGGGTCGAAAAATGTCGATTATTAGGAGGAGGTTCTCAATTCGGATGCTTGTATATTTTAAAAATATTTGTTCGCGCATAATTTCGTCGCTTGCCAATCGATTTGAAAAAATATTTACGTAGGGTTTTTTTTTGTTTTATATTGTATGTATCTAAGTATGTATTTACTATTGTATTTTTTTCTCTTTTTATTAAGTGGCACCTGCCATGTATGTAGGTCGACTGGCAGATAATGCCTAAGGCACTAAGCCCGCCTTTGTACAATTCTTGTGCATAAAGATTTAAATATTTTTTTGTTTGAAAGGATATACTTCCCAAATGGTCCCGTAGTTACTAAAGTGGGATCTTATGATGGAATCTTGGCGAAATCGAGGTAGCTCCTGAAATTCAATTCAATTTTCTAGTGAAGTTGGTTATTTTTGTTTTTTATAAAAAAGGTTTTTTTAAGTGTTTTTTTTTTATAAATTAGAACTAGAAAATGGATATTTATTTATAATAGTGTCACAATTTTTTTTAACTCCACATAAATACTTAAGAGTATAAATTGATAACGTGATTAACTAAATAGCAGGAGCAACATTTGTGTGTAATTTTTTGAAGAACTTAGTATTTTTATTTATATTCCACAACTATCACACAACGCCGTCCAGTCCCAAGCTAAGCAGAGTTTGTGTTATGAGTACTAGACAACTGATAAACATCTATTTATATAAAAATCAATGCCACATTGCAACTCAAGAACGGGCTCACCCATCCAAACCAAATTTTTAGGCTTTGTTCGGACTATTTAGTAGATGGTTTATGTGAAGTTTGGTAGGGTAGAGTAGGTTATAGTAGGGTAGAGTAGGGAAGAGCGGGAGCGAAGCCGTGCGAGCAAAAGCTAGTACTTATATATTTCTAAAAACATTAGGTAACACCCAGACACAGAAATAATGCTCTTGCTCAACACACAAACATTTATCCTGGGTGGGAATCGAACCCACGATCTCCAGCATAGCAGTCAGGGCCACTAACCACTAGTCCAACAGGCCAGTCAAAATTTCGAAGACAATACCTAAAAATAAATCCCCCATCGATATCGCACTTCACGCGCCCACCCCTACTCCCCGTATCCATTTAGTTTGACAAGCATTTGGTTTCATATGTCCGCGGCGCGCGTGTGTGTGTGTGCGGCGCCTGTGTGCGTCAGGGCTGCGGATTATTGTAATGAATGTTAATAACTTCTGCCAGTTAGTGATGGTGTGTTTGGAAAACAAGTGTTTTATTGTTTTAGATTAGGTTTTGTTATAGTAATGTCATCGATGTTTGGTTCATTTATTTATTTTTACAATTTTTTGAATCACGCTGTTCCCCCACGTCAGACATTTTGTAGGACAGATAATCGGGCCGATTTTGTATATTACACCAATACGCTTGACGAAATGTTACACCAACATGTTCGTTGGTTTGTAACAAAGAGGCGAGCGTGCTTGACGTTTAGTTCGTAAAGGATGATACACTAGAACATATCATAGAGCGGGTCGTTGTTCTGTTACAAGTAAATGTTGTAGTCTATACTCACCTTAAGCCTAGTCTATACGCCCACGTCCGATAATCGGTGAACGATTTTTTGTAGGAGAAAAATAGAACACACTGATAGCAATAGTGCAACGCACACGTCCTACAAAAAGTCGGTCGGAAATACAGAACAATGTTACAAATATACAAAATCGGCCCGATTATTTGTCCTACAAAAAGTCTGACGTGGGCGGGCAACGTAATATTGTTCTGTATTTCTGATCGAATTTTTGTAGGACTTGTGCGTTGCACAAATCAGTGTGTTCTATTTTTCTCCTACAAAAAATCGTTTACAGGACGTGAGTGAAACCTCAATCAATTAGAAATGACCATAGACAGAGACACACTGGTATCGCTAAGATAGACTTTTTTATCAGCTGGAAACCATCAAATAACTTCTCTCTGAGTGAAGTAGGAATATCAGACTCGTACTAAAATGGGATGCGCTTTTCTAAGTCCACCGTAATTCTTTTGAATAATTTCGCAGCTCAAAATAGATTACTACTACAAATAAATATACATTTTAAATAAGGGAATAAATTGGGAGTAGTAAAATAGGATATTTTACGCCGACTGATCGACACTTTACGTGACCAGAGGGCTGGCTCGTTCTTCGCTCAAAGAATTGGCATTGCCGTTCAACGCGGCAATGCTGCCAGTCGTCTGGGCACATTTCCCGATGACAGCGATGTGGAGGAGTACTTTGACGACTGAGCGTGCTTTGGCATTTTGTATTATATTTATGTACATTACATAGTTAGGTTTTAGTATAAATAGTTTATTTAGTATTTAAGTTTTTTAATGTAAATATGTATTAAAACAAATTAAATGAGTAGTAAAAATAATAAAAAAGAATTATTGGAAAAGAAACTACAATTAGAAAAATATTTTCGCTTCACCAATTTTCTTTTTTGGTGGCAAATAGACATTTTTCTTCGCACTTTGTGTGGAGCGAGAGAGAGAGCGAACTTTTACTGACTAAAATACATCCATATTCCTTCAGTTGCTCTTTGCTTGTGTGCCAGGGCTACTGCGAGAGGATGGCAATTCATGCTCACTTCACTTCTCCATAATAGGCTAGATGCCGTAAAAAATGTAATTAGTCCGTCGTTTAGATTATTTAAAAATAAGGGACACCAATTTTTATATTTGTAAATTACACCATAAATGACAAAGATATAGCCCATTAAAGTTACGTTTAACGTCACCCCGTGCTGCATTTTTTCGCACGGGGTGACGTCACACGTAACTTTAATGGGCTATATCTTTGTTATTTTTTGTTTAAGTTATCGAAAAAAAGATAAATACGTGTCCAATATTTTATTAAAATCTAAAATACGGACTACAAAATGTAGTTATTGGAAACCTGGAAACTACCCTATTTTCACGGTGACATTTAACAGAAAAAATTAGGTTGAACTATCGGTAAATCTCTTAAAACCCAATACTCTACAAAACAAATATTTTTCCTCTACACATAATGATCTGTTATCGTGGGTTCCTGCCAGCCCTGAGATTTAAGACCAACAAATTACCGGAGTGTGTGTGTGGGCGACGTGTACCGATACACACCCGCACACAACCGAGAAACGCGATAATTTTTATGGTTTAGTAACAAATTTTCAATATACAGAGAGTTTTGTCTTGCTACTTCATGTTAGTTTTAGGATTTCATGCCCTTTATTTATTTATTTATGTACATTCAAATATTTAAAAGTACAAATACGATAGATGAGCACATATATGCTGTTTATATCAAATGAAATTTCTTCCAGAAGACCTGCGACAGGAAAGGGATGAGAGATGTAGACACAGTATCACTACATAGTATAAAACAAAGTCGCTTTTTCTGTCCCTATATCCCTATGTACGCTTAAATCTTTAAAACTACGCAACGGATTTTGATGCGGTTTTTTTTAATAGATAGAGTGATTCAAGAGGAAGGTTTATATGTATAACAACATCCATTAAATAGTGGAGAAATACCCCGAAGCCGGAGCGAAGCCGGGGCGGGTCGCTAGTATATTATAAATAAGTTAGAAATGTTAAATAGACTAAATTAAATCATATTATTACATACATATAAGTTAATATCTCTTTGTTATAAGTTTGATTTCATTGTTTTTCAATGTCAATGGCTTTAAATTTCCTCCTCACACTCCTGTGTGTATGTTTGTTAATCCTTCACACTCAAACGGCTGAACGGATTTCGATGAAACTTACACGGATAGACCTTGATCTGGAATAGCAAACACTTAAGATAATTTTAAAGTTTCAAACAGGTGAAGCCGCTGGCTGAAGCTAGTAGACTATATTTTTATTTATAGTCTCGTTTAGACACAATAAAATTGGTTTTTAAAACTTAAATGATTGGTTTTTATTTGTCTTTGGATACTGCCATTGCAAATGTATAATTACTTACGTTTTTACCCTACTACAGCAAAAAGGATTATGATTTTAATCCGTTTTTATTTCTTCACTAAAGTAACTGAGCATTTTTGTACTATCATATTTTATGTTCATGTTGGACCAATTAAATAAAATATATATATATATATTTTCATACGTATTATTTCCATAGACAATTTATACATACTCTTATCATATCCCTGAGTCACCTTCCACGACACACACCCCTTTTAGAACGGAGGGTGCCCTTTCTCTGCTAAGCACCCCGGAACTGAGGATCAAATCGATAATATTTTTATCCAACTATCTATACATATACGTTATCTTATATTATACAGTCATTGTTATACTTAAAAAAAAAATATTGTGAGAAAACAGATAAAAAAAATATATTTTGCAATTTATTAAAAAAAAAAATTATATAAAGAGTACCTCAACATAAGTAGATATGTACATTTTATAAGTATAATAGTACTAGCGGTTTTGAAAGACGTTTTGAAAACACATACTTACATATTTTTTTTTTTTTTTTTTAATTACTGTTTAAGTAATTAATAATATTCCACAACTATCACACAACGCCGTCTAGTCCCAAGCTAAGCAGAGCTTGTGTTATGGGTACTAGACAACTGATAAACATTCTTATATATTTCTAAATGCATACATATTATCAGATAAATTACACCCAGATACAGAACAAATGATCATGCTCATCACATATACATTTGTCTCGGGTGAGAATTGAACCCACGACCTCCAGCATAGCAGTCAGGGCCACTAACCACTAGACCAACAGGCATCATATAACCTCAAAATTGATACGAAACACACGTGGTGTTTACAGTGTCTTTTATACCATTTTGAAAGTCTAAAGATCTCAAAAATTTAAATACTTTACATAAGATTGTTAGTTTTTTTGCAAAGATATGGACAAAGTAAAGTGTTTTTTCGAAGATTTTTTTCGTGAAATTCGTACAAAAAATATAATAATCTAAACAGTGTAGTATATGTAAGGACATCTAGCAAGCGTAATAAAAAACGGGCTACGGCCAACTGCCAAAGTGGCATAAGTTAGAAATTTAAACATTCGTGCTCTTTCGAATTTTTTTTAAACTATGCGACTATATTTTTACATGATTAAATTTACGGTTGTCAGAGTTTTTTTAATATTAAAATGAATTGTTAAAAAATGACATAAAAAGTTCATTTAGGTAATTAAATGTAGGTTGTGAATAAGTATATATTTTTTTTTGTAATAAATACTATTTGCATTAAAAATAAAAAAGAGTTAAAAGTGTGAGCTTTTAATTTTTTTTTTTACAGATACTGTTGCTTGTTCTAAAAATAATTATGTAAGTAAATACATCACAAAATTCACAAAGCTTTATAAAAATAAATAAAACAAGTGATTTCAATTTTTATCTATCTAAAAATTTATCACAAAAAAATATCAAATTAAATACCACAATTGTGCATGATTTTAAAGTATTTTTTAGAATTTTTGATTGATAACCTTGAGCTACATGCACACCATATTTGTACGCCATCTGGCATTACATAGCGCTCTGTTAAATAAGTATAAGATACTGTATTTCTTTACCTGTATTCACAAATAAAAGATATTTAGTTTGAAAAAACAAAAATACCGCACTAAAAATCTATCAACGAAAAATCTTCAATATTGTACTTAACCAAGTTTACCATCTCGACCAAACACAACGACCCTAATTCGTGCGCTGTGTGTGTGAGTGTGTGTGCGGACAAGACAGTGTATGTGTGCGCACGGCGGCGGTTGTGTGCGCGCTAATATAACGGTAGGGCTGCGCTAGTGCGCAATTTATTATTTTGAGCATAAGTTAGTAGGGTGCGAGAAGTTTACGCTTAGGTTTAGGTGGGAGGGTACTTTACTATGTTATTTTGTTTGTGGATAATAATGGAATACTTATTTTGTTTTTTGTTTTTTTTTTTTGGAGTACTGCCAATTAGAAACTGTTTTTATTTTACTGTGATGCGTAATTTATTGATTGTTACTATTTTATTATAATTCACGTAGTTTAAGTCATAATCATTTTTCTGCCCCTGTCCCATTTTATTTGAAGTCGGTGTAACATGTTTTTTTCTTCCATTCTATCCTGTCACTCGTCACGCTATCACTAACTCCCTTTTCTTTCATATCACTTCTCACACAATCCATCCATCTTTTCTTTGGCCTACCTCTCCCCCTTCATAATAAATCAATTAGTTAACAAAAAACAAATACTTAATATTTGTTAATCGAAAAGTTAGACTCATATGATTGTTGAAAATATTTCAAATATTTAATTTTAATAACGCATACAGATTTTAAAACAAAAAAGACTAAATAAAAACCGAAAACTTATCTTTAAATCAATTAATTCTTAGGTAAATAAATAAAAATACCCACATAATGTACAGTTGTACATATTACCATATTAATGACTTTAAAAACAAAACAAATCGTAATTTTCGTTTTCAAACCAACAAAAATAGCAAAAACCAATGAAATCCTAGATAATAATAATAATAATAAGATGGCGGACAACCCTGAACAGTTTAGTTTGCATTCCGCTCGCCAACACTCGCGCTACAATCAAGTACAATACCCGAACAGGCGACAGACAACTGTGGACGTACCCGCAGGGTTTTACTAGTTTAACTCACCTATTTTACTGTGAAACTATCATTACAAATTAGGAAATCCCATCTTGTATCAAAATCGCGATCTTGCAACCCTATTTTAAGTAGTAATATACTTATTATTCTTTTACCTGCCTTTATCCCACATTACTTGCGGTCGGCGCAGCACGTTTTTTTTCCATTCTGTCCTGTAACCCGTCACACTATCGCTAACTCCTTTTTCTTTCATATCACTCCTCACACAATCAATCCATAATAAGTAATATACAAAAAAATAAAATAAAGACAAGATAATTTCAAAAATTTTGTAATTTCCATTAGAGTTATTATTTTTATGTCTGTATGTTTGTTACTCCTTTACACAGAAATGGCTGAACGGTAGACCATGTCCTAAAATAGGACATTAGGTACTTTGTTTCCGCGAGTATGGGATCCTGGGAAAATTTTCTACTTTCAACCGTGCGAAGCCACTGGCAGAAGCTTGTTATAAATATAATTAGAGAAAGTAACACCAAGAACATGCCGACAGTATTTGGGAGAAGAAGTAAAAATCTATACATCTTCGACTGATAGAAGATAAAATAATATTATATTTTGTTTAAACAACATTCTGACATATTTGTTATTATTAAGTATTACTTGACAAAAACTACGCTACTACTGCATTATGTTAGTAGGTATCCAATTATTTTCTTTGTTAAAATCTTACAAATAAAACTATAAAACTAAATCCTCATACTCCCCGCCCCATCCACAATATTCTGTCTCCACCACACACAACGACACCGCACACACACCAGCACACTCCCACATAAACTGACAGCTTATATATTATGTAAGCGTCACGCACACACGCAAACAAACACTCACACACACAGAACCATTAAAGTTTTTAATTTTAAAATCGTACCGTAAGTAGCCAAGTTGTTTTGAAAATGAATGGAGACATCATTTATTTGTTGTTTTTTTTGGTTATTGACGAGACAATGGATTTGTTAGGCGTTTGAAATGTCAGGTATAAAAATATCATTTGGTTAAATCATAGTTAAGTCAAAAGTGGTTACTTCTAGGCTAACGTGCTCCATCATCGACCGTTGACCACATCATCGCTTACCATTAGGTGAGATAGTGGTCAAACGCGAGCCCATATATAATAAAAAAATCTATTTTTCATTTCATTTATTTATTCATATATCAATTTGCATTGTGTTTGAATTTTGTTTTACATGTAGTATTTCCATCATTTTAAACGTCTAATAAATACCTAAAATTAAATGAAATCAGATATTGAGCTAGATAGTGGATTTAAGTTTATTATTTTAAAAATAAAATGACTGAAAGGTATTTCATATCCGGCTAGTTGCAAACACCGTCACTTTATGAAAAAACACGTAAAATTGTAAACTTTTTATAAATAAATACGATTTTTTTATCACACTAATATTATAAAAGCGAAAGTTTATGAGTATGTGTGTGTAGTTTGTCGTGTACTTCTTTTCTTTTCTTTAATCTTAAACGTCTGAACGGATTTAGATGAAACTTGGTACACGGGTAGACCATATTCTGGAATGCTTTTTTCTACTATCACATGTGTGAAGCAGCTAGTTTTGAAAAAGACGCAGATTCATTTTAAGTAATTTATCCAATAAAAGAAAAAAACACAGCAAAAAGTGTTTTTTTTTTTGTATTTGGAATGATCTAAGTGTCTCTACATAATATAAATATAAAACGACACTAGCGAGATTTTATACAATCTGACGGTGTTTGCAATCCGGCGACACAGTATATCTATCCCTCAGAGTTATCGGATCGGAGATACTGAAATGTGAAATTCGGACTATTAGAAATAGTAATCTTTGTATTACTTATGAAGTCTGTTGCTTCTAATTATTTGGTAAATCAACGTACATTAAAGTTCGCGCTTTTTAACCGGATTCTAAAAAAGGAGGAGTTTCTCATTTCGAAAGTTTCTGTTTTTTTTTTTATGTTTGTTTGCGCATAACTTCGTCGCTTGTCAACCGATTTAAAAAAATATTTTTTTGTTGGAAAGGGTAGACTTCCCAAATGGTCCCATACATCACCAAGTTGGGATCTGATGATGGAATCTTGGCGAAATCGAGGAAACTCCTCAAATTCAATTCAATTTTTTTATGAAGTCTGTTATTTTTTTTTATAAAAAGGTTTTTTTTTGTCGAGATTTCTTCTATTCTTCCTGTGTTCTTATGAAATCACAAAGTATACATATTACATACGAATGTAATCACTAGTTATTTAGGTCAAACTCACGCTTTATCAAAACAATTCGAGTTAAGAACGGTCAAGCGCGGAAATATTGATAACAGGCAAGCTCAAAACATTTTATTTTACATAAACATACTACTTTATTTCTAGGCTGGAATATTATCACTACAACTCACCGGAATGCTGTGTTCTTTGCATTTCCGATGTCTGGCTCCCAAACTGGAACCGGCCAGGGCTGCCCCTAATCTAGTGGTCCAGTCGACGTCTGCTGGAGGCTCTACGCAGCGATCAGGATGTCCATGGCCTTATAGGTGTGTCAGTGTAAGCGTTGTCATTGCGGAAGCGACCGAGGCGGTCAGGGTGATCGCGTCTCTGAGGGTCATGGCCATCCAGATGGTGCGGGGATACCTCACGATTTTCTGCGCCTCTTTGCTGACCTGCCGTCATGGGATTCGAAGACACAACAGTCCTTACACACATGCATGACCTCCTTATGGCGTTGCAGCGCTGGGGCGAAACTCCGCTGGCTGTTCAAGCCATGGTCCGAAGCGAGAAGGAATAGGATGCGGTCGCATCCTATTGTGAAGGAGTGATGCTTGCGAAGTAGGCTCCTACACTACATCATTGCACATCTCCACGCCGCTGCGATCTCCAGGAGCAGCTTGGAGCGCTCGGTGTCATAGAGAATAGCTCACGCACACATTGAAGATTAATCCGTTTTTGTGAGACTGAATAACTTCAACTCTACATTATTAGTATTGGTGAAAAAGACACGTGCGAACTATTAATAGACCAACAAACGCTGGAAAATATTTAGCGAATTTAACAGTATAATAAGCATATACCTATCCATATTTACTTATATTATAAATGGGAAAGTGAGTTAGTCGGTTTGTCCGTCTTTCACGGCAAAACGGAGCGACGAATTGACGTGATTTTTTAAGTGGAGATAGTTGAAGAGATGGAGAGTGACATAGGCTACTTTTTGTCTCTTTCTAACCCCCCCCCCCCACTTCCCAGGAAACCGTGTTACACCGAATTTAACGCGAGCGAAGCTGCCGGCAAAAGCTAGTTCAAAATAAAAGAATATCCACGCAGACGCAGACTATGACAGAAGCTTGTGAAACAGAGATACAGAGAGAATAAATAAAAAGAAATAAAAGCAGTTACAACTTCATTTTATTAATCTCAATGAATTTGCATAGTTTAAATATAAAACGAGTAAACAACACAAACTAAATACAGCGAGTAAAAATTTAAGCTTGTCCTCTCGTCGTTTATACCGCGCACATAGAAGAACTGGAACAATTTGCCTGTTGCGGTCTTCCAGTCCGATTGTAATTCAGGTGTCTTCAAGGCTAGAGTGAATAGACTCTTAATAAACTAGTGCACCTCACCATCAACGCTTGCATCTCTGCTTACCATCAGGTGGGATCGCAGTTAAATACTAGTTTACATAATTTAAATTAAAAGAAGACAATTGCCTTGACATTGGACAAGGGGACAGAATAACTACAGAGAATATTTTAGAATATTACAGAAAGACAGCCCAATTTGCGTTTATTAGTAGAGATGTGAATAAAATTTGTGTGTGTGTATGTGTAGATAGTGTCTCAGTGTAAAGGTAGGTAATATATGTTTTATGTATAGCTGCAGTAGCGAGCAGTTTTGTAAGTCAGGCGCTTTGTATTCTGTCTGGTTTTTTTTATTTGTTTTTCCGGGTAAAATGAGAATGAAGTTTTTTTGACATTGCCCGTTTTCTCTTAAGACGGTAACACGATATTGATCGGCACAAAATATTTGTGATATCGGCAGATTGTTATCATTTAGATATGAGATTTACATAATATCGTAATTAGAGATACAATAGAAAAACAATGAGAGAGCGAACGCCGGCGTTTACTTGGGGTTAATAAATGTACGCAGTAGTCTTTTTTTTATTGATTGGCCAAATTATACAACTTTAACCTATTTTTAAAGATGTAGGTACATTGATTGCATGTTGCATCAAATTGAATAATTCTGCAGTAAAAAGTAGTTCTCCATTATCCTTATTCCTAGTGTAGTGGTGGTAATAAAATCTTGTGGAAGGTTGCAACACCGACCCCAAATAAAACGGGATAATGGCAGAAAGAAGAAGAAGGTTGCAATAAGCCTAAGGGCTTATCGCAGTTTGCGATAACTGTCCACTACATCATGTATTATAAAATATAGTCCTTTGTCCTAGACAACAAATTAAAGGCCAAGTCTATTTCCTAGACCTATCAACAATAATAAAAAAAACCTTCCATCGCTGTAGGATTCTTCAAAACAGTCATCGCGGCCCTAAACCTCAAGTTTTAGTCAGTAAAAGTCTGACACTCCCTCTCGCCCACCACACACAGTGAGAGAATTCATTTGATCATTTATAATAATTATAATAATGTTCCACAAGTATCACACAACGCCTTCTAGTCCCAAGCTAAGCATAGCTTGCTTTATGGGTACTAAACAACTGATAAACATGCTTATATATTTCTAAATACTTAAATAAATAAATATTATAGATAAATTACACCCAGACACAGAACAAATGATCATGCTCATCACATAAACATATGTCCTGAATGGGAATCGAACAAACGACCTCCGGCAAAGCAGTCAGGGCCACTAACCACTGGACCAACAGGCCAGTCAACAAAGTTTCCTACATAAAAAGTCAATTCCCAATAAGTCTGATTCCCCACTAAAGCCGGCAACATTACAGAACATAACATCCATTTTGCTGATAAAGTATTCAGCTCTGTATTTATACTTGTATGTTGGTATTACGTTTCGCAGCGGCTCACATGGCGCCAGGGAAATGGATCGCTTTATTTTTATTTTTTCATTATTAAGGTTGCTTATTTCTCTATCCATTAGGGGGGGGTTTGGACCATAACCCGCCACGCTAGTCCAATGCGTGTTGTCGGGTCGCCAGAACCTCGTCAGTTAATTAACAGGGTGCACCACGTGCAGGTGAGGTTGGCTTGGGTTCCGAAAGATGTTAGTTGAGACCCCATACACCCCAGCCATGATAACCGCATGCACAAGGACCGCTGGGCAAGCGTCGCCACACAGTGGATTCCTACTGAAGGAAAGCGCCATCGAGGCCGGCCTAGAAAGAGGTGGCGGGATGATTTGGACGCCTACCACGAGGACTGGTTAGAGACAGCGCAGGAGAAGAATGTCTGGAAGGGACTTGGGGGAGGCCTTTGCCCAGCAGTGGGACAGTAATGGCTAGGAAAAAAAAGAAAAGGTATTTACAATGTGCCCACATAATAGAAGATAAGAAGTGATGAGAAATATGTATACAACTCTTTGAATGCTTTAAGTTCCACAGTGCGACATAAGTGTACTAATTACAGGTGATTAGCATTCAATAGGATTTTTTTAAGTCATAACCTATGATTATAACAGCATTTAGAAGAATGTCCATGAAGTTTCTTGCATGTTCTTCTTCAAAAGACTACAGGTCCTAAAGCGCGGTCACTCTGCGACTGCATACAAAAGAGAAAGATGTCCTAGCGCCCCGTGTCGCAGACAAAACTGTGTCTGAGACGTCTAACGGCCCATTCACGACCTTAGCGCGGCGAGCGGCGGCGGCGTGCGGGGCGGCGCACGTTAAAAACAAATGTATGAAAATGTTTGAAGCACGCCACGAGTCGCCGCTCATAGCGAATAACTGCAGCGGCGCGCGGTGCGGCGAGCGTCGAAATCAAAAGTACAAGCGAATGAGCGCGACGCCACGAAACAGAGCGGCGCGTTTGGCGGCGTGGATAGCGGTGTAGGTGAGTGATTTAGACGATTTTGTGGCGGTAATAGATACCGAGGCGCTTATTACTGAAATTTTAAAGCGACCCCCTATATGGATGTCAAAACATTCCCAACATAAATATAAAAACGTTATAAAAAGGCTGTGGGAAGAAATAAAACAATGTTTTCCGGAATATGATGGTAAGTTTAATTTAAATTGATAACATAATAACGTAGTATGTAGTATCAGCTACCATAATTATATTGTCTGTACACAGAAGGGATAATTTTGATAACGCCATAATTTTGAGCACGTCCCGACTACCTAAATACGTCCACCTCGGCCGCTGCCGCTTGCCGCTACTGAGGGTACGTGGCGTGTAAAACGCACCTCTTGCCGCCGCCGCGCCGCCTGCCGCGCCGCGCGCCGCTAAGACCGAAGTTGTGAATAGGACCGTAAGAGTGGTCTGAGACGGAGACGTCTAAGCAGGGGCGTAGTTACCGCCGTATCAGCCATATCAATGATACGGGGCCCCCGAGCTACAGGGGCCCCGACATATGCCTAAATTCGTAACATGTTATTCACAATCTTAAATTCTCATATTGATAAAAAGCTAGGAGTAAAGGAATAATGACTATATGATACTCTCTAAAGAGTTTTTAGCCTTTTAGAATAACATATAAGACGACAATAAATACTCATCCTATTTTAGTATGATTTTTAGTAGGTAGGTTACCTTCTGAATGATCCTATCAAAAGTATTTGATATGGGGCCCCATTAGGACTAGCTACGCCACTGCGTCTAAGAGTGGTCTGAGACGTCTCGGACAGGTCTGTCTAAGACGTCTTGTCTCAGGTGTGCGAGGCCCTCAAGTTTCTTTTTTAGGCGGCTTTTTTTGCGGCTCGAATGCGGGGACAGTAAAATGTTACTTGTATAATAATCTGACAAACAATCAGAATTATTGAAATGTTACTTGTAGAATGTAGGTAAGTATTAGTCCGGTTTTTAAACGATAAAAGTATTTTTTTAGAGGCATCTCCGTGATTTTTCTCCATCGTACTAAATTAGCTGTATAATTTTCGAACACGCCGAAGAATAAGATACCTAATACATCTTTAAATTCTTCTTGAAATCTTTTTGAATTGTAAAACTTGCGATTAGCTTCTAACAATAACATTTCTAATGTGGCATGTTGAATTACAAAACGAAGGCTGTGTAGTTTTTCCGTACTTATTTCAGTAGATCCATGAATGTGTGTTGTAAGACATTTATAAAAGGCCATTATTGAGGAGGTGGCGTAAAAACATAGGTAGGTAGTAAAGTTTATTCTCCTTCCGACATGTAAGCCCCTCCTAAGCGGGCGATATCCGAGTTTGTCAACATTTGATGGTCGGCTTCCAGGAATTTGTTCCAAATCAATAAAAACTACCAACACACGTGGCTTTCCTTTGATTTGCTGTATTTTATTAGAATTTGATCATAGAAGGCACCTTCTAGATTATTAATTTTGGGGGGTACACAAAAAGTTAGTATCTACCACGGTAAGTAGGTATATATCTACTCAACCCGTGAACGATTTGAAAAAAATTAGGTACGGTTGGCAGGATAATGTTATTATATCCCCTTATTTACTAAAAAAAAAAGATTGGATTCTTATTCGTTTTTATTTAACATTACCTATTTATTAACAGACAAATCAATAAGGAAGCCTTATGTCGAAATAGCATCAAAAAAGTCTGCTCTCAGCGGTAGCGTCGTGGTTCATTTTATCTTGGTTTGAGGTCAAGGTTCTTCCTATGTTAGCTAATGAATAAATAAGAAAAAAATAGATCAATTTACGACTTGGTTTCAAAGGAATTGCTAACGAGTGATGACGGGTGGCTTATACTGCCATCTATGGTACAAATAGTTAAACTCTACGCACATGTTTGAAGTACTTCACGACTAGATGTCGCTACAAGTATGTAAACACTATTATACTATCAAATAACGACGTCACGATAAGTTATGTTTTTGTAAAAATATTATAGTCATATTATATTTTTCGGTGGATTCTTTTATAGGTTTATAACTAACAAATCTAGATTGTTGACTTATCGAATAAAAATCAGTGTATAAAATGAAAATAAAATTCATCAAATTATTTTCAAGAAAGGTTTCCTGCAAAATTCCGAAGTTCCGGGGTGCGTTCTGAAAGTTTAACCTCAACCTCTTTTTAAAATCGAGTCTTCATTCACAATCTCTTTTTATGATAAACCCGTATTACACTTTTATAATAAACAAATATCACTTATGCTATCAAACATATCAATTGATTGGTGTTTAATAATGAGTTTTTTATATAATTTGTTCGATTTTTCAATGTATTTCTCAAAATAAACAATTTTCTAGACTTTCAGAACGCAACTCAATGGCCTAATTTTAATATTTTAATGTCAAACTCATCCGGCCATTATCACAAACCGAAAGTTGCAAATATATTTTTGCAATAGAACTAATGATTGTTTGATAAGTATAGGACTAGTGTTAGATACGTTATACAATTTTGTGTATTTAAATAATTATAGTGTCCGCCGCAACCGTGGATCCTCACGTGAGCGGTGAGTCTTTAGTGTTTGTTATTGTTGTGTTTACCGATTTTTACGAAAACTCGTCGCATTTTTGTATTTTTTTATTCACTTCTACATTTAAAACATCGAAATCGTTTTTCTACAGCTATTTAAATATTTATTTAGAGTTTTAATGGCTTCGGAACAGATTTTGGACGTATTTTTATCGGATGCGCAATTTGTATACGGCGAGCGAAAAAAATTTTTTTTTCGCTTAAAATTATAGCATTTTATTCATTACATACTGATTTAAATGTATTATTTAGCTCAGAAGAGTATGTCAGTGTGTAAATATTTACGTCAGTCAAATGAAACGCAATAAACTTTCTCTGCATCACAGTGTTTGTTCCACATGTTACATCACATTTCAAAAAATATTAATAACTCGTAAATGGAAAATTAAATGATTGGTGTAACATTGTGTACAGTTTACTAGTTCTGGATTATGATAATCCAAATGTAACATAAAAAAAAATATGAGTAGGAAAATAGAAATTTTTGCAATTATTCTTAACTCAAATTGAACCATCTAATTTAAGGAATAAAAAAGTCCTTGTGATTGGCCTTTATATGGCCAAAGATGCATAAGATATTATAGTGTACTTTTGGCTGCCATGGCCAACTTCAATGCTGCCCTGGTAATCGAGAGGGCAATAAGTCGAAGGTGACCATTTCATTTTTATTATTGATTTCGTCTGTACGTCAAACAAGCTTTCTCCCAATCTAGACAAGAAGAAAGCTCATGAGCTTAGATAGGAAGAAAGCTCGTTTGACAGTTAACCCTTCAGATACCGTCAATTAGAGACACAATAGTAAGACAATAGATGCGCGGCCACCGGTGGTCGCTTGGGGATTCATGAATTAATAGTGTACTTATGGCTTTTCCCACAAGTTTGTGCACACTATAAATTTCAACAGGCTAGGTCTAGTGGTCAGTGGCCCTGGCTGCTGTGGCGGAGGTTCTGGGTTAGATTCCCACCCAGGAGAAATGTTTGTGTGATAAGCACAATCATTTGTTCTGTGTCTGGGTGTAATTTATTTTTAATAATAAGTATGTTGATCAGTTGTCTAGTACCCATAACATAAGATCTGCTTAGCTTGGGACTAGACGGCATGTGATAGTTGTGGAATATTATATTATATATTATTGCTATACAACTTCTGAGGTGAATTTTCATGTATGTTAGAGATTGTTTTGAGACTAAGCCACATAGGACGACATTTGAATTGTTTATTTAACAATTCATGAACACACATATTATAATAATGGTATTTTCAAGAAATTCTTTACTGGCTTAATCTAGTTTAAATTGCAAAAAAAAATTATGTGTAAAAGTGATGAATTTTGTAATAACACACATCATATATAAATATATTTGAAGTTTCTTTCACATTCTCCTCCATAGTGATCTATACTAATATAATTTGGAATGTGCAGGTAGCATAATTTGCGAACACGCATGTATGAAACTACGCGTCCATGGACAGTAGAGCATAGTTTAGTATGTAAGCTTTACGCAGGCGTACACCAAGCATATAATGGCTAGCCGGTTGTCTAGTGGTTAGTGGCCCTGACTGCTATGCTGCAGGTTGTGGGTTCAATTCCCACCCAGGGCAAATGTTTATGTGATGAGCATGATCATTTGTTCTGTGTTTGGGTATAATTTATCTATAATATGTATATATTTAGAAATAAATGAGTATGTTTATCAGTTGTCTAGTACTCATAACACAAGCTCTGCTTAGCTTGGGACTAGACGGCGTTGTGTGATAGTTGTGGAATATTATTATTATTATGAATGACGAATACGCGTGTATGAAGCTATGCGTCCGTGGATAGTAGGGCTTATACTGGTATCGTTGTTTGTGTGGCAGTGGACATGTGCACCCCGGAGGCGTGGCGCGGCGGGGTGGCGCGCTCGCCCTCGCACGAGTCCGTCACCACGGACCTGTCGCTGTTCAGCGTGTCCTCGGCGGCCTCCGATGCCAGGGTGTTGAGGCTGCTGGCTTGTAAGGTAAGAAGGATGATCACTGATCTTATGAGTCATGTTTTAAGATGTCCAAGCGCACGCCAGCTGCAAGTACTCGAAGTGGTGGCCGAATGATAACGGCCTCATGGGTTTCAATTGATTTCATCACCACTGTTCTCAAAATGGTGAAGGAAAACATCGTGAGGAAACCGATATGTCTGAGAATAAAAAAAAAAAAATTACGTGCAAATCCGCATTGGGTTTGTATGGTGGGTTGCGGTCCATTATACCTCCTAGAGAGGAGGCCCGAGCAATGGAAATATTGCTTCGCAAGTAATTTGATGATATCCCACCCCTAATTGTTAATTTGCGTTTGTAATATTTTTTCGTATTTTTTATTTTGTTCCGATACCTACATATAGTTTACTACTATACCTACTATATAGTTTATTTAGTCTCCGTAAGTATGACCGTGGCGTAAAAGATGGATGGATTGTGTGAGAAGTGATATGAAAGAAAAGGGAGTTAGTGATAGCGTGACGAGTGACAGGACAGAATGGAAGAAAAAAACGTGTTGCGCCGACCCCAAATAAAACGGGAAAAGGGCAGGAAGATGATGAAGTATGACCGTGGCATTTGTTCCGATACCTACATATAGTTTACTACTATACCTACTATACAACGTGTAACAAAAAGGGTATATACATCAAAAAGCCCTGAAGTTTACTGGTGGTATAGAATCTCTACACAAAGTTTCAGCTCAAAATAAATTACTCAAAGAATTGATACCAAATTCTTGGTATCCTTGGTATCGTATGATTCTCGAATTCAAATCATAACAAACGTGTCACGACACTACGAGGGTCAATAACATTCCACGTCACTTGCTAATACTAATAAAGACTTCTTCTGTAAATCTGATCGCCTAGTACCTCTCTTCCTAATTCTACCTAATTTCGATACGCGCGGCGCGTGTGTGAATGAAACGCTGTTTGCCTAGTACCTGCCTACTTAAAATTTTGCCTCAAAAAAGCAGAAGGTCACGCGAGGCAAAATATCTGCAGGTGTCAGTTCCTGGATGCGACGGAAGAGGTGCTGACCTTCATTCTGCAACACTCGCCATACCTACTTGCATATGGTTAGAGGTATACAGCGCTAATGCAGCTCGCCGAGTGCGCTAGTACCTACGTGGGTTATTTTCAAAATGCTCGAGTACGGCCTCCTCAAATTCTGGATCGATAGTGTTTGGGCGACCCCCTAAACCAGAAGCGTGGAACCAGTTTGTTGCAGACGATGTACCTTTCAGTACCTATGTTACAAAGTACTCTGTGAATGTACCTACCTACGATCCGATGGAAGCCCGCCACCGAAGAAACTGTCGGCGCTCAGCTCCTTCTAGGTACCCGCGATAAATCGAGGACGATAAAGTTCGCGAGCAGCTCGCACATTACCGGCCGTCCTCTCTTCCGACACACAACATCATCTCATAATATTCACTATTACTTAACACCATCACCATAGAAATGCCATCATCACACACGATTATCACAACTGCAATTTAAAATCCAAATCACAAACACCGGAACGGATAATTATGCTATGCGACTGCATCGTAAGATTATTGGTCATCCACTAATGCAAAATTATATTTATTTATTTACCTAAATTTGACTTTCGGCGCGTACAAAGACGCCGCCAGTACCGCCAAAGAGAGTAGCCGAACGGACGACGACAACATTGCCATCTCTCTCACATTAAACACGCAGGCGGCGCGTGCGACTGGGACAAAACTATTTTATCGTGTTCAATAACATTTGAGCTTCTCAAAGGAATTTTTTTAGGGATCTGTGAACCGTTTTTTAAAATTATCAATAACAATGCTCGTTTCTTATGGACTCCTAGTACTTTCGCATGTTTTTCATTTATTTTAAAATTATAAATTAAGACTAAACTGTGCTACTACTGGTAATGTTTTTGTAGAATAGGCAAAAAGTTACGCAAAGACCTAATTGTGCGCAAACGTATAGTTTTTTTAGAAATAAACGCGAAAGATTTGTTGATTTGATTATAATCTCGGGGTAAAATTAAACTCACACGCATTCACGCGGCGTCGTGAATGCGCACACTACATCTAAATAATTAATTTCTTGTTAACTAAGTACATATCCTATGTATAGCAACCGACATAAAAAGAATTAGGTACGTAAGAAAATTCATCTCGACCCTGCAAAAAGTGACAACTTATTGAAGTCCTCTAATTAAATTAAATTCAAGAACGGAACCCACTGGGAGTTTATTTGTACCAGGAGGCACATAAGTTGCTTAGAAATGATATTTGGGTTCATTTTAACAGATATGAAATCCTTTTTCGCAGCGTCTAACGCCGAGTACAACGTTCGTTTAGATTTTACGTAGGTAGGTACTTCGTTTAAATTTTTCGTAAATTAAGTATTTGTTACTATCCTATCTACGAAAACAATAAAAAAGTATGTAGATATTTCTTATTGTTTCACGTAAATACCAGATAGGTACCTAATTATTCCATATCCTTACGAATACCCTTATCTAATTAGTCTCCTCTAAAAGCGGCATCGCACGAAAAATAATATGCGCTGCGCGCTAACGAACACGGGCCTACGCGGCGCGCAGGTTTTTCGATGGCCAACGCACGCACTCGCTCTAGTTACATAATCTTAGTCTTTGTAGGAAAACTTATTTCTTCTTAAAACCATTTTTCTAAAAAAAAAAAAATGTTAGAAAAAATAAACATGCGGAACCCTTTATCCACTGTTTGAAGAAATACCAGGAGTAAGAGGTTTGTTTTTAGTCATAAACAGTTCAATGACACCGATCAGCTGACTTTTTGCTAGTGATGTATTGGTTTCAGTTTGAAATGTTCGGTTTCTGGTATCATATGTATGGAATAAATCACAACTTCCTACCATGTAAACATAAGGTTAGAAAACCCTTTCCGTATCGTTTGTTATCTTATCAAGAGGCCTTGCACTTGGTATGTATACCCCCTTTTTGTTACACGTTATAGTTTATTTAGTCTCCGTAAGTATGACCGTGGCATCACCGCGGGCCCTAACAGAATACCAGCGCTGCGTTATTTATTTTTATAGATATCGCAGCATATGCTGAGTTAGGTGCCTTTTTGACCTTGCACAAATTCTTCTGTGTTTATTGTATTTCTTAATTTATATTTTTAATAAGTGTGAGGTTCAAATAAACGGTTTTCTTTCTTTCTTTCTTTCTTAATTGTTAAAACAATAAATCTGCTTGGTTGCATGGATCTTGAGCGCTCGGCGTCAGAGAGGATCGCTTTGCACATTCCATACATTGGCGAGCCAATCGTCATCGTTTTTAGACACATGCAGCAAGCGCAGGGAACGAATCACGTGTGACGTCTATGACTCGATGGCGCGGCGAGCCAGTCACTGAGGCTTCCCGCCCCCGCGTCTCACTTCATACCACTATTTGACTTCTGCGCAACTTGAAGCCAGCGCTCAAGATCCGTTCCGGTATCTATACCCAGATATATGTAGTTGCTAATCTATTGTTTCGTTCCAGGCCGGACAGGGTCCAGACCCTTCACTACGAGTGGCCAGTCCTAACCCAGACAGCAAAGCTTTGAAGTAAGTGTTTTATTTGTTAAATGGAATGGAAAACAGTCCTGGAACCATACATTCGAAGACGTATGACGTCACCCACACCATCCACTGCTGCACCTTTGTTTGTTGGTCTGAGCTGCCGCACTGTGCGGGGAGACGAGGCCTGGTTCCCAACGGTGCAGGAGGGGCCCAGCTGGGTCGAATCCTACTGGGACCAGGGTTATCCGAAAGGAAGCTCGTGCCCCGGTATGAAGAGGCTAGAAGGAACGGGGTGGGTTTTTAGTCAGTAAGAGTCTGACACTATTTCCCGCTCCACCCAAGAGCGGGGGTTGTCATAAGATGGTTTTTGCCCACCAAAAAAAAAGGCCTTGTTCCCACCGGTGGGAACATTACATGCTGATTATGAATTATGCAAGGAGTTTGTGGTCAATAAATGTCAACTGCATGAGTTGATTAAAGATAATATTCCGAGGGCTATCGTGCCTCCGTAGACAGTGGCGTACCGTGCAATAATTTAGACGTGGGCGAAGGCATTTTCTTTCATAAATTTGAAAACGAGACAGCGATTGTTGCAACCGGGATCCCTTCTTTTTGCATAATATTCTTTGTCCTAATATACTTTGGCATAACGACTTTGGCATAATTTGTTTTGCCATAATAATACTTTGCCATATTTGTTTTTTGGCATACAGTTTATGTTGGCATAATCATTTTTAAGGCTAATTCGTTTTGGCATACATTTAATTCGCATAACGTTACTAGGCCTAATGACTATTAGCATAATAATATTTAGGCATACAATTAATATAAAATAACATACCACCACATAGGTATAGTTTCTGTAACAATTCAATAATATTGTTGGTTAAAAATTCAATATGTTGTGTTACAAAAGTTAGCGACAGAACCGAATCGCTGCAAAACCGACACCACGTAGTTTTGTCTGTCCTACCCCTAGAGTGTAATTTAAAATCGCGTAGGCGCGTAGGGGCGAGGCGACCCGCGGGCTGAGGAGCAGGCGGCTGTAAACGAGCTGCCGCGGCTGAGGCTGGCCGGCGTTGTCGGCCAGCATGCCGAAGCTGCGGTAGTGAGCGAAAGCCGTCTGCGACGATTAGCACGCGTGGGGCTGCCGAAGGCCCGCAGCGCCGGAGCCGTGACAGAAACCATGCCTGCTGCATGTTGCATGCTCGCTTGAATGCTGCATGCTTGCTTGCATGCCGCATGTTGTATGCTTGCTTGCATGCTGCATGCTTGCTTGCATGCCGCATGTTGTATGCTTGCTTGCATGCCGCATGTTGTATGCTTGCTTGCATGCTGCATGCTTGCTTGCATGCTGCATGCTTGCTTGCATGTTGCATGCTTATTTGCTTGCAAGCCTTGTGTATGGTTGTTTGCATGCTTCCTACTGTAAAGAAGCCTACAAAATTGATCATAACAAATATGTTATGTATGACCTGCTTCAGGAGATATGGTTTTTTCCAATCGTCGAAATAAATTGGTATATCCTAAAGTTATGCTTTAGAATGTTATGCTTAATAAATTTATGCTTTAGAATGTTATGCTTAATCATTATTATGGTTAGAAAAAATATGCTTAAAAAGTTATGCGTAAGCTGTTATGCGTAAATAAATTATGCGAAAATATAATTAGGACAAACAAAAGTATGCCAAGTTATATTAGGTCTAAAAAATTTATGCAAATGGATAGGGAACCGTTGCAACCATGTGTTCAATCACATCAGGTAAAATGGCGGTCAAACGCGACCTTATCAATTCAATAGATTCATGACTTGATTCCGCCATCTCTTTTCTACCACCGGACAAACCGACGTACGGCGAGAATCCACCCTTACGTTGTTGAAACCTCTACGGTCCGGACTAAACGTTTCGCTTCGTCATTTATACCGCGTACATCTAAGGACTGGAACAATTTGCCTGCTGCGGTCTTCCCGTCTGATTACAATTTGAGCGTCTCCAAGGCTAGAGTGAATAGGCTCTTAATAAACTAGTGCGCCTCACCATCAACGATTGCATCACTGCTTACCATCAGGTGGGATCGCAGTCAAGTACTAGTTTATATCAGATTAAAAAAAAAAATTAACCCTCGTTCTTAAAGAACCCTCGCTTGTGCGCCATGGGCGAGGGTCCACTTTGCCCACGCCTACGTTACTGTCTGTAAATGACAGATTTTTTAATTATGAACCCTCGTGACTGTCAGATATCACGTCAAGCCATTGGTCTCTGTTGTCTTTCGATTCTGGCCCTCTGAACTGGAAAATTGCCAGTTGATTTGAGCCCAAAGTTTTTTTAAGAGGACTGTACCTATGCTCTCTACCTTTTCGAAAATTCTCTCGGGCCAAGACTAAATCTGACAACTGGTTTCTAGAGGTGTACGGGAATATTTGAAAGAGCTACTGCGGTCTTCGAACGCAGAGGGCAATTGAAGGGACACGGATGCGTTTTAGGCAGTAAAAGTTGAAAGTTATTCGATGAGATCCCGCCTCAAAAAAATCAGTTCCAGTTCTACTGGAATCCGACCTCAATACAGTTGGTTGGAAGCCAGCTGATAATGGTGTGTTGCTTCAGAAGGCCGTCCTCGTCGTCGCTGCCGCTGCAGGCGACCGACAACTGCCGCGAGCTGCTCGCGGGCTGCGCAGCGCTGTGTGCCCAGCTGGGGCTGCGGCGCTCCTTCAGCGCGGCCGACGTGGCGCACTGCCGGGACACGTGCCCGCCGCTGAGGAGGTACGTCACTCTCTCCAGGACCTCCAGCTGGGGCTGAGGCGCTCCTTCAGCGCGGCCGGCGTGGCGCACTGCCGGGACACGTGCCCGCCGCTGAGGAGGTACGTCACTCTCTCCAGGACCTCCAGCTGGGGCTGCGGCGCTCCTTCAGCGCGGCCGGCGTGGCGCACTGCCGGGACACGTGCCCGCCGCTGAGGAGGTACGTCACTCTCCAGGACCTCCAGCTGGGGCTGCGGCGCTCCTTCAGCGCGGCCGGCGTGGCGCACTGCTGGGACACGTGCCCGCCGCTGAGGAGGTACGTCACTCTCTCCAGGACCTCCAGCTGGGGCTGCGGCGTTCCTTCAGCGCGGCCGGCGTGGCGCACTGCCGGGACACGTGCCCGCCGCTGAGGAGGTACGTCACTCTCCAGGACCTCCAGCTGGGGCTGCGGCGCTCCTTCAGCGCGGCCGGCGTGGCGCACTGCTGGGACACGTGCCCGCCGCTGAGGAGGTACGTCACTCTCTCCAGGACCTCCAGCTGGGGCTGCGGCGCTCCTTCAGCGCGGCCGGCGTGGCGCACTGCCGGGACACGTGCCCGCCGCTGAGGAGGTACGTCACTCTCCAGGACCTCCAGCTGGGGCTGCGGCGCTCCTTCAGCGCGGCCGGCGTGGCGCACTGCTGGGACACGTGCCCGCCGCTGAGGAGGTACGTCACTCTCTCCAGGACCTCCAGCTGGGGCTGCGGCGTTCCTTCAGTGCGGCCGGCGTGGCGCACTGCCGGGACACGTGCCCGCCGCTGAGGAGGTACGTCACTCTCTCCAGGACCTCCGTGCTCCGGGGCGGCATGTATTACTTCGCTGAGCTAACCGACCTTTGCTTGTCATTTAAAGTTTTTGGGATATGTGTAGAACAAAACTTTTTGGGAACGCATTCATTGTGTGTCTTTTGCAATTTTTAAAATGAATACCTAGAGCTGTGCCGTTGGCGACAATATTGCCGTGAAGTGGGAATAATGGTGGCAATATTGACCGAAGTATGAATATTGGTGGCAATTTTTCCAGCAAAATCCCACTTTGGACAATATTGCCAGCAACGGCACATCTTGGACCTCGTCTATTCGTAAAAATAAAAGTGACAATTCTGACGATTATAAATCCTGTGTAATAAAAAGCTTCCTTTAACCTTTCGACGCCCAAATATAATACGCGATGTGTCCTCCAGCGCCACGCAACAAATGTAAAAAAATATTTTCTGGCGTTTTTGTTTCTATAGAATATAAAACAAACAAGAACTTATTATGTGTGAAAAAGTTAAAAATATGGCTTATAAAAGGCAATTTTCCATAAAAACAAAATAAAAGGTTTTGTAAAAGTCGTAAATTTACTTTATACTATTATTACTTCTAATCAAGTAGTGGCGCTGAGGGCACGAACATCTCGAACTTGTATACAAGTTTTTATTTTATTTTATTTTATTAATAAGGCACACCAACAATTTGTTCACAAAATAAAATTTCAGAATGAGTATTTAAATTATGGTTCCGTGTAAACAAATCAATTAGAGGCATGCACAA
This sequence comes from Mythimna lalbum, assembly GCA_949319445.1. Classification (NCBI taxonomy): domain Eukaryota; kingdom Metazoa; phylum Arthropoda; class Insecta; order Lepidoptera; family Noctuidae; genus Mythimna; species Mythimna lalbum. The sequence goes on from OX439375.1 coordinate 10,869,557, forward strand.
GTGATTGGCGTTCAAAAGGTTAATATGAATGTTTTAATTTGTACCCCAGTATGAATACGCCTTTACTTTGTAGCACTGACGACGTCACTATTGTCTCACGCGAATAGACTGTAGACATAGGTTTTATACTTCCAGCGCCACGTCGGAGGTGGGGCTGTGCGCCGCGCTGGAGGCGCTCACGCTGAACGCCGCCTCGCGCTCCTGCAGCACTTGGGTGGCCGGTGAGGCTGTTTTTTTATTTTACCAAATGTATATGAAAGCATATTAAATCCGTGATAAGGCCTGTCATACTATATGGATCAGAATGTTGGGCTGTGAAAAAGACGGATAAAAAAGATTGCATGAAGCGAAGATGAGAATGTTGAGATGGATGTGTGGTGGTGTGACGAGATTAGAGGAAGTTTGAAAGTAGCGCCAGTGACTGAAAAGTTGAAAGGTAATCGGTTGTGTTGGTATGGTCACAGAACAGAAAATATAGGTAGAAGTGCCCCTAACATGGCTAAGCACGTGAACCAGTGTCGCCAAACTCACACATTTGCGTATCAAATTGTACATTACACACATAAAAAACAGTAATATGATTGGCTACGAAGCTACGAATTACAAACTTAACTTTTAAAAATCATATTCTTATTGCTTTCATAAATTAGGTCTTATTACAACGTAAGAAAGTTGTTATTATTTGACATGACACGAACAATAAAGAAGTTTTAACCAATTTACAACGAGTTCGGCTACTCAACGCTAGATGGCGCTGTAACCAATTTATTCTATTCAGAACGCTAGCCTTTGAAATAGATGCCACATTCACCTGCACATGTAATAGGCGAATCTCGCCTGCTGTTGACAAACGCGCGATATCTAAGAGGCACTTCCTCTACTTTTCTTTATTCCGTGGGTATGGTCATGTGAAGAGGAGGGATGAAGCGCATATTACTAAAAGAGTTCTGAGTATACATGTAGATGGATGGAGAGGGAGAGGAAGGCTGAAAAAACGGAGTGATATGAAAGAAAAGGGAGTTAGTGGTAGTTTGACGGGTGACAGGACAGAATGAAAGAAAAAATGCGTTGCGCCGACCACAAGTAATATGGAACAAGGGCAGGAAGAGGTATATGTAAGTATATTCGGTACCTATAGCAGAAATATATTTTTTTACATTTCTGTCCGTTTGTCAGTTAGTTCCGGCTAATCTCCGAAATGCTTTGACCGATTTTGAAAAGACTCTCACTGTTAAAGTAGCCATACACGCTAGGGTATATCTGACAGGTTTGCCTGCACAGTTACACCTGTCAGGTAAGCTTGTGTGGAAACCTGCACAGTTGGGCTACATACACGCTCCGGTTTACCTGTACAACTCAGTTGTACAGACAAACCTGTCAGGTATACTCTAGCTTGTATGGCGGGCATTAGATAGATTTGACTGGCCTGTTGGTCTAGTGGTTAGTGACCCTGACTGCTATGCCGCAGATTGTGGGTTCGATTCCCACCACCAGGACAATTGATCGTGTGATGAGCATGATCATTTGTTCTGTGTCTGGGTGTAATTTATCTATAATAATGTATGTATTTAGAAATATATAAGTATGTTTATCAGTTGTCTAGTACCCATAACACAAGCTCTGCTTAGCTTGGGACCAGACGGCGTTGTGTGATAGTTGTGGAATATTATATTATAGATAATGTTATAAGGAGTAACTTACTTTTATTTTAGACTAGCTTTGCCCGCGGCTTCACCCGCGTACACAATCCTAGGATAAAAAGTATCCTGTGTGTTATTCTGGGATATGGTCTACTCGTGTACCAAGTTTCATCGAGATCCGTACAGTAGTTTTTGCGTGAAAGAGTAACAAACAGACATACAAACTTTCGCATTTATAATATTAGTAGGACTAGATTTTCAAAACCATTTCAACAGTAGAAAGTTAGGTTTGATATCTTCTACCATCTTGGGAGCGAAGACGGGCAGAAACCAGTATCGTGATATATTGTATTGCAGTGGGCGGGTCTCAGCTGCCGTCCCCGCAGCGCTCGCAGCCCGCGCACCCGCCGCCGCGCCAGCTCCCCACTGACAACAAGAAGGTACGGTATCCTGGCCCAAGGCACACCTGCTACGGTCTTTTTTTTTCATGAGTGGCCTCTCGCAGGTCAACCTATGAGGTTGTCGTCTGCTTAACCGGATTTGCTTGTGACGGCCCTGATGTAAAATCAAAGCCTCCAGCAAGGGCCCTGTTACGGTCTCTTACACCCATCCTTATATGTGGGGTTCTCTACTTTACTCATTTTTGATGACAGGGGGGGGGGTCTAGATAGTAATCACGTAGTTTTTTGTGAGAACAATGTCGATGTTCCAAAATCACAAGAAAGTGATCAGAGACATCACTGAGCAGTAAACATCCAATGTCATTGAAGATTTTGAGGCATGGATTCGTGTATCATGGACTGAGGACTGTTAATTTGAAGCAATATGTCAAAATTACAGCCCTTTCCCTTTCCTAGAGAGGAGGCCTGAGTCCCAACAGTGGGAACATTTTATTATTGGTTCGATTGAAAATCCTGTTTTTTTTTTTGGAGATTCAAATCTGCCCCTTGTATAACTCTTAGGGCCTGGGCAAACCACGTTTTTTAAACGCGCCATTGATATGCGTTTTAGAGACGTGCGTCGACGGCGCGAGGTTTACAGGCTGCGTCTGACTCGCGTGCGTATCATTACAAACGCGCGTCAACGGTGCGTTTAAAAAAACGTGTTGTGCACACACCCTTTATATGGAGGGTTTGCTAGCGATTGTTACATTTCTATCTTGTTCCGACGTTGTCTGCAGGTCCGACAGAGCTACATCAAGCGTCGGCTGCTGACCACGTACCGCGCGCTGGAGAGGATGTCGCAGTCAGACTTCAACCTCGACAGGCTAGAGGTAAGATAGAACACAGGCACCTCGGCCACTGTAGGCGGCTTGAGGGCGAGCTATGGGTAGCTCATCGTTCGGTAAGGGCCACGCACCTCAAAGGAATGTCAGCAAAACTGTAGAGCCCTAGTTTCGCATTCGAAGATAACGTGTATGGTTTATTCCTCGAAAGATGTCACATTTTAAACTTTACATAGTCATTGTCAGTTTGACTTCACGGAATGTAGATCAGCTACGGATGCAAAAGTGAATCATCAATAACATTTTGGGAGTTCTGGGGAATTCTCAGGATGCAATTGGCATACTCTGTGACCTTTCCAAAGCATTTGATTGCGTTGACAATAACAATCTGACCTGTAAATTATACCAATGTAGAATTCGTGGACAAGCTGCTGATTTTATTTTGTCCTTTTTATATTATTGGCAGCAAAATATAACCGTTAATGGGGTGATGACTTCGAGGTCTTTAGTTAAGATGGGCGTGCCTCAGGGTTTAATTCTAGGCCCTTTCCTTTGTCTAGTGCATATGAATGATGTTGGTATATTTGGTTGTGCAGGCGGCGGCCGTGTGTGCCGTGGCGAGCGCGGTGTCGGGCGCGGGCCCGGCCACGCTGGCCGTGCCCAGCGCCAAGCCCACGCACAAGCGCATCGTGCACCCCGGTCAGTATTAACATCGTCTGTTCGTTCCCTAGGGTAAAACATACACACATTTTAACAAATATGTTTCTCTACCATTCAATAGAGGCTGATAAATATATTAATTAAATGTAAAAAAAAAAATACTGCGACATAAAAAAACGGTAACATGAAAAATTTGTATTTAATTATGACCAAGTAGCTTGATAAATAAGTTTTTTTCATAACATCGGTGTACAAATTTCTTCGGAATAAAGGCCCATTTTCGAGCTTTTTTTGGTCACATTTAAAAATATAAAAACGTTTCCAATCTCTAGTAAAGTGCAGACATTCTATAGTAATCATCAGCAACCTTTTTAATCTTCCCACTGCTGGGACTCGGGCCTCCTCTCTAGAAGGGAATGGGCCGTAATCCACTACGCGGGCCCAGTGCGGGTTGATGAATATCACATATTTTCGAATTTTCGGTTCTAGGACATGCCGATTTCTTCACGATGTTTTCCTTCACCGTTTTTGAAAGCAGTGGTACTTAAATAAATGAGAGCCGTGGTGGTCCCACGGCTCTCATTGTATAGTAATTATTATTTAATCTTCATGCAACACAAAGTACATAGGCGGACTTAATGCCTTAGATAAGCATTCTCTGCCAGTCAACCTAGGGCGGTGCAGAAACAATATAGTAGGCGCCTATACAACGTGTAACGTTAAATGCGCAAAACCTCAGACACCACAAATGATTTTTAATTTAAAAGACCTAATTCTGTGAGAAAAAAAATATTAAAGGTTTTATGTGCAGTTTTCCTTTGTTTAAAATAATATCTGCATTGAAATAAGAACTTTTATTATCCCGTGTATGAGAAAATTTGATTGGATTACAACCATTTATGTTTGTTTACCTATTTCGGCTGGTTTGCGCACGTGATGGCTTGACTTATTCATAAATAGACAGGTTGAAGATTTTTTGAAAAATGTAACTTACCTATATTAAAAAGTGGTTTAATTGATTCTGCTCGTTATTCTGATCAAACTATTTTCAGGTTTTGCGCATTTAACGTTACACGTTGTATAAAGTTTTTTTTTTTTATTTGTCTTATATTGTCGTCCAGAAGCGGCGCACCTGGCGCTGACGGCGGCGGACCTGGAGCGCGAGCGCGGACGGCCGCTGTCCAAGTACGAGCGCAACATGATGATCTTCAACTGGCTGCACACGCTCGACGACGCGCAGCCCTTCTAGGGAGCCGCACTGTGCAGCCCACACACACGACATGCAGCTGGACACCACACACTCACATTCAGCCGTATGACATCCACTGTTGAACATAGACCTTCCCCCCTCACCAGGTCATCGGTCCGCCTCGTGGGAGGCAGCGCCAACATACATGGAGTCACTCCCTCCACAATCAAATGCTACTTCAGGTGAAAGTTTCCGGCCCGGGCGTAGTCAAGTTCTAGATGGTGCTGAAATGCTGATGAGCTGATAGAACCAATTAACCTTTTATAACCAATAACGTAAGATATATCCGACATTCACTCTCGCGTCTATTCCGCCAGGGTCGCACATCCACGACCAAATACTCGCATCTCGTCAGCTCTTCTGTCACCTATGGGGATTGAAGAGCTAAACGAGGTGGAGTACCCAGTCGCTAACACACGACCCTGGCGAATAGGACGCGAAAACAGAAAAACGATTAATGGGTTAATATCTAAATCTATTCATGATAAGACAATAGTGACGTCGTCAGTGCTACCACAAAGTAAAGACATATTCATATTGGGGTAAACTTGAAACAAATATAAAATGAAAGCAAGTTTTTTATTGCGCGATATTTAAAAAATATTAATATTAATTCATGAATCCCCAAGCGACCACCGGTGGCCGCGCATCTATTGTCTTACTATTGTGTCTCTAATTGACGGTATCTGAAGGGTTAAGTTATTATTGATAACGTCACTATTTTCTTAACTAGAATGGACATTCGAATAAACTTAATTGTTAAGATTTTATTTTTATTAAAATATAAAATAAAAATATTTAGCTCAGTGTCATCTTACGACTGGCCACGCTCGGGCATAGCTAGCGACGAGTAGACCTGAGACCCGACCACGAGCTCTTAACGCGATCCATTTGACGGCCTCAACTGAACTGTTAAAGAGACGGAGATATATCCCCTCCCGCACCGATTGTTAATAAGTCTATATAACTTGAATGAACTTCAAAAACGCTTATAAAAGCTTCGTACTTTAAACTGGAAATCATCAACCGATAGGCGTCCACTGTTGGACATAGGCCTCCCCCAAGTGTTGCCTCAATGAACGATCCTGTGCGTCCCGCATCCACTGAAAATATCTTCGTTTCTAAGGTCTACCCAAAACGATGTTTCTTTTTTTTTGGTGATTTTAATAGAAAACGCGCAATGAGGATCAATCTCATAATAGCAAATCCGATTTTTACCAACAACATCGTATATGCAATAATTTACTGAGCATTAATATTTTTAAATAATTAAAATTCGTCAACAAATAATGGAACTATTAAAGTTTTTCTCATCTGTCATGTTCTGTCACTGTTGATGAAATAAATTACACAAAGTAATGCGCCTGGTTCTGTTTGAACCTGCGAACTACAACTCGTAAGTCAGGGCCGTTACTCGGCCACCACTGCTCTCAAAAATCACAGAAATCATGACTGATTCTCATTACGTAATAATGATTTATAATACGCGTTTTGCGAAGGAATATAGGATGTACAACTCCATCCTCTTTAAGGCCTATGGAACTTCGGAAGAGTTCGTGTTTGTGTCTCGTCATCTCTCTGTCTCCTTCTAAATCCCGAAACAAGTTAAATGAAAGTTAGCAGTGTAATATATTTATTGAATAACTGTACTTGCTGCATGCTAGTCAAATGTTCACTTTAGAAGCGGTATGTTCACCAGAATTCGAGTATATGATTCAAACAGAGATGTGCCGTTGTCGGCAATATTGCTGAGAAATGGGAATATTTGTGGCAATACTGCCGAAGTATGAATATTGGGGGCAATATTTTCAGCAAAATCCCACATCGGGCAATATTGCTAGCAAAATCCCACTTGGGGCAATATTGCCAGCAAAATCCCACGTCGGGCAATATTGCCAGAAAAATCCCACTTGGGGCAAATTTGCCAGCAAAATCCCACATCGGGCAATATTGCCAGAAAAATCCAGCTTGGAGCAATATTGCCAGCAAAATCCCACATCGGGCAATATTACCAGCAAAATCCCATTTGGGGCAATATTGCCAGATAAATCCCACATCGGGCAGTATTGCCAGCAAAATCCCTCTTGGGGCAATATTGCCAGCAAAATCCCACATAGGGCAATATTGCCAGCAAAATTCCCACTTTGGGCAATATTACCAGTATAATTCTCACTTGGTGCAATATTGCCTGCCTAATTCCCACTTCGGGCAATATTGCCGGCAACGGCACATCTGTAATGGGTCATATACTTGGCATTTAAAACCCGTGGCATTAACATGGCGCCTGACGAATGACGTTTGCAATATTGAGTGCATTGAATTTTATTTTAGTTTTTTTGAATATCAACATTTATTTAGTGCTGATTAGTATCTCATGACATACGTAAGAATTTACGATCCTTAAGGCCGCTATCCCACGGACTGCACCACAACAACTGCACGCAGTCTATATATTCAACTGCATGCAGTTTGATCTGAATTTGCGCAGTTGGCGCCACGCATCTAGCCCAGGAGCTTAGTCTATCTGATTTGATCTTTAAGTGTCTCAAAATAAAGTTGACAATGTCAATGTGCGTTTGCTCTTTGATGAACTGCACGCTGACTGTATGCGGTGACACTACACGACTGTAGCCGACCGCGTGCAGTTGAAGGCACGACTGCATACAGTTGATATTGACTTCTCTCCGCGACCGCGTGCAGTTGGTATCATGACTGCACGAAGTCGAACGTACAACTGCATGCAGTTGGTTGTTGTGGTGCAGTCCGTGTGATAGCGGCCTTAAACGTGACAATAAAAATCATTTTCGAGTATACAATGTGGCAACTGTTTTCGATCCAGGGGCCATGTTAATGCGATCAGGTTATAAGTAATAGATTTACCGGTAAAAGCAAATGCGGTTTACCAAACACAGGTATTTATCCGATAGAGGTATTTTAGAGAACGTTGGCAAATAGAGGTATTACAATACTTTTGGCGCGAAGGACACACGACCTATATACAATCTATACTCAATTCGACGAATTTGACTGGCCTGTTGGTCTAGTGGTTAGTGGCCCTGACTGCTATGCCGGAGGTCGTGGATTAGATTCCCACCCAGGGCAAATGTTTGTGTGATGAACATGATCATTTGTTCTGTCGGGGTGTAATTTATCTATAATATTTATGTATTTAGAAATATATAAATATGTTTATCAGTTGTCTAGTACCCATAACACAAGCTCTGCTTAGCTTGGGACTAGACGGCGTTGTGTGATAGTTGTGGAATATTATTATTATATTATATTAATTCGCAATATGATGAGACCTTGAATCCATTTTCACTGTCCGTTCAATCGATTTTGACTCTTATTCAAATTCAAATTCAAATTCAAAATATTTAATTCAGATAAAACATCCATATGTGTTAGTAATAGAACAACTTAACCTAGTGTTAGTATTTAATTAAATAATAATAATAAACAACCAATGAACCATTTTTGTTACAATGGTTCATTAGTTTAATTCGATAAGTGCGTCTGGACACTTATCCACCTTTGTAAGAGGGGGGAGTCCCACCTGTCTGCAAAGACATTCAGGATGCCATTGGAGGAGGAACGCAGGCGCTCCAGCATGGAAGCGCATCGCCTCCGTATGATCGCGGCGAACCCGTCAACACATGCTTCCGCGAACATCCCTGATGCGCTACATCGCCACGGCAACCCCAAAAGCACCCTGAATGCGTTATTGTACTGTACGCGCAGGTCGCTGTATGCCCGCTGGGTATACTTGGTCCACAGGCTGCACGTGTAAAACGACTGACAAAACGCCTTAAAAAGCGTTATTTTGACAGAGTCAGTACAGCGTGCAAACCTGCGGGCCAGCATGTTGCAGCGGACAGCCAGCGACCTGCGCTCCCTATCTATATCAACATTATCTTTAAAGTCATCAGTGACCCAATGACCCAAATACTTGAACTTCGAAACCCGAATTAGAGAAGACCCAGAGAGTAAGAGTTCAGGCAGCTGTTTGTAGGTTAAAGTACCCGATTTAAAAACTAGCCATTCACTCTTATCGGTATTGTATTTGAGCCCGTGGGCCACCGCATAACTTTCACAAACTTTGAGAAGCGTTCTCATTGCACCAATAGATGGGCTCAACAACACCATGTCATCAGCGTAGCTGATGTTGTTCATACAAACACCGTCGACGTGACAACCAATATTAGTGCTACTGAGCCCACCTATCAGTTTGTTTATGTATAAGTTGAAAAGACGTTATTACGTTGGTGGCATGACAAATGGCGGCTCCAGTAAATAGTTGGTATTGTAACCAAGTTTTTGCTTTTAATGACATTCTTATATCTTAGGAATAGAAGTCAAAATTGATTAAACAGACTTTTAAAATTATTGAATGGAGTATAATTTATATAAGCCGGGTTCTTGGCGCCAAAAGTGTTGAAACAGTATTGACATGTATAGAAAAATAAATAATTGCAATGAAACTTCAGTGTAAGGCGTAACGCGGCGTCCTCAGTGAGCAATTCAACGCGATTATGGTTGCGGAGCAAGTATTCAACGCGATGCGGCGGCTTTGTCATACGTGCGTGCGGAGTTGACACTTTAACCGCCATTTATACAACGTGTAATATTAAATGCGCAAAACCTCAGACATCCCAAATGACCTGATTCTGTGAGATTCTTCGCTTAGCTCACCGTACCGCACGCACGTGCGTCTTGTCACGTAGGTCACCAAGTGTCAATTTTTTGTTCGAACACGCCGCATCGCTTCTCGCTCACTTTCGCAGCACTTTTGAATTGCGTACTTAGGACAACTTGATATTTATTTTTCTATACAAATGAATTAAAATAAAAATTAAATTGTAATTGTAAAACACAGATCAGGTACACTTCCATAAAGTATTTAAAACATAATTTACGTATCTCTGTTATAGTTTTAATTGTACAAAAATGCTATTTATTCAGGGGCGTAGCTACCGCCGTATCAGCCGTATCAATGATACGGGGCCCCCGAATTATAGGGGCCCCGACCTATGGCTAAATTCGTAACATGTTATCCACAATCTTAAATTCTCATATTGATTCTAGGAGCGAGTAAAATGACTATATAATACTCTGTAAATAGTTATTAGCACGCTTCTCTCGTTTTGGAATAACATATAAGACGACAATAAAAACTCCAACCTACTTTAGTAGGTACCTTACCTTCTGAAAGATCCTTTCAAAAATATTTGATATGGGTCCCCATTAGGACTAGCTACGCTCCTGTATTTATTGTACAACCCAACTAACTGTCCACGGACGCATAGCTTCATAGACGCGTATTTGACGCGTCCGTGAAGAAATACACATACACTTTTTTTTTGGTACTTTTTCTCCGTCTCTGAAACATCATTCAATCTGTTGTAACCCATAATGTCTGGGTAATTGACTAAAACCTAATATCATGAAGAATGAAATTAAACGAGCTATAGTCAGTGGCGTAGCTAGGCCCTCAGGGGCCCCGTATCAAATATATTCGAAAGTTTTTTTTTTTTTGTACGAAATAGCTTCTACTAATACAGAAATAGTGCCTTGAGAGGCCCTAAAATTAAAAATGAGCTCATTTTATGGATCACTTAGTAGGACGTACTAAAATTGGTTGAGTTTCTATTATCGTCTTGTATGTAGAAAATGTTAAAAAGAAGCGTGCTAAAAGCTATTTACAGAGTATCATATTATGAGTGGTCAATATTCATTCATTCCTGTCCATGAGAATTTGACGTTATGGACAACATGTTACAAATTTTGGCTTAAGTCGGGCCCCTGTAGCTTGGAGGCCCCGTATAATTGATACGGCATATACGGCAGTAGCTACGCCCCTGGCTATAGTACTCCGTAGACATGAGGGTCAACATAATTTGTCTAAGTTACTGTTCAACTACAGTTTGATGTTTTCAGAAAACAAGGAATATTTTCATAAATAACCCCATATATTTAATATAAGACGATATTACGCAATTTGAATAAGAATAGGCTCGGCTTAGCGCCATGTTGTAACGTCATAGCTGTCAAATTAAATCACAAAAAAATACCGTTATTCACCATTATAGGTATCGGCATGGATCTTCAGCGCTCGGCGTCAGAGTGGGGATTGCTTTGCGCATTCCATACATTGGCGAGCCAATCGTCGTCGTTGTTAGATACATGCAGCAAGCGCAGGGAACGAATCACGAGTGACGTCTATGACGATGGCGCGGCGAGCCAATCACTGAAGCTCCCCGCCCCCTCGTCTCACTTCATACCACTAAATAGGCGGCCAGCGCTCAAGATCTGTGCCGATATCTATACCACACTTCAAATAACATTTGACAGATAGGGGTCATTGACGTTCTTAGTTTCTTTTCGAATCGCATTGTACAGTTTTACGTGGATAAGTCAAACTTTGAGGCTTTCAACACATTCTGACATCGATGACAATGTCAGAATTCACTTTTCAAACCTGTTTGTTTGAAAATGTAGCTTATAAATTAAAAAAAAGCTAATAAAACATTCCGTTATAAAATCTCACCCTTTATATAATATAAGCGTGTTCTAATATAAAATAAAAACCATTGTATATAATAAAGTTTGTATGTAAATGTTATATACATATCTGATGCTTGTACCTTGAGATGTGCCGTTGCCGGCAATATGGGAATATTGCTGGCAATATTGCCGCCAATATTCATACTTCGGGCAATATTCCCGGCAATATTCCCACTTCACGGCAATATTCCCGGCAACGGCACATCACTACTTGTACCCAAATAATATTGAAAAACAAAAATATTTGACCATGTTGTGTGCTATTCATACTTTGTAAAAAATGTCCTAAAGCCTTGTTGAACATAAAAATAATTAGAATCTGATTCAGAACATTACGGTTGCTATAAGGACCCTCATCATCATCATCAGCCTTTGCAATGTTCCCACTGCTGGGACTCTAGCCTCCTTTCAAGGAGAGGAAATGGGCCGTAATCCACCACGCGGGCCCAGTGCGGGTTGGTGGATGTCACATGTCTTCGAATTTTTGGTTCTAGGACATGCCGGTTTCCTCACGATGTTTTTCTTCACCGTTTTGAGAGCAGTGGTGATTAAATAAATTACACAAAGTAATGCGCCTGGCTGGGGTCGAACCCTCGACCTACAACTCGTAAGTCGGGGCCATTACCGCTCGGCCACCACTGCTCTCAACACACACGGCAAACTTTTTGTAGCAATGCTGTCGCGCCTTTCGTCGGCGCTCGATAGCATCGCATTTGCAAGCGCTATACAACTACAATTCTGGCAGTAAGTCCCCTCTTTGAGGCGTGGCAAGAAAGACCTCACGGCGTCCTTACCTTCCGCATGACGCAGGTTCTCACCGGACATGGCAAGTTCGGGAGGTTCCTGCACCGAATTCGTGTGAAAGTGACGTCCGGGTGCCACTGTGCGGAACGCCCGGAGGACGTAGTGGAGCACACAGTGGAGGTGTTCCCCGCTTGGGCAGAGCATCGCCTTGCCCTCGTGAGGGTGATTGGGGGCGGTGATCTCTCGCGCCGGGCCTTGGTACAGGCCATGGTCCGGAGCGAGGAGTGGCTGCCAATCGCCTCCTTCTGCGAAGCAGTACTGCTAGCAAAGGAGGAGTCGTCTTAGACAAAACTGTTTTGTAAACGACACAGGGCGCTAGGGCTGTTGATAAAATATCGATATATCGATATTTTCGCAGTAATCAAACAGCTAAACATATAAACATGAATTTGTAAACCTCTTGAGAGATATTGGTATGCATAATGTTTTATTAAAATTGAAAAATAATTACTGAGATTGTTACATTTTAATACATTTATAATTTAATTTGTTTATTAAATATCATAGAAAAATAATTTACTCAATTTATGAGTAGATTTTAGAAGCGAGTTACGATTGTTTTTTAACATAAAGCCGATAAAATAAATTCGAAAAAAATACGCGTATTTCGATATTTTATCAACAGCCCTAGAGGCCCGTGTCATAGACAAAACTGGTTTGTCTAAGACGTCTTCTCTCAAGTGAGCGCAGCGTTGAATTATAAAAACCCGTACTGCCCCCGTTAGTAAAAAAGACGCATCTAACATTTTTTCCTGAGTTGAATTATATACATTGTCGGAATTAGGATATAATGGCGCATCTGCCTGTATTTTTAATATTTTGCTAACTTTCTCCAGTGCGGTTTTAACACAAGGAAAAAAGGCCCGATTTCCCGTTTAATTCATTTTTTTTTTACTTATTGTTAGATACGTCTTTTTAACTATCAGGGGCAGCGCAGACCCTAAATGTTTATTAAGGTTTTTGCTAAAGGAGTGTTCTGAACCAGATGGCTATAGACTATAGATCAGTATTCAACTAAAAGTATTTATAACAAAAACCATAGAGTCGCTTCCAAGTTCCTAAAAAAAATATTTATTTTATAATTTGTAAGTTTATCTCATGTTATTTGTTTTGAATCTCAACTTGGTGATAAATGTGGCTCTGTTCTTATTTATTAATTAATTTAATTTTTTATTATTATCTGTAGATAAATTAAGTTTGTCTGTCTAAAAAGGTAAACAACTTGGGAAATTTGTATAATCCTTACTAATATTATAAAAGCGAAAGTGAGTTTGTTTGTTTGTCTGTTACGCTTTCAGGCAAAAACTACTGAACAGATTTAGATCAAATTTGGTAGGTAGGTAGAAGAGACACTGGAATAATAATAATAATAATGAGGATATTCTATTCTGTAAAGACAATAGAATAGCCTCATTCGGTTTTCGGTTTTCTCATTCGGTAAAAACATATTGGACTCGTATTTTTTCTTTTTTCGATTAAACAAAAAATAACAAAGATATAGCCCATTAAAGTTACGTGTGACGTCACCTGGTGCGAAAAATGAAAAATGCAGCACGGCGTGACGTTACACGTAACTGTAATGAGCTATATCTTTGTCATTTATGGTTTGATTTACAAATAAAAAATACGTGTCCCTTATTTTTGAATAATCTAAAAGACGGACTAATTAAATTTTTTTACGGCAACCAGCGTATTGGAACTCAAAACTAGTTTTTAATTCGTGAAATACTTTTAACCAATGTTTTTGCATTAAGTAAAACTAATCAGTTTATGATCTCAGTACCAGACATTGGATGTGAAAAGAAATATTACTTAATATTTATTTATTTTATTTTTTTATAATACAAAATTGTTAAAAAAATATGTTACTACTTTATAAGTAGCAGTTTCGGTTTTGAGTCAAGAAGATGGCGGTATTTATTTGGATAAGATGGAAATACTCGTTTAGTATGTTTAGTTTAAGTTTTTTTTTTTAAATTGATTTGAAAGTGTTAAGACTAATCGCTGTTTGATTTAAATTATATTGTTTTGTGATGCCTGGGTAAGAGTTGGTGATATTATTATATTTTTTTCTACTACAAATATATCTTTGTTCCCCCAAAACATACTAATTGTACATTTAAATATGCTTCTGGCTGGTTTAAAATAAAATAACCACGAAGGGGATGGTGGGGTCTGTGTACGCTCAGCTCCGCTCGCTCAGTCTACCCCGTCACCCCTTCTGTTATAACCTCTGCAAGTCAGGGTGCCCCAAATCCATTATTAACCCTTCAGATACCGTCAATTAGAGACACAATAGTAAGACAATAGATGCGCGGCCACCGGTGGTCGCTTGGGGATTCATGAATTAATTGTAAATCGACTATTCATATTTTGTATTCAATTAGTATTTTTAGTGAAAAGATTAAAATTTTTGATGTACAGATAAAAATATCCATTTTTTTTATAATTTTTGATACCTACTTATACTTGCGTAATATAGGTATCAAAAATTATAACTGTAATTTAGATTTAATTTTTACACATTTATGCTGATTTTTAAGTAAAAACTGTGTGACAGACAGTGTATTGTATCTCCCCTCTCCTTATGTTTACCCCGGTATCACATAGAAACATTGATTAAAATAACAATTTATTACTTCAGAACAGCATTTACAAAGAATACTCAATGTTATTAGTTTGGGCTATATAACATACTCAAAACTTGTGCAAATCTAGATTAACTGTTTCTCATTCTCATTAATTTTGTCACTATGACCTATCATTTAGTTGGAGTTGTATATAGCTTTTAACCCATACGTACCATGTATAGACCGGTTATTATATATCGATGGAAGCACTTCAGGATCAATTTAACAGAGCGAAGAAACTGTTGAGAGGTAATTCCTAAATCATTGACGCGTTCGATAACAATAAGTGTGTTGTAAATGTGTATTGATTAAGAAATAAATGTACATTATGACTATTTTGGTTTTATTTGGCATCAGCTGACTGACTTCTTTCAGTGTGTGGACCAAGAGTCCCTTCCGTCATGATACTGCTTTATTTATGGTGGGCAAAATTCCAATGCGGGCGGGAGATAGTGTCAGACTCTTACTGACTAAAAACCCACCCCGTTCCTTCTAGCCTTCATACCGGGGTTCGAGCTCCTTTTCAGATAACCCTGGCCCCAGTAGGCTTCGAGTCTTCGACCCAGCCGGGCCCCAGCTGTTGCTGACAACTCCTTGAGGCGCGCCGGAACAGTGCGCGCCGTCGACGTCTTGGGCTCGGTCCGGACAGTTACCGGGACGGTCGGACAGCGAGCTACCCATGGTTCGCCGTCCGCAAGCCCGCGTCTAGGGTGACCGGAAAAGAGCCGGCGAGAGCGCCGTTCCCTGATGCGGTCGGCCTCCTCTTTTGCTAGCATTACTGCTTCGCAGAAGGAGGCGACCGGCCCGACGCGAGTCAGGACACTGCTGGTAAGTCTAACGAGTTTTCTTTTTAAATGATATCAACTAGCTCTTAGCTGTGATCCCACCTGATGGTAAGCAGTGATGCAATTGTTGATGGTGAGGCGCACTAGTTTATTAAGAGTACCTATTTACTCTAGCCTTGAAGACACCTGAATTGCTTGGATCGGACTGGCCTGTTGGTCTAGTGGTTAGTGGCCCTGACTGCTATGCCAGAGGTCATGGGTTCGATTCCCACCCAGGACAAATGTTTATATGATGAGCATGATCATTGTTGTTTCTGGGTTTAACTTATCTATAATATGTATGTATTTAGAAATATATAAGTATGTTTATCAGTTGTCCTAGTACCCATAACACAAGCTCTGCTTAGTTTGGGACAAGACGACGGCGTTGTGTGATAGTTGTGGATGTGTGTGTTTTTACATTATTAATTCGAGACGGGAAAACCCGCCACTGACACCCTGGGCGAAACCCTAAAAAAACTCCATCTAAAAAAAAACTCAATAAAAATATGCATATGCACAGAGCGTAGAGCACAGTTTTGAGGGTTTGCACCAGGGGAGGCAGGAGACTCCAACTCCACACCTTGGCGCCCCCCTGAACTTGTCGCCCCATAGTGCCCCCCCCCTAACGCCGGCACTACGAAGACCAGAATAACTTGCCGTGCAGGCTCGAACTACGTCTACCTGCTTAAACTTTAACACATAATTTAGGAGATAAAAATAATGACGTCAAATAAAAAAAGATTACTTCCAAAATGATTTATTCATTTTGAATCCTTGGTTAACAAAAACAAAATCAATTTTTATACGCAAAATGTACAGAAAACAAAATACTATACACTGTCAATTCGATCGACCAAAAAATATAAAACAATATGACGATAGATATACATGAAAGTCGACACCGTATACATTTTTTTCAACTAAACTATTTTGATATAATTTTTATATAATAACTAGCGCTACACAATAATTTTTGACATTTTTAAGTAGTACTTATGCCAAATTTTAATATAATAAGTACAGGTGAAGATGGTATACAACATTTGTCGCAAGTTTTTTACTTTTAAGAGCTATTCACATTGAGACATCAATCTATGCAGGCTCATGATACTGGAATTACGACATACATGTATGAAGTGAAGACATCGATTGTCGAAAAGTACCAAGGATATAATTTAGTATAATTTATAATTCTAGCTACAACTAAAAACCTTTAAAACACCGAAATGTTACGATAGCTCACATTTTGCGAGATCAGCATGGAAAGGGGATTGTGAATTCGTGACTAGTTTTTTTTTTTATATCAAAATAGGATGAATAGAAATTTTCTAAAAATGATTTTTACGCCTCAAAAGTTAGATTTAATCGTAGGCGTTTGTTTTTGGCACTGTACGTTCTGGATTAATTAATCTTTTTTTTTTCAATGCTGATTCGCATAATGGAATATTTTTTAAATTACATATTTTTCTTATTTTTTTTTATTTTAAATAAGTATAAATAATTCGTGGTATGTACATTGGGAATGAATCCTGTTACTTTTATTACTGCAAATATTTCAGTAATATAATTAGATGTTAGCTGTTGAAGATTTTTATACAAAAATTGTGATTTTCATATAAAAGGTTTTTACGAAATCTTATTTTAATTAAATCAAACCGTTCAAACAAATTAAAATATTGGAAACTAAATTATACAATGTTTTTATTTAGTCATACAATGCATATCAGGAAAATAAAATGACAATTTTTCTATGACATTGATTTTCCAAAATATTGTGGATACAATAAACATGTTTGAACATACATTATTTTAATCTGTAAATTATAAATGGATCTGTATTTGAAAAAAAAAAAATACAAGAATCTTTGGTTTTACAAAAATGGCGCCTTACAATCGAATTTGGCGCCAAAAAGTACCATGACATTAGGATTTTTCGGTACTTCTATTTTTAAAATACAAAACATTTTTTTTTACTGCAGATTTTCACTAAAATGAATGCTTTAGTAATTTGAAGTCGGGTTTACAAGCATTTACTTCAGTGAAAGACAATTTTATTTTTAAGTTTTATTTGTGCGAAATTGTGCTGTGGAGTTTTGGAGATTCATTCGAAAGGGCAGATGTATTGACAAACTGCCTGCAATGCGCACGGGGACGAGAGATCGCAACCCACACCCGCACGGCGCCAGCGGTAATAATATACATAAAAAAATATATTTAACCATTGTATATTATTGTATATCGGAGACCAGCTTGACAGAATGCTATGTTATTAGTAAATTGAACATGATGAATTTATGAAATTAAATCTCGAATTGGCAACACAGATTCAAAAACGAATTTGTGTTGCCAATTTTCAATTCTAAAATTAAAATTTGACAAAGTAACGTCCAAATACAAGCTGTATTTGATCGTATCGCCTATCTTTCAGATTTACTATGAACATAACATTCTGTCAGGAAGATCTAAAACTATTGTACATTGTGGAGGATAAGGGGTTCATTCTGGGGGGAGGTTGTGTATATGTGTGTGTATAAATAGATCTGCTACTAACTAGAGTGCGCCGTGCGGTAACTTGCAACTAGTGAGGGCCGCTTCAGTCTTATAGTTCAATCTGTCGGCGAGAGTTGCATCGGACATGGCTCAGCAATTTCGGGGGTATAGTGAGCGGTATAAAGTATGATCAAAAAGTTTGAGTGTATAAAATCGTGCGGAGAATTTTGTAGTTTATACAGCTCACTATAGAATCGAAGTGTTATTCTCATCGGTTCTTGTAGCATTTTACTGTAAATGATGCTACAAGAATGGTTATCCATTCAAACTTTTGTGGCATCCAAAAAGATCGAAAATTAGTTTACTTTTTGCCATGTTCCATCAACTGGAGGCCGACAGACCACAAAAATTATGTCGTCATTCCCGGGCGCATTCCAAGCGGCTTCTTGGGTGCGCGGAGGCGCTGACTGGACCCGCGCGGGCAGAGCTGCGCGCGGGGACTGTACTAACGGACTAGCCTAACTTACAACTAGCGCTTGACGATCTACTTCAGAAATACGAGAGTTTTTATACCCTACGTCGGATATATCCGACAAGCACTATCGCATTTATCCCGCCAAGGTCCCACATCCACGCCCAAATACTTCATCTCGTCAGCTCTTCTGTCACATATGGGGATTGAAGAGCTAAACACGATGGAGTACCCGGTCGCTAACACACGACCCTGGCGAATAGGACGCGAAAACAATCGTCGGACTAATTCGACGCAAGTTACAGGTAAATTAAGAATAACCTTACCAAATGTGATATATGTCAGCGTAGTTGTATCCAAGCACAACTCTATTTACAATAGAGCTTTTGCCCAAGGGTGGTTTAGGGCAAGCCAGGTTTTTTAAATTTGAATGATTTTGGCAATTTCTACCAATTTTGGAAATAATGTAGATATTAAATATTCAGAGTAACTACACCATTTTAAATGGCTTTAGAAGAACCAATTTCTATACTGCTTTTAAAACAGTGCTTAAACGTTGGGCAAAAGTCAATCGCTAGAAGTTGATTAAAAAATCAACTTCTAAGTTTGTGCAACATATTTCTGAAGTTGATCATCAAGACGATGGAGTTTTTAAGAGCTATGGCTGCAATATTAAAAACATAAGCTGTTCGAAATATTATACAAAAAAAATGTGAAGTAAAAAGAAATACTGGTATGTGTGTGAATTTTTGCTATGCACTTATACAATTTGCAGGAGAGTAAAATACTTAAAATCGACATAAAATTACTCACTTTTAAATTATTTCTATTGTTTTTATATGCTAATGAGACATAACATAAAAATAATTTTAAAAGTGAATAAGATTTATTCACATTTTGGTATTTATTTTCCTGAATAATGTATAAGATGCAGGAATTTTTATTTTATATGCTCAATTGTAGGATTTCCTATGCCCAAAGGTGTTATTATTGGTGTGAGAGGGCATATTTTTTAGTTGTGTGATACCTATTTTTTATATTGCAGCCATATCTCAAATCTATGTGAGATTAAAACAATTGTTTAACACTTAATCCTAAGTCAAAAAGTTGATAGAGTAGCTTGGTTTTATATGAACATTTTTAAGACAGTTGTGTATAGAAAATTGTTTTAAATCAATATGTTTTAATAAAATTAATTGCAGGGCAGGTGCTGTAACATTTTACATGAAAGACCTAGTATTTATTAACGGAATTACAATAATTTACCCTTGAAGCAACATATGTCGGAAATATCCGACAAGCTGTCTCGCGTTTATTCCGCCAGGGTCGCACATCCACGACCAAATACTTGCATCTCGTCATCTCTTCTGTCACCTATGGGGATTGAAGAGCTAAACGAGATGGAGTACCCAGTCGCTAACACACGACCCTGGCGATGACCCTTTCCGACGCAAATGGTTAAAAGATTTAACTGAGTTTTTTAAATTTAACATTTCAGACTTTAAAACTGAAGTATTAAAATAAACCTACTATTCCTTACACTTCTTCATTAAACCCCAAGCGAACGCCGGCGTTCGCGCCTCTTTGTATTGTGTCTCGATCAGTTTTGGAAAACCTTTAATATCATTTACCCTGTATCCCTCACATAATATCACTCAGACAATGTTTAATGTTGAGGTTATGGCTCTGTCGCAGAAAAGCGCTTCGCTACTCAGGAGAGTGAAAGATAGTCGCAACAGCATCCTGAGAACTGTAGCGGAGAGCCATAGCTCTCCGATTGTAAAATTTCATAGATCGTAAAGAATAATAGCATAAACAGGATTTGCAGCAAGAATTTAGAGCCAAGGAGTAAATTAACATCCCTTATATTTTGTTCTCAAGAAATTCCCAGGTAAAATTTGCGACTGAACAAGTTTTGAAAATGTAATTCTTTTGTTGGTGCCCCTAAATAACTTTCTTTCCGTTACTATCATTATCAAGGACATGCATCAAAGCTAGTTTTGTATGAAAACAAGTTTGAGATAAAATTCAATGCCAAGGGGAGCTTATGGGAGAGATTTTAACACAATATGGCAGATGATCGCATGGCTATTGTGCAATGTACCTAGAGGAAATACTTTCTTTTGGGAACTTGAATGTTTATCTTAAAAATTCCCATGGATATTAAAGTGGCTGTTGAAATGTTTTAAGCTTATTAATGTTATGTAAATTGAAAATAAATAAAAATACTAAATACAGAAAATCTTATATGTAAATAATATTTCAGGCCTGTTCAGTTACTGATTTCTAACTCTGATATCAATGCTACACTATATAAAATATGTTACTATAGAAATGGACACTTTCCGTGATAATATGAATCCAATAAGAAATGTCCAAGATATTTTATGCTTCAAAAAAAAATGAAAATAAACATTCTTAAGTGATGTTTCTGATCATAAGAACAATACAGTTATTTTTAGATAGAATACAGTGAGTTTTACAAGCAATAGGCTTCAGGGTTAACTCAAGTTTAGTAATTGTAAAGCCAAGGCTTTAGATATGGCATCAGGCCGAGTAGGCCCACATTTAAAGCTGAATAGACCTGCATCAAACCACTCATTTAAGCGGAGAGGCATAAATACAAGTCTATAGATGCCGATCAACTTGCCCGCTAAACTCGGGCAAGTGAAATGTACATAGTAAATAACGTTCATATAAAACCAAGCTATAAAAATATCACATATCAGTCTTACAACTAAAACAGACCAACATGGTGGAGACGCTGGATATATCGAGCTGTGCTGTGCGCTGACCGAAGAATCATGCTACGAAGTCTAGAGGCCTGTTGAACCCGCCCTTCCTGTTCATATATTGTCTGTACTTACGTTTTAACACAACGTGGACGTCACCCTCCACATTATCTTCAACTTTCTTTCCTTTGGTAGTGTCGAAGCCACAAAATCCCATCACTTTTAACATTTCCTGCTCTTCAGGAGATTTACCTTCTAGATCCGCGGGGGTGACTATCGGACGCTCGCCGAAGGTCTTCTTCGGCTTTACGAAGGATGTGGAGGGTCCTGGAGATGTGGTGCGGGAACGGCGGCGGCGCGGCGAGGGGCTGCGCCGGCGGTCTGGGGAGCGCCGCCGGCGGTCGAGAGACCGCGAACGGGACCGGGTGCGAGGCCTCCGCCTCTCGCGGTCCCTATCTCGATCTCTGTCTCTTTCTCGGTCCCGGCGCCTGTCATCGCGCCGCCGAGGGCTGGGCGAACGACCCATCTTAACCTGCAGAAACATTATTTATAACATAAATAAACAATATAATTTGTTAAATACACAGATCTAATCGTATAGAAGACAAATATTTACCTCAGTCTAAGTTAACAGTTTTAAAATTTTACAAAAACAAAAAGTAACAATAACGCACAGCTTAGTCCAACGCCATTTTGATAGTGAATGAATGAAAACGATCGAAAGTTCCTGCCATTCGTTCATTCGATTTTTTTTTTAACGACGTTTTGCGTTTTATTACACTCTGACCATTGCAAATTTTACGTAAAGTTATAGTGGTGGCGTTTTTTATATATTTTTAGGTATAAATGAAAATAGTAATAAACATTGTAACAAGTTTTTAATTCATGAATCCCCAAGCGACACCCGGTGGCCGCGCATCTATTGTCTTACTATTGTGTCTCTAATTGACGGTATCTGAAGGGTTAATGTATTCAAAATATTTGTTATATTATATTACAAGAAATGTTTTTGAAAAAAGGTAACTAAACGTAAGCACCGTTTCTTTATACGTAGTAGGGATGGAATCTGTGTGAAACATCACTTTTTGCTGAAATACAAATGCCAAAAAAATATTTATAATTTTCAATAAGACAACATTACTACAAATAAATAAGAACTAAACATCTCGAATCACCATTTTAGTATTGTTTAATCAAAGTATTAGTCTTGAAACTCTATTACTGCGTGTATTGAAACTAGGAGCGTTGGTGTTATCGTGTTAAAATAGGTACCCTAAATTAAAGTAATTCATAAAATAAGTTTGCAGAGTTAATCAGTTGACTCGTATTATAACACAGGTACCACCTAGCTCAGGAGTCAAGGTTTCAATTGAATATGTATCATTCTTTTTAAGTTAAAAGGACAGGACAAAAAACATCTACTAATGTGCAGGTGATACCGTAGTGTTGGCTTATAGGGACACTTTCAACGAGACCGCAGTAGCAAGAGTCATTGTACTGATCCAAGAATTGAGTAAGAAGATAGCAACTCATAAAATGGAGGCAACCTGGTTCCATAAACTGCCATAAAGTAGAGAGACACCCAGCTCGTTAGTGAGTGTTAGAGATAAGTCTATATGGGTAAATACATAAGTAAGTACCAAATTCAAATTCGAAATTTAAATACTTAAATTTTTATTTCACAAGGGCACTTATAAAAAATCAGAAGCTAGTACACAGTTCTGAATTGGTCGTTTCCTATGGAGAAGAACCGGCGAGAAACTCCATAGTTACCTTAGCTTAACGTTGGTTTTCCGTTTTACGCGGGCGTCCTCTCATCGATGTTCTTTTATGGACATGAAACATCCAGCTTGCAATCAATAATAGGTATAAACATCACACGTGAAAACCGAATGTTACCTTTAACCTATTTGATACTAGAGTACAAAACTATGCGAAACACAATGGATTTTTATTGATTTCTAAGTAAAGAATGTAACTATATTTGATTATCCTAATTTTTCTTAGCTTGTCAGGGATCGCTGTCGTAAGGCTGGGGTGGTATGAACAACGACATAAGCTCGAATGTTGGAGTGAGTGGCCACAGCAGACACAATTTTCACGCAAGCACGTTTTCGAAGCCGAAATACAACACTTTGAAGTCTGACTAAAAAGATGGGAGTGCTTCTCTTTATCTCCTATAAGCTCATTTAGCTTCTGACTGAGTACGTAGTTACACAGAGAGAATCCCACACTTATCGGTTATTTCCCCAAAAGTTCAAGTGGCTTTTGTAGATTTGTCTAAGAAAACAAAAAAGGCTAAATAAATTGACATAATTTAATTTAGTCTGGTTTTATTCTAGGGAAATTTTATTTTAAAAGCTGGCAACACGGAGAACAACAGCGCCATCTGAAGCGTGGCTTCCGATGTCAGTCGACAGCAGCGACGCTACGGCGAAAAAACGAAACTCGCGCCGACATCGATCTCCTCCGGTGGCGTGTTACAGAAATTCTTTTTTTACGAACGAATTATTGAAATAAACGCTCTACGCGTAATGTCGGTGGTGCTGGTGCTTTGAATATTAAAGAACAACGTTTTGTGCATGTTATTTTATATAATGTTACCTCGTTTATGTGCTTAGTGTAAGTTACAATCGCCATCCGATAAGTGTGTGAAGTGACTCAAAAATCGAGTTTTTAACGCGTCTTGGAGATCTGCCGGTGAGTATTGCGTGTGTTCAGCTTTCTTTTGTACATATTTGTTTACATTAACAGTAAGAACGCGGTAGTTTTATGTCGGTATGCGTTTTTTTCGACACCCGCGTTATAGGGTGTGTCAGGTAATGCTAATAGGAATTGGGTCGGAATTTTTTCAGTTCGCACTGTCTTACTTGTATCTTTATCGCTGATATTGGCATATTGCCGTGTTCTGTGATAATTTTGACGCATTATGCATCAAACTTATCATCTCCCAACAGGTTAATTCCGTAAATAATCGAAGTTCTAAAAAATCTTTTGTATTCGTTGATCTAGCACAAAAATATAGCGTCTTGCGTCTTTTATATACCTGAGAAGTAAGTTTTGTCCATTCTTATTGGGCGTGACACTAATCAATTACATATTATCTCTTCAATAATGTAGGCTGATGTCACCGCGTAAGATCGGTACTTTATAATCCGGCCGAGTTCGATGCAGCATACTGTAACGTCTTTGATATACAGGTCAGGTGTTTTTAATTTGGTAGCATAGCACGGCGGGTGTAATGGGCCAAATAGCTGGGCGATTGGTGGCCGCTAGAGATTTTCGTAGTGATTTGATCGGCAGTGTTTTTTTACGCCTTTGATTCATTCATCACTGTATATTTCGATCGTTCGGAATATAGAATTCGTGTTAGTAATTAAGTCTTTAGCGTTAATTAGTTGAGTGATAGGGGTTTAAAGGTCGCTTATCATAACATATTATCTATTTATCATCTGTCTGTGGGAACTTCATTCACTCCTAGGACAGAACAGTGAGTAGGAGAGAAGATGATTTTTTTTTTTTCTAATAAAATAGTGTTATCTGCAATAATATTGCAGTCGACAATAGATGGGTTTAGCTTTTTCATCCAGCAAAGTGCTTGTAGGTCATTTCGAGAATACTTTACCATTTATGTGCTAAAAGACTCAGGGTTTAACCCTTCAGATACCGTCAATTAGAGACACAATAGTAAGACAATAGATGCGCGGCCACCGGTGGTCGCTTGGGGATTCATGAATTAAGTCAGTTAAATGCAATCTGAACCCAATTTTGTGAAAAAAATAAATTTGAACAATGAACTGAAACTCAAAATTATTTATTTCACATAGGCCTACATTCGCACTTCTATGTAAAACATCAGAAGTAATTACACAATTCCAATTGGTCATTTCCTACGTAGAAGAACCAGTAAGAAAGTCCATAGTTCATGATCATCTTCCTGCCCTTATCCTGTTTTATTTGTGGTCGGCGCACACGTTTTTTTCTTCCATTCTGTTCTGTTGCTCGTCACGCTATCACTAACTCCCTTTTCATTCATATCACTTCTCACACAATCCATCCATCTTTTCTTTAATTCATGAATCCCCAAGCGACCACCGGTGGCCGCGCATCTATTGTCTTACTATTGTGTTTTTAATTGACGGTATCTGAAGGGTTAAGATAGTCCATGGTTCCTCTTTAAAAAAACTTAAGACGATCCACTGACGAAAGAATGATTGATTCTACAAATTCATATTAATTCATTAAACCCCAAACAAATTCATTCATTCTCTCATTGTTTTGCTATTGTGTCTTTAATTACAGTATTTGAAAGGTTACAATATTAATAGATATGACAGGTCAATGGAGACTAGTCCACTTTGTACCTAAATGCATAAAAAAATATAGTAAACTAGCTTTTTTTTAGCTTTGACTTTGCTTTCGTTTATTAATATACTTTACTCATTCTCCCCCTTTTCTCACTTAAAAAAAAATTGCCTAGGTCCGTCTCCAGGGACTATCTCTGTACCAAAATTAATCAAAATCGCTTTGCCATTTAGGAGTGAAGACATAACATACAAACAAACTCACTGGGACTGGAAGGACTGTGAATCCACAGAGTCTACAGTTTACATATTATAAAGAGGCTATAAAAAAATATACCTATCAATAAATCAAGCATATTTTTATAAAGAAAGCAAGATATGAATATTAATTCATGAATCCCCAAGCGACCACCGGTGGCCGCGCATCTATTGTCTTACTATTGTGTCTCTAATTGACGGTATCTGAAGGGTTAAGATAATGTTGGTTCAATGATAAAACAGCTTTGGTTTTTATATAAATTGATATAGCACTGACTAGCTCAATGAATCATTTTGAAGAATGTTTTAATAGTATTTATAAGCTTATACTTTCGGTTAAAAGTATCCTAAGTCCTATTCCAAGACATAGGTGACAATTACACGGTCATGCAAGCGTCAATCAATATCAATCATCAACAATGGTTTTCAATCAGTACCCAAAAATTGTCAATCATCGCATTGACGGTAGAATTTGTCAATCAAAACATTGACCGTGGCGAAACTGAATCTACCGTGTAATGTATGCCATAGTCTATCCGTATAACTGTGTAATGTTGACTGGCCTGATGGTCTAGTCCTAGTGGTTAGTGGCCCTGACTGCTAAGCCGGAGGTTGTAGGTTCGATTCCCACATAGGACAAATGTTTGTGTGTCGAGCACGATCATTTGTTCTGTGTCTGTGTGTAATTTATCTATAATATGTATGTATTTAGAAATATATAAGTAGGTTTATCAGTGGTTTAGTACACAAGCTCTGCTTAGGTTGGGACTAGACGGCGTTGTGTGATAGTTGTGGAATATTATAGGCTGACACCAGCCAATAATACATCTTGTATAATAGCAAAACCTTTGTGAAAACATTATTGACTGTGGCGAAACTGACAGCAAAAACTCCATAGTCTATCCATATAACAAATTTCATTGAAATCCTTTCATCTGTTTAAGTGTGATGAAGTAGCGAACACACACACACTCTCTCACAAACTTTCGCTTTTACAATATCACTGTGATGTGTGGTGGTGTGTGATGTGTGTGTGGTGTTTCTCCTTGTAAATCCATAAGTGGCCACGGCAAACTTCACCAAGTTTATTAGATTAGATAATAAAGTGTACTTTGACAAATAATGTTAAGTAAATTGTACTTTAAAAGATAATATGGCTTGATGGAAAATGAATTTGCTGCTATGACAGAGCTCTATCTACACTTCTCATCATTCATCATCATTTCAGCCGATATACGTCTACTGTTGGACATAGGCCTTCCCCAAGCGTCGCCACAACGAAAGATCCTGTGCGTCTCGCATCCATCGGTTTCCCGCAACCTTCACTAGGTCATCAGTCCACCTTGTTGGAGGCCTTCCAACACTGCGTCTTCCTGTACGCAGTCGCCTCTCCAGAACTTTCAGTAGTTTTTGTGTAAAACACAAACATACAAACAAAAAATATATGTAGTAATATTTATTCTCAGAGTGATAATGGTCCCGACTTACGAGTTATAGGTTGCGGGTTCAAACCCAGCCATGTGCATTATTTTAATTTATTTCATGACCACTGCCCTCAAGACGGTGAAGGAAATCATCGTGAGGGAACCGGCATGTCCTAGAACCAAAAATTCGAAGACACGTAATATCTACTAATCCGCACTGGGCCCGCGTGGTGGATTACGGCCCATTCCCTCTCCTAGAGAGGAGGCCTGAGTCCCAGCTGTGGGAAGTAGTGGGAACATTATAAGGCCGACTATTCTGGTAAGATTTATTAATACAAAACACAATATTTCACAATCAATTTAACAGAATAATTTACCTTAAATTTTTATTATTTTTGATTAAAATAACTCTGATTTCCTTTCCAATTTTCCCCGTTTTAAAAACGCAAATCAATACAGGAAAAACTATATTAGTATTTCATGAAGCTAACTTGCAATATAGCAGGTATATCCATATTTTTTATAATTAGGTACATGGTGATATCATCTCGTGGCCTGTACGCCTACTAGTGTCATATTTTTTATTGTTAGCATGCAAGTGACCTCATAGGTAATCAGAGCTAAGTTATATTGTAAAGTTGTTTGTGACATTTTTGTAAAATACTTTTTGGTAGCACTGATCAAATTTAGAAGTTAGGTTTACATTTGCAAAGCTACTGTTTATGGAAGCCTTTTCTTTCAAGGAAGTTTTCCCTTGTTTTTCCACTCCCACTCCTATATTTCTTCTTTGGCTGACATTCCAGGGACCTGGGTTTTCCTTTCAGAAGCGAACCCACAGGCTCAGTAGGCTGCAACTGCAACCCCTACTGGGTTCGAACGGTGAGCTACGGTCAATGGAAATCGGGGTCAGGTTCCCGGCGGCTGAGGTGTGAGGGCAATTCTTTTGCACGTGCGGCCGCCTAATTCGCTAGCATTACTGCTTCTGCGACTGCCTGCCATTCCTCCTCGCTCCAGACCATAGCCTGGGCCCGACGCGAGAGGTCGTTGCCGCCGATGCCCCTACGAGAACACGACGGTGCTCTGACCAAACTATTTATCTGAGTCGCGATGACTTTATCAAAAAATCCCGCAAAGTAATGATTGCTTATCCTAAAAAAAAGAAAAAACAAAAAATGCACTATAAAAAAAATAAAATAATTAAATCCTATATTATAAACTAGTGCACTTAACCATCACAGCTTACCATCAGGTGGGATCGCAGTCAAGCACTGGTCAACAAAAACAATCGGCGGCAGCGCTCGTCTTTCTCGTAATTTGAAGGCGCCCTATGTATAATAGGGAGACGCACCAATGGACTAAGACGCAACAGTGGGCGTCTATTGGCTGAAATGATGATTATAAGTAATATAATAATGACGAGTCCTTCGTCCTGACTTAACACAATAGAAATGACAACCGCAATCGATGACAAATTCCACAGTAACGCATGTGAGGTGTTCTCTGTAAAATTACACTTTAATTGCTGAAGTAATTATTATATTTTACCCTGTGCATGACTCACTAAGTGCTAGCAAATGATATCGTCATTAATTTATTAGACTCGGTTCAGTGACCTTT
Source organism: Mythimna lalbum (assembly GCA_949319445.1). NCBI lineage: Eukaryota > Metazoa > Arthropoda > Insecta > Lepidoptera > Noctuidae > Mythimna > Mythimna lalbum. The sequence goes on from OX439375.1 coordinate 10,898,453, forward strand.
TAGCATAGTTCTAGGTGATGAGGTTATTATTACGATAAACTAGTGCCTCGCCCCGGGTGCACGCGCGTATTTTCATTTTGTTTTTTAATTATTACTACCCGCCCCGGCTTCGCTCGGGTGCAATATTATACATATAAACCTTCCTCTTGAATCACTCTATCTATTAAAAAAAACCGCATCAAAATCCGTTGCGTAATTTTAAAGATTTAAGCGTACATAGAGATATAGGGACAGAAAAAGCGACTTTGTTTTATACTATGTAGTGATACAGGAATTACTTAATTTCACCATCACCTTTCTACCATCGGACAACCCGACGGACGGCGATAGTCCACCCTTACGTTGTTTACACATTACGGTCCAGGCTAAGCGTTTCGCCTCGTCGTTTATACCGCGTACAACGACGGATTGGATCAACTTGCCTGCTGCGGTCTTCCCGTCCGATTATAATTTAGGTGTTTTCAAGGTTAGAGTGAATAGGCTTTTAATAAACTAGTATGCTGCACATTCAACGATTGCCTCACTGCTTACCATCAGGTGGGATCGCGATCGGGACCCAAACGTGGTCACTTACAATGGACCTTATAAGAAGACTCAAAGTCACCCAAAGGGCTATGCTCGGAGTTTCCTTGTGTGATCGCATCAGAAATGAAGATATCCGCAGGAGAACCAAGGTTACCGACATAGCACGAAGAATCGCCAACTTAAGTGGCAATGGGCAGGGCACATTGCACAGATGGCCGATGGGGACGAAAGGTTCTGGAGTGGCGAACACGTACCGGAAAACGCAGCGTTGGAAGGCCTCCAGCAAGGTGGACCGAAGACCTGGTTAGGGTCGCGGGAATCCGATGGATGCGTGTCGCACAGGACCGGTCGTTGTGGCGACGCTTGGGTGAGGCCTATGTCCAGCAGTGGACGTGTATTGGCTGAAATGATGATGATGATTGTATCTCTAATTACGACACGATGATGATGATCATTAAAAAAAAATACAAACAGACGCGCGAAATGACTTTTTATACTTAAAAAGATATTATTTTTTACTAGCTTTCCGCCCGCGGCTTCGCCCGCGTGGACTACAGTTTATATCGCGCGGGCAGAGATTCGTGCTCAGCAGCAGTACCGTAACCAGCCTTTTATGCGCCCGGTGCGAGCTGCAATAACTGCGCCCTAGAAAAAGTACAATACAAACAAAAAGGACGAGGTATATAATTTTTGCGCCCCTTCGGGGACTGCGCCCTGTGCCTGGGCACCGCTGGCACCGCCCTATTTAGGTCACTGCTCAGCAGTGGAATTATAGGTAGCCTATGTGTTATTCCAGTGTCTCTTCTACCTACCTACCAAATTTGATCTAAATCCGTTCAGTAGTTTTTGCGTGAAAGCCTAACAGACAGACAGACAGAGTTACTTTCGCATTTATAATATTAGTAGGGATATTAGTAGGGATAATTCATAAATCTTTTCTAGGTCAGACCAAACAACTTATATATTTGCGCTCGGCATTGTATGCTTATCTAGATAAATAAGCGCTTTCTAGGCTGAATTAATGATAAACCATCAACTGTAGCCAATAACATGTGTGACTAAATGTAGGCTAATTATTTATAACACACTTTATTGATTACATTTATAATATAACACAAACATTGTGTTTTTCATGGAGTGTAGATAATCTATTGTGTTAAATATATTATGAGTCATTTATTTACCTGGCTTTTGTCTGCATTGATATTAATACATATTCTCTAGTTACTATCATCATCATCATTTCAGCCGATAGATGTCCACTGTTCGATATAGGCATCCCCCAAGTGTCGCCACAGCGTACGATCCTGTGGGTCCCGCATCCATCGGATTCCCGCAACCTTCACCAGGTCATCGGTCCATCTTGTAGGAGGCCTTCCAACGCTGCATCATTCGATACCGGTAGCCACAGATTAGATAGGAAACATCGGCCTGATCTTGTTTAAATTGATTTGTAAAAAGTTTTTAAAAACCTATCTAGATATATAAATATCAATTGATGTTCGTTAGTCTCGCTAAAACTCGAGAACGGCTGGTCCGATTTTAATCATTCCTTTTTTCTTATTTTCACCAACATACAGGGAAGGTTTAAAAGCAAAAATAAGTGGGTAGGGTAGGTAAGGTAGGGCATGTAGGGTACGGTACTCAGTTGACGGGAGCGAAGCCGCGGGTAAAAGCTAGTTGCAAAATAAATATCATTCATCACTAAACACTCCCTCCATTCATTCTCCAGGGTCTTTATCATTGCCGGAGTCTAGATCAGTCGGCAAGTTCCCAACTACCGTCCCCTTTCGGGAGCACCGTTTCCGATAAACAGTGGTAACGGGGGGCCCCGACTTGCGAGTTGTGGGTCGCTTGTTCAAACCCAGCCAGGCGCATTAATTTGTTTTTTTTTATTTCATTAACACTGCTCTCAAAACGGTGAAGGAAAACATCTTGAGGAAACCGGCATGTCCTAGCACAAAAATTCGAAGACACGTGAAATCCACCAACCCGCACTGGGCCGGCGTTGTGGATTATGCCCCATTCCCTCTCCTAGAGAGGAGGCCTGAGTCCCAGCAATGGGAACATTAAAAAGCAGAGTGTAGTGCTGCCCTGTAAGTAAAAAAGACGCATCTAACATTTTTTCCAGAGTTGAGTTATATACATTGCCGGAATCAGGACATAATGGCGCATCTGCCTGTATTTTTTATATTTTGCTAACTTTCTCCAGTGCGGTTTTAACACAAGAAAAAAAGGCCTGATTTTCCGTTTTATTCATTAAAACATTTTTTATCCGTTTTCGTTTTTGTTAGATACGTCTGAAGGTATGCGGAACAGAGAGTAAAGTCCCGCAAACCTCCGTTGAAAAGGGAGGATCCTCCGGCCAGACAGGATGTTATAGTCTGGTGGGCGACTGCCCGATAGTTGTTGTCGGGCTGTCGTATATGTTTAAATCGCGCGGAGAACTTTGATTGCGCGATGCAGGATTTCGTATTTTTCTTCGTAGTTCTTATGTCGCTACACGTCTTTTTAACTATCAGGGGCAGAGTGTGTGTCCCCCCTTTCGGGGAGCACAACCGCTGTGCAACGCTAACGAGCCACGTAATGGAGAGTGGCGTCATTCACAGACATTGAAGGCTCGTATTACTGTTATCTCACTAGCCAAACACAATTGATTCAAATAGCTGACTTGGTTACTGTTTAAAGACTTGTTCGAGCCTTATTAGGGTCCCGTACGACAATTGATAAAAATGAAACCCTTATAGAATCACTTTGTTGACTTGATGTCAACAATAGGCTAGCTGCCGTAAAAAATGTAATTAGTCCGTCTTTTATATTATTCAAACATAAGGGACACGTATTTTTTTATTTGTAAATTAAACAAAAAATGACAAAGATATAGCCCATTAAAGTTACGTGTAACGTCACGCCGTGCTGCATTTTTTTGCACGGAGTGACGTCACACGTAACTTTATTGGGCTATATCTTTGTAATTTTTTGTTTAATCGAAAAAAGGTAAACTAATTTGGTTACTGTTTAATTCATGAATCCCCAAGCGACCACCGGTGGCCGCGCATCTATTGTCTTACCATTGTGTCTCTAATTGACGGTATCTGAAGGGTTAAAGACTTGTTCGAGCCTTTTTAGGGTCCCGTACAATTGTTAAATACGAAACCCTTCTAGTGAGTGAGCAAAAATCGTATATTTCCTTTCGATACTATCAAGGAAATCATAATCATGGGGTACTTCCCGTTAACGTAGAATCTTGAAATTAGCAATAAGCAAGGTCTCATAGCACAAATATAAGAAAAAATCTGAAAACTGTTTTGTATCTATTAGTTACTAGCTGCTCCCAGCGGCTTCGCCCGAAAATTATCCCAAGGGAACATACTTTCGGGATAAAAAGTATCCTTTGTCCTATTCCTTATTATCTATCCGTGTACCAAGTTTCATCAAAATCGGTTTTGTGAAGACGTAACAAACAAACAAACTCACTTTCGCTTTTATAATATTAGTAAGGATTATTATGAGCCCGTTGTGTCCTACTGCAGGGCAAAGGCCTACTAGTTGTCCCAAAAAAAAACTTGCGATTCAGAAAAATCTTCGAGGCTCTATTTGAACTTTATGCGGAACTCTCGGTACACGAGTCGAACATGCACTAAACCGGTATTTTTATTGCGGAACATCGCACTATCGACCGTAAGCTGTACCAAAAAATAGATAGGTACAGAAGTCAATCTCATGTATGTACTTCACTTTTGATACCTACGCTAGGCCATCACGTCAGCGCGTTGCGCCGAACTGTACGAGTGCGACCGACCGATTGATCCGAGATATCGTGTCCGTGAGCGGTGTCTATGTGTGCGTTGCTCGAGCGCGGTTTGTATGTAGATTGTCTTCTGTACCTATCTATTTAGTGGCTGTACTACTATGGTACATCTAAAAGTTGAAACAAAGCTTGTCCGGCCGCCGAGTGCGCGTGCACCGGCCTCCGTCCGAAACGAACCGGTTCCCACTAACGATCCGTCCGTCAATTTGTCCGGCGTCTACACAACACGCCGCTGACGGTTAGGAAATTGTTGTGCGTCTATCTTGTACAGGGAGAGGATTCTTTCACTAATACATCAGCTATTTCCCGTGACACATCCCTTTAGTATTTATTTACTAGCTTTTACCCGTGGCTTCGCCCGCGTTTATTAATGTACTTTACTCTTTCTACCCCATTTCTCACTTTTTTAAATTAGCCTATGTCCGTCTCCAGGGTCCCAATTATCTCTGTACCAAAATTCATCAAAATCGGTTTTGCCATTTAGGCGTGAAGACGTAACAAACAAACAAACCTACGGACAAAGCTAAGGAGTGGAATTCCCTGTCAGGAAACGCAAACCCCGACAGGGAATTCCACTCCTTAGCTTACACGCATTAGGCTAATTACTCCGTCTTTTAGATTATTCAAAAATAAGGGACACGTATTTTTTTATTTGTAAATTAAACCAAAAATGACAAAGATATAGCCCATTAAAGTTACGTGTAACGTCACGCCGTGCTGCATATTTTCGCACGGGGTGCTTTCACACGTAACATTAATGGGCTATATATTTGTTATTTTTTGTTTAATCGGACAAAGAAAAAATACGTGTCCAATATTTAAAAAAAAAATCTAAAATAGGCACTGATCCTGGAAACTACCCTATTTATCTACCAAAGTCTCAACGAGACTTTTAACCCAAAGGTTGACTGGTACAGAATGCCTTGTTGCATAAACGACGGCCTGTTGGTTTAGTGGTTAGTGATCCTAACTGCTATGCCGGAGGTCGTGGGTTCGATTCCCACCCAGGACAAATGTTTGTGTGATGAGCATAATCATTTGTTCTGTGTCTGGGTGTAATTTATCTATAGTATGTATGTATTTAGAAACATATAAGTATGTTTATCAGTTGTCTAGTACCCATAACACAAGATCTGCTTAGCTTGAGACTAGACGGCGTTGTGGGATAGTTGTGGAATATTAGTTATATAACTTTGTTATTTTTTGTTTAATCGAACAAAGAAAAAACACGTGTCCAATATTTTTTTATAATCTAAAATAGGGACTAAATAAAATGTAGTTTTTTTTGACCCTGGAAACTACCCTATTGATCTACCAAAGTCTGAACGAGTCTTTTTTAACCCAAAGGTTGACTGGTAGAGAATGCCTTGTTGCATAAAGTCCGCCTATGTACCACTACTGTACATGAAGTTTTAAATCCATACTAATATTATAAATAGGAAAGTGTGTATCTGTTTGTCCGTCTTTCACGGCAAAACGGAGCGACGAATTGACGTGATTTTTTAAGTGGAGATAGTTGAAGAGATGGAGAGTGACATAGGCTACTTTTTGTCTCTTTCTAACCCCCCCACTTCCCAGGGGAACCGTGTTACCTCGAATTTAACTCGAGTGAAGCCGCGGGCAAAAGCTAGTAAATAAATAATCTAGGTCAAAAGCCAGCCGTTATATAAAACCTTGATACACGTCGCATCTGGCTAGACCGGAACATTATTGGAAAAATATTAAACAGACGTATGAGGCTATGATCATTTTAAAATAGACATGTCATTTCTAAACTGAGAATAAAAATAAACAGTTGAATGTCAATGTCACTGAACCCGAGCACATGTCATTATACATCAATGACATGTTAGAAAAAGTGGTCGGGATCTTTCACAATGGCTCGAGATTCGAGAACAATAGTCAAGGAAAAAATACGCAAAAAAAAATGCTTACCTTTTATTTTTTTAGGTGCTGATTTGTATAAAAAAAAATTGGGCGAGTGCGAATGGGATTCGCGCACGAAGGGTTCCTTAACGTCCGAAGCAAAAACGAGCCAAAAATATCACGTTTGTTGTATGGGAGACCTTTTAAATATTTATTCTTACAAGCTTTTATTTACTTAGTTTCACCTGTCCCGATGTTTGTCTGTCATCAAATCTTGTAAATTAAATTTGACCCAATTCCCGGTTACCGATTGGGCTGAAATTTTGCATGCACGTGTAAATCAGATGACAATGCAAAATTATTATGACATGGAGTTGATCTGATGATGGAACCGGAAGGTGGCTATAGGAACTTGGTAGTTAAACGACACAACCCCATCGAGTTTCGGCTCGTATGATTCGTCTTGACGAGTATTAATTATATAGACACCAATACCGAGCTATAAAAGCTTGCTATGAAAAAATGATTTTTATTAAAAGCTTGTTTAGTATTTTTTGTTGGAGCGGCAACAGAAATACATCATCTGTGAAAATTTTAAATGTCTATCTATCACAGTGTGACAGATAGACGGACGTGTTGCATCAAAACTGCACAATATCGGCACCGGGTATCGGGGAGTTGGCACGTGCAACGGTGAGACTTGCGACGGGAAAATGTATGCGCTTCCTGTTACCGGTACCCATATGCTTGGTACCGGAACACAGCAACGTTACTTGTCGGTAAATATGCACGTATGTACGATGATTGTTCGCAAGCTGTTTTAATGAGAGATTCACACAACGCCGTCTAGTCCCAAGCTACTCAGAGCTTGTGTTATGGGTACTAGACAACTGATAAACATACTTATATATTTCTAAATACATACATATTATAGATAAATTACACCCAGACACAGAACAAATGATCATGCTCATCACATAAACATTTGTCCTGGGTGGAAATCGAACCCACGACCTCCGGCATAGCAGACAGGGCCACTAACCACTACACCAACAGGCCAGTCAATCGAATCAAATTTGAGCTTATCATTTTAAGAGGGTCCTTCTCCACTCGCTTATCGTAAACATCGAAAATGGTTTAAAAGCTTGTTACTTCATTTAATGCAATCCAACGCGACGTTTGACGAAAAGGCAACGCAAAAAAAGAGAGATAACGCCTGGAAACTCTGTTAGTATTCGGTAATTCCGAGATTTATTCGAAAATTTTACAAAACTTGCTCCAGGAAATAGCTGTTTTTTTTAAACCCTTAAAAGTTTTTGGTAAAAGTTGTCATCATTTAGAATCTTAATAAAATTTCCAAGGTCTCTAGAGGATTACTTTTTTGAATTTTTTAATTTTTAGGCAAATTATGTAGTGTCAAACTTCATACAAAATAGGACATTTTCAGAGGTTTTTACTGGATTAGTTTTACACAAATGTAGAATTTGGTTTCTTTAGAAACCTAGATAATTTCTACAAGATACAGTGTTTCCAAAATATCTAATGAAAAGTGTGTAATAACGTCATAATCAGTTATGAGCGGTTGTATGAAAAACAGTGAAAATGTGAGTCGTGATGCACCACCTTAAAACGTATTCCCCAGCTCAAAAATATATTTTACAAATAAATTTAAAGCGAACAGCAATTTATTAATGGTTTAACTTTATGTGTGCTTTTATTTGACAAGTCTAGACATTTATAGTATTGTTGGCTGCGTTCCAGGCGGGATCGCAGGCAGGAATATAGTCATATACGAGGACGACAATAGGCACGCCTTAAATTGTTTGTGCACTACAGGGCCGTAGCGTGGACTGATTTAGACGTGGGTGAAGTTGCAACGGGGCGGCCTTTTTTTTTCATATTTGAAAGCGAGGTGGCGACTGTTGCTGCCTAGTCTTCGATCGCACCGTCGCATACTATCACGTGGAATAGTGGTCAAACGCGAGTCTTACTAGGCTAATATTATAAAAAAGGGGTCTCTATTACTACAGACTACAGACTTCGCTGTCTGTCCGTCTGTCTGTCACCAGGCTGTATCTCAAGAACGGCGATAGCTTATCAGTTGTGTTCACAAATGATGTTTTTCTGTTGCGGTATAACAACAAATACTAAAAATAAAATAAACATTTAAAGGGAGGCTCGCATACAACAAACACGATTTTTTGCCGCTTTTTGTCTACGGACGGCACGTGACCACTCCTGCGCGAGTACTCGCCTTTGCCCAGTTTTTTTATTTATTAGGAGGTATTCTTTGGAAGTATAGGTCCGATTGCTAAAATTTTTTCACCGATAGAAAGCTGCTTTATTTCTGAGTGACATAGGCTATATTTTATGTACGTGAGTGAAGCCGCGGGCAAAAGCTAGTATATTATAAAACAAAACCCTCGTTGTTAAAGAGTCTTTGCACACGCTAGGCCCGTTTGGCTGCGAGGCCGTGTGCGAAGGCCCATTTCGCCCCGCCTAACTACGCTACTGCAAGACTATGTTGAATCTGGCTTTCATATCAGCATTTGGCAGGCGCGCTTTACTGTGAAAAACGATGAGTCAACGACTTTAGAAAGTGAGCATATAACTGATATTTAAAAGTCACTGTGTACTTTAGAAATTTTAAGTTTACTTGGAGATATAGCATTGCATAGTCGGCCTTATAATGTTCCCACTGCTGGGACTCAGGCCTCCTCTCTAGGAGAGGGAATGGGCCGTAATCCACCACGCCGGCCCAGTGCGGGGTGGTGGAGGTCACATGTCTTCGAATTTTTAGTTCTAGGACATGCCGGTTTCCTCACGATGTTTTCCTTCACCGTTTTTAGAGCAGTGGTGATGAAATATTACACAAAGTAATGCACCTGGCTGGGTTTGAACTCGCGACCTACAAATCGTAAGTCGGAACCGTCACCACTCGGACAGCACTGCTCCTTGAAGATATAAATCCGTCGAAAGTTTTAGTTGTGCGCGCATCATTTAAAAAATATACGAAATCGACGAAGATAACTTTTATACATACAAATTGTGTGTAACTTGTTATATTACTTAGGCTGTGTTTCATTGCAATCCGTTGAATATATCGAAATATTATTATATTTCATTCATTGATGTTAGGCGGTACGAAGTTCGCCGGGTCAGTGGTTTTAAATAAATCTGGCGGTACGGTTAGCGCAGTTGTTGAGCGATTGGCTGCTGCAATGCGGGTCGCGGGTTCGATCCTCGCACAGAACAAATATTTGTATGGCCTACAGATAGGTGTTTCGGGTTTGGATGTGTAGTGTATGTGATTAAAAAAAATGTGGTTATAATCTGTGGGGATCTTTCCTTAAAAGTCCATCTCAGACTTCAATCTGCATGGTTCTCATATGATTTGACCATTACATGTTTACTGTACGGACTTTAAAAGATACTTTGATCCCTGAGTTTGTTTCGGTGTTTCTTCTCAGGGTAGTCAGATAGGAAACACTGGCCTCATCTAGTTTAAATTGACGAAAAATATAAAAAGTGTCCTTTAAAAATGAAATAATCATTCATATGACAATTTTTATAGTTTCCAACAATTGGCGTAACGTTGTAACCACGCTAGATGGACCGATGACCTAAATAGTATAATTAGGCGTCCTGGATGCGGTGAACCAGTTTTTTAGGGCATTAATTGAAAGAGGCGTTTGTCCAGCGTTGGGCTGCCATAATTTGGGTTGATGATTAACAAGATGACGTTAGATTTTAAAGCCTTTGGAAGCATTTATTCCGCCGGAGTCGCACATTCACGACCAAATACCCTATCTTGTCAGCTCATCTGTCATCTATGGGGTTTAAAGAGCTAAATAAGAGCGCCTTCGAAGTCTTGGGCTCGGTCCGGACAGTTACCGGACGGTCGGACAGCGAGCTACCCATAGCTCGCCGTCCGCGAGCCCGAGTCTACGGTGGCCGGATATCGGGATCGGAATCCCGGCGGCGGCGGCGCGGGCGTCGTTGCTTGATGCGGTCGGCCTCCTCCTTTGCTAGCATTACTGCTTCGCAGAAGGAGGCGACCGCCTGCCACTCCATCTCGCTTCGGACTTGGTGCGAGTGCGAGGACTCCGCCGCCGATTCAATGAACGTGCTTGTTTATCTCTAGAATATAAGTCGATGCTCATTGAGGTCCACGGCCACTGTGAACCTATCAAGCCAGCCCAGCCTACAAGGTACAATCGATTCAATCTCTTCCATATCCGACGCAAATATTCTCGTCGTGATGCGTCTAATTCAGCTAAAGTAGTAGTATTCACATCTGTGAATAAGCTAGGCAGCTCCTACGGCGGTGACGTCATTGGCGCGGTGCCAGCGCGCCGCCCGCCGCGGAAACATCGCGCTCTAGTCATCGAGTGTGTTTACGTGTTGCATTCTCCTAAACCGAACTGGGTTCCTTGGAAACGTGGCTTTTTGTTTTGTTTTTATTTTAAAGTGCAGAAGTGATTTTTTCGGTCGGTTTGACTCAGTTTGTTATGGGTCGCGTTCACTGTCTCACCTGGTGGTAAGCGATGATGTGGTCCATAAAGGAACACGATAGCCTAGAAGTAACCTATTCAGCCTTGACTTAAATACCCCCAGGTGGTAGCTATTAGAAAACACAGACTCCGGCAGGAAAATCAACTCCTTAGCTCTACGCACAATTGCCTAAAGCCTGTTATAGCTGAAAATTGTAAGCACGTTCCCTGAATACATCCAAAATGCAGTTTGCACTCCAATATAGTCGAAGTCAGAAGCCTGCAAGTGTGACATCCAGGCTTTTGCCAAGGGATATCGTGTTGTGGAAGTCAAAATATGCAGTAGATCTATCTAAACTAATATCATAAAGAGGTAAAGATTGCTATTTTTTGCAGGAGGTAATCTCTGAAAGTACTGATCCGATTGCTAAAATATTTTCACCGTTAGAAAGCTGCTTTATTCCTGAGTGACATAGGCTATATTTTATGTACGCAGGCGAAGCTACGGGTGGAAGCTAGTGTATAATACTCGGCTGCATCAGGAGTTTTACCATGACGTGTTAAAACGTCAGTCGTGCGAACGAGAAATAGGGATGGAGCTATACACTCTATATAGCGCTATCTCTTTAACAGTTTAGATCGTGAAATTAATCGCGTTAAAAGCTGGTGGTAGGACCTCAGGTTGAACTGAAAACTGACTCCAACGCCAAAATACTTGAGAAAAGATGAGATGGATTTATGGAGGGCCATTTTTATGTGTGACCTTACTTTGTTGATTATGTGTTTATATTTATAATCTGTCTAATTGAAAACATGTGTCCTTCTCTTCGAATTGGGTCACAGCTTAAGCGATTTCCGGCTGAAATGTAGATTGTACGTGTTTGTACTTTCCGGGATAAACTGGTACACAAGCAATGTAATTATATCACCATCCAAATCTTAACGTTTCACTCGAAACATACCTGTCAGAAAACAATAGGTGAAGTTAGTTAGACAATTTATGTCCCACTGCTGGGCGAAGGCCTCCCTCTCCATTTTCCACACACGTCTGTCTTCCGCCATTTCGGGCCAGTCAAGCTCATCTCTCCACCTTCGCCTTGGTCTGCAGTTCTAGAAAAAAGCTAAAGGTCACATAGATTGAGAAAACCCTGACTCCCAAACTAGGAGATCCTGTGACTTAGGAGTCAGTGTTCTGCTGTTACTATGGCACCAAAAACACCTTTTATTTAAAAAGACCAGTGTTGGTCGAGTGGTAATGGCCCCGACTTACGAGTTGTAGGTTGCGGGATCGAACCCAGCCAGGCGCATTACTTCGTGTTATTTATTTCATCACCACTGCTCTCAAAACGGTGAAGGAAAACATCGTGATGAAACCGGCATGTCCTAGAACCAAAAATTCGGAGACGTGTGACATCCACCAACCCGCACTGGGTCCGCGTGATGGATTACGGTTCATTCCCTCTCCTAGAGAGGAGGCCTGAGTCCCAGCATTGGGGCAAAAATAAAAGGCAGATGATAATTTAAAAAGTGTGTTACATCGTACATATCTTGGCATAAAACAGGTTTGAAAATACAACAAAACTTACTGCAAAATATTAAACTAGGAATATTTAAGTGAATCTGTTGGATTTTAAAAGGCCTTTGTCTCGACTATACAAAAGAGACATTTTGTGTGGAGACACGATCTCTTTAAGTCGACAGTGTCTCAGCAGCAAAAACGATGACAAATCTCCTAGACTCAGGGAAATCAATCGAACAGGTTCAAGGTCCTGACATAAATAATATGAAATTTGTAAATTGGTTCAGTTTTTGTCGGTTTAAACTCGATGACGCTGGTGTTTCCTAGCTGAATACTCTGAGAAGAAACATCAAAACAAACTCAGAGGCAGTCTTTTTAGAGTTCCATAGCCATAGGGTAAAAATGGGACCCTATTACTAATACTTCTCTGGCTGTCTGTCTGTCACCAGGGTGTCAAGGAGCGCAATAGCTAGACAGCTGAAATTTTCACAAATTATGTATTTTTGTTGATAGCGGCAACAACAAATATTAAAAATAAAATACAATATTTAAGGGGTAGCTCGCTGTCCGATCGTCCGGTAACTGTCCCGACCGAGCTCAACACGTCGGCGGCGCGGATTGTTCCGCGCGCCTCAAGGAGTTGTCAGCAACAGGAGGGGCCCAGCTGGTCGAAGCCTACTGGGGCCAGGGTTATCCGAAAAGAAACTCGAGCCCCGGTATGAAGGCTTGAAGGAACGGGGTGGGTTTTTAGTCAGTAAGAGTCTGACACTATCACCCGCTCCACCCAAGGGCGGGTTTTGTCATTGGAAAAAAAAGGGATGCTCCCATACATGTAACGCGATATTTTTGCCGAATTTTCCTAAGGACGGTATGAACTCGCACTTGACCATTTTTCTAATGTACATACAGTTAATGTAATGGTCAGATGATACGAGAACCATTTGGGTTAATGTCCCAACTGAGGAAGTCATTTGAAAAAAGCAGCATGCAGATTAGAGTGGAGCCGTCCGATGCGAACTCGACGCGTATTCGTCATTAGACGCTTGGTGTACGCTTGCGTGAAGCCGATACAGGGTTATTTGTAAAACACTAACAACCTGGCAGCGAAGAGGAGTGGCAGGCGGTCGCCTCCTGTGAAGCAGTAATGCTAGCAAAGGAGGAGGCCGACCGCATCAGGCAACGGAGCGCACGCCCCAGTCGCCGCCGGGATTCTTGTCCCGATTTCCGGCCACCGTAGGCGCGAGCTTGCCGACGGCGCGCGGGAACAGAGCGCGCCGTCGACGCCTTGGCTCGGTCCGGACAGTTACCGGACGATCGGACAGCGAGCTACCCATGGCTCGCCGTCCGCGAGCCCGCGTCTACGGTGGCCGGAAATCGGGATCGGAATCCCGGCGGCGGCGGCGGGGGCGCCGTTGCCTCATGCGGTCTGCCTCCTCCTTTGCTAGCATTACTGCTTCGCAGAAGGAGGCGACCGCCTGCCACTCCTCCTCGCTCCGGACCATGGCCTGAACCAAGGCCCGGCGCGAGAGGTCTCCGCCGCCGATCGCCCCCACGAGGGCACGGCGTTGCTCCGCCCAAGCAGGGCAGACCTCAACTGTGTGCTCCACCGTGTCCTCCGGGCGTTCCGCACAGTGGCGGCACCCGGGCGTCTCTTCCGCTCGAATCCGATGCAGGAACCTCCCGAACTTTTATATAAGATATAGATATAGATGATCGAATAATAATATAACAGATAAGGGAAGACATTTCCTCTACGGATCTCTTACTAACTAGCTAAAAAAAGCACGATTAACTATCGTGCTTCTAGAAGTACAGAGGGGAGAAATCTTAGTATATGTTTACTGCCAGTATATGCCATAAAAACCCGCCAGTTACGCCACAAAAGGTCACAGGGTCTATTCGTAACGCGGCTGGCGAATTTAATTCTTACTCAAGTCGTAATAAGTGTACCGTTACGCAAGCGAGCTTTTAAACCGTCGGTATTACTCGCTATGACGGAGACAGGGCGCGACCGGTTCTGTTGAACTCGGGGACGGTGGATGCGATGCTATGGATGTACAGAAGCTATGGTTTTGAAATAGGACTGTGTTTGAGCTTGGTCGAATGTTGGATGTTGTTGTACGTTGTATACCTAGTGCAGGAGCGATCCCACCTTTTTTTTGTAGTAGGTAAAAATCATCCAATGACAAACCTCGCTCTTAAGCGGAAGGGGAGATAGTGTCAGACTCTTACTGACTAAAAACCCAACCCCCGTTCCTTCAAGCCTTCATACTGGGGCTCGAGCTCCCTTTCGGTTTACCCTGGCACCAGTAGGCTTCGACCCAGCTGGGCCTGGGCCCCTGCTGTTTCTGACAACTCCTTGAGGCGCGCGGTAACAGTGCGCGCCGTCGACTTCTTGGGCTCGGTGTGGACAGTTACCGGACGGTTGGACAGCGAGCTACCCATGGCTCGCCGTCTGCAAGCCCGAGCAAGCCCACCTGATGGTAAGCAGTGATGCATTCGTTGATGGTTAAGCGCTAGCACTTCGAGGACATAAATAAATAGGGGTCAACTCGTGGGTTTCGCTTAGCCACCAGCCTTATAAAAAAGGTGGTAGCGGGGTTGATTACGCGCCTTTTCCGCACTAGTGCGAAAAACGGTAAATTGCGTGCCTAAAAGCGGATTTTCGAGTAAGTGTATTGAAAAAACTTTATGTAACAACAATTATTTTATTTTCTCGCCAGTAACTTAACTCGGTTGGAGAGGTTATCTGTGAAGCTGATTGTGACTATTATTTAGTATACAATTGAAGCTTAATTTGTTCAAATCGGTTCAGTAGTTCCTTGAGCAATTTACATGCAGTTATTTATAGCACATTTATCATTTGTTGCTCTGGGGTCGAGCGAAAAAGATACCGGTAGCTTTCGTAGTAGGAACATACTATGGCATCGCCCTAGCTTCGCACTGAAGTGAGAAATCTTTGAAATTCTTAGATATTTCTATACAATTATATGCATGTATTATACAACTAAAACTTTGGCGTATCTACATCTCGGTCTATTGGTGACAATTGGACGGTGTTTACTGGTTTTGTTTTTTATCGCATTCATGCAGTTAGATGCGAACTAAGCGTTTCGCCTTGTCATTTATAATACGATCGAAGGGCTGGAACCATTTGTCTGTTTCCCGTCAGAATATAAATTCTCAGTCTCAGTCTTCAAGGCTAGAGTGAATAGGCTTTTAATAAACTAGTGCGCTACAACATCAACGATTACATCACTGCTTACCATCAGGTGGGATCGCAGTCAAAGGCTAGTTTATAAAATAAAATAAAAAGACAAACGCGGGTGGATTTTGTTTTTTAATATGTTCGGATAAATAAAAATACTATATTTGTATTGTACATATAAGTGTCTCCTCTTTTTAGTCTCTGATTGGTCAAATCGCTACGCTTTTCAAATATAGCTTTTCATAGCACCGTAGCTATTTGCTGTGGATGGAGTGCGTACCTTTAATTAGGTACGACGGGTATACAAATACTTTTTCTGTTAGCTCTTACACAGCTTGTTAAATGTTTTGCTAAAATACACCGTTGGCTTGTCTAAAACATTGCTGGGTGGTTATCTAATCTTGAGTTGAAAGCTGGTTTTTAATGCTTTCTTGGCGGATTACTCTTAGCTAGGGTTACTTGTTTTCCTGATGTTTGTTGTAAAAAATCTTTTTTTGACGACTTCATTACAAGCATATGGTTGAAGCATTAACTTACCTTAAAAAACATACATAAAACCTTGTTTTAAAAAGGATTTTTTTTTACTTGTTTTTTTTTTATATAATCTGTATGTGCGCTGCAGACCCATACTCGTAGATGCAAGTATTTTTTTAAATTATTGAACTTATTTGGTATTCTGGTTTGCAGTCTTCGCATACATATTAATTTCTATAACATAATAGCTTTTGCCCGTGGCTTCGCTCCCGCTCTATCCTACTATACCCTATTCTACACTACCCTTTTTTTTTTCATACGTACCTTCTCAAAATAACAAACACATCAAAAAAAGAATTAGCGATATCGGTTCAGCTGTTCTCGAGATTTGAGCTTAGCAACACATTTTTATATTAATTATAGATAATCATAGACAAGCGTGCTCCATCGTCGACCACATCATCGCTTACCATCAGGTGAGATGGTGGTCAAACGCGAGCCTATCAATAATAATAATTTAAAAAAACCATTGTAAAAATCAATATTTTATGCGTAACTTTGTAATTTCTTAGCGATTTTTCACCACAGTAACTTCTGACGTTATATAAGTGCCCATGTAGGCCTATGTGAAATAGCATATTTTGAATTGAATGAACACGCGGTCATTGTACGCTGTGAAAGCTTCAAATTAAAAGCATTGCTATCTCGACATATCTTATGGCGTGACTAATTGCTAGCTTTCAATGGCGGACGTACCTTACAGAACGGGTTTTATATCAATATCTTTGAACTTTCAGCTTTCTTGCTCACCGGCCGGTATGTCGCAAAAAATATTGTTTTGAAGAGGGTAGATAGTTGTTTTAACCTTTCGGATGTCGTAATTAGAGATACAATCATCATCATCATTTCAGCCAATACACGTCCACTGTTGGACATAGGCCTCCCCCAAGCGTCGCCACAACGAACGTTCCTGTGCGTCTCACATCGATCGGTTTCCCGCAACCTTCACCAGGTCATCAGACCACCTTGTTGGAGGCCTTCCAACGTTGCGTCTTCCGGTACAAAGTCGCCACTCCAGAACCTCTCGGCCCCAACGGCCATATTTTCTGCGAGCAATGTGCCTTGCCCATTTCCACTTAAGTTTGGCAATTCTTTGTGCTATGTCGGCAACTTCAGTTAAAAAAATACAATTCAGAGATACTTACAATAGAAAAACAATAAGGACCGGTTTCTGAATTGAGTATTTTGAGTTAAGAGGCTCCTTTTCTACTCGCCTATCGTTAACATCGAGCGTGGTTTAAAAGCTTGTTGCTCTATCTAACACAATCCAACGCGACATTTGACGAAAAGGCAACGCAAAAAAAGAGAGATAACGCCTGAAAACTCTGTTAGTATTCGGTAATTCCGTGATTTACTCGAATATTTTATAAAACTTGTTCCAGGAAATACCTGTTTTTTTTAACCCTCAAAAGTTTTAGAAAAAAGTGGATGGCGGGAGAGGGAGGCCAAAGAAAAGATGGATGGATTGTGTAAGAAGTGATATGAAAGAAAAGGGAGTTAGTGATAGCGTGACGGGTGACAGGACAGAATGGAAAAAAAAAATCGTCTTGCGCCGACCACAAATAAAACGGGATAAGGGCAGGAAGATGATGAAAAGTTTTTGAAAAAAATTGTCGTCATTTAGAATCTTAATAAAATTTGGAATGCTTCTATAGTTTTACTTTTTTAATTTTTGAGTAAATTATGAAGTGTCAAAAGTTCATGCAAATAAATATGATTTGAGTACATATTTAATGATTCGTTGTGTTTTTTTCAAAACTGTCACCGAAAATGCTATATGAAATCTATCTTTAAAAAAAACTAGTGTATCATCCAAATAAGTCTTTAAGGATATAAGAAGCTCAACGGTTATTTTTTGTTACATGAAATAAAACTTATAAAACCGGTCTCCAAAATCCTGTCTGGAGCGAGACAGATGTAGTTTTTAAGTGGGAGTGACAGAGAAAGAGGATTTGGCCGTTGATGCATTGTGTCTCGGCGATTTGAGATAACATTTTGGACACGAATTTTCTGTAAAAACTTGTGCACCTAAACAATTAGTTTCTTGTGTTTTTATTAAGGAAAGTTTAATCAGTAAAAGCCAATAATTTGGTCGTATTTGGCTTTTTTTATGGTGGGAAAAATCATCCAATGATAACCCCTGCTTTTTGGCGGAGCGGGATATAGTGTCAGACTCTTACTGAAATCATAATAAATAAGTATTATTAATGGCCTGTTGGTCTAGTGGCCCTGACTGCTATGCCGGAGGTCGTGGGTTCGATTCCCACCCAGGACAAATGTTTATGTGATGAGTATGATCATTTGTTCTGTGTCTGGGTGTAATTTATCTATAATATGTATGTATTTAGAAATATATACTTATATATTTACTAGCTTTTGCCCGCGGCTTCACCCGCGTACATAATCCCAGGATAAAAAGTATCCTATGTGTTATTCTGGGATATGGTCTACTCGTGTACCAAGTTTCATCGAGATCCGTTCAGTAGTTTTTGCTTGAAAGAGTAACAAACATCCATATATCATTATAACAAACAAACATTATAATATTAGTAGGATGATTATCAGTTGTCTAGTACCCATAACACAAGTTCTGCTTAGCTTGGGACTAGACTTTGTTGTGTGATAGTTATGGAATATTATTATATTATATTAATATTATTCTCAATGGGAGAAATCATTGGATTATTACTCATCTAAAAATAGAGGACATGGAGATGAACTGAATATTTGAAAGTCAGTAGCGTCTTGTATCTGAAGCAATGATACGTTGAAACGGAAAGTTTATCTGTATGGACTCGAATTGTTATCAGAGAAATCTTTTTGAAGGCGCTGTAATTGGTCCCGTTATCAGTTTCGAGCGAATCGTATTTAGTTTATAAAATAATATCTTTGTGCTGGCAATCAAACTTGGTTCATGTAGTAATAGCATAGCATAGTCGGCCTTATAATGTTCCTACTGTGGGACTCAGGCCTCCTCTCTAGGAGAGGGAATGGGCCGTAATCCAGCACGCGGGCCCAGTGCGGGTTGGTGAATGTCACAAGTCTTCGAATTTTTGGTTCTAGGACATGCCGGTTCTCTCACGATGTTTTCCTTCACCGTTTTGAGAGCAGTGGTGATGAAATAAATTACACAAAGTAATGCGCCTGGTCGGGTTTGAACCTGTGACCTACAACTCGACCTACTTACTAGTCGGTAGTAATCGTGTAGTAATGTCAGATGGTAATTATGCCGCGGCTGGACTTAAAATATCTTTTCATATCAAGTACTAGCTTTTGTCTGCGGCTTCACCCGCGTACATAAAATATAGCTTATGTCGCTCAGGAATAAAGCAGCTTTCTAAGTGAAAAAGTTTTAGCAATCGGATCAGAACTTTCAGAGACTACCCCCTACAAAAAATATATCTCTCTTTATAATATTAGTGTAGATATATTTAAAGATTTTTATCATATTAAAAAGTTCCAAAAATCTTCAAAACCGCACCAAATGTTTAACTCTTAATACTTACCGAGCGCCTCTACCCCTCTCGTGCTCAAAACGGCTATAACTCGCGTGGCATCCCATTATGCCATCCTGAGGGATCCCCATGCATTAGGTGGCGTCTAAATATAGCCCGCGCTATGTAGGTAACCGACTTCAGTGTTGCTCTAACCGGAATTTGTATGTTCACGCTTTGTCAGGAAACAGGAAGGCAGAGATTACGTGTCGTTTCGGTTAGCAAAATTACATTGTCATAAAATAGGTCTCTCTAGGAGGAGGGAATGGGCTGCTAGTTATTCCCGAAAGGTTGAGAGGTGGAGGAAACCCACGATTCGGGAGTTATTATTAAGTCATAATCACAGTGAGTTTATCGAGCATTTTTAGGGGTCCGTACACGAATGGTGATCAGTGAATTGGAATGAGCCGTAATCCATCACGTGGGCCTAGTGCGGGTTGTTGAACGTCTTCGATGTTTTGGTTCTAGGACATGCCAGTTTCCTCACGATGTTATCCTTCACCGTTTTGAGAGCAGTGTTAATAAAATAAATTATACAAAATAATGCGCCTGGCTGGGTTTTATCCCGCGACCTACAACAAGTCGGGGCCGTTACTACTCAAACACTTCTTCTTCTTCCTGCCCTTATCCCATATTACTTGTGGTCGGCGCATCACGTTTTTTTCTTCCATTCTGTCCTGTCACCCGTCAAACTATCACTAACTCCCTTTTCTTTCATATCACTCCTCACACAATCTATCCATCTTTTCTTCGGCCTTCCTCTCCCTCTCCATCCATCTACATATACTCAGAACTCTTTTAGTAATATACACTTCATCCCTCCTCTTCACATGACCAAACCAAGACAACCGATTACCTTTCAACTTTTCAGTCACTGGCGCTACTTTCAAACAACTCGGCCACCACTGCTCGTCAATAATTGATTACCAAATATCCGTGGTCATGCACTCAAAACTAACAACTCGTATACCTACACTAACTCGTCTAGTATATTAATGACATAAGCAGCGGAATCCAGCAGAATGGCGGCTCTCAATTGCCCCCAGGGTCACTGTCATTAGCCGGATCATATTCGGAGATACCGTCATTGTGGCGTCTGGGTTACCAAGCTGTTATCTATACGTATAGAAAGAGAAACGACAAATAACGTCTTTAGTTTGCAGTAGAACTGATGATGTCACTATGTTTTTAACGGGTATAGACTATACTTCCGTCATTGTGGCGTCTGGGTTACCAAGCTGTTATCTATACGTATAGAAAGAGAAACGACAAATAACGTCTTTAGTTTGCAGTAGTACTGATGACGTCACTATGTTTTTAACGGGTATAGACTATACTTCCGTCATTGTGGCGTCTGGGTTACCAAGCTGTTATCTATACGTATAGAAAGAGAAACGACAAATACCGTCTTTACTTTGCAGTAGTACTGATGACGTCACTATGTTTTTAACGGGTATAGACTATACTTCCGTCATTGTGGCGTCTGGGTTACCAAGCTGTTATCTATACGTATAGAAAGAGAAACGACAAATAACGTCTTTACTTTGCAGTAGTACCCGTTCGATATTTACCTACCCACTTTTTATTTTTATTTTTTGTGTGCATTTATTCTACTATTTTATTTAGTGTTTGTTTTTCTCTCTCTTGTTTCATTTTTGTTTAATATATCTATTATTATTTAATCTCACATAAATAAACACTGCAATTTTCGCTATAACCCTATTTTTATGGTATATGTGTAAACCATATATGTATATATATTATTGAAGTACCATCACTGATATTATATTTTATCACCTATATTGCACTCCAAAACCGGTTTTACGTCCGTTGCGTCACAGCCACAGGTTCAGTTGAAAACCAGCGTCAGGCACTTGTTGTCTGGCAATCATGCTGAACTGGACCTATTTTGGTGCAGCCATGAGACACACAACAACTTTATTTTTTATCTTTATTTTTTTTTTGGTATTGGTTTTTGTATTTGTGTTTGGGTCTTGTGCTGTGCCAAATAAATTATTTTTCTTTCTTTCTTTCTTTCTTTCTTTTTAGTACTGATGATGTCACTATGTTCTTAACGGGTATAGACTATATACTTCCGTCATTGTGGCGTCTGGGTTACCAAGCTGTTATCTATACGTATAGAAAGAGAAACGACAAATACCGTCTTTACTTTGCAGTAGTACTGATGACGTCACTATGTTCTTAACGGGTATAGACTATACTTCCGTCATTGTGGCGTCTGGGTTACCAAGCTGTTATCTATACGTATAGAAAGAGAAACGACAAATACCGTCTTTACTTTGCAGTAGTACTGATGACGTCACTATGTTCTTAACGGGTATAGACTATACTTTAACACGTCAATCATCTACACTAATTTTATAAAGAGGTAAAGTTTTTTTTTTTTTTGTTTGTAATCTCTGAAAGTACTAGTCCGATTTTGAAAATTGTTTTTACCGATAGAAAACTGATTTATTCCTCAGTCATATCCTTAGTTCCTTACTAATATTATAAAAGCGAAAGTGAATTTGTTCGTTTGTTTGTTACGTCTTCACGCCTAAATGGCAAAACCGATTTTGATACAGAGATAGTTGGGATCCTGGAGACATACATACCTAGGCAATTTTTTTTTTAAATTGAGAAATGCGGAAGATTAAAGTATATTAATAAACGCGGGCGAAGCCGCGGGTAAAAGCTAGTAGGCTATATTTTATGTACGCGGGCGGAAACTAGTCTATAATATTCAGGGTTTTTTGTAAAACACCGGCAACCTCTCAGGACTATGTTACTAACATCATAAACCACAACTTTTGTTCTATGACTTTAAAAAATATTTAAATTGAACATTTTAAATATTACTAAGTTTATTCGAAGTAAGCGATAGTACGGTAGGGAGCGGGGATCGGGCAGCGTGGGTGCTTGATGCGCTTGCGGTGCGTCATACTGACTTAGGTAGGTATAGCAAAATGCAGAGTTAAAATGTGCTAAACAGAACACAATAATCAATCGGGCGAAGCCGCTGGCAGAGACAAGTAGAGTGTAAAAGACGAGGCGAAACGCTTAGTCCGGACCGTAGACAAACCCCTGTCAACTTTTCAGTCACTGGCCATAGTAATAACAATAAACATAACCAGTGTAAATAATTTCTGATGAACCAATAAATAAATAACGAAACGACTGATAAATCAAAACTGTCAGCAATTCATTCAGTACAATTTGTCAATAAATACTGAGCGACAGTCGTCGTCAATCGTTATCATATGACCTCATAGGTCACATTCTTATAATTCATCGTTGAAGAGATGGGACTCAATTGATGCTGTATAAAAATGTGGGCTGCGAGGATGGTTCGAAGGAAATACCGTGACCCTGGAACGCACAGGGCAACTGTATGAACACGGCAGGATTTAAGTCAGTAAAAGTCTGACACACCCTTACACTCCACCCAAGAGCGGGAGATATCATTTTATGATTTTCCATGAAAAAAAAACTAGCTTCTGCTTGAGGCTTCGCTCGCTTGAAAGTAGATTTCTCCAAGCAAACTTTCGACTCACGTTTCATCCCCTTAGGGGGTGAATTTTGGAAAATCCTTTCTTTATGCTCGCCTTCGCCATAAAAGGAAACTTGGTGCTTCTAGTCCCAGTAGTTCGACGTGCGTTGATATGTCAGTCAGTTAGTTTCTCCTTTTATATAATACTAGCTTTTGCCCACACGGCTTGGCTCCCGCTCTTCGTTACTCCACCCTACTATACCCAACTCTACCCTACTCTACAGCATTCTATGTCCGTCACCTGGATCTAAGCTACCTACCCACCAATTTTCAGCCATATCGGAACAGCCATTCTTGAGTTATAAATAGTGTAACTAACACGACTTTCTTTTATATACATATATAGATTACTAGCTTATGCCCGCGCGGCTTCGCTCTCGCTCTTCCCTACTCCACCCTACTATACCCTAATCTTCTCTACCCTATACTGCCCTATTTTTTTTTCATAAGAACCTTCTCACATTAACAAACAACAAAAAAAGAATTAGCGAAATCGGTCCAGCCGTTCACGCGTGGTGGCGTGAGTCGTGATCCAAATTATGGATTCATTTTAGATACAGATATAATTACCCTTACCTGTCAGCAAAGCAAAGTTCTGTGCCTAAAATAATTACGTAACTATCTACCTGTTCCTTCGTTGCCTTTCGTACCAGGGATGAATTTTTATTTCAGAAACCCTTGGCCCCAGTAGGCTTCGACCCTGCTGGGCCCCTACGGTTTGCTGACATCTTGAGGCGCGCGTGGAACAGTATACAGTGCGTTCCAAATGAGAATAGGATCGATTGCATGTTGTGACGTCACGATTTACTGTCAAATCGAGGAAAGAAATTTTTTAACGTAAACTTTTTTACGAAAAATTTAATTTGTTTACGAACTGTGAACGAAAAAAGTTTAATCAGAATCCAGTTCTTCAATTTTACGCATCTCTGAGTTCCTCAATTTTGACAAAATTTCTTTGATTTGACAGTAAATTGTGACGTCACAACATGCAATCGATCCTATTCTCATTTGGAACGCATAGTACTTGATGCGGCCCCTTAGCAGCAAACTCCATCTTTCCACACGATTCTACAATGACATAATGTATAAAACACTCGAGCTATTCCCTGAAACCCGTGCTATCAGCACTTGTGCAAGAAAACACCGAAGTGGAGCGGACAGCGCGATAAGATACCGAATCACTTGGAGATAGTGAGTTATTGGAGGGCGAGCGAGCTGGTTGTCGGCCGCCAAGGAACTGTTACGATTGTATCGCCCGTGTGTAGACGACAGGCTATCCAAAACATATGGATGTAACAGAAATTAAAAACAAACTAGCCTAGCCCGCAGCGTTGCCCGTGTACAAAAAATATAGCCTACTAACTACTCCCAGCGGCTTCGCCCGCGTGATAGCAGAAAATTATCCCAAGGGAACATACTTCCGGGGTAAAAAGTATCCTATGTCCTATTCCAGGTCATGGGCTATCCGTGTACCAAGTTTCATCAAAATCGGTTTTGCCATTTAGGCGTGAAGATGTAACAAACAAACAAACTCACTTTCGCTTTTATAATATTAGTAAGGATGTCACTCAAGAATAAAGCAGCTTTCTATCGGTGAAAAAAATTTAGCAATCGGACCAGGACTTTCAGAGATTACCCTCTACAAACAAAACTATGTTTACCGCTTTATTATATTAGTGTAGATTGTTAAAATTGAATTTAATTAATTTATTTATTTCTAAAAATTTACAATATCCTTCAGGCTAAACAGACCCAATGCGATATTGTAGTTTCCTTGTTTTAAATAGTGCCACTGTTTATACCGTAGCTAATTATATATGTAGCTATCCTAGTGAATAATAATAATAATCCACAACTATCACACAACGCCGTCTAGTCCCAAGCTAAGCAGAGCTTGTGTTATGGGTTCTAGATAAATGATAAACATACTTATAATATATTTCTAAATACATACATATTATAGATAAATTACACCCAGGCACAGAACAAATGATTATGCTCATCACACAAGCATTTATCCTGGGTGGGAATCGAACCCACGACCTCAGGCATAGCAGTCAGGGTCACTAACCACTAGACCAACAGGCCAGTCAATGAACTGAAAGCACATGAAAAATAGCATTTGCAATAAGCAATTGGACCCGTGCGCTAGCTTCTGACGTTTTCATAGTGTCCATGTAAGTTTATTTGACATGAAATATTTAAATATGTATTGTAGGTTACACATAATTATTTTCAGGGTTATATGCAGGTCCCGATATAGGGGGGTGGGGGGAGTGCAATCCGGTAATAGACTTATTCCCTAACTAGCTTTCCGCCCGCGGCCTCGCCCGCGTGGACTACAGTTTATATCGCGCGGGCAGAGACCCGTGCTCAGCAGTGGAATTATAGGTAGCCTATGTGTTATTCCAGTGTCTCTTCTACCTACCTACCAAATTTGATCTAAATCCGTTCAGTAGTTTTTGCGTGAAAGCGTAACAGACAGACAGAGTTACTTTCGCATTTATAATATTAGTAGGGATAGTAGGGATTATTGCAACCTAGCACACACCCTAGTTGGCAGGTTGAGAATTATATAGTTTGTGTATGTAAAATGATATACCACATTAAAAAAGACAATAGAACAGTTCGGTCTAATGTCTTGTCCAAGCGTCGCCACAACGACCGTCGTCCCCGTCAATGTCTATGTCTATATAAATTGTAGTATGCGTCATGCTCGTTGCAAATAAACTCTGTAATTTTCTTTCTTTTCTTACAAAAACAGTATCACTAAAGCATTGTACCTCCGTCTGGTTGTCTATTGTGTTCCCCAGACAAGATTATGTAAAAACTCTGTCGTCGGAGTGACCCCTCGCAAATTATTTATGTTGCTATGTGCCGTTTTGCTCCTTAATTTTCTTTATGAGACAAGCAGAGTCAGTCGTTCTGCCTAGCTTCGTGTGCCAATTTTCTTTTTCCAAGTTTTTTTTATTTATTTTTTTACTAGCGACCCGCCCCGGCTTCGCTCGGGTAACAGTATTTCTCCACTATTTATTGGATGTTATTATACATATAAACCTTCCTCTTGAATCACTCTATCTATAAAAAAAACTGCATCAAAATCCGTTGCGTAGTTTTAAAGATTTAAGCGTACATAGGGATATAGGGACAGAAAAAGCGACTTTGTTTTATACTATGTAGTGATTAGCCTATACTGTCCCACTGCTGGGCAAAGGCCTCTCCCAACTTCTTCCAGGCATTCTTTTCCCGAGCCACCTCGAACCAGTCCCCGCGGTAGGAATCCAGGTCGTCTCGCCACCTCTTTCTTGGTCGACCTCGGCGGCGTCGTCCATCTTCGGGTACCCACTTTGTGGAAAGAGAGAGAAAGAGACACTTTGGGCTAAGAGTTTTTTTTTTTTAAGATGGGAAAAGTTCTAAAGTACATTGTCGTCTAAAAACTTCTCCTTTCCTCTCCAGGGCGAAGCGGGAAGGTGTGTCAGACTTTTACAAACTAGTCCGCATTAACCCACGGGTTTTTCTTTCCGAAGTCAGCCCACGGCTCCAGTAGGCTTCGGTCCTGCTGGGCCCATAGGGTTTTGCCGAGATCTCTTAGAGGCTCACGTGGTCGCGACGGACCTGGAACAATTGGCCGGCTGCAGTCTTCCCGTCCGATTATAATTTAGGTGTCTTCAGAATTAAACTGACGGACCTCTGATTGAATGGTAGAAAATTCCTTGTTGCATTAAGTCCGCCTATGTACCACTACTGTACATGAAGTTTAAATAAACAAATAAATTACTTAATTGGCTCTTAATAAATTAGTGTGCCTCACCATTAACGATTGCATCACTGCTTACCATCAGGTGGGATCACAGTTAAGCACTTATCAGTAAAAAAAACTGACAACACTTAGAATAATTTCGTACCCGACAACAGGGTGATTCACCCTACACTCTTATCAATTACATTATTTATCAGTAAAGAATGTTTTTCGAGTTTTGGTACAGCTTTCTTTTGTATTATAATATCAGTGCCCCCGACATGTCCAGCAAAAAGCGACCGTACCATCCTTTTCTCGAAACAGCATAGACCCATTATTGTTATGAGAAGTTTTTCTTTTTTTATTGTTGACTAGCTGCTTCCAGCGGCTTCGCCCACGTGATAGCAGAAACTTACCCCAAGGGAACATACTTCCGGGATAAAAAGTATCCTATGTCCTATTCCAGGACATGATCTATCCGTGTATCTACCAAGTTTCATCAAAATCGGTTTTGCCATTTAGGCGTGAAGACGTAACAAACAAACAAATAAACAAACTCACTTTCGCTTTTATAATATTAGTAAGCATAAGTT
Organism: Mythimna lalbum; assembly: GCA_949319445.1. Taxonomy (NCBI): domain Eukaryota; kingdom Metazoa; phylum Arthropoda; class Insecta; order Lepidoptera; family Noctuidae; genus Mythimna; species Mythimna lalbum. Next base: position 10,925,785 of record OX439375.1, read on the forward strand.
CGCGCTTGACCGCTATCTTAGCTGATAGAAAGCGACGATGCGGTCGACGATGGAGCGCGCTTACCTAGAAGAAACTTATTCATTCTTGACTTAAAGATTAGGCAACACGTGGTGACCTATGACCTGGTGAGGGTTCCGGGATAGAGCAGGTCGTTATGGCGACACTTGGGGGAGGCCTATGTCCAACAGTGGACTTTTTTCGGTGATGGTGAGGCCGAAGGTTGCGATTATGAGAACGCAGGTTTATTGTGGTTCCTTACTCGAACACAACTCTCATTGCGCTGGTATATAAATAGAACTGAAATGGTTCACAAGGTCGCCCCTATATGGAGTAGCAGATATTGACTCAGAGTATATTAGCGTCTATTACTTTTATGATATCACTAGCAGTTGCTAGTGCTACTGAGTTCGTCGGCTAGCTAGCTAACTCATACATGTATTTTTGAGGGTAGGAAATCATTATTATGTCTCTCCCGCTTTAGATGGAGCGAGGGGGAGTATCAAAATCGTCCGTTGCGTCCCAACCGCAGGTTCTGTTGAAAACCAGCGTCAGGCACTAGTTGTCTGGCAATCATGCTGAACTGGACCTATTTTGGTGCGCTTCTTTTATTTGTGTTTGGGCCTTGTGCTGTACCAAATACATTATTTTTCTTTCTTTCAAAAATCGAACCAAAGCTGCGTCTGCTGTTACTTGGTCGACACTCAAGAACCTTTCGTCCCTATCGACCTTCTGTTCTGCAAGAAATATGCCCTGTCCACTGCCATTTAAGTTTGGCAATTCTTTGGGCTATGCTATGCCGGTAACCTGGAAACATTGGTCCCTCTGCGGTACATTTTGATACAATTGGGCAAACTAGGTTATTGTAGCCGAGATGGAGTTTACGCACGAGCTAAAGGTGAAGACTGCAATAACAAATGCTCTCGTGCCCTTCAGTGGCTCTTTTGCACTCCAGGACCACGATACTTCTTTCAAAAAATCCCATGGTACTAGCAGAATCTACGAGCCTCTACGGTTTTACTGACATCTCCGAGGCACGCATGGGACACTACGCGCCATCGATGGCTCTGGCTTGGTCCTAAGGGCTATATTTCATCGGGACACCATGGTGGCGCGACCAATCGCCACTACCAGCAAACCCCGACCCTACCCTCCGTACAACGAATATTCACACTTACGTTGTAGAAACCTTTACGGTCCGGACTAAGCGTTTCGCCTCGTCGTTTATACCGCGTACGTCGAAGGACTGGAACAATTTGCCTGTTGCGGTCTTCCCGTCCGATTTTATAATTTGGGTGTCTTCAAGGCTAGAGTGAATAGGCTTTTAATAAACGGGTGCGCCTCACCATCAGAGATTGCATCATGCAATTAAAAAAAAAAAAATATCAGCTTTATAGAGAGTTATAGCCATGCCTCACTGAGACGCCATGTTGGCGTAGCCAGGTCAAGACGCTAAAAAAATGTATGGATTGGCTTAAGCAACAGTGGCCACCTCACCTGGTAAGGTACACAACACAGAGCTGCATGCAATTTCCTTGGTTGCGTGAACTGGCAGCGCCGCCATGGCGTCCCAGTGAGGCAGGGGCTATACTCATCTGGTGTCCGTGTCGTTGCGCAACCAATTTGGTTGCGGGACCAGCTCGGACGTCTGGCGTCTCGGGTATCTGTCTGTATGGCATCTAGTTTGGTATATATTTCACCGAGACACCATAGCGGCGCGACCAGTTGCGCTAACAAATATCATCATCCTGATAAAAATCACCTGACTTCTCTCAATGATAAGCTATTGCCAATTCCTACCAAATTGAGGAAACCAGGTGGATGACCGCTTCTAGCCGGGGTCAAGCTTCAAACCCAGTCTATGGCAAAACGTCCAACAAAGGCGCGTCGAATCTCCATACAGTGTCGTTTGTGATTTCAAGGTCCACAAATAAAAAGTATATAATGAGTCATCGGTATGAGCTTTTTTATACAGCTCATCCGTTCTGCTCTAGATGTTCTGTGACGTAACTGCGGTAGTCGAACCGTGACCCGATCGGCACACTTCGGCAACGGTCGGCAGTTGTCGGGTTGTCGGTGCGTTTGTGATTGTTGTCGGCAAGCTGTTTGTTGTTCGGCATGATGCGTTTGTGTGTAGTGTTTTTTTTTTCGTACTAAAAGTCTTTAAGCATGGTATGGTCATGTAAAAAGGAGAGATGAAACGCATATTGCTAAAAGGGTTATGAATTTACATGTGGATGGATGGAGAGGGAGAGGGAGGCCAAAGAAAAGATGGATGGATTGTGTGAGAAGTGATATGAATGAAAAGGGAGTTAGTGATAGCGTGACGAGCGACAGGACAGAATGGAAGAAAAAAACGTGTTGCGCCGACCCCAAATAAAACGGGACAAGGGCAGGAAGATGATGATGATGAGTAAAAGTCTTTAAGCAAGTCTACTAGGTGCAGGCTGTTATGTACAGTGAAATAATAAGTATTTTGATTGGTTTACTTAGTGAAGGTTTTAGTTGGGGCCGAAAGGTTCTGGAGTAGCGACAGCCTACCGGAAGACGCATCGTTGGAAGGCTTCCCACGAGGTGGACCGATAACTTGGTGAAGGTTGCGGGAATCCGATGGATGCAGGACGCACAGGATCGTTCATTGTGGCGACAATTGGTGGAGGCCTATGTCCAACAGTGGACGTCTATCGGCTGAAATGATGATGATGATTTAGTGAAGACGCGGGTTATTTTATTTAACAACTAGCGACCCCCCCTGGCTTCGCTCGGGTGCAATATTATACATATAAACATTACTCTTGAATCACTCTATCTATAAAAAAAACCGCATCAAAATCCGTTGCGTAGTTTTAAAGATTTAAATGCACATAGGGACAGAAAAAGCGACTTTGTTTTATACTATGTAGTGATTAGCTTTTGCCTGCGGTTTCGTCTGCATAAAAATAGAAAATATAGCCATATGTTACTCAGTGATAAAGTAGCTTTCTATTCGTGAAAAAAATTCGAAAATCGGTCCAGTAGTTTTTGAGTTAAATTATGACATACAAACAAACAAAAAATCAAATGTCTCCTCTTTTTAATATAAGTATAGAACGTGATAGATAAAAATCTTTTATCGTAAATAAAACATTGGCTGAAGATATTTCAAATAAACAAAATTACGAAGGAATTTGGCCTTTCATGATATATTGATATGTGAAGTAGCAAACAGACTATAAATAGGTGTATTGAACATTTTGTTTATATAACAAAACTTTTACGTATTTTTTGCGTACAGCTAAGTATAGTATAATAGAGTATAATAGGCTAGTTGCCGTAAAAAATGTAATTAGTCTGTCTTTTAAATTATTCAAAAATAAGGGACACGTATTTGTTTGTTTGTTCTTGTCCAGGCAATTACTGTCCATTCCAGGTTGCCTGGAAGAGATCGCGGAATGCGATAAGGCCGCCCATTGTATGTATGTGTTTTAGTTTTAAGTTTTTCCATTTGTATGTGTAACGGTGTACAATAAAGTATATAATAAATAAATAATAAATAAATAATATTTTTTATTTGTAAACTAGCTTTGCCCGCGCGACTTCGCTCCCGCTCTTCCCTACTCCACCCTACTATACCCAACTCTACCCTACTCTACCCTACTCTACCCTACTACTCTACCCTACTACTCTACCCTACTCTACCCTACCCTACCCTACCCTACTCTACCCTACACTACCCTAATTTTTTTTTCCATAAGAACCTTCTCCTCACAATAACAATCACAACAAAAAAAAAAATCAGCCAAATCGGTCAAGCCGTTTTCATGCCAAGTCGTGACAACGGAAAACGGGGGTCATTTTTATATATAGAAGATTAAACCAAAAATGACAAAGATATAGCCCAGTAAAGTTACGTGTAAAGCACCGGCCACACAGAACAGACGCAAGGCACGGACCCGTCGCAGTCGCGGCGCCCGTTTAATCTACTTGCATATAAAATGTATACAGCCGTCGCGACGTAAAACATACAGAATAGACGGGACGCCGTCTTTTCTGTATGTATCTTTTCGCGACTGCGACGGGTCCGTGCCTTGCGTCTGTTCTGTGTGGCCGGTGCTTAACGTCACGCCGTGCTGCATTTTTTCGCACGGGGTGACGTCACACGTAACTTTAATGGGCTATATCTTTGTAATTTTTTGTTTAATGGAAAAAAGGAAAAATACATACGTGTCCAATATTTTTTATTAAACGGACTAAATAAAATGTAGTTATTTTGACCTTGAAAACTACCCTATTCTATGTCGGAGTCTGTGTTATCTTATAGCTACACCCCCCGCGTGCGACCCGACCCGGCTTCGCTCGGATGCAATGCTGATACTAAATACACTACTGAAAAACTGTACACCTTCCTCTTGAATCACTCTATCTATTGCAAAAAACCGCATCAAAATCCGTTGCGTAGTTTTAAAGATTTAAGCGTACATAGGGGTATAGGGACAGAAAAAGCGACTTGTTTTATACTATGTAGTGAAGATAAGTCAAGAGTGAATAGGTTAGTGCTAGGTAAGGGTGCGCCATCGTCGACCACGTAATCGTTTATCAACAGTTACAGGATATTTTACAGGATGCATTTTGGAGAGAATGCGCAGGAATTACATGATAACGCCATCAGCTTTCAACCATCGGACATTCCGACTTAGGTGGTGCATCACGACATTCACGACTCACATTTTCACTGTTTTTCATACAACCGCTCATAACCGTTTATGACGTTATTACACATTTTTCATTAGATATTTTGGAAACACAGTATCTTGTGGATATTATCTAGGCTTCTATTGAAATCAATTTCTAAATTTGTGTAAAACTAATCCAGTAAAGACCTCTGAAAATCTCCATTTTGTAT